>CP144696.1:24828885-26035135 GCA_036885675.1 Vigna mungo | reverse complement strand
CTTGGACGAAGACTTGTCTTCTTTGGACCTTTTCTTCTTTCTGGAAGAGTGAGAGACATCCACCGCAACCGGCTTAGAGGTACCTGTAGCAGTACCAAAGACTCCGGCAGTCATAGATGGAGGATCGATCAGATTAAGATTGACTTGCGGAGCTGTGCCGGTGGGAGGCACTTCAGTCAGTGGAATACTCGTCGGCGTTGGCTTAAAAGGGGACAGATGTCGGACCACCTTCAAGCTTGGCCTAGGTCGAGGCGGCATTTGGACGCCTTTTCCCCGCCGGATGGTTGGGACTCTTTCTTCCAGGAGGGAGGAACATAACTTGTCTTGCGAGGGGCAGGAATTGACATGACACTTATAGAGAAAACACCAACTTAGCCAAGATAAGGTCAACAAGCAGGTACGAGTAAACACTAAAGTCGTACCGACTGCCACGTTAATAAAATCCTCGTGGCAAAGGCATTCGACCAGCTTTGGGGCAGGAAGACGGCAGGGAAGGTCGTTGATGGTCCTCACAGCGTCCACCTCGGCCGGGGTCATGTTATTGGTTGGAACAGGGTTTATCCGGGCTAGTTACTCGGTCCAGTAATAGGGAAACAAGGGTTCGCCCGCCGCATCGCGGAATTGGCTACAACCGCCCTCTTTTATTATTATTTTGAAATATTTCATTTTGAAGTCCTTAAAAGACTCAAAATACGGCTTGAACAAACAACCATCTTGGACGGATGTCAAGGAGACCCAGCCTCGCTTCGCGAGTGGGCAGACGTGGAAGTAATGAAAATATACTGAGGTAGAGGGTGTAATGCCCAAAGCCGAACACACTACTATGAATGCCTGAACGCAAGCCAACCCGTTTGGATGTGACTGAGAGGGAGCAACATTCATCCTTTTCAAAATCGCAGCTTGGAAACGGGTAAAGGGAACGTGCACACACATCCGACAAAACAAATACGTATATACAAAAAAGAAATCTTCGGAGCTCGTTCCTTTCCCATGGAAGACCCTCTCGTTGGGATAACTCGCGCCCAAATGAAACAGTTGGCGTCTGCCTCGTCACGAGCAAGAAAGGACTGGTTCGCCCATTCCAAAAGAGCGCTCCGACTCCCGAACTCGGATTCATAGGATCCCACGTCATGAGAAGCCCAATCATAACCACCAATGGGCGGCCAAACACCGACAGGGGGAGCTCGTATGACATCCACTTCCACCCTGCCTTCCAACAGGAAACGGGTCACTCCGTGCACTATCCGGTCGACGCTAGACTCTGAAGACTCCGACGATCCCCTCCCTGCATCTGACCTTTTGGGCCGGGACGATGACCCCGAGCTGCGAGAAGTCTCGCTGACACTAGAGGAACCCCTGTCGTCTCCACCCGCCGATCTAGAAGAAGACAAAGGAATGGTAGCCATTTATTTTTACCTGATTGCAGAAAAATCGGACGGCTACAATGGAAGTAAGAAGTAAAAGTAAGTCTAACACCGTCAAAGAGCCCCTATTTATAAAAGAGCCCCTATTTATAGCCAAAATTTTGAATCTGCTGATAAAATCGCCACCGTCAAACCAAAACACGATTGAGGGCCCAGATTAAGAGATTGTTTCGCTACCCCATACCCTCGCCTATGGAAACCCGACACGTGTCGCCTGACATTCATTTTCCCGCCTAAAGTTTATGCATCGAAAACAGTGAGCCGCCTGAATCCGAAGTGACAATCTTGAACATCTCAAACAAACAGAGTCTCGGACGGCGGGAACGACAAGGGCCTACACTCAAAACCCTACGACGACATGACATCTAGGGCTTGGGGGGCCTGATGTACTAGGAACCCCCGGGCGGTTAATACGGCTGGTCTTCAGGAACAAGGATTGATATGTGAAACAACTGAGCAGACGTAACGATTGGTCATCTCAGAGGATAGGAACCCGAAGGTTCATAACCGGACGGTCCAGAAGATCAAAGTAAAGCTAGTTTAGTTAAGGCAATTGTATGATTAAGAGAATTGGGCCAAGATTGGGCCCTGATTAGGACCACTTTAATACTAAGCCCATATCCAACACTATAAGTACGAGTCACAGGTACCAGGTAAGTGATAACCGATCGGACCCTTTAACTAACTTAAGCATCAGAGTGTCTTTAGCAGGTACCTGATCGGGCGGTTATTGGATAGAGTAGACGTACGGTGGAAGAACAGTAGAAGGAGCAGGAGTTCGCAGAAGAGGAAATTGTGAAGGGTTTGTGTAGCTCGACCTCACACCGGAACATTTCTGAATTCACTTATTTACAGGAATAACATTTCATTTGTTCGTCTTGATGGGACTCTGAATCTGCAACAACGAGAGAAAGTAATCAAACAATTTTTAGGATGCTTGCAACAACATAAAAAAGAGGAGGAACAAGGAACCCACTTCTGTATGTGGAGAAAACTCTAAAAAAGAGGCTTGGGGATCTGGAAAAAATCATTTGCAAAGAGAAGAACAAGATGGGAGTGTCGCCGACGGCAATGCCAAACACAGTGCAAAGCTAGTCCTTTTCAGGTTCATTTCCAAAAGTCCAAAATTATCCATAATCATTTCAAAAACAAAATTCCAAGCAAATTTTCAAACAAAATTTCCAAATAGATTTTCAAAAAGAACTATGTAACATTGATTTCTCACTTTGAATGAGAATATGTAAGAGCAAGGTAAATCCTTCCCGGGCCAAAAAAAATAACTTTTGCTTCTTTAGAGTGTCATTTTCGGAGACAATCAAACATTTTGAAAACCACATCAATGTTGCATATTTAATTAAAGGTGCTACCTTCGGGCAGGCGCGTAGGGTTCCAATATCGTCCCTATGTGTAACCGACTCCCGAAGCTAGAATCCGATTTTTGCAGACCATGCCTTATCATTTTATGATTTTTCAGTAGTTTTTCGTAATAAACTATGGCGGCAACTCCAAAATTTCTTTTTCAAACCCATCTTTTTTTGGTTTGTCATCCCGTGACAATTCTAGTTGCTACATCAAATGAACCATACCTGTAGATGTATTAGACATTAACATGTTCCCCACTAGTGTTAATACATATGTTCATGCGTATTGAGCAATAACATCATTAGTGACATCATCTAGCAATTGTCAATATGTATTGTTCAACCAAAATAGTTTGATTCTATTACCTTTTACGGTTGTCTCAGGTAAAACATCCCCCAATAGTTGTTTACAATGTATTTGTAGTGGTCCTCTGTTGATGTCACTAGAGCTATCAAATTGGGTTACAACCCGCGAGCCAACCCGGCCCACCACGAATTCGAGCCGGATTGGGTTTGAAAAAATTGTATTTTTTTTATGCGGGTCAAATTTCAACTCGGCTCATTTAAACTCGGCTCATGCGGGTTGAACCGTGGTGGGCCGCGTTGACCCACCAACCGACCTACCTAATTTTATTTTATACAAATTTAACTTTAATTTTATAAAAATATATTTATTTTTTTTTGCTTGAAAAATTATTTAAGTTTCCTATTTTCAAAATTAATTAAAAACCTATGTTGAGAGTGAAATTTGGGAGTGAAACTTGTTTAGATTTGAATTATAGAAAGTTTGTAATTTTTTTATTTAAAAAAAATTGTAATTAAATGAGCTAGTGAGCCAACTCGTTTACCCACCAACCCGTGGTAGGTCGGACCGGGTTCAAAATTTTCTAGCTCACTAATAAATGAGCTGGGTTAGGTTGGCTCACTAAGTGACCAACCCGTGGTGGGTCAGGCTGGGTCGGGCCGGGTTACCCGTTTTGACAGCTCTAGATGTCACTGACCGCTTCCCATTCAATTGGCAGGCAGGAGAGACGTGCATTACAAGACATGAGGCAAGTAATGTCGTAGCCAGGACAACTCGTTCTATCCAAACCGATTAAGCAGAGGGTTTGCACCCGTTCACGACTATAGTGATGGAGGCATCAATGTCGAAAATAAAGATACCCCCTGTGTTTGAAAAGTATGACGGATCAACCAATCCAGATGAGCACCTTTGGTCCTTAGCAAATACCATGGCCTTTTATTCGTTGAGTGACACAGTATGGTGCCGAGCGTTTTCTCTGTCTCTAAAGGGGGAGGCAATGATGTGGTTTAATACGCTACCACCAAACACAGTAGACTATTCAACCACCATAAGTGATTTGTTTGGTAGACATTACGCATCTAGCCGAGCTCAAAGCCTTACTTACCTTGCACTGATAAGCACTAATCAAGGACAAGACGAATCGTTAAAACATTTCATGGACTGTTATAATAAAACCGTTCGACAAGTGAAAGATGTGAGCCAAGAGTTTGTGTTGAATAACTTGTCTATGGTGTTGAAAGCCAGTCCATTCGCTGATAGTTTGTGTGTCAGGCTGCCAAAGATCATAGGCGAGTTGTAAGAAAGAGCGGTAAAGTTCATGCCTATGGAGGAGATGCACATTTTTCACAAGGGGCGGTAGAACGAGGCATATGCCTTATCTATAGGTAAAGAAAGGAAGGAAGGCAAGAGATGATCGACCAAGAGGATAGAGAAGGTGGCCCAAAGCATAAGGACCTCCCTAGGAGACCCAAGTTTAACCAGTATACACCTCTGAACGTTGTAAGCGCTAGGATTTTGGAGGAAGCGTTGAGCGCCGATCTCCTACCTCCCCTGAGTAGGAATCCAACTCCAAGGAATGTTGACGGTAGAAAGCACTGTCAGTATCATGAAAACCTTTGACACACCACCAAGGAATGTACCACGCTTCGGGATAAAATAAAAGAGTTGATTCGGGTGGGACATTTGAGGAAGTATGTGAACGACGAGCATATAGAAAGAAGTTCTCTCAAAGAGGTAGTTTCGACCAACCACCTCAACGAAACGTACGTTGATTCGAGAATCAACTTTATAGTAGAAGTAGAAGTCGAAGTAGAGAACATCCTCTGCATGGCCATATTAATACAATTTCTTGAGGGTTTGTAAGAGGAGGATCATCTGCCTCCACACAGAAAGGCATTTAAGGAGCTTAAAAACTGTTCACCGTCAGTTGGACCCGCGAGAAGGTTCAATCCCTTCCCACTCAGTCAGTTGGACCACCTACGTTCAGTCTTGTCAGGTTCCAATGGTTTTTCATTAAAAAAAATATATTATAAAATATTGAAGCATTTACTTTATTTTGTTTAACGCATATTTTTATGAGTGAAAATATCTTGCACAGGAAGGTTCAATCCCTTCCCGCTCGATTAGTTGAACCACCCACATTCAGCCTTGTCAGGTTCCAATGGCTTTGCTCTCGTGCGAGCATCAACTGGGCATCTCTACCCTCGTTCAGCGTATTCTGAGCGGTTCCTATTTATATTATCATAGTCAATGTCCTCATCTATTTTGCAGGTCACAAGACAATAAAGCACCTATAACTCATTCGTGACACATCCTAATGTGGATTCCCAATTGTAGTCTTTCAATCGAAACATTTTGGTGCCCACGGTGGGGTCGAGAGATATCCCCATGAAACCAATGTCTAGGTCAACAACCAGTTGGTGTGGATTGCGTTCTTGAAGAGGATTGGACGATCAGAGCATAACAGAGCAAGGAAAGACGACCGACCCTCGGACCCTTTCAACCGAAACATTTTGGCGCCTACCGTGGGGCCGAATGGCATCTCCATAAAACCAATGTCTAGGTAAACAACCAGTTGGTGTGGGTTACGTTTTTGAAGAGGATTGGACGATCAGAACATAACAGAGTAATGAAGCACAACCAACTCTTTAGACTCTTTCAACCGAAACAAAAAGTAAAGACCAAAACAAAAAGCTTAAACTTATAGTCGTGAAAAAAAAAACCTAAGAAAAATAGATTGTAAATATCAGGAGTGATGCGTTCACCATGAAATAGAAAGAAAAATGAACCGAACAATATAACCATGAATGAAATTTGAGTGAACACAGACATGGCAAACGAAAAAGGAACAAGAAATTCTGTCTCGTTTTTTTGTAAATCATATGAAACTATATAGGGTTAAATATGTTTTTAGTCCCTATACTTTGGGGCAATTTTGGTTTTAGTCCATTTTCAAACTAAGATACAATTTAGTCTTTCAACTTTAGAAAACTCTAGTTTTAGTCCTTTTTACCAAAAATTTTTAACTTTATTTATTGTTTCAAACGCAGTTAATCACGGAAGGAGCAAGCACATCGACGTTCGTTTTCATTTCATCCTGACATGTGGAGTTATTTCATTGTAGTGAGTGTAGTCAAAGGTCTAGGTTATGATGGGTTTAAGGAGTTGTGGTACTGTGTAGGTGGTGGTTCTGTTTTTGGAGAATAGGTTGGAGCCTTTGTTGGATGACAAAGGAGCCATGCATATGATAACCTTAGCTAGGCTTAATGGTGAGATGCATCTTTTTGTTGAGCACATAGTTTCTGAACCTGAGGTGATACATATGTTAGAAGGTGGGGGTGAAAATCAATTTCATGTGCCTGCCAATGAAGGTGAGAGAGGTCATGATGTTGTTGAAGATGAAATTCAGTGTCAAGGGAAAGTTACTGATGATGTTAATGATGAAGGTAATGAAGTTGTTGAAGGGGAAATTGAGTGTGAATGGGCTGTTAATGAGGATGTTAATGATGTTGTTGAAGGGGAAATTGAGTGTGAAGGGGCTGCTAATGATGTTGTTGAAGATGATGTTGATGGTAATGCTGCCAATGATTTTATGGAAGGTTTGGTTGATGTGCACGTTGAATGTGATATAGAAGAGGAAGTTGGAGATGGAGTTGGTAATATTGAAGTTGATGTTCAATCTGATGTGCAATCTGATGTGCAATCAGATGTGGAAAGTGATCTGCAATCTGATGGACCATCATGGGCTGAGATTTCTGATACTGATGTTGATGATAGCATAACTAGTGATAAGAATAGAGGATTGTCTGATGATGAATGGGAGTCTGAGGAGTTAGACAGTGGAATGGAAAGTGATGGTGAAGATGAAGAAGATGAGGGTTATGGGAAGTTTGTAACCTTCTCTATGCCTAAGACAATGGTAGACTATAAATGGGCTTTGGGGACTTATTTTGCTGAGAAACAAGACTTTGTGGATGCAATAAAAACATATGCAGTACAAAATGGTAGAAATATTAAATATCTTAAAAATGATAAGAAGAGAATAAGAGTCAAATGTATGGGTGGTAAAGGAGAATGCCCTTGGATGGCATATTGTGGATATATGCAAGCAGTTAAAACTTGGCAACTTAGGACTGTTGTTGATAACCATAGCTGTAGTAGGGAGCACAAAGTAAGATTACTTAATGCAAAATGGTTGAGTAAGAGGTTGGAAAAAACAGTTAGAGAAAATCTCAGTGTGAAGGGAGTGCAAATTCGTGAAAAAATAAATAGGAAGTGGAATGTTGGGGTATCGAGATGCATGGCTTATAGGGCAAAGGCCATTGCTTCAGAGCAAGTTGACGGGTCTTTCAAAGACCAATTTAAAAGGATTTACGATTATGCTAATGAGTTCTAGCTCGTAATCCAGGATCAACAGTAAAGTTAAAGGTTGAAGATGGTGGCAGTGGACCAATATTTCAAAGACTTTATTGTTGTCTAAAGGCATGCAAGGATAGTTTTGTGTCCTGCAGGCCAATTTCTTGTCTGTTAGTATTCCTAGATAGCATTAATGGTTTTAGGTGGCCTAGGTATCATAACTTATCTCTAGTATTGGAAAAGACAAAAACTTTTCATTTGTCTCTGGCATGTGAAGAGACAAACCTTTCCCCATAAATAATTGTATCAACTCATCTTGAAAAAATGCAGAAAGAAGAAAGTTGTTTATTTTGAAAAAGCTGCCAACCTCTTTGCCTTCTTGTTGCCAACAGGTTCTAGAACCTTTGTTGAGGTATATTTCTTTTTGTTATTCCTTTTATATTTGTTTGCTCATAGGTTGTATATATCCTTCTTTCATTACGTATATTTAGCAAGAGGAAAATTTATTTTCATCATCCTTTGTTTCTATCTTTTCATACCTTGCCATGTTTTCTTTTAAGTTTGTAATATATATGTTTGGTCAAGCTCTCATTCTACTGTTTTTTCAACAATCGTTAGGCTTAAGGCAAAGTAATCAATCTTTTTGACGTCTCAAGCTTTTACTCATATTTTTCTCCTAGCTTTTTGTTGTCAATGTTAAAAGAAAATAAAATTAAATATTCATTTTTTTCTATTGTGTTTATTTAATTTAGTTTTAATATATATATATATATATATATATATATATATATATATATTTAATTTAGTTCTAAATTTTGTTAATTTTATTTAATTTGATATTTTTTCTAATGGATTTAAATAATTAATGAATAATAAATGTTAGATTTTTTAGTTTTTTATTATTTTCTTAAATTTTTTAATTTATTAACTTTTTTATTCTCTTTTTTTTTTTTTAATTTTAAAAAAGTTTAATATGTCAAGTTAATATTACTATCAAGACCAATGACACATGTTAGGATAAATATCTTATATTTCATTTGATTTTTATATTTTTATTTTTGTTCAATTTGATTTTAATTTTTTAAAAATTAAATCATTTTTTTTCTAAATTAAAACTAAATTTAATTTTTATATAACTAGTAATATTTTTATTAAATGTTTTTAATATAAGATTACAATGGATTTTAAATTTAGAATAAAAATTTTAAAAATATAAATTTAGATTTAGAATGAAAATTTTAGAAGTAGAATATAACACCTTACTTTAAAAGTTTAACAGGATAAAAAAAATGGGAATCAAGAACTCAAAGACCTAAAAGAAAAAAAGATAGTTCTTTCACATTTGAGGATATTTTAGACTCTATGAAGACAAAATATTTCAACATTTTAAATTACTAGTATTAGTTAGCCAGACAGATAACATTTACGTTAAATATCTAAAAATTCTTATCAGTGTCATATTATATCACAACGCAATATGTTTATCAATTTCTTTATTACTCATTTGTTTTTCTATATTTATTTTTATCTCTTTATTAATTATACACAGCGCGAGTGATGCTGTGTTTTGCAATATCTTTTTATGTTTTGTCAATTTTCATTTAGGACAATTGGATTTGAGAGAAGACGCAGATGGATTGACAGAGGAATCCATTAACATATAGTTGCCCCCTTCTGCATGAATAATACATATACATCCATTATCATTTTCAAGAACAACCGCATGAAGAGAGTCACCACAAGATCACATTCAGTGAAGACAGACATGGCAAACGAAAAAGGAACGAGAAATTATGTCTCCTTGTTTGTTTGTAAATCGAATGAAACTATATATAGAGAGAAGAATGAACGCATGCATGGAAGCGCGTTTATTATAGTTAGGATTTTTTCTTTACCATTACAAAATAGAAAAAATTTTTTAACAACTTTTTTTGATACCATATATGTGACAATTTATGATTGGTCCGTTTCAAATATTTTTCTAAATATAAATTCAAACAAACCAATAAAATAATGACACATATCCAATTATCAAAAAGTTGTTAAAAAAAATTGTCAAAAGATCATCATCATCCTTAAAAGATAGGGTAGTCTCAGATACATTAGAACCGACAATAGTGTTTAATTTTTAATTTTGCTATCTGTAATACCATATTACAAGTTTTATACAGCAATTACATGTGTTATAACATATTCCGTTCCCGCCCAGTGACATTGCGTGAGTACCAAGTATAGTGCAGTGTCGTATTATTTGTCAACTCAATATATTATTATAATTAAGTATAGGTGCAGCATCGTTCTACATTTAATACATGGGCCAACCCTAATATTAACATGTTTGACTTTTAAAAGAAAATATAAAAGAGTGAATGAATTAATTTGTTTTTAGATTCAGTGATACCTTAAACTTTTCCAACCTAATTGGCATCTTCATTCCAACTATCTAATCAATCCACAAAATAATTTCTATTCAATGAGCATGATAATGACACATCTTTATTATTTAATATAGGAGTGCAACAGTAACGTTTTGACAGGTAACAAAATCTAGGAGTCAAGTTGCTTTAATGGGAAAACTAAAATCCCCCATTGTGCAATATTAAAGTTGCTTTAATGAAAAAAAAAATTAAGATAAACTTGCGGCTTCCAGATAAAAGTTCACAGTGAATATGAATTAACTTTCATCAAGTTTTTTAACTTTTGGCATAAAGCAACTTTGATGCGATAATCAAATAAAACCCTACGGCTGGAATTAAATTCACATTACAGTAAATTTAATTTTCTTTCATGCCAATAAAAATAATTAATTAAATATATGAAAATTTAAAATCTTTATATTTTATAATTAAAAAAATTAGGGTTTCAACATTAAAGTGTAGGTGCAGTATCATTCTACATTTAATACATGGGCCAACCCTTTGCTCAATAACACTTACGCACCTAATACGTCTCCCTTGAAGTCCTTTCTTTTGGCAGCCTTAAATACCACACTTCCCCTTTCTATTGAGACACATCTCCATTATTTGCATTTCCTTTATCACTCAAAACATTCTTCTTTAAACATTTTTTCAAGAATGTGACTTTTCTTTTCATTATTCTTATTAAAACAATTTTGTGTGCATTTCTAAATAAAATAATGTTAATAAACAGATAACAGGAATCTCTCAATTAATTATTAAAAAATATTAATAATATATAAAATTAAAAAGATAAAAAGCATAAAAAGATATTTGACGTCTCCTATTTTTCTTTCTGGGGTCGTCTGCCCAATAACTTAAAATTGTTTACGTTATTCCTAAAATGTCTAAATACATATAGATTTATACCAATAATTTGTCATCAGCTGTATAACCTATTTTTATTTAAAGTATATTGGAGAAGTCGTTTTTGTTTATTGGAAGTTGTTTTTATTAGTGATGCTGTATTTTTCAATATTTTTCATGTTTTGTAAATTTTCTTTTAGGACAACTAGATTTGAAAAAAATATGCAGATGGATTCACGGGAATCCATTAACATAGTTGCTCCCTTCTGCACGAATTATATTACGCATATACATATTGTCTCTTTTATTGTTTATTATTGAGTGACTATTTAAAAAAGCTTGTTGCACGATATTGTGTTGGTGTATTATTGACTTAAAAGGAAAGGTTTTGAAGAGAAATAAGGGTGTTAAATCCCAATTTTCATAATGGATTTGACGGAAAAATAACTATTTTTCTAGTTGCATGAAGAGATTCTCATTGGAGGGATGGATTTAACAGGCAAGGAAGTGAATGTATACGCGTAGCTTAGCAAGAACTTTGAATAATTTTTTTAATTATATTTTTTTAAGTGATTTTTTTTACATATTTAACCATTATATTATTTGATTGTGTTTTTAAACATATCTGTTTTTCTATTAAAAAAGCTATCTAAAAAATAAAAAATAATTATGTATAAAACAATTATAAAAATTATTTATATTTAATTTTATCATTATAATAATAATAATAATAATAATTTTATTATTTTTATTATCATTATATATATATATATATATATATATATATATCACTATTAATAATGATAAAAAGGTAAACAGTACAATAATTACAGACTTTATTCTATTTTTATTATAATAAAAAAAAGTTATAGTTTTAATATAACATATTTAGTATTTACTAATCTTCATATTATTTATTAAAGAAAAGCTTAACATCTTGTAAAGAAAACTTTTACCCTTTTTACTTTTGCAAATTTTATCCAATAAATTTTAGAAGAATAATTATATATTAATATTAGTTTTCTCTTTAATAAATAAACATAAATGAGATTATTATATTACTAAATCTTAAATGTAAGTTCATGAAATTAAAACTTTTATATTAAAATTTTAGTTTTTATATTATATTAAAAATAAATATGTTAATTTTTATTATGATAAACTTACTATTTATCCGTAAATATATAAGCATATTTTATTTTTATTTTTTTAGCTAGTAAAATAAAATAGATTATTTTTTAATTTTCTATTTTCTTATTTTATTTTATCTACACATCTAATTATAGAGTGTATAGAGGAAAGAGACATGTAAGTCAAAATTGATAACAAACCAAAATTTATATTCCGATTCAAGTTTTTTAGTTGTTTATAATTTTAAAAATATATATGTTGGAATTAAGTTTAAAAATAAAATAATAAGGATGGATTAAAAATGTGATAATTGGTTTTAAAAAAAGTATGTATATGCGAAGAAAATAGTTTGATGTGATTGACAAATAACTATTCTGGATGAGTAGTTAATCAAATTATATTTAAAATATAGTGTTATAAGTTTTGTAGTGCAAGGATAATTATTATTTCTTTACAGCTAAAAGGAAGAATAAAATACAAAGTAAAACTTTGACTTTTTTCACTACAAAAAATAACCTCTTTTGGCATGAGGAAGAGGAGAGAAAGCTGGAATTGCTACAAAGTATCTAAATGAATATAAATGAAAAAAATTAAATGATATATAGAAAAAACATAAAAAATATTAATTTTTAAGTTTTTGTGAATATGATGTTAAATATTTTACATGTATTAGAAGTGATAAAATTTCTCAAACTAGAAAAAACAAAGAACGTACATCAATAATAATTAGGTTTAGAACAATAATATTAAAATTAAGGTTTAAGGTTTTTTTTATTAAAATCTCAAATAGATTTTTTTATTTATTTTTTGTTTTAATTGGATTTTTATTTTATTAAAATTACTTCAATTAGATCTTTCCATTAAATAGAACTAACGATATTAGTATTATGTTGGCATATTCAGGTTGATGTTTTAAATAATGTGACTCATGTTATTTATTTATAAGTAAATTTTACGTGAAATTTCATATTTTTAAAATTAAAAAAATTAGAAAAAGTTAATTCAACTAATTTGTTTATCAAAATTAGAGATTTGGTTTTAGAGTTCATTCATAGAATTTTGGGAATGAATAAAAAAAATTAGAAATTTGGTTTTAGGATTCATTTACAAAAATTTCGAAATTAATAGAAAAATTAGGGATTTGGTTTTAATGTTTTGGATGCGCGAGGGTTTTCAGAGATTAAATCGTAATGATAGCACGATTTGAGATTCTAGGGTTTTTGTTGGTCTGTGATTTGGTTTTTTGCATGCTGAATTGTGAATAGGGAGGCGAGAATGGACATTCGCTTCGCGAATTGGTCTCAAGATTTAAAGGGTATTTTGCAATTAGAGTTTTGAAAAAATTGGGGATTTCTCTTTCTTTGGGATTTTAGGGATTTGATTTGGAGGTTTGGTTTGAAGAAGGAACACAATTCATGGTTCTTCATGCAACGTGATGGTGCGATGATGAAGGATTGAAGATCGTGGCCAGCGATAGTTGTGGTTTTTCTGGTTTCTACATATTTGGATGGTGCTTCAGCAAGATGTGGTTTCTACATATTTTGATGGTTCTGGTGGTTACACAATTTCTATGGTAGTGGGCTTCCATGGAGGACGAATGAGTTCGTTGATGGTGCGATTTCGTTCCTGTCACTATTTCTATCAAAACTACCATGGTCAGGAGACAAACTCCAACTACAAACATCAAAATCTTTCTAATTGATGGATGTTCAATGAACCCTAAACTCTCTCGAACCAAATCCCTAATTTTTCAGAAACAATTTAGTTTAATTAATTTTTTCCAATTTCTTTATTTTTGAAAAAACAAAAATTCACGTTAGACTCAACTATAAGTATCTAACAACTTGTCACGTCATTTAAAACAACACTAAAAACAACAACCTCTAACACCCTTAGCTCAATTTTAATAAAATAAACACTAAAAAAACAAAGGAAACTATTTAATATTCTCACCCTAAAATGGACCTCGCAAATGATTAAATCTAGAATTAATTAATAAGTATTATAGATTGAAATATAAGTTAAAGGTTATATTAATTCATTAATTAAGTAAAAACAAAAAATTGAATAATATAAAAAGAAAAATCTATAAACACTAAGGGTGTGTTTGTTTATGTGGATTTATTATGTAGATGGATTATGACAAAGGGAAATGTACCAATTATTGAATTTCTTTTCCAGGATTTAGGCTGTGTTCACTTTGATGTATAATACTGTTCAAGAGAAGCGACGACGGATTTGCAAATAAAGTTGTGTTCGTTTCCCATTATACAAGACGATGGAATTGAAGGGATTTACGAGATACATGAGTTTTCAAATTTTCGCTAAAGTGCTAAGATTTGCCATGATTTCAATTAAAATGTCATGTTTTTCTCCTTCATTTGTGAAATACCATATATAAAATAACACGAAAAGGAAAAATGATCGGAAAGAAGACAACAGTGGTTGAAGACTTTGAAGAAGAGGAAGAATGAAACCCACCAAAGCATGGTGTATTCGGCTCCTTAGCTTGGTTGCTTGAGACAACCCTTACACAATAAAGATTCCCGAGCTCCTCAGCAATTACAGTTTGAAGATGAACAGTGGCTGAAACGAAATATGTTGGAGGTGTATTCGGTTCCCATTCACCCGTATTTGGTTCCAAAGGTGTGAAGAAATTACAAGGAACCCGTATTCGGTTCACACTTCGTGTTATTTGGTTCCCATTATTCAGAACAATGGTGTATTCGGTTCCCAAGCTTGGTATTCAGTTCCATGTGTGTTTTGGTTGTTGTATGACGTTGTATCCGGTTCCGACATGATGGATTCGGTTCTCTTCGAGCATTTTGTTCTAAGCTTGATGGTGGAGGTGCAGGCGCCATGTTCGACCAAGCTGGAGTTACTTTGGTGGTGGACGCCAAATTAAGAACTTTGCTGTATCAATGTTGCGACAGGCCATAATGTTAGGGGCTTCTGTGGCCCCTTTGCTGGTTGTGTTGGGACGTTTGAGTCCCTCTCTTTCTTTTCTTGTGTTTGGAGGCTTTTCAATTTCCAGTAAAAGAAGTCCCTCACGTTTAATCGTCCCTATTTTGTATGTTTAAATAAGCAAAGGGTTTAAATAAGATAAATACAAAGAAGTCCCTCATGTTCAACTTTACCATTTACTTAAATAAGCATGTTTAAATAATCGTCCCTATTTTTTATGAAACGATGAAAAAATGATAAAAGCAAGCATGTTTAATAGGTTTACTTAAATAAGCAAACTTCTTTGTATTTATCTTATTTAACTAAGTTTTATATCCAATTCCTTGCCTATATAAAGCTTTACATGAAGACTTTAAAACAACATTCAAATTATCTCTACCCTGAGTGAACTTTGCTAACGTGCTACTCAAGTAATCTATTTTTTCAATATGAGTAGGACATTTTTCACATTTCTTTTCAACTGTAATAGTCTCAGTAACTACTGTTCTATAAGAATTCATACACATGAAAGTAATGAACATGTAACACATATCAGTACATGTGTTATTAATAATGTGTTATCATCATAAAAACCAGAAACACTATGAGATTGTAAAATTTAGCTAAACTAGTGCTTCCTTATCAACAATCTTAACAAATTTAATAAATAAAAGACAACAATCTTAACAAATTTAATAAATAAAAGACAAAAATGCATATTGAGAGGTGTAGGCTCATACTACGCGGAGGATACACGGAGGATACACGGAGGAATACTCCTTTCTCAATTGTTGGACTCATATTTCTAGAGAATTCTCAATCAAAAAGCTAACTCTGTAGAATTCACACATGTTTATGATCTCTTTATCTATTTTTGAAAAAGTATGGAACACGTGCATTGACTTTGAGAAAGGAATTTGTTGGAAGGAAGGCTATTAAATCCCGTGATTTGTCTAGTAGCATTTCTCCGTAAAGTGAATGTCTCCGCCTAGCTAAGCAACAACTTTGAATTATTTTTTTAATTTTAAATTTTACGTGATTGTTCCTAAAAATTTAACAATTAATTATTTGATTTGTTTTTAAACTTAACTGTTTCTCTAATTAAAAAAATATCTAAAAAATAAAAAATATCTATGTATAAAAAAATATAAAAATTATTTGTATTTAATATTATAATAATAATAATAATTTTATAATTTTTTTAATATAATAAATTTACTTAAATTAATTATGATAAAAATATTTTATAATAAAATAAAATAAATTTATGCATTTTTATTTACGTAATTAGAATAATTATGGTTATAAATTATTTAATTTAAATCATTTTATAAAAATTTAATTTAATTACAAAAAATAATTAAAACCATGAATTTATTTATTTAATAATATTAGAAAACTTCAATTATTAATTATATAAAATTTACAATATTATATATATATATATATATACATTATTAAAATTATAAATAATTTTAATTAATAAAAATATTAAAAAAGTAAAAAGGTGTGGAGTGCACGAGTTTAGTGTAAGAAGTCGTCAACCCCTTACAATTTTAATTATTTAATATTTTTATTAATTTAAGTAATTTACAATGAAAAATGTTTTATAATTAATTATAGTTCCTAAAAAAGTATAATATAATTATAAAAATTCAAAAAAAAATTATACTGAAATATTTCTTTTTGAATTTTAATTATATAATTACAATTATAAATTGTTTAATTGAAATCATTTTATAAAAAAATTAATTTAATTACAAAAATAATTGAAACATGAAGTTTATTTATTTAATAATATTAAAAATCTTTAATTATTAATTAGATATAATTTAAATTATTTTAAATACATTTAAAAATATTATTTATAAGTTATAATTATTTTAATTAATAAAGAATTAAAAAAATATACGTAAATAGGAGAAGTCGTCAAACCCTACCATTTCAATATTTTTATTAATTTATAATAAAAAATGTGTGGCAATTAATTACTTGATAATAGATTAAAAAGCCTTTAATTAATTATCACACTCCAATATCGTTTTTATACACCACTTCACTTTTGACTTATTTGTTAGAATAAAATTGTACAAAAAAAGCACGTCTTTTTCATTTGAAATCTGAATCCCACAACATGCATGTATCATGCCTATATCAATTATTACAAAATTTTTGCCTAAGTAATTTTGGGTTCAAAATTGTCTATTTAGGTACACAAGATTTGTACGAGGGTTTGACAGTTAACAAATTTTGTACTTTGCCAAGTACAAGGACATGTATATTATTGGTATGATATTTGTCATTTTCAGACTTTATTTTGGTAGGTGTGTTGGAGCCTAAAATATCAATTTTAGCAATTGCATAGTTTTCTAATCACGTTGAGCTTTACCATTTTTTCATCGTTTCATTGTGCATAGTATATAATAAGAACCGAACAGTTAGTATTAAAGGTTGTTCGGTCTATTTTCCAGTAATTGTGTTATTAGTTAATTAGTCAAATAGTTTTTATCAAGGGGTCACTCGACCTCTACTGCCTGACCTTTCATGGCCTTAAGTGTTCAGGTACTCGGCCATTCCATCTCACAAGTACTCGGCCAGGCAGCCTCAACTACTCGGTCATTCGGCCTCACAGGTATTCAGCCACTCGGCCTCAACTGCTCGGTCATTCGGCCATTCAGTCTCATAAGTATTCGGCTACTTAAGTACTCGGTCATTAAGGCTCACAGGTAGTCGGCCACTCGGCCTTCTATGGCCTCAAGTGTTCAAGCATTCGACCAGTCAACCTCAAAAGTATTCGACCGTTTGACCTCGAAGGTACTTGGCCATTCGACCTCATAAGTACTCAACCATTCAGCGTCAACTCCTTAGCCTCTCATGGCCTCAGGTCACAAAGCACTAAAGCAATTACATCCCGGCCATGACACATCCTAATACGGAGTCTTCATTTTGGTATAAAACATTCAACCGAAGACTGAGCGGTCTTACTCGATTGGTCGTTCGGCCTTATAGCATAACCTATTTCAATATTAACCTTGTAAATGCATTGGTTTGTCTAGCTACTCTTTTTCTCACAATGTGTAATTCGAGTTGTTATATTTCTTTAAGCTAGATGACACGATCTTACACACAAATCATTTGGCCTATCTGGAGTTTACCGTTCAGAACATCCACAACCTTTCGGGAAGGTCACTCCCGTCGCCTTATGCAACCTTACGGGATGGTCACTCCCGTCGTCTAGCATACCTGGACGCTAAACACCAAGCGGGCTAGTCGTTCCTGCCGCCTAGAACACCTAGGTGCGAAAAATCGAGCGAGGTCGTCGTTCTCGTCGCTTGGAACTTCCAGGTGTGAAAAACTAAGCTTGTCAGTCATTCCCGCTGCCTAAAACACCGAGGTGCGAAAAATCGAGCGAGACGGTTATTCTCGTTGCCTGGAATTTCCAGGTGTGAAAACCGAGCAGGTCGGTCGTTCACGCCTAACACAACTAGGTGTGAAAAAATCGAGCAAGACGTTCATTCTCGTCGCCTGAAATTTTTAGGTGCGAAAAACCGAGCGGATCGGTCGTTCCCGCCGCCCAGCACACCTGGGTGCGAAAAAACTGAGTGAGACGTTCGTTCGCGTCGCCTGAAATTTCCAGGTGCGAAAAACCGAGCAGGTCGGTTGTTCCCGCCGCCTAGCATACCTGGGTGCAAAAAAACCTAGCGAGATGGTCATTCTCGTTGCCCAAGGCCCCTTGGGTGGTAAAAGCCGAACGGTGTGATCAAGGGCCATTAGTTGCTAACCGAACCGTCTTGCTTGCTTGCCCAACATGCCTTGTGAAATGGGTTAGTATAAACATCCACATTCTTTTAGCAGTTGAAATTCAATTATTATTCCTCAGTGTAGGTAAACAGACACTATTGGTCACCGACCAACTCGAGTAAAGGTTTTAAAAGAACTTTCACCAACCATTACTCAGTTTAAAAAAAGTTCTGAAAGAGAACTTCTCTAGCATCTTTCCATTAACCATTCGGTCCAACCTTGCTAGGTGAACAATAACCTAAAAGCACACTACTCAATACAGCGAATATAGCCTCCCTCAAACTCATAAAGTCCTATAGTTAAGCATGGCTAAAGCTAAACGCTCAACTCAGACTCGGGGGACATGTGTATGGTATATAATAACGACCGAACGGTTGACATCAAAGGTCGTTCAGTCTATCTACAGTAGCAGCGCTAGTCAACAAGGTCAAATGGTTTTTATAAATGAAGGGTCGAAATTGGGCCAACGTTTAAGTTATGGGTCAATGGTCCAGTAGAAGATAGAATAATCAAAGATATTTGGTTAAAGATATTGATAGGCGGTTTATAAGCAACCAACCGGATTTTAAGGTAAGTCTGTTTATATTTTATTGGACCTGTATTAGTTTAAGGTCCATGAAAAAACTTATAAATACAAGGCCAAGGCCAAAAGCCAAGTACGTTCTACTCACATTCAACTCATACTCTTAAATACTCAAATAGTGATAACCATTTACTAAGTATTCAATTAAGAGCTAAAGTTCTTCAATTACATGCCTAACTTAGGCGTCGAAGTGCCTTTTGCAGGTACCTCCCCTCTCTGTCAAGAAGGCAACCGAGCGGTCACAACTAAGAGCGACCAACGGTTAGCACCCAAGGGCAACCAAACGGCCCAGATTAAAGGAGAGCAAGCGACCTAGAGTGAAAGAAAGGCGAACGGTTCAAGCGATCAAGCATTCGGCAACAGGAAAAACACGTTAATAAGGTTAATCTCTCAGTCCTACAAATCCCTACCGAAACATATTGTATTTTTAAATTTGTCCGCATTTTATAGGCGGTTATCTTTCTTTTGTTTTCATTTTGAACATATTTTTGCATCATTATTCGTTCTTTATTTAATTATGGCTCTATTTTAGTTGCTCTCCTTTTTTTGCTTTTTCTACAAACTTTGAGCACACACTAGTGTGTTGTATACATTTAAGTTTTTTTTTTTATTTTATCTTTTCGTTTTGTAAATTTATTATTTCGGGTATATAAGGTCGAGGGTCGGTCGTCCTGCCTTAGTTTGCTTCGCTTTATGATTGTTCAAACTTTTCCAATAAAGTTTTCCAAGCTGATCGGTGGTTAATCTACAGAAGACATTGGGCACAAGTCAAATATGTTTCTTAAGGAGCTTTCGAATGAATTATGAAAAAGTCATTATTACCTCCACATTAACCTTATATTTATAGAACTTATGGTAATCAAATTCATTTATTGACCATTAATGTTTGTTAATATATTTGTTAACCGTCAATTAATGACAATTATCCTATTAATTAGTCTTTAACCACCTTAAACAGTTGTCACAATCGATTGGTTTACCCTATCGGCTGGCGAGGTGTTCGACCATAACACTAATTGATATACTCCATATAGTACACAGGTCTCTCGAAGTCCTGAGCAATTGAAAACAATTGCAATGAGGTTTGTAGGGTCTCCTGTCCTGTGTTACCGATCGGGCGAAGAATAGGCGCTAAAACACAACTTTCTCGAGTAGTTACCATTAAAAACAATTGTTGATCCTCGGACACGTGAATCCCGGTATTCGTGCCTGTCGAAAATGAAAGGTTGAACACCCGTAACTGTTGGATTAGACTATGATGCATGGTTCAATATGAACTCGTGAATAACGTCTCGTACCTTTTGGGCCATTTTGTTGTACCCCTCCATGAAGGCTTTAAAGGAAAATGATATTTTAACACCAATTTTTTGACACCATTTTGACACTGCACACATGTCAAAATGTGGTTGGACGATTTCAAATTAAAAAAAAAAACTTTGGTTTTTCCCTTCCAAATATACCCTTGCCTTAGTTTTTTTAATTTGAAATCATCCAACCACATTTTTACACGTATGCAGTGTCAAAATGGTGTCAAAAATTGATGTTAAATATCATTTTCCTCTTTAATAATGCTAGGTGTGTCAACTCCTGGACGCGACAGAAAGCATATTGTTTGCCAAAGAGGGACCCAACCGTGGCAAAACAATCCACGGTGTTAGGAGAAAGGGTGTTATACCAAGGCAACACTTTCCTTTAAGCGAAAACACTCTACACATCGCCGAGTCGTTTGACGAGTAAAACGTTATTGTATTAATGAACGACTGAAGGTGATCGTCCGAGTCGGTCGATCCATCATACTTCTCGAATGTTGGAGGGGTCTTCTCAGGCATAGGAGCCTCCATGATGGCCATAGTGAAGGGTAATAGACCTTCTGCCGGAACGGTTCTGATGGGAATGGACGACTTTGTTGCCTCACTGTTTGCTTCCCTTCCCTCCTTATTGTCCTGATTAACCTTACTAGATGTTGGGTAGGTCCTACTCACCCTCTGTCCGGCCATGACGGTCTGTCCCCATGATCATTGTCCTTCGAGGGGGTCAGAATTAGAGATACCGTTGTCCTTCGAGGGGGTCAGAATCAGAGATACCGAATGCTGAACAAATTGCTTCCCCCGAGCGGCTGCGTGCTCCGCTCAGAGCAGGACAATCTCGACATCGTGTTTTCGTTGAATCTCCTACACATGCGCTTGCATATGTGTTTGCATACTATGGACACCAAAATGTTTTAATTGTAGGATAGAAATGCACCTTCACAGTTTGATCAAATCACCTGTATAATTGACCGACGTACACGCATCCATTGAAGCACATTTAGTGTCACATACGTTACAATCGACAATAGTGTTTTAATATTTAATTTTGCTATACGACAGAAGCTCTATAAAATAAAGCAAATACTATTAGACCAGTGCGTCGCAAGGGTGTGTTAATAAAACAAATGGATAGCATTAGATCCGTTCGTCGCAGGGTTTGTTAATAAAACAAATAGAATTAGATCCGTGCGTCGTTTCTTTTTCTATGTTTAATTTAGATTCAAAATTAATACGAAATTGAGATAATAATAATGATAACAGTAAAAGTAATAATAATAATAGTAATATTAACACCGTCCAATTCGCTTGATCCCATATTGTCTCAATAAAGAACAAAAGACCAACACCACCTCTACAGACAGACTCTAAGAAATAGAAGGTACATATTAAAATTGGTATTCAGCAACTACCAAATTTAACAGCATAAAGTAATAGTACAAAATAACTTACAAAAGAACATACAACAAGAAATCGCTCTTTAACCTTCAACAATTATGCGTTTGGGGCTATGCTATTTGTGGTGTCAGCTGTATAGTTCCTGCGCTCAAGCTGATTTCACAGTCTCTGTTTGATAAACGTAATCTTATTCGGAATATTATAAAGCCACAAATAACGCTAATAAAAGCTAACACGCCTGTGTATTTTACTACGTTTTTCCTTGAAGCCTCTTTTTTCTTCTCTGCCTTCCTCCAACTGCACAAAATTCAAAATTTAAATTCAATCCATATAAAACAATGATAAAATCTTCTTTCCAAAACTTATAATAAATTTATCATAAAATATGTATGTATAAACTCGCAATTCCCAACAAATTAATATAACTTATTTTGTTTAACAAACATTTTGTTATAATATCTTGATAAGCATTCCTCACTTCCACACACAATTCTACCACAATAGTATTTTACATTCTTCTAACTTTCAAATAAGTATTTATTTAAAGATTAATTGAATCCGTGTGTTCCAGATTCCAAAACACAATGTATATACTTACACGTCAACCAGGAAAAATCAATACTGAGACTGAACATAAGAACCATTTTTTTTTCTGTTTCTGACTCTGATTACGACAAATACAGTATCTCCGTTGTTTTCGACGTAAACTATATTTGGTCTCACATAAAGGCGTGTAAGAATTATTCAGTTGCAAGTATAATAAAAAAGCTACAAATATTATCAAAAAGAGTTTATCTTTGGTCATGAAATTCAGAAAAAAAAAAGTTACCTTTTGGAGGTGGGACAGAAAGTGACTGTGTAATGAGAAGATGAACAAGTGAAGAAGGCATCATCGTGAGTGTAGACTTGAGCGCCAGAACATGCCCTCTTGAAAAACAGTGAACTGAGGCATGCCTCAGTTTCGCACGTGCTTTTGCATGCTACTACCTGTCCATCCCTAACCACCTTCAAAATAATCGAACAAGCCGTGTTCAAGTCCGTCAAGCAATTAGTCGCCAAACACTTTTCAACCGTGGGAGCCACTCTTACAGGAAGGTTGAAACCTTCCACAAGGCTGATGTCGTAGGACGTTCCGTTAAAATCAAACTCTACCAGAGTAACTGGTGGGACTGGGTTCCTGTCGGTGCATTCTACTGTCGACGTCCCGCAGTCACCGGTGACACATGAGAACTTGCCGGTAATGTTGATGGAGCAAAGGGTGCGACCCCACAATCGGCTGGACCAAGCGGGAGGTACAGGGAGAGTGTTGGAATCACCTGGTAGGAGGGCGAAGCCGGTAGTGGGAACCGGTGAGCTTCTGGGGTGGGATAAAACTGCTGGCCACATTGTGTAGGCGCAGTTGTTGGTGATGGTGAAAGTCTATGAATATAATCCTGTACCACAATTAACCATTTTTTAGAAGGAAAGAAACTATGATTATATATAAGATATAGGAATATATATATCAATATGCACCTAAAGGGAATAGGAAGAGAAAAACAGTGAACAATATGGAAAAGGTTTTAGTTGAAGAAGCCATAGTTGATGAACAACAAATGTATAAAGGATTGAGAGATGTAGTGTAACATATTGGATGTATATATGGAACTAGTGTGTTACTAGTGTGTATGAATAATAAGTCTACATGGCGGCGGCTTAAACAAATGCGTCCCGATATTTTGACACCATTGCTTTTAACACCAATTTGACACTATGACGTGGCACCACCCGATTGGTTGATATTTTTCTTTTCAAAAAAAATACAAAATTACTTCAGAACTTAGGATCAGATTTGAAAATCTGATTTCCGGTTTTGCCCTTTGCCAATTTTAATTTGAGAGAACCGTTTTCATTCTTCTTATTTGTGCATTTTAGTGTGGTTGGGCCTTTCCGATTGGTTTGTGGTCGTCGTTCTTGGCCGTCGTTCTTGCCCACCGTCGACGGTATCGTCTTGGTTTCCTTGTTCGACGTCCCTGACGTGTTGGCCGTGTTGTGGTTGCCCTTGGTGTTGGTGTCTCCTTTGTTAGATCTTGGTGTGGTTGTGCCCTTGGTTTGGAAATAGAAAGTTCTTCAACGAAGGTAAGCCTCATCATTGTTTTGTTGGACAAAGAAGTTGCGTTTGAAAAGTCTAGACGAAGAGGACCGGAAGAGGGTGGACCGAGTATGGGACGTGAAGATCCTTCCTTCTCCCCAGGAGGCATTTCCCCGGAAGGCATTTTCCCAGAAGGCATTTCACCTAGACCGATGTCCACTGATGCAGTTGCATTGAAGACTTATGTGAGGAAGGGTTTACGAACGCGGTTCAAGAGCAGAGCTCTTAAAAGTCCTTTTACTGGAAATTTAAGAATAAAAGATGTGTGATGTGTGGCCTAGAGATAACTTCACAGATTTTAAGCATTCGTTTATGTTTAGAGATGTTTGTTTATTGAAAGATTTGTTTAGTAATTTCAATTTGTAATGAATGTTACATTAAACTTTAATTTTTTAACATGGTATTGAAGTTAATGGAATGAGTTGTGTGATTGATATTGGGAAATAATTTTACGATGCACTTGTTAAAAATTACACTTGACAGATAATGTTGTTGATGTTGGACTTAATGTACGACAGAAACAATGCATGTGGACATGGGCAACATAATTTGTTGATAACATTAACCTGGTTCATTGAAAAGGGGAGTTGTGGGACCCCAAATTCCTTTGACGAAGGTCTTATGTTGAGTGGAAGTGTTCGAATAAAGTTCTGGGTGAAGTGCAGTGAAAAAAGGGTGTGGTAAACGTTTACAATGAGCTGGTAAACGTTTACGCGTGTGTTTTGTCCAATCTGTACAGAAAGTCCTTCACAGGGAACCCTTTTTTTGTACACAGGGCACCATTATGTCAAATCTTCACTTTTAGACATTTTTCGTTTGGTTTTTGATGATTTTGGGTTTAGGTTGTGTGGTGGGGGGTGGGAAGCTGATTTTGGGGACCCCAAATTCCTTGGAGGAAGTGCTTATGTTGAGTGGAAGTGTTGGGATGAAGTTCTTGATGAAGTGTAGTCAAAAAGGGTGTGGTAAACGTTTACAATGAGCTTGGAGGAAGTGCTTATGTTGAGTGGAAGTGTTGGGATGAAGTTCTGGGTGAAGTGTAGTGAAAAAAGGGTGTGGTAAACGTTTACAATGAGCTGGTAAACATTTACGCGTGTGTTTTGTCCAATCTGTACAGAAAGTCCTTCACAGGGAACCCTTTTTTTGTACACAGGGCGCCATTATGTCAAATCTTCACTTTTAGGCATTTTTGGTTTGGTTTTTGATGATTTTGGGTTTAGGTTGTGTGGTGGGGGGTGGGAAGCTGATTTTGGGGACCCCAAATTCCTTGGAGGAAGTGCTTATGTTGAGTGGAAGTGTTGGGATGAAGTTCTGGGTGAAGTGTAGTCAAAAAGGGTGTGGTAAACGTTTAAAATGAGCTTGGAGGAAGTGCTTATGTTGAGTGGAAGATTTGGGATGAAGTTCTGGGTGAAGTGTAGTAAAAAATGGTGTGGTAAACGTTTACAATGAGCTGGTAAACGTTTACGCGTGTGTTTTGTCCAATCTGTACAGAAAGTCCTTTACAGGGAACCCTGTTTTTGTACACAGGGCACCATTATGTCAAATCTTCACTTTTAGGCATTTTTCGTTTGGATTTTGATGATTTTGGGTTTAGGTTGTGTGGTGGGGGGTGAGAAGCTGATTTTGGGGACCCCAAATTCCTTGGAGGAAGCGCTTATGTTGAGTGGAAGTGTTGGGATGAAGTTCTGGGTGAAGTGTGGTCAAAAAGGGTGTGGTAAACGTTTACAATGAGCTTGGAGGAAGTGCTTATGTTGAGTGGAAGTGTTGGGATGAAGTTCTGGGTGAAGTGTAGTAAAAAAGGGTGTGGTAAACATTTACAATGAGCTGGTAAACGTTTACGCGTGTGTTTTGTCCAATCTGTACAGAAAGTCCTTCACAGGAAACCCTTTTTTTGTACACAGGGCACCATTATGTCAAATCTTCACTTTTAGGCATTTTTGGTTTGGTTTTTGATGATTTTGGGTTTAGGTTGTGTGGTGGGGGGTGGGAAGCTGATTTTGGGGACCCCAAATTCCTTGGAGGAAGTGCTTATGTTGAGTGGAAGTGTTGGGATGAAGTTTTGGGTGAAGTGTAGTAAAAAAGGGTGTGGTAAACGTTTACAATGAGTTGGTAAACGTTTACACGTGTGTTTTGTCCAATCTGTACAGAAAGTCCTTCACAGGGAACCCTTTTTTTGTAGACAGGGCACCATTATGTCAAATCTTCACTTTTAGGCATTTTTGGTTTGGTTTTTGATGATTTTGGGTTTAGGTTGTGTGGTGGGGGGTGGGAAGCTGATTTTGGGGACCCCAAATTCCTTGGAGGAAGTTCTTATGTTGAGTGAAAGTGGTGGGATGAAGTTCTGGGTGAAGTGCAGTGAAAAAGGGTGTGGTAAACATTTACGATGAGGTGGTAAACGTTTACACGAATGTTTTGTCCATTTTGTACAGAAAGTCCTTCTTAGGGCACCCTGTTTTTTTACACAGGGGACCATTAAGTCAAATCTTCACTTTTAGGCAAATTTGGTTTGGTTTTTGATGATTTTGGGTAAAAAAATGGGGAAATAAATAAGATGGTGATTTCGCCCAATGACATTCAGTGCAAATAACATTAAACATATATATTATTAGAAAAAAAAGAAGTACAGTAATTGCTAACATATTCATTACAAGGTTAAAATGTCACACGCATATTGAGTTGTTCAAAATCATATGGGATTCAAATTCAACTTTTTGTACATATATCATTGTCTGTAACAAACATTACTTTTTACAATTGAAGATGAATACATATATCATTGTTCGTCTAAATACATATGAAATGAATATATTAATCATTTGTACATATCCATCAAAATCCTACAACAACCCATATTCATCTAACGCATCAAATAGTCGAATGTTGTCGTTGTCTAGGATCCAATATTTCACATAGTTCTTCCTAATTTGACTCAACTCCTCCTGAAAAAAATTAGTTGTAAACTTTAGATATAGTTAACAAAATCATCAAACAATGCTAACAATGAAATTCATACTTACATTTGTGTACTCCGGCATGCTTTTCCCGTTGTATCTGTCCTCTCCATCCCACATTTCCATGGCTTTTAACACGATAACTCCACAATGATATCTTAAATAATACAACCATTTATCAGTTATTACAACAAACGATAATAAAGTATCCAAATATTTCATTACAATTAATAAAACAACTTACAAGTTCGGTTGGGATGAGATATTTGCTTGTTTAACGGACAGTGGACCTATACTCCCTTCGGGTCTATTGTACAACATGCAAAAGAATTTGGCCATGTTTTCACCCTACCACAGAAATTCATTAATAGTTTCATTAACACATCATTAAATCACATCAACAAAATTGATCCAGAAAATGAATTATCATATCATACCACAAATTTGTCAATTCGTTTGTTACATTGTCTAGTCTTCATTTATGCTACTCAAATCCAAGACCAACTGTTCTTGCAAAGGATGAATAAGCATTGACCTAAAATTGATATAAATCCCTAATCAGAAAAAAAAAAACAACTAAAATCAGGAACCACCACTTTGGGGAAAATATATAATATATAAGCAATTCTTCAATACATTACCAGTGTCAACTGATGAACCAACTTGTTGTGAGGACGCAATATATTAAGTGGGTCAACAGTTAAATCAGGATAGGATGGGTCTACCTTTCCTATTGCAAGAAGTGCATGAGGAGCACTACAAAAAAAATAAGAATATAACCTTAAGAAAACAAGATTCTTAATAGATAAACAATCTTACACTTCGTTTTGGGGATGTCATTCGACCTCCACTCACAACATGCACAAAACAAGATTGTTCTCAACATTGTTAGGGTTCACGAATCAACACAAAATAAATGGACAAAAGTATGAAATATGGTCAACTTCCACTTACCAAAACACACGAACACCACAGAGGAACATTGCTTCAACGCCGACAATAAAACCTCAAACCGCCGCACAAAGGACGTCAACTTCCAAACAAAATGCACACCAATAGTTCACGAAAGTGATGACCGAAAGCCACGAGAGTGAAGAAAACGCACAACAAAGGGCTTCAATGTCAACAAAAACCCCAAAACAATTGTCGACGAAACCCAACACTACAGTGAAGACCGATGGTTGAGGACATCAACAGCACCCATTCATGAGAGATGGAAGACGACACACAAACATTAAAAGGTAAAGAGAAAAATGTGAGAGAGACCCTAAACGAGAGTGAAGAAACCGCGAGGCTCAAAGATGAAATTGGAAAAAATGAGAGAGAAGAAGAAACCGGGAAACCAAATATTTGGTTTTTCACTTCCAATTTTGCCCTTCGTTCACCACTACAAAAGTCATTCTTTTTTATTTCAAATCAACGAACCACATTTTGACACCTAGCTAGTGTCAAAATGGTGTCAAAATGTGGTGTTGAAATATCATTTTACTAAACAAATTATTCCTCTCTTGAAAAGTATTTTTAAAGAGTTGTTGGTCTTTTAGGATGCTTGCAACAACATAAATAGAGGCGGAACAAGGAACCCACTGCTGTATGTGGAGAAAACTCTAAAAAAGAAGTTTGGGGATTTGGAAAAAATCATGTGAAAAGAGAAGAACAAGATGGAACGTCCTTGACAGCGATGTCAAACACGGTGCAAAAACTAGTCCTTTCAGGTTCATTTCTAAAAGTCCAACATTATCCATAATCATTTCAAAAAAAAATTCCAAGCAAATTTTCAAACAAAATTTCCAAATAGATTTTCAAAACGAACTATGTAACATTGATTTCTCACTTTGAATGAGAATATGTAAGAGCAATGTCAATCATTCCTGGGCCCAAAAAAAAATAACTTTTGCTTCTTTAGAGTGTCATTTTCAGAGACAATCAAACATTTTGAAAACTACATCAATGTTGCATATTTAATTAAAGGTACTGCCTTCGGGCATACGCGTAGGGTTCCAGTATCGTCCCTATGTGTAACTGACTCCCGAAACTAGAATCCGATTTTTGCAGACCATGCCTTATCAAACCCATCTTTTTTTGGTTCGTCATCCGCGACGATTCTAGTTGCTACATCAAATGAACCATACTTGTAGATGTATTAGACATTAACATGTTCCCCACTAGTGTAAATACATACGTTCATGCATATTAAGCAATAACATCATTAGTGACATCATCTAGCAACTGTCAATATGTATTGTTCAACCAAAATAGTTTGATTTTGTTACCTTTGACGGTTGTCTCAGGTAAAACATCCCCCAATAGTTTTATACAATGTATTCGTAGTGGTCCACTATTGATGTCACTAGAGCTGTCAAAATGGGTCACAACCCGCAGGCCAACTCAGCCCACCACGAATTCGGGCCGGATTGGGTTTGAAAAAATTGTATTTTTTTTATGCGGGTCAGATTTCAACTCGGCTCATTTAAACCTGACTCATGCGGGTTGAACCCGTGGTGGGCCGAGTTGACCCACCAACCCACCTACCTAAGTTTATTTTATTAAAATTTAACTTTAATTTTATAAAAATACATTTCTTTTGCTTGAAAAAATTATTTAAGTTTACTATTTTCAAAATTAATTAAAAACCTATGTTGAGAGTGAAATTTGGGAGTGAAACTTGTTTAGATTTGAATTATAGAGAGTTTGTAAATTTTTTATTTAAAAAAATTTTAATTAAATGAGCCAGTGAGCCAACCCATTTACCCACCAACCCGTGGTGGGTCGGACCGGGTTCAAATTTTTCTAGCTCACTAATAAATGAGCCGAGTTAGGTTGGCTCACTAAGTGACCAACCTGTGGTGGGCCAGGCTGGGTGTTAACGGATTAGCAAGTGTACCAAATCATATCAAGTAATAAAAATGGTAAAACCCATTATCGTTCTTCCCATGAGACTCAAAAGGCCTTATCGTTTGCGTGAATTAAAATCGTAAGACTTGCGAGGAAAAATTAACTGTTGTGGTGGATGCAAAGACAGAAAATAAACATGCAATGTGTGATTCAATTGACAAGATTTGGGCAATGGATGAATGAAGTTGTTGGGGGTTTACAATTTCATCTAATCCTCTCTCTCTTATTTACTCCTCTTGTTTAAATAGTTTTATTATCTAATTGCATGCAAACTTTCTTGGCCTCCCCTTAACCCGATCCCTCGGCGAAAAGGACCTATTACTAATTACCGGCTTGCTATCCCTAGCTTCCCCTAGTAACTAACAACGCATTACAAACAGAAGCAAATACAATTGATCGTCCTACTCCCCTATCCCTAGGTGGTATTGCTTAACCAAGGAATTACTCACCATTTCATGTCATTACTGTATGTCCCCATATCAATAAAGGCAAAAATCAATTACCGAATGAGTTAAATGATAAAAGCATTAAGCATAGATGAGAACCCAACAATTGATAATAAACGCATATGAAATTCATATAATTTAAACAAGAGTTTCAATAACAGAGAGTATCAAAAGATTACATTGTTCCCCCAACAACAAAAAGGGTTTAGTTCACCATAGTCATGGTGAACCAAGATGAAAATAATGGAAGATATGGAAAACAAACTCTAGAAAAGATGAAAAGGAGCCCAAGCATCCAAGAGATCCTCTCCAGAGAGTGAAGAATAGGTCTGGCCGCCCTCCTCTGTCAAAAGAATGAAGTGGAATTCGTAACAGGGCTATTTATAAGTGAGGAGCGCATCAGAAAAATAGGCCCAAGCCCAGCCGACCACCGCCCGGCGTCAAGGGTAAACCGCCCGGCGTCCTCTTCTCTAATGATGACGAAACCTGTACATCCCAGCCGCTCAGGCACGGATAGTCACATACACCATGCCAAACAGGACGGACGGTTTCCCAGCAAACGATAAAGAGCTTTCACGAAGATCTGCATTACTCATAAGGTTGCGGCGTCATCGGCGGACCGAAAGGAGAAACCAATGCCAACAGGCAAAACCGGCCGCTCCAAGGAGAGGGATGGCCTCACGAGCCTAGTCTCGGCTGAAGGAAATATTAAACTAAGATTAAGGTAAAACACGATTAGGAAAGATGGGCCATGGATTGGGCCGTGATTAAGGGATCGCTATTCATTAGCCCATTATAAGCGTTATAAATACAAGTCACAGGTGAAAGGTAGTTGGTTACATTGAATGCACATTTACTTCAGTATTCACTCTCTCTCTATCTCTAAAATCTAGCTCATCAACTGACTTGATCGTCGGAGTGCCTTTAGCAGGTACCCGGCTGGACGGAGTTAGCAAGGAGTAAGTGGTGGATTAGAAAGACAAGCGAACGCGAAGACTCGGACAGTCGGACGTACAAGGAAAATTGTGCAGGTAGTAGAGGATACAGATCCAACCGGAACATTTTGGCGCCCACCATGAGGCCAGAGGATTGTAACCAATGGTGACCACGAGAAATACGAGCAACGAAGAGGCGAACGAAGTTGTGCGGGCGTTGGAGCGAAGGATGGAGGAGATGCAGAAGAAACATGAAGAAGAGATGGCGGTAGTAAGCGCAGAGTGTTTGGACCGACTACGAAAGGGAAAGATGAAGGAAACTGAAGAGAGAGCTAACAGTGATAAGGAGAAAACTGTTACCATGGAAATCGGGAGTAAGGAAGCTCACAGCAGCGCCCGAGGTCAGCAGGACCGGCGGTAGGAGGGGGAGGAAAAGAAGAAAGCCTGGTGTTGGTGAAGACAGAGATACCGTCGGTACCTGTACCTTTCGCTCAGGCGATAATGGACGTCCGTATTTCGGATCATTTCATTCCCCCACAGTTCAAGATGTACAAGGGAACTACTGACCCCGAAGCGCATATCAAGTCCTTCACTAACGCCATGTCATTCCGCATCGGATGCGATGCGATATGGTGCAGAGCGTTTCCTCTCTCTCGAAGGAGAATCCCTAGAATGGTTCAATTCTCTCCCCAACAACTCTGTCAATGACTTTAAAAGCCTGAGCAATCTGTTTAAGGATCAGTTTGCCTCTTGCCGGGTTCAAGACGTCACCCTGGTAGATTTGATGAATTTGAAACAGGGAAAGGACGAATCCCTCCAAATTTTCATGAACAGGTTTACAAAAACAGTTCGAAGAGTGAGAGGTCTCAGCTTGGAGATGACTCTCCAGTATGTAATGCCCGCTCTGAGGCCCGAACCCTTTAAAGAAAGCGTTTTTCGGACGCCCCCAAAGACTCTAGAAGAACTACGTCAACGTGCGGTCGATGAGGCCAAGGTAGAAGAAATGAAACAAAATTACCGGAGGGAAGCCCAAGAGGCTAAAGAGAAGATTGAAGGGAAACGAGAGGGACAGGCCAACCGTCCCGGACCGCCCAAGGGGCGAGATGGACCGAGAGGCCCTCGTTTCCAACAATATACACAATTGAACGCTCCCCGTGCTAGAATTATGCAGGAAGCGTTAAGTACGCAAGTCATGCGACCGCCACAGAAACGTCCACCTCCGCCCGGGGCGGATAACACCAAACATTGCCTATATCATCAGAACATGGGCCACGATACGGAAGATTGCATTACCCTCCGAGATCGGATCGAGGAGCTCATCCGAGCAGGCCACCTTAAGAAATACATTCAAGAGTTTAGACCAGAGAGGTCCCCGACGAGACGCCCAAGTCCTCGGAGAAAGAGCCCCAGAAGAAGTCCCCAGCGCCCGGCACAGTCACCTAGGCGATATGAGAGTCGATCTGACCAGCGAAATGATTACCAACGGCCACCCGGCGGGCGAGAGCTAAGGGGCCACAGTCATAGCATAGAACGGAAAAGGGATAGAAGTAGGGAACAGAGAGACGGCCGACCCTTGAGAGGAATGATCAATACCATATCCGGGGGATTCGCAGGCGGTGGCGCGAGGTCTTCCGCCAGAAAAAGAAGCATTCGGGCACTGCGATTGATACATGTCGTGAATGTCCCAAAGAGATCAATGCCCCCATCACCTTTTTTGATGAAGATTTTCACGCCCCTGACCCAGAACAAGACGACCCTATGGTCACCACCGTAGAAATCGCTCGCTACGGAGTAAGTAGGGTACTGGTCGACCAGGGAAGCTCCGTCAACAAACTCTATTGGAAGACATTCAAATAGATGGACATATCTGAGGACCTCATTGTCCCTTATGACGAGCAACTGGTCGGCTTCGCTGGCGAGCGTGTCGATACCAGAGGTTACTTGGACTTATGGACACGGTTGGGAACGGGAGGAGAGAGTGATGAGAAGAAAGTGAGGTATTTGCGGGTGGAGACCAACACTTCTTATAACGTCTTGTTAGGACGTCCCTGTTTAAATTCGTTCGGTGTCATTGTCTCCACACCTCACCTAACGTTGAAATACCCCTCTGGTAACGAAACCATCTGTGTCGTCCGTGCGGACCAGAAACTCGCCCGAGAATGTTATGCGGCTGGGTTAAAGATGTATCCCAAGGTTGCCCGAAGGAAGACAACGGGGACCAATGTTGCAATGACCGACCTTGATTCCCGAACGAATACGGACGATCGGTTGGAGCCACTAGGGGAGACGCAACCGGTGATTGTGGGAAGTAATGCCTCCCAAACAACTTTAATAGCTCGCGGGTTAGATCCTGAAGTGGAAAAGAGCTTGAGAGCTTCACTATGGCGGAATAGAGATCTATTTGCCTGGACGGCCGCTGACATGCCCGGGATCCATCCCTCAGTCATGTCTCACCGCTTATCATTGTTCAGAGAAGCCCGGCCGGTAGCTTAGAAGAAAAGGAAGATGGGCGAAGAGAAAAGGAAGGTCGTATATGAAGAGGTAAAGAAGTTGAGGGAAGCCGGCTTCATCCGGGAGGTTACATGCACCACCTGGTTAGCCAACGTGGTGATGGTGAAGAAAGCCAACGGTAAGTGGCGCATGTGCACTGATTATACCGACCTTAACAAGGTCTGGCCGAAGGACTCATACCCACTACCCAGTATTGATATGTTAGTGGACGGGGCGTCCGGTCATCAGATGCTGAGTTTTTTGGACGCCTATTCTGGATATAATCAAATACCCATGCACGACCCGGATAAGGAAAAGACCGCCTTCCTCACAGATCAGGCCAACTTCTATTACGAAGTCATGCCCTTCGGGCTCAAAAATGCGGGCGCTACCTATCAACGATTGATGGACCGCATCTTCGCCGAACAGTTGGGACGTTGCATGGATGTATACGTGGATGACATGGTCGTGCGGTCACCTGAGGCAACCAAACATCTGCAAGACCTGGAGGAGATATTCCGCCAAGTGCGTAGATATGGGATGCGTCTCAACCCCGCCAAGTGTACCTTTGGAGTGGCCGCCGGCAAGTTCCTAGGATTTATGCTCACCTCCAGAGGAATCGAGGCCAACCCCGAGAAATGTGAGGCTGTTCTGAAAATGAAAAGTTCGCACACGTTGAAGGAGATACAAAGATTCGTCGGACGGCTAACAGCCTTATCTCGGTTCATACCCAAGCTCGCCGAACGACTACGACCCATTCTGAAAAAGATGAAGAAGAATTCCGTAAACGCCTGGGATGAGGAGTGTGAATCAGCGTTTGGTGACATTAAGGGAATCCTTATGAGCGCCCCGATCATGAACCGACCTACGCCGGGAGCCGAATTACAGGTATATTTGGGGATCTCTGAAACGATTGTTAGTGCTGCTATGTTACAGGAACAGCCTACTCCAAAGCTAGTGTACTTCGTTAGCCGAACCCTCAACGAGGCGGAGACCCGTTACCAACAGATAGAGAAGGTCGCGCTGGCACTTTTGAACGCAGTCAGGAGGCTTAGGCCGTACTTCCAAAGCCATCAGGTAGTAGTGCGTACGGATTATCCTGTGTCCAAGATATTGAGGAAGCCAGATCTGGCCGGGCGCATGGTCAGATGGTCGGTGGAGTTATCAGAATTTGGCTTGCGATTCGAGCCAAGGGACTCAGTCAAGGGACAACACTTGGCCGATTTTGCCGCCGAAATTCCACTAACAAACGAAGATGATTGGAACCTATATGTGGACGGGGCTTCCGGACGGACGGTGAGTGGAGCGGGTGTGGTACTTGAAGGCCCGAACGGTTTCCTGGTGGAACACTCACTGGTATTCAAGTTCAAGGCTTCCAACAATCAAGCTGAGTATGAAGCCCTGCTGGCCGGCCTACAACTAGCTAAAGATATGGGGGCACGACGGCTTACGTGCCGTACAGATTCACAGTTGGTTGTATGACAGATGAACGGTGACTTCCAGGTCAAAGAGGACCACCTCCTCAAGTATTTTCATCAGGCCTCAGCCCTCTCCCAGGAGTTTGAGAAAGTAACAATCTTACATATACCACGGGAGCAGAACGCCCGGGCAGACATGCTCTCCAAACTCAGCGCAGGTAAAGAAAAGGGTCAGTTGACCACTATCATCCGCCAAGTCCTGTTACAGCCAACGATCGAGTGCCAAGCGGTGACAAATGGGGGGTCTACGAATTGGCGCTCGGACATTCGAGGATTGATTAAACAAGACAACGGTGAAATGTTGCGGCAGAATGACACGAGAAAGATCGCCCGATTTGTCCTCATCGGTGACGACCTGTACAGAAGGGGTTTCTCTTCACCGCTACTGAAGTGCCTGTCGGAAGAGGAAGCTTAATATGTGATGGATGAACTGCACAATGGCATCTGCGGCTTCCACACAGGAGGACGCACGTTGAAAGCCCGGGTGCTACGCGCTGGTTACTATTGGCCGACTATGGAGAATGACACCATGGCTTTCACAAGGCGATGCATCCGGTGTCCAGCCCACGCCAACGACAAACATGCTCCCCCTCACATTTTGCATCCCATTGTCGCTCCATGGCCGTTCGCTCAGTGGGACATGGACATCGTGGGACCCTTCCCGCCTGGCCCGGCTCAGAAGAAATTCTTGCTTGTCGCTATCGACTATTTCACCAAGTGGGTTGAGGCCGAGCCACTGACCACTATAACTTCCGGCCAGGTACAAAAATTCTGTTGGAGGTTGATTTACAGATTCGGCCTACCGCGAACGATAATCACAGACAACGGACGACAGTTTATCGATCGAAAGCTTGAAAAGTTTTTTGAAAATTTGGGAATCAAACACGCTACTAGTTCAGTGGAACACCCACAGACAAACGGCCTGGTTGAAGCCGTCAGTAAGACCATTGTCGCCGAGTTAAAGAGACGACTAGGGGACAAGAAAGGGGCTTGGGTAGAAGAACTCCCGGAAGTCCTATGGGCATACCGATGCACTCCACACGGCACCACCGGTGAAACCCCCTTCAACCTCACGTATGGAACGGACGCCATGCTGCCGATCGAGTTAGGGGAACCATCACTACGAAGAAACATAGAAGATCTTCGTCTAAACGACCTAGAACTGCGGGTGGAATTAGACACCATCGACGAACGGCGCGACAGGGCAGTCTTGAGAGCCGAAGCATGCCGCCGCATGGTAGAAAGGAAGTACAATACCAAGGTGCGCCCTAGAAACTTCCAGGAGAGAGATTTGGTTTGGAGAAAGACGGGAGACGCCCGCCGACAGGCTTCCCACGGCAAGCTAGCAGCAAAATGGGAGGGTCCGTTCAAAATCACTCAAGTCCTAGGCAATGGAGCATATCGTCTCACCAAGCTAGATGGGAAGCATGTTATCAACACTTGGAATGCATCTCACCTTAAATATTACTTTAGTTAATGTCATAACTTCTGTATAAGTTTTTACCCATATTTAAATGAAATGACAGGATGCTCCCATCTACATGACTTCGGACATATTGCTAACCAACGAAATAACTACCAAGTTGATGAACGGAAATATCCTGTCAACTTGGCCAGGTGGTGAAAGGCATAGCCTGTCGATCCCCTCCAGAAACCAAGTTGATGAACGGAAATATCCTGTCAACTTGGTCGGGCAGTGAAGGGCGTAGCCTGCCGACCCCTTCAAAAACCAAGTTGATGAACGGAAAAGTCCTGTCAACTTGGCCGGACGGTGAAGGGCATAGCCTGCCGACCCCACGCGAAATACACCGAGTTAAAATGTCCAACTAAAGAACCGGATTGAGGTCCCCGTTAAATAACAACTTACCCAGAAAAATAACAACGAATAGTACGATTCTATAAATTGCGAAAACACGACCAATTCATATAAATTGCAAAATGAGCGAGGTACAAAATGTCGTTTTAGCGGACGGTAGGGTAAACCAACAAACTACATCGTTTACCGTCCATCCGATTCACGATTTCAAACAAAAACGAGAAGAAAGAAAAACAACAAACAAACCTCAACTCTAACAAGAAGTTTTTTAACTACAAGCCCTATGTCTCGGCATTTTCGACAGCAGCACTCGTGGAGCTCGCGACAGTCTCGACACCGGCATCGGCCCCAACGGCCGCAGTCCCCGACGGTTCGATCTCCATCAGCACGCCGTCATACACATCCTTATACAAATCAAAGCCAAGTTCAAGGGGCTTGTCCACCTTCAGGAGGACAGCCACCTGCCTCAGAGCCTTATAGAAACCATCCTCGTGCTCCGCCACCAACGTATCATTGAACTCAGAAATTTTCTTTTGTGCAGCCTTCAGATCCGCCCGGACTGCATTTAAATCAGTATGCAGCTCCACAGTTTTACCTTGAAGTCTGCGTTCAATCTCTCCCTGCTCAGCAGCCGCCAGCTTCAGCTGAGTGCACTCTTCCTCCAAGGCTAACTTGGTCGACTCCTCCTCTTTCAGTTGCTTAGCCACTTCTTCAAGTTTGGTGGAGGCAGTGGCCGTGAGCTGCCTTTCTTCTTCGAGAGTCTTCCGCATTCCCTCCAACTCCGCTTCCAGGGCTGCGGTCTTCTCTTGTTCCTTTAGCAAGGATTTCTTCACTTCCCCCGACCCTCTAAAGTCGCCGACGTCACGAACATACCCTATCATTGAGGCAATCCGACTGGCCATCTCAAAGATAGAATACAACATAGTCGACCCGGGCAGTGACTCCAACAAGGCCCGATAGGCCGGTCCTCGATTGAAATCAATAAACCGACTCACGTTGTATTCAGAACTAAATACACTACCTGGAAGAGGAACGGCTGGTTCACTACTCTTCCGCCGACATTTAGAGGAAGATTTACTTTTAGACTTCCTTTTTCTTTTATGCGTGGTCGAGGTCGGTATCGGAGCCGATTGGGCGGCCACCTCAGCAGCAAGATTAGAGGCAGCCGCTGTCGAAGGGACATTAGAGGAAGTGGGGATGTTTTCCATCACCGGCTCCTCAGTGGTCGTAGTCAAGTTCACGCCACCGGTAGGTTGATCCTTGGCAGGGCCATACGAGGTGATGGTCACCCGGGCAGCGGATGAAGGAGGACGTTTAGGGTGAGGAAGGGCTTGGTCTCTGGCAAGGGTAGCCGATCGAGCCGACTCCCTCTTGGCGGCCAGAAAGTTGGATTGACGGGGACCGGGGGCAGCCATGCAATCTGAAAGGAAATAGTAAATTCAGCTAAGTAACGATGTTAAAGATAACGGAAAATAGAACGAATCACATACCGAGCGCCATCTTAGCGCAATCCTCGTAAGGAATGCAGTCAACCAGGCAACGAGCGGGGGTGCGGCGTGGTAGAGTCTCTATGATATCCACTACGCAAAGATCTTCAATTTCTAATTCACGCTTGACATAAGCCTTCAATTTACGAGGGTTCTCTGTCCAGTATAAAGGGAACAAAGGAGAACCCTCCGGGTCGAAGAAGTCCCGCCGTCCGGCATCAGTTACAACGACCTTAAAAAATTGGTCCTTGAAGCCTTTGAAAGACTCGGAGTAGGGCTTGAACAAAGTCTGACTCGACATAGAAATTAGAGAAACCCAGCCACCCTTGGGAGATGGGCGGACGTCGAAATAATGAAGAAGAGAACGGACGGTTGGTGGTACGCCGGCCACCATACATTCGACGACGAAAGCTTGGGCAGCGGCCCACGAGTTCGGGTGCAGTTGGGTGGACGCGACGTTCAGTTCGCGCAATAACTCCATCTGAAAATTGGTAAAAGGAACCCGGACGTGTAGTTGGGTAAAAAGGTTTGCGTACATGAAGAAGTTGTCTTCAGAGCTAGAACATTTCCCATGGCAGACCCGTTCGTTTTCCCGACTAACGGCGACCCTTACTGCCCGAGCGTCCGCCGTGTCCCTCATCACGTGCGACTGGTCTATAAAATCTTGAAGGCCAGTACGAGAGAGACATGACACCCGAGTGTTCACGTCAAAGTCGGCCCAGTCGTAACCGTCAACCCTGGGCAGACTGCCGACCGGAGCGAGAGCGACCGGATCCACGGTCACACCCCCTTGCACTAAAAAGAGGGGGGTCCCATGACAAATCCGCCCCTTGCACACCACTGGAGCTGGCTGGCGAACTTCGCCGCCGCTACCCTCTGCAACCGGCATATCAACCACCCTTTCCGCCTCCCCCTGCGGTGGTCGCCGGGGGGAGTTACTGCCGGAACCCGACGACTCACTAGATGAAGACGACCCGCTAGAACTATCACTACCAACACCCCGCCGTCTCCGCCTCGGCCTGACAACTCCAGAGAGGACTCAATGCAGACAATCGCCATTTTATTTACCTGAACAGAAGAAAGAATCGCAGTAGAAGTGGGGAAGAATGATCTCTGAAGACTCCCAACCCCTATTTATAGAAAATTTTCAAAAAACTGTCACGAATCTTCACTGTCCAAGACTTCCACGACCAACGGCTTGGATCTAAGGACGTTACGCTTTTCCAACAGACTTAAACCTCCCTGGGATGGCACGTGTCTTTTCCCGCCCAAACGATTCCCAGAAACCGAAGCGACAGCCCCCACAGGGTTTTCGAAGCGTCATAACCACTTAAGCATTTTCGAAGCATCATCACCGCCATTAATAGGGGTCACGTCAACTAAATCTTGGGTAACACCCCTCGAGGCACCAGCAATCCCCATGACTATCAACAGACCTTACGCCAACTGGTTGTCTCGGTCTTGGGCGGCCTCTATGTGATAAGGGGGCCGGGCGGGTGGTTATTATTGGCGGTTGGGAACCCGTAATTAGCCCTTCTCACTCTTACCCTGCTAAACGGCCATAGCCCGTCGATCCGCACTTTGAAAAAGAGCATTCTCCAATGGAACATGCCTTATCAGCGCGGATCCCTGCGGCGCAGTCGTTCGGAGGCCTTGCGGACGAACACTCTTGCGACCACTAAATTTCATGACTGCTCATCAGAATCTTCTTCCAAATTCGCCATGTCAGATTTCGAAGTCGGTTCCCCCAAGTCTAAGCGGTCTCAATCGGATGCAACCTCTGTTAGTAAGAAAAACTTTGAAGAATTCACATGGATTTTCATCACCGAGAATAAACCACGCCGCCTCCTAGCTCTACAAAAAAATGCTGAGACGTAACGTCTGGGAATATCCATGGCTGGTGATATAGGTAAATCTTTAAGTCGTGGCATCAAAGCCCTACGGCAACAAAGCTGCCTAGGGCTTGGAGGGCCTGTGTACCGTATGGGTAGGACGGACTCGAGGACGTACTGGACGGACCCAGGGGCACTCAATCAGTAGGGAGAGGAGTTAGAGTTTACAGAGGGTTTCCTCTTCTCTAATGATGACGAAACCTGTACATCACAGCCGCTCAGGCACGGATAGTCACGGACACCATGCCAAACAGGACGGACGGTTTCCCAGCAAACGATAAAGAGCTTTCACGAAGATATGCATTATCTCATAAGGTCGCGGCGTCATCGGCGGACCGAAAGGAGAAACCAATGCCAACAGGAAAAACCGGCCGCTCCACGGAGAGGGATGACCTCACGAGCCTAGTCTCGGCTGAAGGAAATATTAAATTAAGATTAAGGTAAAACGCGATTGGGAAAGATGGGCCACGGATTGGGCCGTGATTAAGGGATCGCTAATCATTGGCCCATTATGAGCGTTATAAATACAAGTCACAGGTGAAAGGTAGTTGGTTACATTGAATGCACATTTACTTCAGTATTCACTCTCTCTCTATCTCTAAAATCTAGTTCATCAACTGACTTGATCGTCGGAGTGTCTTTAGCAGGTACCCGACTGGACGGAGTTAGCAAGGAGTGAGTGGTGGATTAGAAAGACAAGCAAACGCAAAGACTCGGACGGTCAGACGTACAGGGAAAATTGTGCAAGTAGTAGAGGATACAGATCCAACCGGAACAATCCTCTTCCTGGTGGGAAGAGGAAGAAGAAAACACAGAACAATATGAAAAATGTTTTGATTGAAGAAACCATAGCTGATGAATGGAAAATTAAGGACTTCAAAAAAAGGATGAGAGTAGATGAGTTTAAACAGAGGATACAGGCTAGGTGAACACTTGGGATTTTTAAACGAAGTGCTGGAAAACTAAAATTCAAAGCATATTTTGCTTTGCTTGACTTTCTTTGTAGGGGACACTAGCGTAATGGTCGTTTTTTTCTTAAATGAAAGCGAGAGGAAGTCTGTTGTTTGGTTCTGGATGATTCGTTAAATGTTGACTATTTTTTGTCACCCTACATGTCAAATTGACTCGTTTCTAATCGCGGAAATGGGCCAATGGTTCCCACTTTCGTTATTCCTAAAATACTCTTCCAAAGATACTCTTAAGGTTTAATTAATGGAAATAAAGTCTTATTTTCTCCATTTTCATTCAGCATTTTTTCTCCAATCTCTTTCCAACCTTTCCTCTTCGTCTTTGAGGAAGCAAAATGTCTCAGTTGTGTTAAAGTTTTCACTTTTTGCGAAATGGAATCTTTATATGGCTTATTTCCTTACCTTATTTTAGTTTTTGTTTTCCCCTTTAATTTTGACTGTTGTCGGTTTCTTCTCTTTCTTTTATTGTTAATATTTTTTTGGGTTTGTTGTAACATGAATTTTTTTTTTCATATATGTTCTTTCAAAACTAAATATGTTGATATTTGAATGAAAAATTGACTTAAAAACGCAAATAATTTATTAAGACACATTTTCTATGGTTTTCAGAATTGAATGATAACTATGTTTTGTTTTTTAGTATATGATAAGTGATTTTGCATGGTTACAAGAGGGAAAACGTGGTAGTTAGAGACTTGGGGACGCTAGTTCAATCAGCAACTTACCTCACGGGCTATCTGTTCAGATATACAAGTATCTGTTTCAAAAAAAACTCGCATATCGTATCCGTAAATATTAAAAAAAATATTTTATATATTTTTTAAATAAAATTACAAAAATATATAAAATGTAATATAAATAAAATAAAATATAAATTAAAATTTAATTATAATTAAACTTAATCTAATAAAATATAAATTAATTTTATTTTAAATATAATTTAATTAAATAAAATATAAATGAAATAAAATATAAAATAGAGACTTGAAAATTGGTTTGATTCACACTATCCAAACATTGGTTTGGTGTAGTTGAAAATGACTCAATTAAGCTATAGAGGAAGAAAAAGTCCAAATTTCTCCCAAACGTTTTGTTATCATTAAATACATCATTGCTTTTTCTCTGGTGGTGACTGGATATATATTTTGCTTTTTGCTTGTGTCTCCTTCTCACTTCTCTTGCTTATTGAGTACGTATTTCATAAATTTATCATTTTTTTAATTCTTTTAAATTATTATTCTCTTCCTAAATTTGCTTGTGTCTCCCTTCTCTCTTCTCTTGCTTATTGGGTAGGTATTTCATAAATTTATCAATTTTTTAATTCAAAAAATTATTATTCTCTTTCTAAATTTGCTTGTGTCTCCCTTCTCCCTTCTCTCTTTTCTCTCTCTTTCTAAATTTATAAGAATAATTATATATTAATATTAGTTTTCTATTTAGTAAATAAACATACATGAGATTATTATATTACTAAATTTTAAATGTAAGTTCATAAAATTAAAACTTTAATATTAAAAATAAATATGTTAATATTTATTATAATAAACTAACTCTTTATCCATAAATATATAAGCATATTTTATTTTTATTTCATTAGCTAGTAAAATAAAATATATCATTTGTTTTATTTTCTATTTTCTTAGTTTTATTTTATCTATACATATAGAGTGTATAGAGGAAAGAGACATAAAAGTCAAAATTGATAACAAACCAAAATATATATTCCGATTCAACTTTTTTTAGTTGTTTATAATTTTGAACATATATATGTTTCGAATTAAGTTTAAAAATAATATAATAAGGATGGATTAAAAAAGTGATAATTGTTGGTTTTCAAAAATCTATGAATATACGAAGAAAACAGTTTGACGTGAATGAAAAATAATTACTCTGGACGAGTACTTAATCAAATTATTATATATAAAATATAGTGTTGTAGGTTTTGTAGGGCAAGGATTTATACTATTCCTTTACATCTAAAAAGTAGAATAAAATACAAAGTAAAACTATGACTTTCCACTAAAGAAAATAACCTATTTCGGCATGACGAAGAGAAGAGAAAGCTGGAATTGTTAGAAATCACAGTGATTAAAAATATCTTATTGAATATAAATGAAAAAAAATTAAATGATATATAGAAAAAAAATTAAAAAATATTAATTTTTAAGTTTTTGGGTGGAATATGATGTTAAATCTTTTACCTATATAACACATGTATTACAAGTGATAATTTTTCTCAACTAAAAGAACAAAGAACATACATCCAATAATAATTAGGTTTAGATATAATAGTGAAAAAATTAATTAATAAATATTATAGATTCAAATATAAGTTAAAGGTCTTAATTAAGGATTTTCTATCTAGATGACAAAGGATATCTGCTAATTATTTATGTTCCTTTGTTAGGATTTGATGACGAATGCAAAGAAATACATGTTATCCTTTTTTTTTTTTATATATAAAAACTCTTTAATGTTCACGTGAAAAACACATGTAAAATAAATAATTGTAAGCTCGTGAAACTAAGATTATATATAAACCAAAAGATTCAAATTTGTTTTATTTGGTTCAAAAACATATGTAAAATTCCTTATTTATTACAATTATTATTATTTTTTATTTAATATTATTTATGAACATTTTTAAAAATATTAAAATTAACTAATTTAAAAATCATTTTATATTACTTTTATTATAAAAGATAATTTGGTAATTTCACAAATGATGGAGAGATATAGTATAACATATTGGAAGGTGATACTAAAAAGCTCGTGCAAAGGAGATAATGACTTGGTCTTTCGATTGGATATTTGTTCTGGTGCCTCTCTCTTTTTCATTCATATTTCGTGAGTGTCAACTCTTTTTATTTTGTCTTATTTTATGTTACTTTTTTATTGTTTTTGTTTCGGTGTGTGGCCGAGTTACCAATCCAACACAATTTCTTCTCCTTGGACCGTTTGCCAATACCTATATTTCCTTACTAGTAATCCGTCTTACAGCTTCTCTCCCACGCTAGATCCGTCCGGAAGGTATCTGTCAAAGGCGCTCCGATGCTTAAGTTAGTTATATTGTCCGATCGGTTATCTAAGCTCAGGAATAAATGCGTAATAAATGAACCCCCTGTATCCTTGACTTGTATTTATAGTGTTGGATATGGGCCCAGTATTAAGGTAATCTTAATCAGGGCCCAATCTCAGCCTAATCACCTTAATTATGCAATTATCTTAATTACCTTGGCTTTACCTTGATCTTCTGGAATGTTTGTTCCTAACCGTCCGGTTTCTTCCGCATAAGTCAGCCGACCGCTACCTCCGCTCAAATGTCTTTCATAAGTTGGTTTGTCTTAAGTGACCGATCATCCTACCTGTCCGGATCTATCTCAGGTGACTGGCCGTCCTACATGTTCGGTGATCCCTAGTACATCAGGCCCCTCAAGCCCTAGACGTCGAGTCGTAGGGTTTTAAGGACTTTGTGGTTCGAGGTGTTCGAGGTCGTCGTTTCGTATTCCGGCGGTTCTTATCTTTTAATGCTGAAGGTTTAGGCGGGAAAATGAAAGTAAGGTGACACGTGTTGAACCTCCATAGGCGACGTTGTCAAGTAGTGGAATAGTATCTTAATCTGGGCCCTTAATCGCGCTTGGATTGAACGGTGGCGATGTGGTTGGCAGTTTTTAAAAATTTGGCTATAAATAGGGGTTCTTTGACGGTTTCATACTCACTTTTACTTGTCATCTTTACTACAATCGTTCGTTCTTTTTCTCTTCGAACAGGTAAAATAAATGGTGACTACGTTGCCTTCTTCCAGCTCCGCGGGTGGGGACGGTGGGGGCTCTTCTAGTGACAGTGGGAGTTCGCGTAGCTCAGGGTCATCGTCCCGGGCAGAGCAATCCGGCGCAGGGGAGAATTCTGACCGGATAGCACACGGGATGGCCCTGTTTCTCCTGGAGGGCGGAGTGGAGGTGGACGCCATACGTGCGACCCGTGTCGGTGGGTGGCCGACCATTGTCGGCTACGATTGGGCTTCATACGATGTGGGTTCCTATGAGTCTGAGTTTGGGAATCGGGGTGTCCTTCTGGAATGGGCTAACCAATCCTTTATAGCTCGCGACGAGGCGGACGCTCAACTATTTCGTTTGAGCGTGTTACCCCAACGAACAAGTTTTTCATGGGAAGGGGACGAGTTCTGAAGACTTCTTTTTTGTATATACGTATTTGTTTCGTCGAATGATGGTGCGCGTCCCCTTCACCCGCTTCCAGGCTGTCGTCCTGAAGAGGATGAACGCCGCCCCCTCTCAACTGCATCCAAACGGGTGGGCTGTATTCAAGCGTTCACGGTGATGTGTTCGGCTTTAGGTATCGCACTCTCCACGTCGGTGTTCTTCCATTATTTTCATGTCCGGCCACTCGCAAAGCGAGGTTGGGTGTTGCTGACGTCAATTCAAGAGGGCTTGTTCAAGTCCTATGCAGAGTCTTTCAAAGATTTTAAGAATCAATTTATTAATAAGAATTATTCTTTAAATCTTTTATTAATGAGAAAACGACGGTAGTCTTAATAAAATTGTCTCAAATAAGTTTATGTAATCAATAAAACGGACGTAATCTTACATCATAACATTCTTTCTTTATTGTCTCAACAAAAAACAAAAAACCAACACCACCTCCCAATGGTGTCTACAGAAAGACTCTAAGAAATAGAAGGTACATATTAAAATTGGTATTCAGCAACTACCAAATTTAACAGCATAAAGTAATAGTACAAAATAACTTACACACCAATAAAAAAAAACATACAACAAGAAATCGCTCTTTAACCTTCAACAATTATGCGTTTAGGGCTATTTGTGGTGTCAGCTCTATAGTTCCTGTGCTCAAGCTGATTTCACATTCTCTGTTTGATAAACGTAATCTTATTTGGAATATTATCAAGCCACAAATAGCACTAATAACAGCTAACACGCCTGTGTATTTTATTACCTTTTTCCATGAAGCCTCTTTTTCGTTCTCTGCCTCCCTCCAACTGCACAAAATTCAAAATCTTAAATTCAATTCATATTAAACAATGATAAAATCTTCTTTCTAAAACTTATAAGAAATCTATCACCACATTTGTATGTATGAACTCGGAATTCCCAACAAATTAATATAACTTATTTTGTATAACAAACACTTATTTTGCTATTATATCTTTAAAATCATTCCTCACTTCCACACACAATTCTACAACAATAGTATTTTACATTTTTCTAATTTTTAAATAAGTATATACTTAAACGTCAACCAGGAAAAATCAACACGAGACTGAACATAAGAACCATCTTTTTTTCTGTTTCTGGTTCTGATTACATTACTAAAAGAATGATGATATTTTTACAGCTCCTTTAAACAATTTTTTTACCTGTTTGAATTTATTGTCAAAAAAAGTGGTTAAAAAAAGACTTTTTTTTTTTCTTAAAAAATAGTATCTCCGATGTTTTCGACTTAAAGTATATTTGGTCTCATAAAGGCCTGTAAGAATTATTCAATTCCAAGTATGATAAAAAGGCTACAAATTATCAAAAAGAGTTTATCTTTGGTCATGAAATTAAGAAAAAAGATTACCTTTTGGAATTGGAACAGAAAGTGACTGTATAGTGAGGAGATGAACAAGTGAAGAAGCCATGATCCTGAACGTAGACGTGAGCATCACAACATGCTTTCTTTAAAAACAGTGAACTGCGGCATGCTTCAGTTGGACACGTGTTTTTGCAAGCCACTGCCTCTCCATCCCTCATCACCTTAAGCTTCATGGGACAAGCCACGTTCAAGTCCGCCAAGCAACCCGTTGCCAAACACTTTCCACCCGTGGGAACCACTCTCACAGGAAGGTTAAAACCTTCCACAAGGCTGATGTCATACAAGTTTATCTGGGACATCCCGTTAAAATCAAACTCCACTTGAGTAACTGGTGGGGTGGGGTACGTGCCGGCGCATTCTACCTTTGACGTCCCGCAGTCACCGGTGACGCATGAGAAGTTGCCGGTGATGTCCTCGGAGCAAAGGGTCCGACCCCACAATCGGCCGGACCAAGCGGGAGGGACAGTGAGAGTCTTGGAGTCACCTGGTAGGAGGGCGAAGCCAGTGGTGGGGAGCGGCAAGCTTCCGGCGCCGGATAAAACTGCTGGCCACACTTTGTAGGTGCACTTGTTAGTGATGGTCAAAGTCCTTGAATATAACCCTGTAGCACAATTAACCATTTTTAGAACAAAAGAAACTATGACTATATATAAGATATAGGTATGTATCAATATGCACCTAAAGGGAATAGGAAGATAAAAACACTGAAGAATGTGGAAAAGGTTTTAGTTGAAGAAACCATAATTGATGAACGGCAAATGAACAAAGGATTGAGAGATGTATGTAACAGAGATTGGAAGGTAATACATACTCTCGAGGATTTGTTTGCTTCACTTGAAAATGCCTATCCTCTCCCTCTTCTCTGTCTTCTTGTGCATGGTGTCACCTCTGCTTCTTTATTTTCTTTTGTTCCTTGTGCTTTTCCGAAGAATAATTTTTTTATTTGGATGACTGACAATTCTTTTTAACAATTTTTTTGTGTCATTATTTTATTATGTTTAAAAAAACGGACCAATAGACTATCAAATATACATTATCAAAAAATTATTATTATTATTATTATATATATATATATATATATATATATATATATATATATATATATATATATATATATATATATATATATATATATATATATATATAAACTGTGAGGTTTCTCCATGATGGGTTGGATGCGCTGATGTTGATGGTGTTACCTCTCTTTCTTCTCCTGGACATTGTCTTTTCATGGGTTGGGTGCGCTGATGTTGACGGTGTTACGTGCCTCTCTTTCTTTCTCTTGGACATTGTCTTTTCGGAAGAATAACTTTTTAAAAAAAATGTTTACCTTTATGATGATTTTATATGTATTTGTGTTATTATTAGATGTCTCTCTCTCATGACACTTCCTCTTACATTTCCAATTTTGATCTATACGGCAAAATACCAAAAAAATCTCTACCAATATTCAGAAACCGTTAAAAAATTTATTTAATCTACATTTGAGTACCAAGTAAAATATTTTCATAGTCTTTAAATTAAAATATTATTTATTAAAAAAAAATAATAATACATATTACAAAATTAAAAATGTAAACTAAAAAAACTTTAATTGATATACTAATACTGATTAAGTAAATTTTTTAATCGTTTTTTAACATAGGACATTTTGTACATTTTTTAAAGCGACTAAGGCGCACTAAGACTCTATATGATTGGGGAAGGATGTTTGGGGTGAGAGCATTAACCAATCAAGAACTTTGGCAACTTTGGCATCAATTAATTATATTGAGGTTTAACTACACGCTACCTCACCAACCTCATATCGCTGTGGAATGAAAATTAAATCCACGATGTACCTCGTGAAGTCAAAGCTAGAGATATAATCATATATTATACGATTATATAATTGTATAATAGTTTATATTATATTTAAAAAAGTTTTTTCTTTTCTATATTCATATAATTATTTTTTTAATTTCATTTAAGTGATTTTTTTTTATAAATTTAACCATTATTTTATTTGATCGTGTTTCTAAACTAACTGTTTTTCTAATTATAAAATTTATCTAAAAAATAAAAAGTAATTATATATATATATATTTTATAAAAAAATTTAAAATTTAATTTTATAATGATAATAATAGTAATAATTTTATTATTTTTATCATCATAAAAGAAAATAGATATATATACATATAGAAGATATGTTTTCACTATTAATAATAATAAAAGGGTAAATAGTACAATAATTACATACTTATTTTATTTTTATTTATAATAAAAGAAGTTACAGATTTAATAAAAATTAATTGATTTGCTTTTAATTAAATTACTTAATAATTAAAGTAATACATGTTTAGTATTTATTAATCTTCATATTATTTATTAAAGAAAAGCTTAACCACCTTGAAAAAAATGTTTTTCCATTTTTACTTTGTAAATTTTAAATTTCTTATAAGAATAATTATATATTAATACTAGTTTTCTCTTTAATAAATAAACATACATGAGATTATTATATTACTAAATTTTAAATGTAAGTTCATGATATTAAAACTTTTATATTAATATTTTAATTTTTATATTATATTAAAAATAAATATGTTAATATTTATTATAATAAACTAACTATCTATCCATAAATATAAAAGTGATAAGTGTATATTTTGTCCATGTTTTGAAATTAAAATTTTTGATAAGATTCGATTGATTTAAAATAATTTGTGACAATTAAATTTATTGGATTTAAAACAAAAAAGAACTAAAAAGTAATTTTTAATTGTATAAATTATTTTTTATATTCTTATGTTTATTTGTGTAACTGGAATTAAAAATTAATTAATTGGAAACATGAAAAGAAGTGGTCCAAAATCATAATTCTAAAAAAAGAATTAGTTTATTTAAAAAAAAATTGAATGCACTCCTGCTTTAACAATATTCAACCATTTTTTTAGCATTGAGCTACACAAGAAGCAATATACTCCTACACCTCTAGATTTTCCATGCATACACGCCTACTAAATCAGATTTAATCAAATCAAGCCATGTGGCAATCCTAGCATCTAAAGATCTGTTCAACCAAAATATGCAAACTCATCATCATTGGCATATCACTTTTGCCATGTCACCATTTTCTTCAACCTTCAACCCAACCAGAAACTAAACCTAATTCACCATGACCAATCAACCTAATTCGCGCCACCATCATTGTCTGCTTTGTTGCTGCACCACAACCGTCATGTCGTAGTGGGGATACCATCAATAACATCTTCTTCCTCGTGATTCAGACACAACAAAACCCAAAAAAAATCCCAATTTTTGAACTTCCAAATCGCAAAGCTGAGCAACCCAATCGCGTCGCCACCACCATGAACCCTAGCTCGCAAGCGTCGTCACAACAAACCTCCATCATGAAACACCATCAAGCTTAAACGAAAAACCAGCATTGCGACCTCCGTCCTCTGCGAGAATCACCATGCCAACCACACCACAAATCAAATACAAAAATCCACAAACAGAAACCCTAAATCGCATCTTCTTGCTCCCGAGTTCATCATTCTCGTGCAACCTGCAAACACGTGACTTTCTCCTTCACCAACCTGCAAGACAAAACTCGAAAATCCCAAATCTTATTCATGGCACCTACCTCCTTTGACGCGAACGAGTTTTCTTCTTTCTCGCAAGCATAACCATGAGCTTCAATCACGAACTCCTTGCGCAGCCACCATGAAATGGGGACGAGAGAAAGACATTGTGCGCTCTGGACGAGAGAAAGATGTCGCGCTCTAGGACGACCAGAATGAAAAAAGTGAAATGAAAGAGGGTTTTGCACCTATTCTGATAGGTGTTTTAATATCTATCATAATATGCTTTCCCCATAATTTACATTTTGCTACTGCGCCCAACTTATTATGATAGGTGACTTTTATCTGTCATAATAAATGTAACTTTTATTACGAAAATGTCATCGCTACACCTATTATGATAGGTTTCTTAAAATACGTCATAATATATCTTAGTTTTATTACAAAATTGTCACCGATCAATGTATTATGATAAGTGGATTTCACCTATTATAATAGCCCGTCATTAAATCTTTTTTTCACTTGTGTCTACTATAAAATTATTGGATATCTCAAGTTATAGTTGGACATAAAAAAAATTCAATTGTTACAATAAAATTAGAAAGAGAATGATAAAGATATAATGTTTGCCACAATTGCAAGTGGAAATTGAAGTTATATATTAAAAGAGATCAAACTCTAACACTAATAAGGAAAGACATAAAAAAACGCGTAGAAAAATTAATGCATCTCTAACATATCGAACTAGATTTAGATTATACTCTTAATCTAGTTCATACACAATGCAACGAAAACCACATTGATGTTGCTATTCAAATTTTAAGTACATAATAAACTTTCCTTAAGAAAAGAATTTGGTCAAATATAATATTTATATTAATCGTAAGTCTTTTTCATAATAGAAAATTAATATCTGAATACTTCATATTTATTGTATCTATTATGATAATAAAGTTTTATTATGATGTATATGATTGAATAAAAATTATATTATGATAATAAAATTATACATGACATTGTTCACAATCCTATTTGACCATACGAAATTTATAACTGTTTACAGAAAAAAAACTCAATAAAAACATTATGAAATTTTTAATTTGAAAAAAAATTTACAAAAGTTCTTACTAAAACTAATAAAGCATATTTTTTTAAAATATTAGATAAATTAAAAATATATAATATTAATTACCAACTTAAAAAAAGTATTGAAATAAATATACTATAGTTAAATTATAGATTTATATAGCTATACAAAATATGATATAATATGAAGTATATTTAAAGTTATAGAATTATATATAGGTAAACACGTAATGTTATCACTAAAGATCGTACAATAGGGGTAACCTGTTCTTGCAAAATTTACATTTTAAACGAGTTTATTTCCAACTAGTATATATGCACCTGCTCAGATTTAGTGGACTAGCCTACATTTAATATAAAAACTGAAAACCTTATTTTTAATATGTTATATGCAAAACCTCTCGTATTTTTAAAATCTAATTATAATTTATCAAATAAAAAATATTTATTACCTCTATTATTTTATCTTCACTTTCGTGTGTACTTTGTATGTTTATACGTGCATGTGAAAATTACTTGGAACGCTCTTGAAAAATATTGAACATCTTTTGGGCCTTACGTATCCTCATGGACTGAATTTGCAAATGAAATGGAGAGGGTTACTTCCTCACCATCGCAACCGTGCACCTCTCTATTCCTCTTTTGCCTTTATAAAATATTTAATTCATGGTGATTAAAATGTATTTATCTTCACCAACATCCACCACTCTATCAATACAACCCCACACCCAAGTACTTCCACGAAAATTAGATTTTTCTTATTTCTTCTCCCCTCTAAGTGTGCTATTGTGGTGGTCGAAGGTGGTCCAATGGTGGTGCCAAGCAGAAGGTTCCCAAGTGTGAATATAGAGTTCGGTATCCTTAAACAAATATGGGTATATGTAAAACACTTAAACGAATATCGGAATCCGTCGACATATATCGACATCTGTTGAAGGGTTAAGGGATGTCAATATCTATGGACGGATTTCGAGATCCATTTAAGTGTTTTATAGATACCCCATATTCGTTGTTGTCTTTCACATTTCTATTCTTCTTCATTTAACACAGAACAGAGACACATAACAGCACACCCAACACACGCACAACACCAAGCATACAGATAATACATGTTCACAGATAACGTTGACGAAAATGGAAAATTAGGAAAAGAGGAAGATGGGAAATTGGGGAAAGAGGAAGAGGAGAATAAGAGGGGAAGAGAGAAAGTAAGAGCGTAGGAGTGGGGGTGTGGTGTGCAATCGAGTGAACAAGAGGGTAAAAAAAATTAAGGTTTTAAGAAAAAGTTAAAAAAGGTAAAGGGTTTGGGGGTGAGGGTTTGGTGTGTGACTGAGTGAATAAGATAGTAAAAAATTAGGGTTTGAAGAAGTTAAAAAGATAATTGTGTCTCTCTCCAACAAAGGTGCCCCAAATCCCCTTTTGATACACTCCGGATTTCCAATCAATAATCGAATTAGGGTTTTCAAAAAGTCGTCCCCTTTTTTCCTTTGTATGTGCCTCTTTTATTCCCCTTAGGAGTAATCCCCATTCAATTCCAATTTCAATTTTTTCTTCAAACATTATATCTCGTGTATTTTGAGTTTTAATTGGTCTTGTTGTTTTGATATCATGGTTGATTTTGGGTTTCAAATTACATTCTTTCTGGAATTTGATATCATGGTTCATTTTGGACTGATAACGGAGAATTTTGTCGTCGTCTCCGACTAGAAGGTGGTCTTCAAACTAACAGAGATGATCACCGATGGCTCCCCAGTGGTTTACGACAAGAACAAAACTTCACGGTTTGGGATTTTGTACAAGAATGCGAAAGACGCGAATGAGATGCGGTGGATCGACGCGTCAAATTGTTTCTGCTTCCACCTTTGGAACGCGTGGGAGGATCCTAAAACCGACGAGGTTGTGGTGATTAGGTCCTGCATGACCCTGTAGACTCCATTTTCAACGAATGTGACGAGAGTTTGAAGAGTGTGCTGTCTGAGATAAGGCTGAACTTGAGTACGTTTTAATTTTGAAGGCGATTTGGCTTCTTCTAAAGGTTTTCACTGGTTTGCATAGAGAGATTGATCGTGGCTAGTGATGGCCGATGAGGTTAATGGAGGATGAAATGCTGTGTGTGATGAGGAATGAAGCTTCTAGGGTTTTTTTTGGAAACATTTTTAGAATAGGAATACTGCTGCTATAATCTTTTTTTTTCTTTCTTTTACTAAATTCCATGTCATAATTTAATTATTTCCACGTAATAAAATATCCACCTTAGCATATTCAGTGTCATCAGATCTTAATGTCGTTTGTCACAATTTAACCAACCGGGAAAAATTGACTCAATTTTTCAAATATTTGGACTCAATTGAGACTCTTAAAAACATAAGGACCGAAATCAGATTTTCATACAAATATTAGGACCAATAGAAGGGGTAAACTTTTTTTTCTATTTAGACGATGAGGGTTAGGTAATGTGTACCGTGACGACTGTGGCATTGGGATCTTTTGGCGTAAGCATCTCTTTACCAACAGGTCCAGTGATCTTTACCTCAGCTCCTGGTTTTAAGTCGCCTGAATAAGCATGACCACATATGGGTAAACATAATTTCAACTAAAAAGGAAAAAAAAAACTCACATTTGCTTGATGTACATCTATTGAAACTATAAACAATAACTACATGCAGTTCTTAATTTTGTATACACGGTTTAAAAGGAGAAAAATAATAAAACCGCCATAATTTATTTTAACATTATTGTGTGAATTCTTTGGATAACATGAAAATGCACCTATTATTTTATAGGTTAAATATATGTTTTAGTCCTCATATTTGTTTCTCATTCTCAATTAGGTCCTCATGTTTTTTTTTGTCCTAATTGCATCCTAATATTTGTAAATTTAAGACAATTAAACCCTCTCAATTGGCCTACGATGTTAGTTCCAGTGAACGGAGAGGGCTTAATTGTCTCAAATTTACAAATATTAGGATGCAATTGAGACAAAAAAAACATGAGGACCTAATTGAGAATGAGGAACAAATATGAGGACTAAAACATATATTTAACCTATTTTATAAATACTTGACCCTATATTATATACACACCAACACACAAAAACTAAAGCCAGTAATCCTTACACAAGAAATTTGAGCAAACTCCCTTGACAAGTTCTCCCTTTTCATTTGTGTACACAAGACGTTTCACGCATAAAGAAACCTGTTTTGGAGGCATCATATACATGAGATGGTAAATAAGTTTGAAGTCCTAAGTAAGTGATAAATAATTGAGCAAATATAACTGCTATGATGATATCCTTGCAAAATATACGTGTTGTTAAATATATATATATATATATATATATATATATATATATATATATATATATAATTCTAATCTCAAATTCTTTAAGGTGGAAAATTGAAAAGAGTCTGAAACACAGTTCAACATTCACAAAAGCTTGATAAAAACTCACAGTTTTGGAATCTCCAAAATCACCAAGGGCACTGCTGGCAATAGAATACAATCTCAGTTTGCGAGGCTTCCCGTTCTTGTCGACCCCATCAGCAATTACCCCAATTGATTGTCCTTCTCTGTAAGGAACTTCTCCTGAAACAGCGGAAATTTATACATATGTTGAATAAAAACGGTGGTTTTTCTACAGCAACATCCATGTTCTGAACATTGAAGAAAAAAAAAAGTAAAAATTGAGAGAAAAACTATTGGGAGGAAATTTTAAAGGCTAGAAGAAAGTGTTTAAAATTGGGAGAGGTAGGAAGATTTTGAGAGAATGAAAGACTTGTAGTATTGAAGGCTTCTAATCTTTTTGGCTTGCTTCAAAATGATACAACCATTCCCTATTTATACTAGTGGCACCTCCTTAATCAATTACTAGGATCTTGCCACCACATCATTCATCTAAGGGCTATAATTCATTCTCTAGAACTTTCTAAAACATTCCTAAATTCTAAACTTTCCTAGAAACATCTTATGGATAAACATCCCTAAATATTTTTTGTACATCATTCTAGAATCTTTTAGATAGGATTTTCTAGAATCCTATTTGGGCCTTCTCTACTTGGGCTTTTATCTTATAGGCCCAATAACAAAATCAATTTATATTTCAACACCCCTCTTAAACTTGATTTTGTACTCCAAGCAAACTTCTCAAATTCATGAAGACTTCTTTCTTCAGCGGTTTGGTGAAGATATCAGCTACCTGATCATGCGTCTTCACATATTCCATTTGCACATCCTTGTTGTTGATGCATTCTCGAATGTAATGGTAACGGGTGTGGATGTGCTTACTTCGATCATGGAAGACTGGGTTTTTTGCTAATGCTATTGCCGACTTGTTGTCCACGAAAATCTTTGTTGGCTCCACTTGTGGCAAACTTAACTCCTTCAATAGGTTGCGTAGCCAAACAACATGGCAAACGCATGAAGTTGCAGCTACATACTCTGCTTCACATGTATAATAAGTGACAATAGGCTGCTTCTTGGACATCCAAGTAAAAGCTGTGTCTCCCATGTAGAACACAAATCCACTTGTGCTCTTTCGGTCATCCATATCTCCACTCCAATCGCTATCACTATATCCAACAAGCTTGTAATCATTAGAAATGGAGTAGTATAGGCCAAAGCTTGTCGTACCTTTGATATATCGAAGAATCCTCTTCGCAGACTTGAAGTGAGTAGTTGTTGGAGCTTCCATGTACCGACTCACGACTCCAACGGCATAGAGAATGTCTGGTTTTGTACAAGTTAAATAGCGCAAACTTCCAACAAGACTTTTATAGAGGGTTGGATCCACTTTTTCTCCCTCTTCATCCTTACTCAACTTGATGCCGCATTCCATAGGAGAACCAACTAGATTAACATCATCCATCTTGAACTTCTTGAGGAGGTCTTTGGCATAACTTTCTTGAGTAATAAAAATTCCTTCATTCCCTTGCTTTACTTCAATTCCGAGGTAATATGCCATAAGCCCCATGTAGGCCATTTCAAATTCCTTGGTCATATCCTTCTTGAAATCCTCAAACATGCTTGGATTGTTCCCTGTGAATATCAAGTCATCGACATACAAGCATACAATCAAAATATCTTTACCTTGAGCTTTGATATAGAGTGCATGCTCGTATGGACACTTGATGAAATTTGCTTCTTTGAAGTACTTGTCAATCCGAACATTCCAAGCTCTCGGGACTTGTTTCAATCCATAAAGAGCCTTCTTTAATCTCAAGACTTTATCTTCTTCTCCTTTAACTTCATATCCCTGTGGTTGCTCAATATAGACTTCTTCTTCAAGAACTCCATTTAAGAAGGCGGATTTGACATCCATTTGGTGTATCTTCCAATTATTCTGAGCTGCTAATGATATAATAAGTCTAACAGTTTCTAGTCGAGCAACTGGAGCAAATACCTCGTCATAGTCGATGCCAGCCCTTTGACTGTAGCCCTTTGCCACCAATCTTGCTTTGTATCTCTGAACTTCTCCTTTAGAGTTCTTCTTTGCTTTATAGACCCACTTGACACCAATTGCTTTGTGCCCTTTTGGAAGTGAGACTAGCTCCCAAGTATCATTCTTCTTTATTGCCTCGATCTTTTCATTCATTGCATTTCTCCAACTCCTCTTTTCAATTGCTTCTTGGAAGTTCATGGGCTCACAGTCTGGCTTTCTTCCGCTCCATGCTTCTTGTGGTGTTTTTCCACTAACGCTTCTTGTTGGAGAGCGATTGGTTAGATAGATTGCACATGCAACAGCTTCAGCCCAAAACTCTTTTGGAAGTCTCTTGCTTTTAAGCATGCTCCTTGCCATCTCCAGAATAGTTCTATTCTTCCTTTCAGCCACTCCATTTTGTTGAGGGGATCTTGGTACTGTCAACCGTCGTCTGATCCCATTGTTTTCACAATACTTCTGAAACTCTTTTGATGTGAACTCTCCTCCACGATCGGATCTCAAAGCTTTGATCAGAAGGCCACTTTCCTTCTAACATGGGCTTTAAACTTCTTGAAATTCTCGAATACTTCTGATTTTTCTTTTAAGAAATATACCCATGTTTTTTCTTGAAAAATCATCAATGAAGAGAAGGAAATAATTACTATTACCGAGTGATCTTGGCTTGATTGGTCCGCACACATCTGCGTGAATGAGTTCTAATGGCTTTTGAGCTCTTGAGTCTGACTCCTTTGGAAAACTCAATCGAAATTGTTTTCCAAGTAGACATCCTTCACAAACTTGGTTAGGGTGAGTAATAGAAGGCAGCCCTCTCACCATTGCCTTCTTGGAGAGCAACTCTAACCCTTTAAAGTTAAGATGACCAAATCGAAGATGCCAAAGCCATGATTGGTCTTTGTAGCACATCTTGAGACATTGTGGGCCATCACTTTGAATGTTAAGCACGAACATTCTATTTCTTGTCATTGGCACCTTTGCAATGAATCTACTTGTATTATCTCTTATAGAAAGGTTATTATTCTTAAGTTGAATATCATAACCTTTCTCTAAGAGTTGTCCTAAGCTCAAGATGTTGCTCTTTATGCTTGGCACATAATATACGTTGGAAATAAATTGATGTTCTTCATTCTTTAATCGAATGAGGACATTACCTTTTCCTTTCACCGCCACCTTTGATTCATCTCCAAAAGCCACGTTTCCCTCTACTGATTCGTCAAGCTCTACGAACATGCTTCTTTTACCACACATATGGTTACTTGCTCCACTGTCAAGGTACCGCTGATTATCCTCACCTTTATCTTGGCCCTTGTAAGCCAATAGCAAGGTACCATCTTCTTGACACCTTTCTTCAGCATAATTGGCTTTCTCGTCAACTTTATTTTTGTTAGTGGCTCTACATTCAGAAGCATAATGTCCAAACTTATCACAATTGTGACACTTGATTCGTGACTTGTCATACCTTAAATTCGGATTTCCTCTCCCACGACCTCTGTTAGAGCTTTCTCCTATTGGTTATGTGCATTTTCTTCTTTTCTTGAATCAACGTGTGCCTTGAAGACATGCTCCACAATCTTTTCCTTCTTCTTTTTCTTTTCTTCATAAGCTTGCAACGAACCAAGAAGTTGCTCTATTGACATAGCCTCCAAGTCCTTGGTTTCTTCGGTAATGGTGACAATATGTTCGAACTTTGGATCTAATGATCTAAGAATTTTCTCCATCATTCTTACATCATCTAGCTTCTCACCATTTCTTTTTAGGTTATTAGTAACCGTTAAAACTCTCGAAAAGTAATCAGAGACTAGTCCTCCTTCCTTCATATGCAAAGCTTCAAACTCTCCTCTCAAAGTTTGAAGACGTACCTTTTTTACTTGATCTGCTCCCTTGTAAGAGATTTTGAGCTTCTCCCATGCTTCCTTGGCTGACTTGACTCCAGAAATCTTCTCAAAGGTATCTTTATCTAATCCTTGATAGATTAGACAGAGAGCTTTCTTGTCTCTCTTTCTTGAGTCTCTCAAACTATCCTTTTGAGCTTGAGAAAGACTCTCTTCATTCTCTGGTTCAGTGTGGCCCTTCTCGACCACCTCCCACACATCATGTGCACCAAGGAGAGCTACCATCCTTAAGCTTCAATTGTCATAGTTGCTCTTATTGAGCATCGGGACTTGAAAGGGAACTCCGGTATTTGCCATTTCTCTGAAGATCTTATGGCTCTTGATACCACTTTGTTGGGAGGAAACTTTAATGGCTAGAAGGAAGTGTTTAAAATTGGGAGAGGTAGGAAGATTTTGAGAGAATGAAAGACTTGTAGTATTGAAGGCTTCTAATCTTTTTGGCTTGCTTCAAAATGATACAACCATTCCCTATTTATACTGGTGGCACCTCCTTAACCAACTGCTAGGATCTTGCCACCACATCATTCATCTAAGGGCTATAATTCATTCTCTAGAACTTTCTAAAACATTCATACAATTCTAAACTTTCCTAGAAACATCTTATGGATAAACATTCCTAGATATTTTTTGTACATCATTCTAGAATCTTTTAAATAGGATTCTTTAAAATCTTATTTGGGCCTTCTCTACTTGGGTTTTTATCTTATAAGTCCAATAACAAAATCAATTTATATTTCAACAAAAACAACCCTCGGTGCTGAAGGCCATGTGCCAAGTTTTTCCAGGTGCATCATCCCCAGTGATCTTTGTGTTGAGAAGACACCTACCAACATATGGGTCCTTGGGTCTGAACTTGTTCACGACCACACCTTCCTCTTGTTTCTTGAATTCCTTTTCAACCTTTGCAGGTGCCTCTGTGGTGACTTGGGCTCTTACTGAAACAACCCTTCCACTCACTGACACATCTCTGTATTGTAACGAAACCTGAGAAGGAAAACAACGGGATCATACTCCAATTACACTGCAGAGGTAAAAGTGCAACCTTTTTCTTGAATACATGTGAATGGAAGTTACCTTCTTGAAGAGGATTCTATCTGGGGCAGTGATGGAGGTTCTGGTCGGAAGAGATGTGGATTTAGAAGCAGGAAAGGAAACTGCAGCAGTAACCGCAGTAGCCATGTTGTAAAAACTAGAGACAGAGAAAGAGAGAGTAATGTTTAACGAAACGATGATATGATGTGTGTGCAGTGAAGAATGAAAGGAAAAAGAATGAGTGAGGAAGATTTTAAGATTGGGTGGATGAGATTTCTAAGGCAATGCAGTGGCAGATGTGAGGATAAGTTTATTTGTGTTGTTATGCAGTGTGTCACCACTCATTATTTACAAAGAACACGTGACAAAAACATTCAAAGGTACAATTTTTATCTTCTATTTTTTTTTTTACTTTTTATTTTTAATTTAAAATTTGTTACTTAGTTTTCGTTTTTTGAAAATTCATAAATCTTAATTTCTAATTTTCTCTATGTTACAGTAAAAAGAAATGGAAAGAAACTACGATAAAAAAAAATGTTTCGGCTCGTATACTCTTCCTTATTTAATGCTTTTACTTTTTTGGACTTCCATAATTTCTAATTGCACTCCAATAACTTTTTCCTTGGTAGATTTTACTATTTACGTGAATGGAAATTTCTTTCGTATTGACATCAGCTAACTTATAAGCAATGATTTGAGCATGCCTTGTTTCTTTTATATGCGCGGATAAGATCAGATTTGAGAGTAATTATAAGTGAAAACTCATTTTTATCCCTATCCAACATATTAACCATATGAGAGAAAAAATACTATGACATACAGTAAAAAATAACGATCTGAAATAATAATAATAATAATAATAATAATAATAATAATAATAATAATAATAATAATAAATATAATAATAATAATAGTAATAATGATAATAATAAATATAATAATAATAGTAATAATATTAAATATAATAGTAATAGTAATAATAATAATATTAATATTAATAATAATAAAAATAATATTAATAATAATAATAATTATTATTATTATTATTATTATTTGGGTTAAATATATTTTTCATCTCTTAAATATCACACAATTTCGGGTTTAGTTGCTATTCGAAACTTTTGTTCTTTTTAGTCCTTTTAGTTTTGAAATTGTTAGGGTTCTTAAAATTGAATGGTGTTAACTTTTGTTTGATGTGGCAAAGACACGATGTTTTGGTTTCTGAAATCAGATTAGGAGTCTTAACTTTTTTTTTTCTTTAATTGGGGAAGGGTGTTGCTCCCTCCGCCTCCCCTTTCCTCTTCTACCCTCATTCAATCTCTTTATTTATATTTTATCCTTCAGTAAAACTTTATTTTTAGGGTTAATATTCTATAATTTTTTCCCACTTCAATCTTCTAATCGCATGTAGCACGAATAACTTATTCATTCTCTTTTTACGTATTCTTTTTCTTTTAGGTTTTGTCACTCTGTCATCTTTCTACTCTCATTATTACTTGGGGTAATTCTTTTTCCTCTCTTCTTTAATTGTTGTGGTGTGAGAGTGTAATGATTGAGAAGAAAAATTACAGGTTGAAGAAATTATTGTTGGAGAGTTACTCCCTCCACCACCACACACATGCCTGCACCTACTAATTTCTCTTTTACTCTTCAGTCATATTTAAACGGATTCTTAAACGGATGTCAAAATCCGTAAACGGATATTGACATCCGTTGAAGGACAAACAGATGTTGATATCCGTTCACGGATTTTGACATCCGTTTAAGAAGAAGAGAAATGAGGAGACTGTTGGGTTTTAACGTATAAGAGGCAAAAGAATAAAAGGGAAAGTGATATCTTTTATCATGCATAAACATAAATATTTATACTATATAATTTGTAACTGACTTTTAAAAAATATATGCTAAACTAATTAATTTAAATAATGCCTAAAATTCTCCTAAGAAATAGAATATCAATATTTTTATTTAACAGTTTTGACTCTTTCAACCAAATGTTATTTGAGTCACAAAATTCCAATACTCCTCCTTGACTCAAAGTCAGCATACTCTAAGTTTTTTCATCCTTGCCGCATCATCTAAAGTTCCTCCACTTTTGGAATTCTCAATCACTTCTGGTTTCTTTATCTTTTCAAGAACTGCATTTAACTCTGAGTTGTCAGTGTCTTTCACCTTTTCAGTATTGTCCTGTTGCTCCGCATTTTCAGCTTTTGCTTCGGGAAGAGTTGTCTTAGGATGTTTTTCTTCCTCTAACTTTTCTGGTTTAATTTGACTTTCACCAACTTTAACCCTCATTAGCTTTCCTTTCTTGCCATTCAGAGATGGTATTCTTTTAGGTTCTCTGACATCCTGCAGCTTGTTTGTTGCTCTCCATTTGTCTTTTGGAAAATGCAACCTCGTTTGTTTTCCATATTGCAAAGTTGCATATACAAATTATTTTTCTTCCAATTCAGGCAGCCCTTGCACCTGCATTTTATCTTCAACCTTGTGTAGAGCAAATTTCTCTTCATCAATCAAATTCAAGGCAAAACTCTTGCCTTTCATGTGAACCCTAAATAATTCTTTATTATTTGAGTCTTTAATCATGCAACTTCTATCTTCAAATAGAACTTTATAACCTTTCTCTAGAAGTTGGCCAACACTCAACAAGTTTTGGTCAATATCAGGAACATATAAAACATCAGTAATTAATTTCGAACCTGTGCAACCTTTGATCGCGATGGTTCCTTTGCCCTTCACTGCAATTTGTTTTTCGTTTCCAATTCTGACTTTTGTGTTGTAGGTTGCATCAAGATCTTTGAATAATTCTTGATCGTAAGTCATGTGGTTCGTGCAACCACTATCAATTAGCCAACTTTCTGTTGATCTTGCAGTAAGAAAACAAGAAACAACAAAAAGTTCATCTTCTTCACCGTCTTCAACCGCGACTTGTACATTCTCTAGTTTTTCTGATGACTTGCATATTTTCTCCACATGCCCTAATTGTCTACATTTATGGCATTTCACATCTGGCCTCCACCAACACTTTGTATGTGGATGATTATTTTTCTCACAAAAAGTACATGATGGAAAAACATGAGAGGATTTGTTATCATTTTTGCGGTTGAAACTTTCTGACCTTTTTTTCAGCAATTTAGCTGCCAAAGCCCCTTCAATATGACCTTCTTCTCTCATGAGTCTTCTTTGTTCTGTAGTCTTAAGTGCTGCTAAAAGTTCTGCTAAGGTAATGGTAGAAAGATCTTTTGAGTTCTCCAAGGAAGTTAATGTGGCTTCATATCTTTCTGGAATTGTTACAAGTATTTTTTGAACAATTCGAGAATCATGAATCTCAATGCCTAGAAGACGTATGTTGTTTGCAATGCCGAGAAGCTTGTCCGCATAATATTTGATTATCTCTGAATCTTTCATCTTTTGCATCTCAAGTTCTTGAACTCAGATTCAAAGCTTGCATTCCTTTGACTCTCTCATTGCCTTCATACTCTTCCTTCAAAAACTTCCAGATTTCATGTGTCGTTTCAACGTCATTATTCTATTGAAAATGACGGGAGATACAACCGTGAACAGAATTGATTTGACTTTGAACTTTCGAAGTCTGTTTTCTTTGTAATTTTTCATTTGAGCAATCGTAGGATTATCTGGCAAGGGAGTCGCTTCGTAGTCTTGTTCTTCGGCTTCCCATACATCGTTAGCATCTAGATATTCTTGCATTTTGACAACTCACATTTGATAGTTTTGTCCATCAAATACAGGTATAGAAACAGTAGTAAACGAGGTTTGAGATTCCATTTTATGTGTGGTGGCTATTTTGTGGTTGTAGGTGTTTATGAGTTATATCATATATCCTTTTTGCTCTTGATACCAATTGTTAGGTTTTAACGTATAAGAGGCAAAAGAATAAAAGGGAAGTAAACATAAATATTTATACTACATAATTTGTAACTGACCTTTAAAAAATATATGCTAAATTAATTAATTTAAATAATGCCTAAAATTCTCCTAAAAAATAAAATATGAATATTTTTATTTAACAGTTTTGACTCTTTCCACCAAATGCTATTTAAGTCACAAAATTTCAATAGAGACTGGTGTTAGCCTGGTGGGCAACGTGGGTCACGGTGGTGGTGCTGCTAAGAGTTGTGAGAAGGAAATGAGGAGTGTGGTGGTGGGACTCGTGAGCCACGTGGTGGACGACGGAGGTGGTTCCAGGAGGGGGGCAATAAGCTGCAGTGGGAGTAGGGGAGAGAGGGTACCCATGATCAGATTTATGGTGGTGATGAGAAGTGGGAGTTGATTAGTTGAAGTCCTGCGACACGTGTCCTAGTGGCGGCATGTGAGAGGTGTGGAACACGTTGGTCTCGGGCTGAGGGGGCGGTGGTTGAGGAGTGCCATAAAAGGGTGGTGTGGCTGTTGGTGAAGGTTGGGGAAGGTGTTTCTCGGTGGAGGGTAAGCAGTGCGTCTTTCTTTGTCGTCTCTACGGTGGTGAGTGTGGCTAAAGGGAAACGACATGGTGGATTTTGAGTTTCATAATGGGAACAGAGAGAAGGCTTATTGTCCATTGGAGGTTTCTTGGAAGGTCCTTTCGAAGAGGCAGAGCAAAACGTAGGTGAACATGTTCTTTTACATCCGCACCCTTGTCGTCCCCGCTCCGCTGCTTTGGTGGATTGCTCTCGCAAAAGTCGTGCCAACTTCGCTGCATTTCAAGCTCCGTCGCTTCCTATACTTCTTTCACCGACGGTAGAGCTGTCAAAACGGGTAATCCAGCCCGACCCGGCCCGGCCCACCACGGGTTGATCATTTAGTGAGCTAACCCAACCCGACTCATTTATTAGCGAGCTAGAAAAATTCGAACCTGACCCGACTGATAACTCCTTATATTTGCATATTTTTCTTTTCTTAGAAGCTTTTGTTAGTCTATTTTAGTCTTTAATTTTCTAGAATTAGAATGATTTTAGAATTTTTCCTTATTTTTGTAGTTTTGTAAAATTGTAGTTAAAATTTGGTTTTTAGATGTATTTTTTTAGTCTTTGATAATAAATAGGGAATTCATATTTTTGGAAAATTTTGATAAAAATCTTTTTCTTTATTTTGCTTAAATAGGTTTTTAATTTTTTTCCCTCTTTGACTTTAATTGCTCTTTTTGTTCGTAGTTGGATTGAGATTCCAAGATTGGTTTTTACATTGAAAAATTTGGTTGATTTGGTTGCATATATTTTCTGTTCAGGGATGTGTTTACAATTGGGTTGCTGCTGGAAATTTGAAGCCATAAGTTTGGGCTGAAGAACAATTGGGCCGCTGATGCTGATATGGCCTGCTGCCTTGACGCTGCACATGTGTTGCTGTTACAAGCATTAATTGGGCTGGCAGATTGTAAACATTGATTGGGCCACTGAGAAGTAAGCCTTGGGCTGACAAGCTACTGCCATACAATGAGAAGCTGCTGTTATGCGTTTTGGGTTGGCACCAACTTAATTGGAATGGTGTCGCTTTGGAGTGGCTTGGCAGCAGCTGCAGAGGGTCTCTGTGGCACACACCTCATTTGGAGAAAAACACTCATTTATCAAGCGAGAGAGGCCAACTCTCGGGCAGAGGAGAAACACCCTCGAGCTAGGGCAAAGGGGCGATAAGAGACGAAGAAGGAGCTGCCCGGAATAGAAGAAGCATCTGACCAGAGCTGACCGAAGAGATGACCGGAGCTACCACGTCGGATGAAGCTAAGGAAACGTCCCGAGCAAGTTTCTTGTTCCTTTTTTACCTCTTTCATTTTCCATTTTCCAGTTTTTGTTTTCCACCCTATAAAAGGGGTTGTTGCCATGTAAATAAAGGGGAGGAGAGACTTACACAGACTCTTAGACTCTTAGACACTTTCCATTTTACAGTTTACAATCTTTAGTTTAGGATTTTGGTTTCTTTGCTTTTGGAGCGAAACACTCACGGTGGTGACAGCCCGTGGCTCCGATTGCACTTTTCATTCGGTAAATCATTGTAATTTTCTTTTCTTGTTAATAAATAGTGTTTTTCTTTGATGTTTCTTAGTGTTAATTGCTTTACTATTCCGTTATGTTGATTGATTTTGTTCTCGTGTTTTTGTTCTTGTGTTCTTGTGATTGTGTTCTTGTGTTGTTTTGCTAAAAAAAATGATTTGAACTCAGATATCTGCATATTGTAAATTTCTTTTTGGAATTATACGACCCCAAGGTGGGCGTAAATGAATGGGATGTCTTCCCGAGACAGATAGGAGTTCAATCAATGAAAAAATATTCAGTTCATATTGTTTTAGTTTCTGTTTGTGAATTGTGTTTATGGATTTGGAATTGAATCTGTTTTGATTTGGTAAATCAATTAATTGTTATTCATTTAAAGTTCTATATTAGAACTTGAGACCCCGAGGTGGGCAATTTATGAACGGGATGTCTTCCTGTATAATAATAATTCAATTGATACACCATTTCGAGCAAATTTAGTTCAGCTTTGTTTCTTTGATTTTTAGTTTCCTATATGCATAGTGATTAGATACATTAGCATAGATAATGAGATTTTCTAATCTTTCTTTTGGCTCTGTTATGTGTATATATCTTTCATTTTCACTGAATTGATTTCATACATCATTTGATTTCATATCGAGTTTATCTCTGGTCTTCTTTTGTCATTGTTTCATAGCATTTATAGTTTAGTTTAGTTACTGTTTAGATTTGTATATATAAATTCTTTAGTTAGCTTAGGTTTTATTTCTTAAATTTGTTTTCCCTTGTTTTCTTTTTAAATAGATTTCTTTTCTTTTCTTTTCTTTTCAAATTTCTCTGTTTTCATTCTTTCATTTTTATTTCCCCACCTTGTATTAGTTAATAGGTAGTAAATAAATAAATAAATAAAAGACTTAACTCTACATTTTAAGCTTAATTCTAGTCGAGTCCAAGGATTGATACCTAGGTTATCCCTATACTTTATTAGTGGGGAAAACTTAGTTTGTTCTGATTTTGTGCGACCAATCTCAGTTTAACAAATGGCGCCGTTGCCGGGGACTCGGCGAATTAAGTCTTAAAGTGTTTAGTTAGTCTTGTTTAGGTCTTATTTTCTTTCATTTTTTTTTTGTGATTTTAGATTTCTGTTTCTGAGATTGTAGCATTTGTGAGTAGTGGCTTTGAATTTTTGTATGTTTTGTTTTTGTTTTTGAATTTCTAGCATATGAAAATAGTGGTTCTCTTCCTTGTTATGTTTCTTTGTGCTTGGTATAATCTCTTGTTGAAGTGTAGCCTAGGCTGAGACAGGTTCTGCAGTAAAATTAAGTACATGGCCAATTCTCAAGACTGGTTGTATAAACTGATAAAGAGGCTGCCCAAGTTCCATGGGCTGGAACATGAAGATCCACACAAGCACATCAAGGAAGTTGGCTGGGTGTGCTCCTGCATGAGGCCTGCTGGTGTTTCAGAGGAGGCAGTGCTGATGAGAGTGTTCCCAATGTCTCTAAATGATACAGCCAGAGAATGGATTATTTACCAGCACCATTCCTTTGGAAGTTGGCCAGAGATGCAACAAAATTTTTTGAGTAGATACTTTCCAGCAGCCAAAGTAGCCAGCGTCAGAAGGGAAATTACTTATATTGTGCAATTGCAAGAGGAAAGCTTAGCTGAGTGCTGGGAGAGGTTCAATGGGTTCTGTACAGCTTGTCCAAACCATCATATTCCAGAACATATGCTCCTAGTTTACTTCTATGAAGGTCTCTTGCATAGAGACAAGATGTTAGTGGATGCAGCAGCTGGTGGATCTTTGCTGGATAAGACACCAACTGAGGCAAGGAAATTATTGTGTAAGCTATCTGGTGAGGACTCTGCTGAGGTAGATAGTGAGCAAATATTGCAGGTGTATTCTGAACTTGATATCCCAATGGATTGCCCTGAGGTTCAAATTGATATTAATGCTTTTGAATTGTTTAAACTTGAACCTATAAAGTCTGATTTGAATTCTGCTGTCAACATACCTGTACATTCTCATATTCTTGATTCAGCATGTGAAATTGAGCATCTTGATGTATCTATTGCTGCTTCAGAGTTATGCACTGAGTATGACAGCATTTCAGTTGATGATAGCTTCACAGTAGGTGCTCATTCTGCTGCTGACTTAGTGGAGACTGGTGAGGTTATTTTTGAGGAGCTAATACAGGTTAATTCTAAACTTGAGCTTCCAAATGGTTTAGGTGAGGTGCAGAATAGCTTTGATAATTTTATGCATCTTGAATCTGAGAAACCCTTGCCTAATAGTCTTGCTGTCATACCTGGTTATTCTGAGATTGTGGATGAAATGTTTGTTGTAGAACACATTGATATACCTGATGTTGTGTATGATGTGTGCACTGAGCTTGATCACAATTTTGATGATAATTTTGTGCAATGTGCTGACTCAATTAATTTTGTTGTTGTTGCTGAAGACATTTTTTTTGAGTCAATACAGGTTTATTCTAGCCTTGAAACTTCCACTGCCACATCTGAATTTCCTATGCCATTGGATGCATTTGATTGTATGTGCTTAGATCTTACAGAGCCTGTTGTTAATACTGTTGAACTTATCGATTCTAAGGCTATTAAAGCGACATTTGAAATTGAGCATATTGATGTGCCTATTGCTGTTACAGAGTTATACACTGATTTTGACATTATTTCAATTGATGGTAGTTGTGCAGAATGTGATATTGTGGCCACTGAATCCTCTCATACTGGTGAGGTTGTCTTTGATGAAGTAGTCCAGGTTAACTCTGAATTTGATATTGCTACTGGTATAGTTAAAATGCACACTGTTTTCGATCTCTTGCATGAGTTACCTGTTGAGTTTAATATTCCTTATAATACTGAACTGATGGATGAAATCTTCGCTGTGAATCATACAAACACACCCACTGATGGGTGTTATGACTTGAATGCATATGTTCTTGATGATCTGTTGAATGATTATGCTTTTATCTGTGACAATTCTGCAAAGTTTGATGATTCAATTGTGCATATTAACCTTGATTTGGATGTTGCATATGATACATTTAGTGCAGGCACTGGTATTGAGGAGGCTATAGGCACTGAAGGCATGAAAGAATTTCTAGTAGAGCTAGCTGGGAAAGAAGAGTTCTGGCTGCTGCAATTAGGCGCTTGGAATGTGCAGAAGCAGCCAACACTTAATGGAGAGCTGAGGTTGCTGCAGAAGCTGGTTGAACAGAAGAGATGCAATGCAGTCAGGGAGACACGGATGATAAACCAGAAAGCATTAGGAGAAAAACCAATAATCCAATTCCTCAATTTTCTCTTTAATTGTAGTTTTAGATTTTTGTTAGTAATGTGCATAGTCTTGACTAGCATAGTAAATGGTAGAATTGATAATATGTTGTTTTACATAAAAAAGAAGAAGATAAATTTTGATTTATGGCCAATTTGAGATTTTCTTTTTCTTGAAGATTTGTAGTTTACTTTTGTTTTTCTAGTTCTGCTCTTGTATATTCTTGTGTTCTTTTGTGTTCAATTCTTTAGTTCTATTTTGTACATACTTGTGGTTCAATTTGTTTTCTTTTTCAATTCTATTCTTGTACATATTTGATGTTGTCTATCTTGTGCATACCTGTGTTTGTTCTGTGATGTTAGAGCCTTACCCACTCACACATTAAGGGCAATGTGCCTCTTAAGTGTGGGGGTGGGAAGGTAGTGGTTTAATTTTTTTTTCTAATGTAAACAACTATGTTTAGCATTAGTTTAATAATAAAACAGGGGTACAATTTTTTTTTCTTTCTGAACTTGCATTGTTTCTGTTAGAACTTCTTTTAGGATTCCTTTCTTTTCCTATTTCCTAGTTTCTTGTTATGTTGCAGCTTTCTTAGTAGTTGTTTTAGTTTCTTTTCATTTTCTAGGTTCTGTTTTAGTTTGTAAATAAAATTGCTTTAAGATTTGCTGGTTTTGAAAATTCTTTTCATTGTTATGTTCTGTTTTAGTCTTTAGCTAGCATTCCTTCTTAGGTTCTTTTCATCTTTGATATTGTTTTAAACTTCTTTCCCTTTCTTACGTCTCTGTTTTGATAGTTTAGATGTTGTTTAGGTTCCTTTCTTTCCTCCTTTGCTGTTTTTTTTATAGACTTGTAATTAGGATTTGTTAGCTTATTACCATTCTATTTTAGATATCTTTTGTTTCTTTGTTTAGATTCATTCATTTTGTTGTTTTACCTTGTTTTAGCTTTAGTATAGATTCTTTTATTAGTTGCATATTGTTTTGCTTTTGTCTTTGTATTTTGTATATACCTTAGGAAAATCTGTTAGGCATGTCTAGGATACTTTTAGGTTATTCTTTTAGTTGTTGCTGTAAATAGAAATAATTGTAGGTTTCTTTCATTTCTTTGATTTCATTTCCATATTTTAGCTTTCATAATAGGTTCTTTTCCATTCATTGCTACTGTTAGGATTTTCTTAGGCTTTCTTTCTTGTAATTGAGTCTATTTTAGATTCTTCTTAGTTACATACTGTCCAGTCTTAGTTGTTTAGGTTGTATATAGTCGGTAATTCTGTTTAGGCATTTCTAGGTGCTTTTAGGTTCTGTTTTATGCTTTTTTTCATTACGTGCTGAATTCATTCAATTTTTAGCTTTATTTCCTTATATTAGAGTTGTCAAGAGTAGACTTAGCTTTAAATTTAGGCAGAGGTAGTTCTAGCATTGATTTTTGCAGTCTTTAGTTCATTTCAATTCAGTATTTTTTGCATAGGATGAGTAGCAAGTCAGTTTTAACAATTTTTAAACCCTTGAGAGATTTTGGACCAGCTTTTGTCTTTCTTGTGTGATAACATGCATGTTTAGCTTTCATTCTGATTTTGCATTGATTCTTTATTGATGTGCTTGCTCTTGGTAACTTTAAATATGATTTAGGCATCCTTCATTTTCAGCCATAGCTAATTTAACGTACCCATTTCATTTCTTACCATTGCACCCTGTTTTGAGCCTTAGCCTTTTTCTTTGCTTTCCATCCATTTTAAGCCATTCCCCCAACTATTAATCAACCTTAGAGACTTGTGAGATGTAGGGAGAGGTCTAGAACTTGGTGAATGCAAGAAAAAGAGTGAGGCCAGAAGTGAAAAAGGAAAGAAAAATGTGCTAAAAAAATCTGGTTTGGTTGAAAAAGAATGAAACAGGTATGGAAAAGAGAAATATCAGAAAAATAAAGTAAAGAAAAGACCAGGAATGTGTAAAAGAGAAAAAGAACCAGAGAAAGAGAAAAGAACCAGAAAAAAAAAAGAAATGAAAAAGAAATTCATCTGGCCAAAGCTTGAGAGATAGATAACGTCCTAAGTTCTAGTTTTCTCCCTTGTTCTTCACACTTCTCTGTTTCATTCCCATTCTCATTATTCACTGTTTTTCCATTTCATTCCATGAACATTACAAGCCAAATAAAGACCTTTTGATTTAGAGAAACTTTGAGTAAAGCACTGTCATTTAGAATCTCTTCAAAGTTATGAATGGTGGTTAACATGTCATGATTGAGTGAAACAGGATTATCTCCAAACACTTGAGTGAATATGAGTGCATACACTGCATCCTGTGAGGTTGAGACTGGCTGCTACTCTTCTATATGTTGTCTTTGCTGATTTTGATTGAATTAAACTGTTTTTCATTTGCTAAAATTGCTGAAGCTTGAGTTTAAAGTTAGGAAATCTTTTGTGCAAGTTCTAATTTGATGAAATAGCTAGGAATTGGTTTGATTTTGCAGGTTTGAATGAGCTGAAATAAAATTTGGAAGTTCCTTGTTTCGTCTTTGATCTTTTCCTTTGTAGATTGAGTCTTTATTTTCATTTTTTTGTTTTAGTTTGTCCTTGTGATAACTTCTTATATTTGCATATTTTTCTTTTCTTAGAAGCTTTTGTTAGTCTATTTTAGTCTTTAATTTTCTAGAATTAGAATGATTTTAGAATTTTTCCTTATTTTTGTAGTTTTGTAAAATTGTAGTTAAAATTTGGTTTTTAGATGTATTTTTTTAGTCTTTGATAATAAATAGGGAATTCATATTTTTGGAAAATTTTGATAAAAATCTTTTTCTTTATTTTGCTTAAATAGGTTTTTAATTTTTTTCCCTCTTTGACTTTAATTGCTCTTTTTGTTCGTAGTTGGATTGAGATTCCAAGATTGGTTTTTACATTGAAAAATTTGGTTGATTTGGTTGCATATATTTTCTGTTCAGGGATGTGTTTACAATTGGGTTGCTGCTGGAAATTTGAAGCCATAAGTTTGGGCTGAAGAATAATTGGGCCGCTGATGCTGATATGGCCTGCTGCCTTGACGCTGCACATGTGTTGCTGTTACAAGCATTAATTGGGCTGGCAGATTGTAAACATTGATTGGGCCACTGAGAAGCAAGCCTTGGGCTGACAAGCTACTGCCATACAATGAGAAGCTGCTGTTATGCGTTTTGGGTTGGCACCAACTTAATTGGAACGGTGTCGCTTTGGAGTGGCTTGGCAGCAGCTGCAGAGGGTCTCTGTGGCACACACCTCATTTGGAGAAAAACACTCATTTATCAAGCGAGAGAGGCCAACTCTCGGGCAGAGGAGAAACACCCTCGAGCTAGGGCAAAGGGGCGATAAGAGACGAAGAAGGAGCTGCCCGGAATAGAAGAAGCATCTGACCAGAGCTGACCGAAGAGATGACCGGAGCTACCACGTCGGATGAAGCTAAGGAAACGTCCCGAGCAAGTTTCTTGTTCCTTTTTTACCTCTTTCATTTTCCATTTTCCAGTTTTTGTTTTCCACCCTATAAAAGGGGTTGTTGCCATGTAAATAAAGGGGAGGAGAGACTTACACAGACTCTTAGACTCTTAGACACTTTCCATTTTACAGTTTACAATCTTTAGTTTAGGATTTTGGTTTCTTTGCTTTTGGAGCGAAACACTCATGGTGGTGACAGCCCGTGGCTCCGATTGCACTTTTCATTCGGTAAATCATTGTAATTTTCTTTTCTTGTTAATAAATAGTGTTTTTCTTTGATGTTTCTTAGTGTTAATTGCTTTACTATTCCGTTATGTTGATTGATTTTGTTCTCGTGTTTTTGTTCTTGTGTTCTTGTGATTGTGTTCTTGTGTTGTTTTGCTAAAAAAAATGATTTGAACTCAGATATCTGCATATTGTAAATTTCTTTTTGGAATTATACGACCCCAAGGTGGGCGTAAATGAATGGGATGTCTTCCCGAGACAGATAGGAGTTCAATCAATGAAAAAATATTCAGTTCATATTGTTTTAGTTTCTGTTTGTGAATTGTGTTTATGGATTTGGAATTGAATCTGTTTTGATTTGGTAAATCAATTAATTGTTATTCATTTAAAGTTCTATATTAGAACTTGAGACCCCGAGGTGGGCAATTTATGAACGGGATGTCTTCCTGTATAATAATAATTCAATTGATACACCATTTCGAGCAAATTTAGTTCAGCTTTGTTTCTTTGATTTTTAGTTTCCTATATGCATAGTGATTAGATACATTAGCATAGATAATGAGATTTTCTAATCTTTCTTTTGGCTCTGTTATGTTTATATATCTTTCATTTTCACTGAATTGATTTCATACATCATTTGATTTCATATCGAGTTTATCTCTGGTCTTCTTTTGTCATTGTTTCATAGCATTTATAGTTTAGTTTAGTTACTGTTTAGATTTGTATATATAAATTCTTTAGTTAGCTTAGGTTTTATTTCTTAAATTTGTTTTCCCTTGTTTTCTTTTTAAATAGATTTCTTTTCTTTTCTTTTCTTTTCAAATTTCTCTGTTTTCATTCTTTCATTTTTATTTCCCCACCTTGTATTAGTTAATAGGTAGTAAATAAATAAATAAATAAAAGACTTAACTCTACATTTTAAGCTTAATTCTAGTCGAGTCCAAGGATTGATACCTAGGTTATCCCTATACTTTATTAGTGGGGAAAACTTAGTTTGTTCTGATTTTGTGCGACCAATCTCAGTTTAACAAATGGCGCCGTTGCCGGGGACTCGGCGAATTAAGTCTTAAAGTGTTTAGTTAGTCTTGTTTAGGTCTTATTTTCTTTCATTTTTTTTTTGTGATTTTAGATTTCTGTTTCTGAGATTGTAGCATTTGTGAGTAGTGGCTTTGAATTTTTGTATGTTTTGTTTTTGTTTTTGAATTTCTAGCATATGAAAATAGTGGTTCTCTTCCTTGTTATGTTTCTTTGTGCTTGGTATAATCTCTTGTTGAAGTGTAGCCTAGGCTGAGACAGGTTCTGCAGTAAAATTAAGTACATGGCCAATTCTCAAGACTGGTTGTATAAACTGATAAAGAGGCTGCCCAAATTCCATGGGCTGGAACATGAAGATCCACACAAGCACATCAAGGAAGTTGGCTGGGTGTGCTCCTGCATGAGGCCTGCTGGTGTTTCAGAGGAGGCAGTGCTGATGAGAGTGTTCCCAATGTCTCTAAATGATACAGCCAGAGAATGGATTATTTACCAGCACCATTCCTTTGGAAGTTGGCCAGAGATGCAACAAAAGTTTTTGAGTAGATACTTTCCAGCAGCCAAAGTAGCCAGCGTCAGAAGGGAAATTACTTATATTGTGCAATTGCAAGAGGAAAGCTTAGCTGAGTGCTGGGAGAGGTTCAATGGGTTCTGTACAGCTTGTCCAAACCATCATATTCCAGAACATATGCTCCTAGTTTACTTCTATGAAGGTCTCTTGCATAGAGACAAGATGTTAGTGGATGCAGCAGCTGGTGGATCTTTGCTGGATAAGACACCAACTGAGGCAAGGAAATTATTGTGTAAGCTATCTGGTGAGGACTCTGCTGAGGTAGATAGTGAGCAAATATTGCAGGTGTATTCTGAACTTGATATCCCAATGGATTGCCCTGAGGTTCAAATTGATATTAATGCTTTTGAATTGTTTAAACTTGAACCTATAAAGTCTGATTTGAATTCTGCTGTCAACATACCTGTACATTCTCATATTCTTGATTCAGCATGTGAAATTGAGCATCTTGATGTATCTATTGCTGTTTCAGAGTTATGCACTGAGTATGACAGCATTTCAGTTGATGATAGCTTCACAGTAGGTGCTCATTCTGCTGCTGACTTAGTGGAGACTGGTGAGGTTATTTTTGAGGAGCTAATACAGGTTAATTCTAAACTTGAGCTTCCAAATGGTTTAGGTGAGGTGCAGAATAGCTTTGATAATTTTATGCATCTTGAATCTGAGAAACCCTTGCCTAATAGTCTTGCTGTCATACCTGGTTATTCTGAGATTGTGGATGAAATGTTTGTTGTAGAACACATTGATATACCTGATGTTGTGTATGATGTGTGCACTGAGCTTGATCACAATTTTGATGATAATTTTGTGCAATGTGCTGACTCAATTAATTTTGTTGTTGTTGCTGAAGACATTTTTTTTGAGTCAATACAGGTTTATTCTAGCCTTGAAACTTCCACTGCCACATCTGAATTTCCTATGCCATTGGATGCATTTGATTGTATGTGCTTAGATCTTACAGAGCCTGTTGTTAATACTGTTGAACTTATCGATTCTAAGGCTATTAAAGCGACATTTGAAATTGAGCATATTGATGTGCCTATTGCTGTTACAGAGTTATACACTGATTTTGACATTATTTCAATTGATGGTAGTTGTGCAGAATGTGATATTGTGGCCACTGAATCCTCTCATACTGGTGAGGTTGTCTTTGATGAAGTAGTCCAGGTTAACTCTGAATTTGATATTGCTACTGGTATAGTTAAAATGCACACTGTTTTCGATCTCTTGCATGAGTTACCTGTTGAGTTTAATATTCCTTATAATACTGAACTGATGGATGAAATCTTCGCTGTGAATCATACAAACACACCCACTGATGGGTGTTATGACTTGAATGCATATGTTCTTGATGATCTGTTGAATGATTATGCTTTTATCTGTGACAATTCTGCAAAGTTTGATGATTCAATTGTGCATATTAACCTTGATTTGGATGTTGCATATGATACATTTAGTGCAGGCACTGGTATTGAGGAGGCTATAGGCACTGAAGGCATGAAAGAATTTCTAGTAGAGCTAGCTGGGAAAGAAGAGTTCTGGCTGCTGCAATTAGGCGCTTGGAATGTGCAGAAGCAGCCAACACTTAATGGAGAGCTGAGGTTGCTGCAGAAGCTGGTTGAACAGAAGAGATGCAATGCAGTCAGGGAGACACGAATGATAAACCAGAAAGCATTAGGAGAAAAACCAATAATCCAATTCCTCAATTTTCTCTTTAATTGTAGTTTTAGATTTTTGTTAGTAATGTGCATAGTCTTGACTAGCATAGTAAATGGTAGAATTGATAATATGTTGTTTTACATAAAAAAGAAGAAGATAAATTTTGATTTATGGCCAATTTGAGATTTTCTTTTTCTTGAAGATTTGTAGTTTACTTTTGTTTTTCTAGTTCTGCTCTTGTATATTCTTGTGTTCTTTTGTGTTCAATTCTTTAGTTCTATTTTGTACATACTTGTGGTTCAATTTGTTTTCTTTTTCAATTCTATTCTTGTACATATTTGATGTTGTCTATCTTGTGCATACCTGTGTTTGTTCTGTGATGTTAGAGCCTTACCCACTCACACATTAAGGGCAATGTGCCTCTTAAGTGTGGGGGTGGGAAGGTAGTGGTTTAATTTTTTTTTCTAATGTAAACAACTATGTTTAGCATTAGTTTAATAATAAAACAGGGGTACAATTTTTTTTTCTTTCTGAACTTGCATTGTTTCTGTTAGAACTTCTTTTAGGATTCCTTTCTTTTCCTATTTCCTAGTTTCTTGTTATGTTGCAGCTTTCTTAGTAGTTGTTTTAGTTTCTTTTCATTTTCTAGGTTCTGTTTTAGTTTGTAAATAAAATTGCTTTAAGATTTGCTGGTTTTGAAAATTCTTTTCATTGTTATGTTCTGTTTTAGTCTTTAGCTAGCATTCCTTCTTAGGTTCTTTTCATCTTTGATATTGTTTTAAACTTCTTTCCCTTTCTTACGTCTCTGTTTTGATAGTTTAGATGTTGTTTAGGTTCCTTTCTTTCCTCCTTTGCTGTTTTTTTTATAGACTTGTAATTAGGATTTGTTAGCTTATTACCATTCTATTTTAGATATCTTTTGTTTCTTTGTTTAGATTCATTCATTTTGTTGTTTTACCTTGTTTTAGCTTTAGTATAGATTCTTTTATTAGTTGCATATTGTTTTGCTTTTGTCTTTGTATTTTGTATATACCTTAGGAAAATCTGTTAGGCATGTCTAGGATACTTTTAGGTTATTCTTTTAGTTGTTGCTGTAAATAGAAATAATTGTAGGTTTCTTTCATTTCTTTGATTTCATTTCCATATTTTAGCTTTCATAATAGGTTCTTTTCCATTCATTGCTACTGTTAGGATTTTCTTAGGCTTTCTTTCTTGTAATTGAGTCTATTTTAGATTCTTCTTAGTTACATACTGTCCAGTCTTAGTTGTTTAGGTTGTATATAGTCGGTAATTCTGTTTAGGCATTTCTAGGTGCTTTTAGGTTCTGTTTTATGCTTTTTTTCATTACGTGCTGAATTCATTCAATTTTTAGCTTTATTTCCTTATATTAGAGTTGTCAAGAGTAGACTTAGCTTTAAATTTAGGCAGAGGTAGTTCTAGCATTGATTTTTGCAGTCTTTAGTTCATTTCAATTCAGTATTTTTTGCATAGGATGAGTAGCAAGTCAGTTTTAACAATTTTTAAACCCTTGAGAGATTTTGGACCAGCTTTTGTCTTTCTTGTGTGATAACATGCATGTTTAGCTTTCATTCTGATTTTGCATTGATTCTTTATTGATGTGCTTGCTCTTGGTAACTTTAAATATGATTTAGGCATCCTTCATTTTCAGCCATAGCTAATTTAACGTACCCATTTCATTTCTTACCATTGCACCCTGTTTTGAGCCTTAGCCTTTTTCTTTGCTTTCCATCCATTTTAAGTCATTCCCCCAACTATTAATCAACCTTAGAGACTTGTGAGATGTAGGGAGAGGTCTAGAACTTGGTGAATGCAAGAAAAAGAGTGAGGCCAGAAGTGAAAAAGGAAAGAAAAATGTGCTAAAAAAATCTGGTTTGGTTGAAAAAGAATGAAACAGGTATGGAAAAGAGAAATATCAGAAAAATAAAGTAAAGAAAAGACCAGGAATGTGTAAAAGAGAAAAAGAACCAGAGAAAGAGAAAAGAACCAGAAAAAAAAAAGAAATGAAAAAGAAATTCATCTGGCCAAAGCTTGAGAGATAGATAACGTCCTAAGTTCTAGTTTTCTCCCTTGTTCTTCACACTTCTCTGTTTCATTCCCATTCTCATTATTCACTGTTTTTCCATTTCATTCCATGAACATTACAAGCCAAATAAAGACCTTTTGATTTAGAGAAACTTTGAGTAAAGCACTGTCATTTAGAATCTCTTCAAAGTTATGAATGGTGGTTAACATGTCATGATTGAGTGAAACAGGATTATCTCCAAACACTTGAGTGAATATGAGTGCATACACTGCATCCTGTGAGGTTGAGACTGGCTGCTACTCTTCTATATGTTGTCTTTGCTGATTTTGATTGAATTAAACTGTTTTTCATTTGCTAAAATTGCTGAAGCTTGAGTTTAAAGTTAGGAAATCTTTTGTGCAAGTTCTAATTTGATGAAATAGCTAGGAATTGGTTTGATTTTGCAGGTTTGAATGAGCTGAAATAAAATTTGGAAGTTCCTTGTTTCGTCTTTGATCTTTTCCTTTGTAGATTGAGTCTTTATTTTCATTTTTTTGTTTTAGTTTGTCCTTGTGATAACTTCTTATATTTGCATATTTTTCTTTTCTTAGAAGCTTTTGTTAGTCTATTTTAGTCTTTAATTTTCTAGAATTAGAATGATTTTAGAATTTTTCCTTATTTTTGTAGTTTTGTAAAATTGTAGTTAAAATTTGGTTTTTAGATGTATTTTTTTAGTCTTTGATAATAAATAGGGAATTCATATTTTTGGAAAATTTTGATAAAAATCTTTTTCTTTATTTTGCTTAAATAGGTTTTTAATTTTTTTCCCTCTTTGACTTTAATTGCTCTTTTTGTTCGTAGTTGGATTGAGATTCCAAGATTGGTTTTTACATTGAAAAATTTGGTTGATTTGGTTGCATATATTTTCTGTTCAGGGATGTGTTTACAATTGGGTTGCTGCTGGAAATTTGAAGCCATAAGTTTGGGCTGAAGAATAATTGGGCCGCTGATGCTGATATGGCCTGCTGCCTTGACGCTGCACATGTGTTGCTGTTACAAGCATTAATTGGGCTGGCAGATTGTAAACATTGATTGGGCCACTGAGAAGCAAGCCTTGGGCTGACAAGCTACTGCCATACAATGAGAAGCTGCTGTTATGCGTTTTGGGTTGGCACCAACTTAATTGGAACGGTGTCGCTTTGGAGTGGCTTGGCAGCAGCTGCAGAGGGTCTCTGTGGCACACACCTCATTTGGAGAAAAACACTCATTTATCAAGCGAGAGAGGCCAACTCTCGGGCAGAGGAGAAACACCCTCGAGCTAGGGCAAAGGGGCGATAAGAGACGAAGAAGGAGCTGCCCGGAATAGAAGAAGCATCTGACCAGAGCTGACCGAAGAGATGACCGGAGCTACCACGTCGGATGAAGCTAAGGAAACGTCCCGAGCAAGTTTCTTGTTCCTTTTTTACCTCTTTCATTTTCCATTTTCCAGTTTTTGTTTTCCACCCTATAAAAGGGGTTGTTGCCATGTAAATAAAGGGGAGGAGAGACTTACACAGACTCTTAGACTCTTAGACACTTTCCATTTTACAGTTTACAATCTTTAGTTTAGGATTTTGGTTTCTTTGCTTTTGGAGCGAAACACTCACGGTGGTGACAGCCCGTGGCTCCGATTGCACTTTTCATTCGGTAAATCATTGTAATTTTCTTTTCTTGTTAATAAATAGTGTTTTTCTTTGATGTTTCTTAGTGTTAATTGCTTTACTATTCCGTTATGTTGATTGATTTCGTTCTCGTGTTTTTGTTCTTGTGTTCTTGTGATTGTGTTCTTGTGTTGTTTTGCTAAAAAAAATGATTTGAACTCAGATATCTGCATATTGTAAATTTCTTTTTGGAATTATACGACCCCAAGGTGGGCGTAAATGAATGGGATGTCTTCCCGAGACAGATAGGAGTTCAATCAATGAAAAAATATTCAGTTCATATTGTTTTAGTTTCTGTTTGTGAATTGTGTTTATGGATTTGGAATTGAATCTGTTTTGATTTGGTAAATCAATTAATTGTTATTCATTTAAAGTTCTATATTAGAACTTGAGACCCCGAGGTGGGCAATTTATGAACGGGATGTCTTCCTGTATAATAATAATTCAATTGATATACCATTTCGAGCAAATTTAGTTCAGCTTTGTTTCTTTGATTTTTAGTTTCCTATATGCATAGTGATTAGATACATTAGCATAGATAATGAGATTTTCTAATCTTTCTTTTGGCTCTGTTATGTGTATATATCTTTCATTTTCACTGAATTGATTTCATACATCATTTGATTTCATATCGAGTTTATCTCTGGTCTTCTTTTGTCATTGTTTCATAGCATTTATAGTTTAGTTTAGTTACTGTTTAGATTTGTATATATAAATTCTTTAGTTAGCTTAGGTTTTATTTCTTAAATTTGTTTTCCCTTGTTTTCTTTCTAAATAGATTTCTTTTCTTTTCTTTTCTTTTCAAATTTCTCTGTTTTTATTCTTTCATTTTTATTTCCCCACCTTGTATTAGTTAATAGGTAGTAAATAAATAAATAAAAGACTTAACTCTACATTTTAAGCTTAATTCTAGTCGAGTCCAAGGATTGATACCTAGGTTATCCCTATACTTCATTAGTGGGGAAAACTTAGTTTGTTTTGATTTTGTGCGACCAATCTCAGTTTAACACCGACCCACCATGGGTTGGTGGGTAAACGGGTTGGCTCAGTCACTCACTTAAATTCAATTTTTTTTAAATAAAAAAGGGTTAAATATGTTTTTAGTCCCTATACTTTGGGGCGATTTTGGTTTTAGTCCATCTTTCAAACTAAAGTACAATTTAGTCCTTCAACTTTAGAAAACTCTGGTTTTAGTCCCTTTTACAAAAACTTTTTAATTTTATTTGCTGTTTCAAACGCGTTTCTCAGTTAACATTGAAGCAAAAATGTGTCAAACAGTGTAAAAAATTCAATCGCTATAATGAAATGTGCTTGAAACAACAAATAAAGTTAAAAAAAATTTGATAAAAAAGACTAAAACCAGAGTTTTCTAAAGTTGAAGGACTAAATTGTACCTTAGTTTGAAAGATGGACTAAAACCAAAACCGCTCCAAAGTATAGGGACTAAAAACATATTTAACCCAATAAAAAAATTATAAACTTTTTATAATTTAAATCTAAACAAATTTCACTTCTAAATTTCACTCTCAACATGGTGTTTAATTAATTTTGAAAATAGAAAACTTAAATAATTATTTGAAGCAAAAAAATAATAATAAATATTTTTTTATAAAATTAAAATTAAATTTTAATAAAATAAAATTAGGTAGGTGGGTTGGTGGGCTAACCTGACTCACCGCGGGTTCAACCTGCATGAACTAGGTTTAAATGAATTGGGTTGAAATCTGACCCGCATAAAAAAGATACAATTTTTTTTATATCCAACCTGAACCTGTGATGGACCAAATTGACACAGATTGTGACCCATTTTGACGGTTCTAACCGCAAATGAAAGCGGTAGAATCTGTTTAGTACATCATCATGATATAAGAAACTTTCAAATTTTGGGCCAGTGGATAAACATTTTTAATATTCGAAGTAAAAAATGGGATTGTTCCTCCATTTGTGTTTTTTTTTTTTTCCTTTTCGAGGAGTAATGAGATTCTAGAGTTAAAATGGCAACAACCATTATTGCATTAGTAAACACTCAATTTGGATCGGTGATTAAATAATATTTTCTTTTTCACTTTATTTTATTTTATGTCTTTTTATCATTTTAATTTTATTTTTATTATTTTATTTCGTTTTGTATTATTTAATTTTTTTATTTTAATTATTTTACTTTTTATTATTTTGTTTACGATAATTTCTTTGTGTTGTTTAGTTTTAATTTTATCTTCTTTTACTTTTTATGTTAAACTTAACAAAACAAAAAATAGAAGAAAAAAAGAAAAAGAAAGAAAAAGAAAAAAGAAACAAATAGCAAAAAAATCATAAAAGTCAACTAAATTTTCTGCAACACAACGCAACTAGACTGCTTACCATCCTGCAATGTCTGCATCAATATTATGAAAAGGGTATTCGTTTCTCTTGCTGAAAATCCCGATGCCTATAATCATACAGGTGGAAAGTGCCAACTGATCCAATTTAAACAAAAAGAAGGAAAAAGACGAAGGGGAAATCCTAAGGAATACGCCCTGGTCATCTGGAAGCAGAGAGGGGAGCGTTCTTGGGAGGGGAAATCGGTCCTCAAAGCCAGCTGGGATAGTCATTGGAGGACGTCTCATATAACCATGCCTTAGAGAGGACTTTGACCATTATCCACCTCCGCCGTCAAACATAATCCATTTTCATTGCCACTCCCTTGCACTTACGAAGCAGAAAAATAGTGTTTCTTTAGTCTAACGCCAAGGCCACTGAAGAAAAGAAGTGAGATTTAATCACAAGAAAAAGGATTACAAGAACTTAAAAGAGGAAAACGTAAACATAGAAGGTAAGTTCTCCTTCGCTTCATCGCTCACAAGTTATAAATGTTAGATAGCTGGTTTTGATTTGGTAATGCTTGGTTTTGTCTGCTTGAACATGCAATTATATTGAATGGCTTTGTCTGTTTGAACATGGAATTATATTGAACATACATGATTTGCTTCTACACACTGTTTGTTATTCATTCATCCCAACAACATAAGTACGTTTCACCACCTTCAACCATTAGAGACCAGTACTCTCCTTGCATAACCCAAAGCTGCGAATTAATATCCTGCATCGCAGCCCAAATTCCAGTAACCAGTCCTCTGCAGATACATCATCTTCCCAACAAACCGAAACCCAAGCTTACTTCAGCTCTTCTTATTCCTCCATTCTCTGCCAACGCCGACAGCCCCCTTGTCCACCCATCAACCACCAAAAACCCCAAGATCCAAACCAGATAATGAAGCTTAAACCTCCACGCCTCTGTTCATCTCCAATCACCAATGAAGGAATTGAATCCTTGAGCAGGAAACGCATCCAGAACAAAAATCATAAGTACACCACAGCATCAGAATAAAAATCCCAAACCCCCAAACATTATCTTGACAAGCCTCCGTAGTTGTTTTCTCTGATAAAAAAACTGTGGAACCGCGCTAGTGGTGGCCTCGGTGGCGGCAGTTTCCGCCTCTCTGACGGCGGCAGCCATGGTAGGCAAAGAGGGAGAAAAGAGTCACGTGCCGCGGCGGCGGTGGTTTGATTCGTTCGTGGTGGTGGAGACTAGACTCAAAGGAGCAACGGTTTTTCTCTCTCGCGCGCAGGCTGGTCCTGTTGATGTTTGGTGTCGTCGGCGACGCCTTGGATCAAGTGGCGACGGCTACGGCTACGGCTACGGCAGCGAGTTCCATTGCCGGCGCGACCCTGGTTCGTGGTCCGGGAGGCGGCGGAGGCCAGTGTCAGCTGGCCTGAACCCCTAAAGTTTCTGCTGAAACCCTACGACAGGTTCTTAGGCTCCAGTTCTTTTTCTTTTTACAAATAACAAAAAAACTTTTCTCCTTTGCACACACCAATTTCTCACCCGTGCATCATTCCGTTTGGGCTTAAGCCCATTCTGTTTTAAAAAACAAAAAATGTCTTGGGCCTGAGTTTGTTTTTTATTTATTTATTTTAGTTTATCTTTGGAGATTGGGGTTACTCCCTTGTACCCCCAATTTACTCTCCCACCTCCCCAATTTTTTAATTTTTTTAATTACAAAACTGTCCTTCTTCTTTTACCTTTATACCCTTTTTACATTTTATTTTTTACTTTTTTACCTAATTCTAAATTCACCTTTACTCTCTTTCACAGCACCCCCCCAAAACATTTTGAGCCCCGTGCCTCTTCTCTTACTTTCTTTCTAGCTCCTTCGTCCTCCTTCGTTAACTTTGTCGAGTAGTGCCTGAGTGTAGTGCAATGCAGTGGTGCGGTGGTACGGTGGGTGCAGTTCGGTGGTGCGGTGGTGTCGTGTGAGATCTTCCTTTCAGGTTCATTTTTTTAATTCTTTACTGTTCTTCGATTATCGTTGTGTGGTTTTGGTTGTTGTGTGCCTGCTGTGTGCCTGCGAAGACGACAACATCAAATACTAGTTGCTTTGTGGTTGTTGTGTGCCTACTGTTGTGTGCCTGCTGTGTGTTTGTGAAGAAGACAACATTTCAGGCCATAACGGATGTCGACATCCGTCGACGGATACCCATGTCCGTTTAAGCGGTTCCGAAGGAGTTACATACCTTGCCTCGCCGCTTTTTAACAGTTTCCTGTGTAAAGGTCTGATAGAACTCCACCGATAGAGAACAACAAATTCTTTCTTTGAACCAATTTCAATATCTCAATCCACTTCACATCATAACAATAAACAAAAATAGTAGGAGAAAGAATTTCTAGAAAAAATAGGAGAAAAATTTTCTGGGAGAAGAAAGAGTAAAAATGAAAATATAAAAGTAAAAAGAGAATAAATGGGTTAGGGGGGTGAGGGAATAAAATCATAAAATTTTATTTCTAAATATAAATTTTTAGTAAAGGATAAAAGAGGAATAGAAAAAATAGAGGAAGGGTATAAATGGAAGGGAAAGGTACAGGGAGTAACCCCCTTGGAGATTTGATACATTTTAAATGGTTATCCTTTAAAAATAAAAAAAATCAGAAAATAAAAAATACAAAAATATGTTTTAAAGGTTAAGCACATATCTCGCGTAGTCTTGTGCTAAAACCATTTTCTCTTTCTTTTAAAAATAATAACAAAAATATGTTTTCGAGGTTAAGAACACGTGTCACGACTCACGTCGTCCTTGTGTTAAAAACCTTTTCTTTTTATTTCTAAAAATAATTAAAAAAATAACAAAAATAAATAACTAAATAAAAATATGTTTTAAAGGTTAAGCACACGTGTGACGACTCGCGTCGTCCTTATGCTAAAATCTTTTATCTTTCTTTGTAAAAATAATGAAAAAATATTTAAAATAATGTTTTAAAGGATGAACACTCATGTGATCGTCTTCATCATCCTAGTATTCAATACCTTTCTCTCTCCTTTAAAAATAATCAAAAAAATAACAAAAATAATGTTTTAAAGGTATGAGTACTCGTGTGACCGTCCGTGTCGGCCTAGTATTCATTACCTTCTTTTTCTCAATCATGCCAAAAATAGCAAAAATGAAAAAATCTTCAAAAACTAAAAAACATCCATTTTTGAACAAACAATCTTTCAGCCAAGAGTACGTGATCGAGATACGGAGGAGTAAGGTCAGTCCTTGTTAGGTTCATTTTCCAAAAATGAAAATCTTTTCCAAACAAATTTTCTAAATAATTTATCAAAAATAATAAAAAAATATCTTTTGTTTATAGTGTTTTTCGAGGACAATTAAACATTTTGAAAACCACGTCATTTTCGCGCATCTAATTAAGGGTACTACCTCCGAGCAGGCGTAATGGGATGCTAATACATTCGCTACACGTAACTGACTCCCGAACTTAGAATCTGGTTTTCGTAGACCGTTTATTTCTTTATGATTTTTCCGTAGTTTTCCAGAATAAACTATGATGGCGACTCCAAATCTCTTTTTCTAAATTTGTTTCTTTTTGGATCGTTGTCCCGTCGCGATTCGGTTGCGACACATATTTTTCAGGCATGAGCATGGGATAAAGAGCGTGTTATCTAAAACACTGAAACTAATAATATTGAAATTTATGAGTTACATTCAGACTGCCATTGTATTTGCTATCTCCCGGAGCACTTTGAAATTATTTATGTTCCACCTTTTTCTTCTTCCTTGACTGCTTGTAAATGACCGGCGTTGATGATTACGGTTACCGGTTTGTAGTTGCTCATTTTAGAAAAAAAAACGCAACGTGGAACATAGTCACGAGGAAAGTTGGTATCACACGTGGGTCGCCGTTAGCTAAAACCTAACGTCGTTCAATTTTAAGGACTAGTTGTAATTGTTTCAAAACTAAGAAGACTAAAAGGAACAAAAGTTTCAAGTAGGGACTAAATCCAAAATCGTGTGATACTTAAGGGATGAAAAACATATTTAATCCTTATTATTTAAATTTACTAAATTACCATTTTTTTTTACATTTTAAAAATGAATATTTTTCTCCTTATAAATTCTTTTACAATTATATATAAGGCTTAATTGCTTATTTGGTCCTTAAGTTAAGTGGTTTTTTTCAATTTACTATCCAGTTTTAAAAGTGCGGGTCTCAAAGTTGTAAAAATTGTATGAATCAAATCCCTTCCGTTAAATTCACTGAAACAGAGTTAACTCCCAACTTATGTGTATGCACTTTTTTTTCTTTCTCTTATGTTTTTCCTGCAATGTCCCACCTTTTTCTCTCTTTTCTATATTTTTATGAAATACTTTTTTTTCCTCTATCCTTTTGGAAAATAAACTTACACTTATATATATATGATAACGTTGAGAATATATTAATTTCTTCTTTTTTCGAACACATATTTCATAGTTTGATGTGTGTGTGTCTATATATATATATATATGTGTGTGTGTGTGTGTGTGTGTGTGTGTGTGTGTAATTTTTAAAATATTTAATTATTTATGTTATAAATATTTACAAAAAAAATTATTCAAGTTTTTTTTTCTTATATTGAAGTAAAATGTTAGTTATATATTTCGATATAGTTTAAAAGACATTATTTCGTTGAGTGTTTCAAACTCAGTCGAAGTTGGCGAGACAAGTTTACAAGAGTGTTGAGTGTTTCAAACTCATTCGGTATCATTTCCAATCATAGCCAGGAGGTTAATGATATGATCCTGTCAAGGAAAAAATACGATCTTTTCTGAATTTGAATCATCAAGGGGCACAATAAAATAAATCAGAGAAGAACGCAAAATAAGACAAAGATGGGGACGCCACAATCTAACAGATAGATAAGTTAAAAAAGATTCGCCACAAAGATGTTAATCTTTGATAAGAATCAGAGTTCTAAACCAAGAACCAAGAGAACCCTTTCTTAAAAATGCAAATGCATATATTTTGACTTCTAAAGTGTCTACATATATATAGGTACAAATGTTTAAGGCACTTAAGAAATCCTAAAAGAAAGCTCAAAGACATTAAGTCTAGAAATAATTCAAAATTTAAAAAAGAAAACAAAAACAAATTATTTGCCATTAAAGAAAATTGCAAATATTTTGAATTGGCTAAACTATTATATAATTATGCTCCAAGTCATGATCTTCATGCCCCTTGAATTCTAATCTTCATGGAGCATCATGAGTCTAAAGGAGATTTGTTCTTGCAACTGCTTGCTCCTTGACCTTGTTGTAGGTGCTTTGAATTGTAAAGGCTCTTCCTCCAGTCTCCTAGTTGTACTTTAGTTGTAAAACAGGTAGAGAACTCACTAACATCGTGGGACGCCCAATTGTAGCCAGTAATGAGGGGTATGGCTCCCTTAGTTTCCTCTTCCTCCTCAGGGCCATCAATCAAGATGTTGCCATAGATGAAAGCTCGCTGACTGTTATACATTGTTTCTTTGACATCCTCTTATTTGGTTGGTCTTGTTGGTTTCAACAATTGGTATCGCGCAGCGGAATAAGAGACCGGAAAAGCGTGTTACGGTCAATAGCCAAGTTAAGAACGATGAAATGGTTCCTTATTTAAAATCATGATTTTCTTTTAAGACTTTCAACAAACAGTTGGTATGCTAAAGAGATAGAGTAAGAGAAAATCACACAGTATTTTTTTCTTGGTTCAAATCAAAATATTTTATGTCTAGTCGTTAATCACTATGAATAATGATTAACCTTTTTCACTAAAATGTAGTTGTACAGATTACAATAAGATAATGAAATAATAAAGAATAGAAAACACCTTTCTTCAACAAACGAATAGAGAACCTTAAACACATTAAGCGCGAGCTTCTCCTATTCACAAGACTTGATTTGAGTAGCACTAACACTTGAAAACTTCCTTAAAGCGTATCTGTATTTCCAAGTGACTTAATTAACCCTCTAAAGGGTTTGGTAAAGAGTATAATATAGCCCAGAGGTCAGAAACAGACAACTCCCAACTGCTAGTGATAATCGATTATCACAAGTTATAATCGATTATTTGTGTCCGTTACGGGGTTTTAAAAAATTGATAATCGATTATTCTGAGGAATAATCGATTATTTGTGCGACTTGGATAATCGACTCAAACTGAAATAATCGATTATTCTGACCAATAATCGATTTTTTGCGCGAGCATTCCTTTTCCTCTTAAGCTCATGATAATCAATTATTACACCAAATAATTGATTATTTGTGCAAACTTTCTCTAGACAGGAAAAATTCTACGTGTTTACATCAACAGTTATTCCTAATACAATTTATTCTACAAAAATACTTTTAAAATAAATATCACAAGAGTTTTCGAGTTCTTCACTTTGTAGCATAATCAAAAACCATATTAGCTTCAAGACACCAATGCTTCCCATTGGTAACAAGTCTAATGTTGGTGGACGAGGATTTGGATGTTGTCGCCGGTGACACACCCCGTCGTTGCCTCGCCTTCCCCCTCCCGAAAACTCCTCAAACGAAGATAAATTTACAGTAACCATTAATACCTTTGTTATGTGTAAACCGAACACTATGCTTTGGAATTACTGTTGGAAAAGTAAAATGACACAATGGGCCTACCATATTTATAGGTAGTAAATTGCGGATTGATAACTAGTTTTAGCCGTAGGATGAAGTTTGATCCAACATATTTAGTTGGATGCCTCTACAACTTCCAGTAGTGCGGGAGACTTAAAGGTTCATCCAACAGTTCAAAATTTGCAACCCTACCATATCTCTAGGCGTGGGAACAAGTGAATTTTTTACACGGTAACAAGGGTAAAAGTTCCAAGGTCATGCCTCTAGCCAGGTGCAATATTTAAGTTGTTCTATGTCTTGTCGCCAACTATAGTTGTCTCGGACCTGGGGGGCATGTGTATGGTATGGTATAGGATGCGGTCTGTAGGTTGTGCGATAAGGCAACACCGAAGACAAATACGTTTTTCTGATCGAATGGTGTTAGGGAGATGTTCATGCCGTTCAACTTATTTATTTTAAATTATAAATTATGCAGATTGGGCCTATGACGTGTTGGGCCACAATTGGGTCAACTCGAACATTATTATTATTGGACTAATATCAGGTTAAGGTTCATAATAAAATCTATAAATATGGAGGTAAGCTACATAGGTAAGGTTAGCTTAATTGAGTTTTGATATTTAATTGTGAATTAAATTTATTGATTAAAATCTAACTTGAGTGTCGGAGTGTCTTTAGCAGATACTCACTGCTTGGACTTGAAAAAATTAAATCATGTGGTCTTGAAAGAAGAAAGAAAAGAAAATGAAAACGGAAAAGTGTGTTTCTCGACTCTACTCACTTATATATAAAAACAAATAATAATAATAATAACAATAATAATAATAATAATAATAATAATAATAAAATAAACTTATTAATTTCTTTTTTTGTTACATTATAATAGGTAATAATAAAAAATAATGTGGTAGCTATGTCACAGAAAAATAAAAACAAATGAAAAAGTTTAAAATGTTAAATAATGAAAATATTTTTTGAAATAATAATCAATAAAATAAAATAAATAATAAATAAATTTATCAGTATTGTTTTTTTCTAATATTATAATAGATTAAAATATATTGTAAGATGCCGTCTCCTCTCAGCTGACACAATGCGTGAGAGTACCAAGTTTCGCGAAATCAAAATAGTGTTAGCTAATATTTTGAAAAGTAATTTTATGCTGCTGAGAAAACCACGGTAGTGTTAATGAAATTTTCTCAACAAGTTTATGGAAAAAGTCAATAAAACGGACACGTAAATTCTTACATCATAACATTCTTTCTTTATGTCTCAACAAAAAACAAAAAACCAACACCACCTTCCAATGGTGTCTACAGAAAGACTCTAAAAATACAAGGTACATATTAAAATTGGTATTCAACTACTACCAAATTTAACAGCATAAAGTAATAGTACAAAATAACTTACACACCAATAAAAGAAAAACATACAAGAAGTCGCTCGTTAACCTTCAACAATTATGCGTTGGGCGCTATTTGTGGTGTCAGCTCTATAGTTCCTGTGCTCAAGCTGAATTCACAATCTCTGTTTGATAAACGTAATCTTATTTGGAATATTATCAAGCCACAAATAACACTAATAACAGCTAACACGCCTGTGTATTTTATTACCTTTTTCCCTGAAGCCTCTTTTTCCTTCTCTGCCTCCCTCCAACTGCACAAAATTCAATTCATATAAAACAATGATAAAATCTTCTTTCCAAAACTTATAAGAAATTTACCAAATTTGTATGTATAAACTCGCAATTCCCATCAAATTAATATAACTTATTTTGTATAACAAACACTTATTTTGTCATAATATATTGAAAATCATCCTTCACTTCCACACACAATTCTACAACAATAGTATTTTATATTTTTCTAATTTTTAAATAAGTATTTGTTTAAAGATTAATTAAATCGGTGTGTTCCAGATTCCAAAGCACAATGTATATACTTAAACGTTAACCAGGAAAAATCAACACGAGACTGAACATAAGAATAATTTTTTTTTTTCTGTTTCTTACAGTATTTCCGTTGTTTTTTACTTAAAGTATATTTGGTCTCATAAATGCCTGTAAGAATTATTCAATTCCAAGTATGATAACAAGGCTACAAATATTATCAAAAGAAGTTTATCTTTGGTCATGAAATTGAGAAAAAAAAATTACCTTTTGAAATTGGGACAGAAAGTGACTGTATAGTGAGGAGATGAACAAGTGAAGAAGCCATAATCCTGAAAGTTGACGTGAGCGTCAGAACACATGGTCTTAAAAAACAGTGAACTGAGGCATGCTTCAGTTGGGCACGTGTTTTTGCAAGCAACTGTCTCTCCATCCCTCATCACCTTAAGCTCCATGAAACACTTTCCACCCGTGGAAACCACTCTCACAGGAAGGTTAAAACCTTCTACAAGGCTGATGTCATACAAGTTTATCTGGGATGTCCCGTTAAAATCAAACTCCACCTGAGTAACTGGTGGGATGGGGTTTGCACCGGCACATTCTACAGTTGAAGTCCCGCAGTCACCAGTAACACATGAAAACTTGCCGGTGATGTCGATGGAACAAAAGGTGCGACCCCATAATCGGCCGGACCAAGCCGGAGGCACAGAAAGGGTGTTGGAGGCACCTGGTAGGAGGACCAAGCTGGTGGTTGGGAGCGGCGAGCTTCCGGTGTGGGATAAAACAGCTGGCCACACTGTGTAGGGGCAGTTGTTGGTGATGGTGAAAGTTCTTGAATATAATCCTGTACCACAATTAACTATTTTTAGAACAAGAAACTAGGATTATATATAAGATATAAGAATATGTATGAATATGCACCTGAAGGGAATAGGAAGAGAAAAACAGTGAACAATATGGAAAAGGTTTTAGTTAAAGAAACCATAATTGATGAAGGGCAAATGTATAAAGGATTGAGAGAGATATATATATTAAAACTTTTTTACAATAAATTATATATTCATATTTTATTGGTATGTATGTTTATATATTTGAAGCGAATAAATAAAGAACTTTCATATATATTATGTCGTTGTTAAAAAATGGTCCCGCAATTGTAAAGTCGACATGAAACAAATTCTGTCTTTTGGAAGTTGAAGAATGTTCAAAGTGATGTCTTTGAAAGTCCTGAGCCGTGACATAAGAAATTTTAAAAATGACATAACATTCCAATATCCAAGTGTAAACATTTCATTATTCTAACTCAAGGTTCCCAAAGTCCACTCATTTAGATAGATAAGATCCTGGAGGTTTATTGCATTGCTCAACTAGCATTTTTGTCACTAGTGAACAATAAGGAACCACATCCGTGTGTGATGCAAGAATCATAAGTCACAAAAGGAAAGAGAAAATAATTTAAATTATATTTAAAAAGGATTTCTCTTTTTTATATTCATATTTGTTTTTAATTTCATACTTTAAATGATTTTTTAAAATTAAAATAATTAGTTTTTTAATTTTATTTTTTAAGTGATATTTTTATATTATAATCATTTTTTTATTTGATCGTGTTTTTAAATTTAAAATTTTTTAATTATAAATTATCTAAAAGTAAAAAAATATATTTATAAAAGAAATTTAAAAAAATATATATATTTAATGTTATAATGATAATAAACTATGCTTAGAAAAGGAGTTTGGTATGTTTTATATGATGGTAAGGTATTTTTCATATTAGAAAATCAATGTCTATATACTTCGTATTTATTCTGTTAAAGTTGTATGGTAATGTATATTGAATAGAAATTATATTATATAATAATAAAAGTGTGCATGTGTTCATAATCCTAAAATATCAATTTTAACCCTTGTATAGTTTTCTAATCTTGTGTACCTTTACCATCTCTTCACGGTTTTATCGTATTTTTAAATTTGTCCGTGTTTTTTACGCGGTTATTTTTCTTTTGTTTTCATTTTGAACATTTTAAACATATTTCCACATAATTAATCATTGGCTCTATTTTAGTTGCTCTCCCTTTTTTTTATTTTGCTTTTTCTGCACTTTGAGGACGCTAATGTGTTCTATACATTTAAGGTTTTCTATTTTTTTAACATATTTTTTATTTTTATAGTTACTTTCAATTTTTTCATTTTTTTTTAATTTCTTTTTTATAGGAGTGTACTGATATTTCTATATTAAGTTAAAAGATGTCTTGCAACCTGAGACTGGGAGACAATTAAAGAGTAAAATATTTATTAAAAGTTTTGAGGTAGTCATTATGTAAGACTTGTTTAAAATCAAAATATATTTATATTTTATTACATTAAATAATTATTTATTATGTAATTATGTGGGAAACTAGTGTTAAAGAGATCAATTAATATTAGTTTTATTTTATTTTTATTTTTCGAAAAACATGAAGTAGTAGTTGGATATTAATATTTGCGTTATCTTATCAATAAAAGAAGTTGTGTGATGATTGGTTTGTGTGTTCATGTGTTATGTAGACCTGTGATCTTGGTTTCAACACTTATGTTACACTTTTTTAAATTGAGGGTGAGCCCCGATGACAAGAGACGTTTTTAGAGAGAGAATAAGTGAGATTGGAACTTTTAGATGAGAGAGAATGGGTGGTGGGATTACTTTAAGGTTTGGGATGTAATTAATGGGTGGATTTTATTTATTTTTATGAAATCTGTGAGGAAAGAGAAAGTGGGCCCTGCATTGTGAGTGACCAATGGAAAGAGAGTTTGTTTTAGCGTTCCGATATTTTGACACCATTGCTTTTAACATCAATTTGACACTATGACGTGACACTACCCGATTGGTTGATATTTTTCTTTTAAAAAAAAATACAAAATTACTTCAAAACTTAGGATCGGATTTGAAAATCTGATTTCCGGTTTTGCCCTTTGTCAATTTTAATTTGAGAGAACCGTTTTCATTCTTTTTATTTGTGCATTTTAGTGTGGTTGGGTCTTTCCGATTGGTTTGTGGCCGTCGTTCTTGGCCGTCGTTCTTGCCCACCGTCGACGGTATCGTCTTGGTTTCCTTGTTCGACGTCCCTGACGTGTTGGCCGTGTTGTGGTTGCCCTTGGTGTTGGTGTCTCCTTTGTTAGATCTTGGTGTGGTTGTGCCCTTGGTTTGGAAATGGAAAGTTCTTCAACGAAGGTAAGCCTCATCATTGTTTTGTTGGACAAAGAAGTTGCGTTTGAAAAGTCTAGACGAAGAGGACCGGAAGAAGGTGGACCGAGTGTGGGACGTGAAGATCCTTCCTTCTCCCCGGGAGGCATTTCCCCGGAAGGCATTTTCCCGGAAGGCATTTCACCTAGAGCGATGTCCACTGATGCAGCTGCATTGAAGACTTATGTGAGGAAGGGTTCACGAACGCGGTTCAAGAGCATAGCTCTTAAAAGTCCTTTTACTGGAACTTTAAGAATAAAAGATGTGTGATGTGTGGCCTAGAGATAACTTCACAGATTTTAAGCATTCGTTTATGTTTAGAGATGTTTGTTTATTGAAAGATTTGTTTAGTAATTTCAATTTGTAATGAATGTTACATTAAACTTTAATTTTTTAACATGGTATTGAAGTTAATGAAATGAGTTGTGTGATTGATATTGGGAAATAATTTTACGATGCACTTGTTAAAAATTACACTTGACAGATAATGTTGTTGATGTTGGACTTAATGTACGAAAGAAACAATGCATGTGGACATGGGCAACATAATTTGTTGATTACATTAACCTGGTTCATTGAAAAGGGGAGTTGTGGGACCCCAAATTCCTTTGAGTAAGGTCTTATGTTGAGTGGAAGTGTTCGAATAAAGTTCTGGGTGAAGTGTAGTGAAAAAAGGGTGTGGTAAACGTTTACAATGAGCTGGTAAACGTTTACGCGTGTGTTTTGTCCAATCTGTACAGAAAGTCCTTCACAGGGAACCCTTTTTTTGTACACAGGGCACCATTATGTCAAATCTTCACTTTTAGGCATTTTTCATTTGGTTTTTGATGATTTTGGGTTTAGGTTGTGTGGTGGGGGTGGGAAGCTGATTTTGGGGACCCCAAATTCCTTGGAGGAAGTGCTTATGTTGAGTGGAAGTGTTGGGATGAAGTTCTGGGTGAAGTGTAGTCAAAAAGGTGTGGTAAACGTTTACAATGAGCTTGGAGGAAGTGCTTATGTTGAGTGGAAGTGTTGGGATAAAGTTCTGGGTGAAGTGTAGTCAAAAAGGGTGTAGTAAACGTTTACAATACAGAAAGTCCTTCACAGGGAACCTGTTTTTGTACACAGGGCACCATTATGTCAAATCTTCACTTTTAGGCATTTTTGGTGTGGTTTTTGATGATTTTGGGTTTAGGTTGTGTGGTGGGGGGTGGGAAGCTGATTTTGGGGACCCCAAATTCCTTGGAGGAAGTGCTTATGTTGAGTGGAAGTGTTGGGATGAAGTTCTGGGTGAAGTGTAGTCAAAAAGGGTGTGGTAAACGTTTAAAATGAGCTTGGAGGAAGTGCTTATGTTGAGTGGAAGTGTTGGGATGAAGTTCTGGGTGAAGTGTAGTAAAAAAGGGTGTGGTAAACGTTTACAATGAGCTGGTAAACGTTTACGCGTGTGTTTTGTCCAATCTGTACAGAAAGTCCTTCACAGGGAACCCTTTTTTTGTACACAGGGCACCATTATGTCAAATCTTCACTTTTAGGCATTTTTCGTTTGGTTTTTGATGATTTTGGGTTTAGGTTGTGTGGTGGGGGGTGGGAAGCTGATTTTGGGGACCCCAAATTCCTTGGAGGAAGTGCTTATGTTGAGTGGAAGTGTTGGGATGAAGTTTTGGGTGAAGTGTAGTCAAAAAGGGTGTGGTAAACGTTTACAATGAGCTGGTAAACGTTTACACGTGTGTTTTGTCCAATCTGTACAGAAAGTCCTTCACAGGGAACCCTTTTTTTGTACACAGGGCACCATTATGTCAAATCTTCACTTTTAGGCCTTTTTGGTTTGGTTTTTGATGATTTTGGGTTTAGGTTGTGTGGTGGGGGGTGGGAAGCTGATTTTAGGGACCCCAAATTCCTTGGAGGAAGTTCTTATGTTGAGTGAAAGTGGTGGGATGAAGTTCTGGGTGAAGTGCAGTGAAAAAGGGTGTGGTAAACGTTTACGATGAGGTGGTAAACGTTTACGCGAATGTTTTGTCCATTTTGTACAGAAAGTCCTTCTTAGGGCACCCTGTTTTTGTACACAGGGGACCATTAAGTCAAATCTTCACTTTTAGGCAAATTTGGTTTGGTTTTTGATTATTTTAGGTAAAAAAATGGGGAAATAAATAAGATGGTGATTTCGCCCAATGACATTCAGTGCAAATAACATTAAACATATATATTATTAGAAAAAAAAGAAGTACAATAATTGCTAACATATTCATTACAATGTTAAAATGTCACACGCATATTGAGTTGTTCAAAATCATATGGGATTCAAATTCAACTTTTTGTACATATATCATTGTCTGTAACAAACATTACTTTTTACAATTGAAGATGAATACATATATCATTGTTCATCTAAATACATATGAAATGAATATATTAATCATTTGTACATATCCATCAAAATCCTACAACAACTCATATTCATCTAACGCATCAAATAGTCGAATGTTGTCATTGTCTAGGATCCAATATTTCACATAGTTCTTCTTAATTTGACTCAACTCCTCCTGAAAAAAATTAGTTGTAAACTTTAGATATAATTAACAAAATCATCAAACAATGCTAACAATAAAATTCATACTTACATTTGTGTACTCCGGCATGCTTTTCCCGTTGTATCTATCCTCTCCATCCCACATTTCCATGGCTTTTAACACGATAACTCCACAATGATATCTTAAATAATACAACCATTTATCAGTTATTACAACAAACGATAATAAAGTATCCAAATATTTCATTACAATTAATAAAACAACTTACAAGTTCGGTTGGGATGAGATATTTGCTTGTTTAACGGACAGTGGACCTATACTCCCTTCGGGTCTATTGTACAACATGCAAAAGAATTTGGCCATGTTTTCACCCTACCATAGAAATTCATTAATAGTTTCATTAACACATCATTAAATCACATCAACAAAATTGATCCAGAAAATGAATTATCATATCATACCACAAATTTGTCAATTCGTTTGTTACATTGTCTAGTCTTCATTTATGCTACTCAAATCCAAGACCAACTGTTCTTGCAAAGGATGAATAAGCATTGACCTAAAATTGATATAAATCCCTAATCAGAAAAAAAAAAACAACTAAAATCAGGAACCACCACTCTGGGGAAAATATATAATATATAAGCAATTCTTCAATACATTACTAGTGTCAACTGATGAACCAACTTGTTGTGAGGACGCAATATATTAAGTGGGTCAACAGTTAAATCAGGATAGGATGGGTCTACCTTTCCTATTGCAAGAAGTGCATGAGGAGCACTACAAAAAAAAAAATAAGAATATAACCTTAAGAAAACAAGATTCTTAATAGATAAACAATCTTACACTTCGTTTTGGGGATGTCATTCGACCTCCACTCACAACATGCACAAAACAAGATTGTTCTCAACATTGTTAGGGTTCACGAATCAACACAAAATAAATGGACAAAAGTATGAAATATGGTCAACTTCCACTTACCAAAACACACGAACATTGCTTCAACGCCGACAATAAAACCTCAAACCGCCGCACAAAGGACGTCAACTTCCAAACAAAACGCACACCAATAGTTCACGACAGTGATGACCGAAAGCAACGAGAGTGAAGAAAACGCACAACAAAGGGCTTCAATGTCAACAAAAACCCCAAAACAATTGTTGACGAAACCCAATACTACAGTGAAGACCGATGGTTGAGGACATCAACAACACCCATTCATGAGAGATGGAAGACAACACACAAACATTAAAAGGTAAAGAGAAAAATGTGAGAGAGACCCTAAACGAGAGTGAAGAAACCGCGAGGCTCAAAGATGAAATTGGAAAAAATGAGAGAGAAGAAGAAACCGGGAAACCAAATATTTGGTTTTTCACTTCCAATTTTGCCCTTCGTTCACCACTACAAAAGTCATTCTTTTTTATTTCAAATCAACGAACCACATTTTGACACCTGGCTAGTGTCAAAATGGTGTCAAAATGTGGTGTTGAAATATCATTTTGCTTTGCTTTAGTTGTTGGTTCTTCATGCATGTATGGTTAGTTAAGAAGAAGGACAATGATATTTTAACACCATTTTTTTGACACTATTTTGACACTACACACGTGTGAAGATGTGATTGGACGATTTCAAATTAAAAAAGTTGAGGCAGGGATATATTTGGAAGAGAAAAACCAAAGTTTATTTTTTAATTTGAAATCGTCCAACCACATTTTGACACGTGTGCAGTGTCAAAATGATGTCAAAAAATGGTGTTAAAATTTAATTTTCCTAAGAAGAAAGAGAGAGAATGAGTTATTATTTGGCTGCCCCTATCATCCATGATACGTAATTTTGGGTATCATGGGTTCTTATATTCTTACTCTTAGTTAAAACTAAGGGACTTGGTGAGCACTGCTACTATATTTTAAAACTCAGATTATATCCGATAAGGTTAAAATATTTTTTTTAGAAAAAAAAGGGTAATAAGGGAAACTTTAAATCCGTTTTAGGTGGGATACTTTGAGCATGTTACGGGAGATTTTCTTGGGCCACAATCGAAAGTGTTATGAGGAAGTTTTAAAATGGGTTGAAGGTATGCTTAGGAAGGTTATATATACGCACGTTGATTGTGTGAGAAAGGAGAGGCAACCCTAAACGTATATCGTTTTCGGCTTTTAGAGTGAGAGTTTGTGAGAAAGTGTGAGACCAAATATCTCCAGTACAAGGTAAACGTGGTGTAAGTGAGAATAGAAGGCTAGCAAAGGACATCGTTGGGAAGCAAAAGACCCCAGAGATTCACTGGAAAAAGCCAGGTAAGGGGAGTAACTCAAAAATCTATCTTAGTGATTGGGGGTATTGGGTAATGCTTGTATGGGTTAGGAATTATTTTCTTGATATATCCGTTACCTTCGGCCTGTGTGCGAATTGCTAGAGGCTTGTTTTACATGTGTAATGCTAGGTTTGTTGTGGTGTATAAAGAGTATACATAAGGAAGGGTTTCACATTTTATTATTTGGTGAGTGTAAGCATTGAATTGTCATAAGGTTTACAAACTAAAAGGAATAGTTTGAGGGTACAGTACAGTTTTAGGGTTTCATGATGAAAGACTAGGTTCTAAGTGTATTATTTTGTATATTAGAGTTAGATGAACAAAGATAATACTGTATTACTTGGGACGACGGCAGGAAAGAGAGGATGAGTTTAGGTTTTAAAGGAAAGAAATAGTTGGATGAAAGAAGTAATAGGAGTTATCTCTGATGCATGTTTTTTTTACTTCCAGTAAACTACATAAAATTAAATAAAGAAAAAAACATGTTTCCTTATTCATAGGTTTCCGTGTTAATTGATAGAAAATTAGAAAGAAAGAAAATAAAATATAAATGATGATATGTGTAGGTACATGATTATATGCATATGGGTTTTCTTTTTAAAAGGAATGGAATTGTGAATTATGCGTGCAGAGGGGTTCCACATATATATATATATATATATATATATATATATATATATATATATATATATATAAATATTGGAAGAGGAATTTTAGAATGGTAGTAGCCTTTTATCGGGACCCGTGGGTTTAATGAAAGAAATTTAAGAGAGAAAGAAAGAAAGTAAAAGAATGGTGTAGGCGTATGGGTATTATAGAATGTTATAATTATTTTATTGAAAGGAGTATTAGAAAAGTGGCATTTAATGTTAGGTTGGTCTTATGGTGTAAGATAAAGTGATTTAGATTTTTAGAATGGTGTTGTTCTTGGTTGCAGTGAAAAAAAAAAAGGTTAGTCTAAAAATAGGTTGTATTTCCTGTATAATTTGGGTGGAATTTTACATAGTTACGGAAGGAATTAGTTTCATGGAATGAGAAGAAAAAAAATACGTGTGCAGAGAGCATAGGCGCGAGAAATATCGGTCGCAGCAGGATGAAATTTGATGTTAAGTGCTTTATTAATTTTATTTTGTTTCGTGAAGTGAAGTTTATTTTTATAGAACTTGTAGTTGGTATTATCTAGTTAAATTATATATTTTTCATGAATATATCAAGATAACAGATAGAGGATGCGAGATGAAGGAGACACAATGTATTTGCAATACCAATCAATTAATAGAAGAAGCAAGAAATTCATACATGAAGAGAGAGCTTTGCAAATCAGCCGTGGCACGATGAATGAAGATGATGTAAGAGGACAGTGATGCATCCAGAGAAGTGAAAAGCACAATGAGAAAATAAAGTGCAGAGAAAGTAAAGTGCAAAGAGAAGAATCGAGAACTCAGTATTATTATTAAAAAAAGTGAAAGTAAATGAAATACAGATAGTACAATAAAAAGGGGAAAGGAAAGATAGGATGGGCCCAGAGCTAGAATGTCCAATAACAAACAATTACAAATATTATCATCCCTCCTCAAGCTGGGAGTAGATGTTTGTCATTCCCAGCTTGGAATGAAGATGTTTAAAAACTGCAAGGGCAAGAGGTTTGGTGAAGAGGTCGGCAACTTGTTCAGTGGTAGAAATTGGGAGCAGCTTGAGGAGGCCAGTGTTAAGTTTGTCCCGAACAATGTGACAATCGATTTCAATATGTTTGGTGCGTTCGTGAAAGACTTGATTAGAGACAATCTAGATAGCAGAGCGATTATCACAGTATGCTACGGCAGGTTAAGTGGTGACAATACAAAGGTCATGAAGAATGTAGGTCAACCATTGTAGTTCACATGTGACGGCAGCGAGAGCCCGATATTCAGCCTCGGAAGAACATTGGGAAACAGTTTGCTGCTTTTTGGATTTCCAAGAAATGATAGAATTGCCATAGTAAATGGAGTAACCAGTGATAGATTTTCTGGATTCGGGACAAGTGGCCCAGTCAGAATCACTATATGCTTTGAGCTGATTGGTGTTGTTGCTTTGGAGGAGGATGCCATTTCCGGGACTTCCCTTGAGGTATCGGAGAATGCGGTGAGCAGCTTGTTGATGTAGGGTGGTAGGAGAAGAAACAAATTGGCTGAGATTATTGACAGAGAAGGTGATGTCGGGTCTAGCATTGGTGAGGTAGATGAGGCGGCCAATGAGTCTTCGGTATGATGAGGCATCTTCATCACTGAGGAGGTCGCCTTGACTGGTAAGACGTGAAGAGTGAACCATAGGAGTAGGCATAGGGGCGCAGTGTAGCATTCCAGCTTCTGTAAGAAGATCAAGAGTGTACTTCCGTTGACAGAGGTGGATTCCAGAACTGTTTCTAGCAACTTCCAACCCGAGAAAGTAGGTGAGATCACCCAAGTTTTTGATGTGAAAAAGGCTATCAAGAGAAGTAGTGATTTGTTGTATCTCGGTGGCGTTGTTGCCCGCAAGGACAATGTCATCAACGTAGATCAAAATGGCAGTGGTGTAGGAAGTATCATGTTTCAAGAAAAGGGAATGATCAACATTAGATCTAGTGTAATTATTAGATAGAAGAAAAGTGGAAAGTTTATCATACCATTGTCATCCAGCTTGTTTGAGCCCATATAAAGATTGTTGAAGCTTGCACACCTTATTGGGGTTGTGATGGTTGAAGCCAGGAGGGATTTGCATATAAACTTCTTCATGTAGGTCACCATGAAGAAAAACATTGTTGACATCAAGTTGTTTTAGAATCCAATGGTGAGAGGCAGCAATGGCGAGAAGAAGACGTAGAGTAGTTAATTTGAAGAGCTCTGCTGCGTTACTCTGTTTCCCCTTCTCCCTTTCTTGTATTTTTTTTTCTTCCCTTCAGTCATGGCGGTAGCGGTAGATAGCTTCGTCCACAATTACCTGTATCTTGTTTCACCCGTTCTTGATGATACGAATTGCCACTCTTGGAGTCGATCCATGTTAACGGCTCTTAGTGCCAAGAACAAGATCGAGTTCGTTCTTGATAACGTTCGCCCACCTAACGAAGACAAGTCAGAGTATGCCGCCTGGATTTGCGGAAATAATATGGTCGTATCTTGGATCGTCCACTCGGTTTCTATCTCCATCAGACAAAGCATCATTTGGATGAGTAAAGTCGTAAAGATCTGGAACGATCTAAAGAATAGATTTTCCCAAGGAAGTCTCTCTCGGATTTCTAGCCTTCAACTTGACGTTGCCACCCTTCATCAAGGTGACCTTACCGTTTCGGAGTATTACACTAAACTTCGCGTTCTTTGGGATGAGATAGAGAATTTCCGACCTGAACCCTTGTGCACCTGTGAACCCGAATGCAACTGTCAAGTCTTAAATGTTATGAACCAAAGGAAGCAAGAAGACAATGTTATGCAATTTTTACGAGGACTGAATGATTAATTCCCTAATGTCACCTCTCACGTGCTTCTCTTGGATCCCATTCCGGACATCACTAAGGTTTTTTCTTTGGTGGCACAACAAGAAAGAAAACTGTCCAGTGGAAACCTGATCGCTGTTGTCAAGAATCAAGACACTGTTACTGCCACCGCTTACGCCGCTTCCACCTCTTCCATTGTCTGCAATTACTGTGGAAAGTATGGCCACAATGAAGCTGTCTGCTATCGCAAGAACGGGTTCCCCAATCAAGACAAAGGACCCAAAAGCGCACCGACTGGCATGAAGCATTGCACCCATTGCAACAGAAGCGGTCACACTGTTGAAGTTTGCTATAAGAAGCACAGTTATCCTCCTGGACATAAATTCTATAACAAGCATGCCCAGATTCATCATACGTTTGCTCAAGAAGATAATGTGAATGTCAAAAATAATAAACCTGGCTCTGATACCATATCAAGATAACAAACAATTACAGAGAGTTTATGAAAAAGGGGAAAGGAAAGATAGGATGGGCCGAGAGCTAGAAAGCCCAATAACAAACAATTACAAATATTATCAGAATATGTGATTGGAATTGGTGAGCAATGTATGATAATGAGAATGTGTATGAAATTGTGATGTGAACATTGAAACTATGTTATTTCCTCGTACTGTTGTTGTTTGTGTGAGCTTTTCGTATTGCGTTACGATAAGGTGGTGGAGTCTCATATAGAGACAGAGATTCGAGTGTCACTTCCTTTTACGTAAGGAGTGAATGTCTCGCCCAAAAGGCTTTTTGATAGGTCGGGGAGATAGGTCTGAAGTTGTGATGGAGGACGACTCGAATCGCCCTGTTTTGCGTAACAGGTTGGGACGCAAAGTACAAGGAAACGACATCGGTTTATGAATGAATTGATTGTGATATTTTCTTTGGAGTAGACATGTGCTGTTTTGACTTGTTATGGATTATATTTAATGTGGTTTTACTGTGTTACAAGCTATGATGATGTTTCTGGTTTGTCACCCTTGCAATGTTGTGGTTGTGGTTGTGGTTTCCACTTGCAATGATCGTACTTGTACGGGAGCAGATGGCGTTGCAGATGATGCTGGAGTGCAGTAGTTTGACGAGAGGGGGAAATTAGTTCTTCTGGGATTTTATTGATTTCGTTATTTAAATTTTCTTTTCAGACTCAATGTTTCGGTAAATGTTATGTTTTGAATTTTTGCGTTTGTAAGAATAACGTTTATTATTTGTGATTTCAGCTTCCGTAATATTATTAGAATAAAAAAAAATTTATTCGAAAACATCGATTTTTATAGTAAATTATGTAAGGATATAATATTATTCTATTTCACAATGACATCCAATTAGGGTGTCACACATTATAAATTATTTTTGTTAACAAATATGACAAGGTTAACAAAAACCGAATTTTGGATACCAGGATGTAAAAGTGTTTGTAAAGAAGGCGTTTTGCAATACACATAACTTGTTCTTGGCTGTACTTTTAATTAAACATGCAGAATATATACAATTTTCAAAATGTTTATTTTGTTCTAAAAGAATAAAAAAATTGATCAACAATAATTTTTTTTTTGGGGGCTCTTAATAGTCACCCTTGTGGATCTCCATTCCCAATGATGAATGATGAAGGGGTTACCTAGTTCTTTAGAAGATATTTGAGAATTTATTTGATTTTTAATTTTTTAAAATTTTATATTTTTTCTATTTTTGATTTCATTTTTAAAATTTTTATTTTCATATTTTTATCATTCAAAAAAGTGAGTGCGTAAGAGACATACGGATGTTACTGATAAATAACAAAGGTACATCGAGAAAAATAAAACAAAAAGACCAAAAAAAAAAAATTACAGGAGTATGTGAGGTTAACAATATGGGTGGTGCAAGAAGCTGATACTCTGGCCACCGCAATATGAGAATATAGGAAATAAAAATATGGGTGTAGAGAGTAGGACCCAATGGCCCAGCAGAAACAATGGTACAGAAAAAATAGGGAGTGCAGAGTAGTGGTGGGCTGAGCCCAACCTAACACTCTTCTCCAAAATACATGGGGTTACTCCCTACACCTCTCCTATTGCTTCCTGTACCTTCACATATTTTTTTTAATTTTAAAACTAATCTTTATGTTTTAAGAAATTCTATGCCTTTACTTTCTTTTTTCTTGAATGGATGTTGATATCTGATAAAGAAATTTTTCTTCAACGAATATGTCACTTCCGTTAACGGATGTGTCCACATCTGCTTTACGTCCAATCCATAATTTCTCATGTTCATGTCCAACTCCGCCACGTCTCCAGCAACCATAGTTACCACCCGTGGAACCCGAGCCAGTGCTTGGTAATCATTCATCGACTTGATAGCATTGTTCAGAAAAAAAACAAATATAGGAAAAAAAGAAAGAGGGTTTTTTTATATTTTAATTTATAATATAGGAACAAATACTAAGAATCCTAGAAATTAAAGTTCAGGAGAAAAGTTTCAAAAGGAAAAGCTTGAGGCTAAATCTGGCTTATATAGTAAATTAGTAAGCTTATGATTTACCTATCCAATCTAAGTTCAGAGAAAGCAAATAAAAAGATATTACAAAAATGAAAAAAGATTATACATCCCTGTTCAGAAGACAACAGTTTTTCCCTTCCAAGTTGGATCCCCAATAAAGAGAACTAAAATTTTCAATTACAATAGGAATAGTATTTGCTATTTAGTAGTTAATTGAATGTTAAAGTTTTTACACTATTTTTACTAGTTAATTGCGATTCTGTTATTCGTTAACAAAATGTATGGTTGACGCCGATGTAACTCAATCATTGATTTTACTGAGTGATCAGTAACAGATATTGTTGTTCAAAAAACACGTTTAAAAATGCCAACGCAAAAGTAGCGACAAGTAAACACCTCACAACAACACGATGGTTCATAAGGATCATCTATACCAGTGAAACTTGCATCATACCAAATAAAAAATTCAGTCCTGTCACGAGAAGATATACCCCCACAATATTGATTGGAAAAAATAAAAATAAACATGCTATATGTAACCAAACTGATGATGTTAATGTAGCTGGATAACGGATCCAGCATTACAGTGAAAATTTATATTAAGATAATATTTGATCTTTCCAGCTCGAGCAAGCTTGTAGAGAGCCCCTTTCGGTCCCTAGCTTCACATACCTCTAGTGGAACGTCTATGAAAACCTGCAACGTGTAAGCTTTGCCTTAGCGATGATTTAAGAAGATTGTTCTATAATTGTACAAACTAGGTCGATTATTTGGACGACTAATAAGAATATTAATATTACCTCAATAAAATCTCCTTTCGGAAGTAGTGCTCTACATGCATCTCTATCCTTTTGGTATGGTGATATTAAACTAGTGATGCAAATAACACCAGCATCTGCAAAGAATTTTGCCACCTCACCTGAAAAATTATGTCTGATTATTAATAGAAATAGACAATCTTATAAGATATATAGAGGAATCTAGAAAGAAAAACTCACCAATCCTTCGAATGTTTTCTGACCGATCTTCTGCTCTAAAACTAAGATCTTGGTTTAGACCATGCCGACTATTGTCACCATCAAGGATATATGACAGTTTCCCTCTGGAGTGCAAGCTTATGCTCAGAGCACATGAATAGTGTTTTTTCCTGCAATTAATAATGATTGACAAGTCTGGAAGATTGGAACAGAATGCGAGCGAGAAAACGAATCTAGATTCTAGGACAATGAAAATAATGGTATATCCTAATATATGTAGAAAATCAATACAGGAGATTTCATCTCATTCATCTGCATAATTATATGAAAACAGACATGAAGTATTTCAGCCAACACCACACTACATGTTTCACATTTTCAAGATTTTTAACTTGCATTAATTTTTTTATATATAAGATCACCAAGAGAATAAATTAAAATATAGAACCAAATACTCATACATTATGTTATTATTTTAATAATAATATTGCAAAAGCTGTGCCGTTCTTTTCGGAGAAAACTTTTGAGCTTGGACCGCAAGTCTTTGACTTGGAGATTTTCCAACTGGTGCCAAAGTCTTTTCCCGCAAGCTCCTTACACAACGTTTGTATTAGAGATAATGTTGTTGCCTACGTTAATAATTTTGGTGTGCAACGTTCAATTTTTTTACACGTTCCTTTATTTTATTAAAAATGTTCTTTTTAATAGAAGATATTTTAGATATTTTGGATAATGGGTTTGATCCATGAGCTCTATAAATATAGTCCATCTTTCACTCCACAATTCATCAGTTCTCTCATTTTTTCATTTTCTTATTCTCTCATTTTCTTTTCCTTTTATTTTTTTAAAATTATCTTGGGTTTCATTCTTTCTCTTTTTAAGAGATTCTTGCTAGTTTTGAGATCCTCTGAAAAGTTCCTGTTGTATCCTGGGGGACTTGCGCAATACACCGCGGATAAGTCCTTAAGGACAGTGACTCTACACACCTCAGGAAATATTTGTTCGTGATTCTGTCAGCATTTCTACAACAATCTTAAGGACTTATGACTGACAACAATAACAAATCAACCTCGGAGGATCAGAATATGGTTTCCGGAACTCAGACGGTCTTCGCCAAACTATTCCCGGATGTATCAAAAATTGAAGTCTTCTCTGGTCAGAATTTTCAGCGTTGGCAAGAACGTGTGTCAACCCTGTTAGACATGTACGAAGTTGCCTTTGCTCTTTCATCTGCGAAACCTGACTCCAGTCTCCCTCCAAATTCAAAACAAGTTGAAGATTGAGTTCATGCAAATAAGGTATGCCGCCATACTTTACTCAGTACACTTTCTAATGATTTGTTCGATGTATATTGTTCCTATAAGGAGGCGAAAGACATTTGGGATTCGTTGATTCTCAAATACACCACTGAAGATGTAGTCAGACAGAATTTCATCATTGGGAATTATTATCGCTGGGAAATGGTTGAAGACAAGGACATAAAGTCGCAGATCAATGAGTACCACAAGCTGCTCGAAGATATCAAACCGGACGTTTTTCTACCAGATGTATATGTCTCACAGCTTCTGATCGAGAAATTGCCGCCTTCCTGGACTGATTACAAGCAACAATTGAAACATAGACACAAGCAAAAGTCACTTTCAGAGCTGATCACTCACATAATCGTTGAAGATACCAACAGGAAAGAATGTGCTACTGCAAGGGCCAAAGCATTGTCTGCAAAAGCAAACGTGGTTGAAGACAAACTTGCTCCAAAAAGATACGAACATAAACCTAATCGCAATAAGAAAAATTATTTTCGAAAATCTCGTCCCAACGGATCTAACCCCACCTTTAAGAAGAAAGGAAATTGCTTCGTATGTGGGAAGTCGGGCCATCATGCACCGCAGTGCAGGCACATAGCAAGAAATGACAATCCTCCTAGGGCCAATATAGCCGAAGGAGATGATATTATTGTTGCGTTCGTTTCTCAAGTAAATCTGATGACCAATGTGAGCAAGTGGGTGGTAGACTCTGGTGCTACCAGGCATATCTGTGCAAACAAAAGTGTCTTTACCTCTTACACTAGTGTAGGGAATGGAGAAGAACATGTCTACCTCGGTGATTCCAGGACCACTCCTGTTCTGGGAAAAGGGAAAGTTCTTCTCAAACTCACATCTGGAAAGACTCTGGCCTTGAGTGATGTGCTACATGTGCCATCAATCAGAGTTAATTTAATCTCTGTGGCACTACTGGGAAAAGTGGGGGTTAAAGTGTCATTCGAGTCGGACAAGATTGTAATGACAAAGAATAATGTTTTTGTGGGGAAGGGATATTGTGATCAAGGTCTCTTTGTACTTAACATTTCTGAAAATATTAATGAATTGTCTTCTTCTGCTTATATTGTTGACTCGTATAATTTATGGCATGCTAGATTAGGACATTTAAATTCTTCATATGTTATGAAATTACAACGACTAGGATTAATTAATATGCATGATAAACAGAGTAGTAAATGTGACATATGTGTAGAATCTAAATTAACAAAGAAGACATGTTTTTCTGTAGAACGCCAAACTGAATTGTTAGGGTTAATTCATACTGATCTAGCTGATATGAAACAAACCATGTCTAGAGGAGGTAAAAATTATTTTGTGACCTTTATAGATGATTATTCTAGATACACAAAAGTTTACTTAATCAAACATAAAGATGAAGCCTTTGATGTGTTTTTAACCTTTAAAGCAGAAGTAGAAAATCAATTAAATAAGAAAATTAAGTGGATTAGATCAGATAGAGGTGGTGAATATGTATTGTTTAATGACTATTGTGTTAAAGAAGGGATCATCCATGAAGTAACCCCACCATATTCACCTGAGTCTAATGGAGTAGCTGAGAGAAAGAATAGAACTCTAAAGGAGATGATGAATGCGATGCTTATTAGTTCTAGTGCACCTGATAGCCTTTGGGGGAGAAGCCTTGCTTATTGCATGTTTTTTACAAAATAGAATACCTCATAAGAAAACTGGTAAAACTCCCTATGAGTTGTGGAGAGACTATCAACCTAACTTGAAATATCTAAAAGTGTGGGGATGCCTAGCTAAGGTAATGTTACCCGATCCTAAGAAAAGAAAAATAGGTTCTAAAACCTCTGATTGCATGTTCTTAGGCTATGCTGAACATAGTGCTGCCTATAGGTTTCTAGTTCTTAAAAGTGATATACTTGAAAGAAATTCTATAATGGAGACGAAAAATGCTGAGTTTTTTGAACATGTTTTTCCTCTAAAGGTTAGTGAGATGTCTCAACCTATAGATAATAATAATGATAGTGATGCCTTGTGTGAGGAATTAAGAAGGAGTAAAAGACAGGGACAAGAAAATTCATTTGGTAATGACTTCTATACCTATCTAGTTGATAATGATCCTAGTAGCTTTGTAGAAGCCTTTAGTGCTCCTGATGCAAAATAGTGGGATAAAGCCATTAAGACTGAAATTGAATCAATTCAGAAAATAATACTTGGACCTTAGTAGATTTGCCTAAAGGAGTAAAACCCATTGGTTGTAAATGGATCTTTAAGAAAAAGTATCACCCTGATGGATCTATAGAGAAGTATAAGGCAAGATTAGTAGCAAAAGGTTTTACTCAAAAACCCAACATAGATTACTTTGATACTTTTGCCCATGTTACTAGGATTTCCTCTATTCGAGTATTGTTAGCCTTAGCAGCAATACATAAGATAGTGATACACCAAATGAATGTTAAAACTGCCTTTTTGAATGGTGATTTAGAGGAGGAAATTTATATGACTCAACCTGAAGGGTACGTTGTACCTGGTCAAGAAAATAAGGTATGTAAACTTTTAAAATCTTTGTATGGATTGAAACACGCACCAAAACAGTGGCATGAAAAACTTGATAATGTATTGCTATGTGATGGTTTTTCACCTAATGATGCTGATAAGTGAGTGTACTCTAAATTTGAAAATGGTAATTGTGTCATTATATGTTTGTATGTGGATGACATGCTAATTTTTGGTACATGCAATGAAATTGTTGCTAGAACTAAACTGTTTCTAGGATCAAACTTTGAAATGAAAGACATGGGTGAAGCCAATGCAATTTTAGGTGTTAGAATCATAAGGAAGGGAGATAGTATATTACTATCCCAAGAACAATACATTGAGAAACTTCTTAAGAAGTTTGGGTATTTTGATTTCAAACCCGTGAGTACCCCTTATGATGCTAATTCTAAATTAATGAAAAATAGAGGAGAATCGTTATCTCAGCCTCAATATGCCCAGATAATTGGGAGCTTACTGCACTTGATGAACTTTTCTAGACCTGATATTGCTTATGCAGTAGGTAGACTGAGTAGGTACACTCAATGTCCAAATCAAGAACATTGGGATGCACTTATATTGGTGAAAGAATGAATCCATAGATTATTCTATTATATTAGAATAATAAGGAATTTCAAGCAATAAGATTATAGTCTACGTGGTAGGGCCACTTAGGATAAAAGAAGATGGAATAATATTAAATTAAAGAGGTATTACAGGGAGAGAGATTAATGAGTTACGTTAAGAAAAAAAATAATAAAAATAAATAAATGAATAAAATGTGAAGAAACTTTTGAAATAGCATGGGACCCATTGTGTGATTAACTAGGAATGAGATTAATTAAATAAGGGTGTGTGTTTAGTAATGATTTTATTAAGTGGTTCTATTAATTTAATCTTGATATGATATTGGTATTTAGCAAGTATATGTTTGACTATTTTATATTTTTGGTTGATTTGAAATAGTTAGAAAATTGTTTGATTATTAACTTGTGATTATCATTATGTGATGGATAATTTTGGGAGGGGTTGTGAGACAACATAGTTTTGGATATAAAGTTAAGTATGGAAGACTTGTCGTGAGGTGGTATGTGGATGAAAATAAGATAGGGTGTTGTGGGGTCGTCGTATCGTATCCCGTAAATCCAGGATTGCTCTTTTGGCCGTGGATTCGGGAAAGAGATTCTCTTCGGCCGTAGATGCGGGAAGAGGATGAGTTCGAGTTGATGACTCTTTCGGCCGTGGATGCGGGAAAATGATTCTTTTTGGCTGTGGATACAGGAAGAGAACGGGTCCGATGACGAATGGGAGGATGAATCAAACTAGTTGGTTTTGATGAATGGGAAGTATGGTAGGGTACAGGGGGATGGACTACTGATTAGTGATGATGACGGGTAACCATGTTGAAATTGTAAGCGTGTTGTTGTTGTTTTATATTTGTGACGAATATCTAGCGTGTGTGTGTTATGTTATTCTTTTATGATTGATTCTCAGTTAGCTCACTCCTATGTTTGTGGTTGTGATTTCCACCTGCGATAACCAATTATTACGGGAGCAGGTGATTGTGCAGATAATTTAGTTGCGTTACAACACGGCGAGCAAAATGAGAAAGAGTTGGGAAATTATGGGTTACTTTAAATAAATTATTTTAGTGGAAATTTTATTTTGTGATCAATTGGAATAATGGTTTATTTTTTTGTTCATTGTGGAAAATTTATTTAATCTGGAATTTTTTTGCAATGATATTATGATTAATTTAATTTTAAGGTATAAATTACATGTAGTTTATAGAAAAAAAAACTTTTTTTTTTACTTTTCTTCCATAAATACTTCTCATAAAGCTATATATATATATATATATATATATATATATATATATATATATATATATATATATATAAGTAATGAAGTGTAATTCAAGTTGAAATCCAAGTTCCATCTACGTAGAATTTCTCGGTGAGATTCTTAGTGTTTTAGAATGAAAGTAGGAGCTCAGTTTTGGGGGTCTTCCTGACGCTCCAATGGTTTTTCTTCTCACGTAGAGAGGATTGAACCATGTGGTGAGGAGTAGCAAGAGGTCTTAGTCTTGGAGGCTTCCATCATGCTCCAAGGCGCGGAACAGACTAACCTTGTGAGTGTGACAGGGCGGGGGAGCCCACGGCGGGGGAGCCCAAGTATCACAAGCCACCACGGGTGCATGACCCGCCATAGCTCGACTATCATTCTAAAGTTCGGACGAGTCAAGTCTAGAAGATAACATGCTAGGTTGTATGATTTAACTTGCTTTAATTGAAATGAACTCTTGTATCTACATGCTCTGTTTGTTGTATGTGTTTTATATAATTAGCTCACCCTTGCTACTTGTGTTTGTTTCATGTTTGTGTTTATTTTCTTTTGCGATGATCATCCACTTGGATGGGAGCAGATGTTGAAGAGGTGCCCTTGGAGCAAGTGCGGAAGGACGATGAGGCTGCTATTGCGCTTAGTTAGGACCTTGATTATGTAGTTTCCTTAGGATTTCCTCATTTCAACTTAGTATCTTTTGAAATACTCTTGTACTTAAAGTTTAAATTTTATACCCCTTTTGGGATGACTGTAAGTTAAATACTTTATTTTCATGTTCTCAACTACTTTATCATATTATAATTGTTGACTTCTATATTATATAGTTGGTATATAATTGGGATGTCACACACACACACACATATATATGTTAAGTACAATTTATATAAATTTCATCTAATATAAGATAATGTTAACATCCAAATAGTTAAATTTAATTTATTTGAATTAACATATAACAAATTAAATTTAAAGATAAATAAACTTAGTCTTTTTCACTTTTGTAACAAAGTAGACCATTTTTTTAATAAATTTACTTGTAAATAATTACATAAGAGAAAAAATTAAAAAAAAAACTATAGTTATTTAGGACGAAGTGATTTTTTTATTATATTTCAGTAAGACAGTACAGTTAACTGAACCGAAAATTTATTAAGTTCAGTTTTTAAAAACTAAACCATAAAACAGTATATTTCAGTTATAGTAAAAATGGTTCAGTTCTTTTTAGTATAATATAGTACAATTAACTATAGTACACTACAGTTCAGTATTTTTTGCCCAACCCTTGTTGTGTAATAGTGAGATCTGACATAACTACTGGTGTACGGAGAAGAAAAACCTTGGTCATACGATGTGAAAGAGGGGGAAATATTGGAAATACAAATTAGGTGTTGTGGCTAGTGTATACGACACTCATAAATGTGAGTGTCCATTTAGGTTAAAGAGTAAACCATGTTCAGATGGGGACGAATGGGTGTTGAAGATGATGTGTGGACATCACAACCATGAGTTGACTAAAACTTTAGTTGGTCACTCTTATGCTGGCAAGTTAAATATGTCTGAGTAGTCATTACTCTTTGATATGACAAAGAGTAAAGTTATACCTACAAATATTTTACTAACTCTGAAAGAAAATAATGATTGAAATGTGACAACGATTAAACAATCTACAAATCAAGAGAGACGTATAAACGATCATTAAGAGGCTCCAGAACTGAACTACAACAACTTATGATGTTGTTGGACCGAGATAAGTACATTCATTGAAGCAGGTGTGCCGACGATTCAGAGGTTGTTAGTGACCTGTTTTGGACACATCTAGATGCTGTGAAATTGTTGAACGCATTTAATATTGTATTCTTAATGGATTCAACATATAAAACGAATAAATACAAAATTCTTTTGCTTGAGATTGTCGGCATGACGTCCACAAGCTTAATCTTCTTAGCCGCATTTGCATTTTACTCAAGTGAAAGGAAAAACAATTTCACTTGGACTTTGGAAAAGCTTAAAGGTCTATTTTTGACATCTGAGGAGGAACCTAAAGTTATTATTGGTGACCGTGACTAGGCTTTGATGAATGTCACTGCAAATATTTTCTTATATAGATATTTTTCTTTAATCACACAAAATTAAATACTCTTTTAACACCAATAATAAAATAACGTTTTTATTTTAAAATATAAATAATTTAAGATGAATTAATTAAAAAATATAAATATTACTTTTTTATAAAGTGTTGGGAAAAGTAGAAAATGAAGAATTATACTAGTAAAAAAAAAATTGCTCTCTTGCTCTACCTAATATCCTTCCGTGTGATTGGTTTAATACTGTTATTCTATAGATTATTACCAGTTTGGTCAAACTTGTTTTAAACTTATTTAAATGTCTCTTTTGGAGAGAGAAATAAATGCTAAATACCGAAAATGCCTGACCGAGCACACCCATGCGCCTAAAAAGGATTGGACCCTCATGCTATATTTTATCTATCTGAATAGGATGTGATTGATGTCCCTTTGCATAAAATTCTGCCCATTCCTTGTATTCTTCTTTTCTCAATAATGTTATAAGGTTTAATCATTCTGATAGTCCCTATTTTTGGTGACTTTTTTCAATTAGGTCCCTCATTTTTTTTTCTCAATTGGGTCCCTATTTTTGAAAAATTGAAGCAATTAGGTCACTGCCATTAGTTCCGTACTAACACCATTAAAAAGGGTGACACGTGGCAGCTTGTGATTTTTTTGAATTTTTTAAATATATTTTTAATTATTTTTTATTTTTTTTCTTTTAAAAATAAAATTTGTCACGTGTCAAGTTGACATTGAGCCACGTGGCAATGACAATGTGAGGTGGCATTGATAGTGCCACGTGTCACTATCAGACCATGTGTCATTAGATTTGTCTCAATTTGGTCCCTATATTTTTAATTTGTCTCAATTTGGTCCCTGTATTCTTATTTTGTCTTAATTTAGTCCTATTTTTTTAAAAAACTAAACAATTTTGTTTCTCTCCAAGTTCAAACAAAATTAATTTTTTTATTAGAAAAATAAAAAAATTACAAACTAACATATGACACATTTTTATTTATATAATAGTAAAGAAATCATTTAACCTAAATAATATGAATGAGTAACCTATAAAAATTAACATCTCAATAATAAATATTTTTGTGAAGGTAATCTACACAAGTATAGTCTCAATACTTTCTCAACAATTCATCATTACTAATAATTTGCTTAACATAAACAAATTTAAAGACAAAAATTTGGAAAATGTACATACCGTATTTTATTTGGGAAGGAACAAATTTTTTTAAATTTTTAAAAAAATTAGGACTAAATTGAGACAAAATAAAAATACAAGGACCAAATTGGAACAAAATAAAAATACAGGGGCCAAATTGAAACAAACGCAATAACACGTGGTTTGACAGTGACACGTGGCACTGTCAGTGCCACCTTACACTGTCATTGCTACGTGGCACAATATCAACTTGACCCGTGGCAAATTTTATTTTTAAAAGAAAAATAATAATAATAATAATTAAAAATATATTTAAAAAATTCAAAAAATTCACGAGCTGACATGTGTCACCCTTTTTAACGGTGTTAGTACGGAACTAACGGCAGTGACCTAATTGCTTCAATTTTCCAAAAATAGGGACCCAATTGAGAAAAAGAAAAAATGAGGGACCTAATTGAAAAAAGTCACCGAAAATAGGGACTATCAAAATGATTAAACCACATTATAAAGCAAAAAGAATATTATATTTTGACACCTCAACTATCCCACTTACACCTTCATAAATTATTAAGAAGTTTTTCTCAAAGGGCTTCATAAAATTAGAGAAAGCAAGTTAAAACACATTAAATTAAATATTTCTTGTCTAAAGTACTCCTAGCTTATAGAATAAAAATAAACTAAATATAACTTCTATTTTTCTAGTTATTTAGTTAAATTTATTATAAAAACACAAATTCCACTCAACATGTTGACTTTTACTGCTTCAAGGCAGAGACATGAGACAATATCTAAGCGCACAATTTAAAAAATTAGAAGAAAAAGCAAATGTTGGAACATTATCGCTGTGTTCGCATGAACAGATTTTACTGTTCATGCGGATTTGCGAGCAATTAATTCAAAAGTTTTCGTGTTCGTTTGCGGTGAATTGCGGGGATGGAAAAGCGCTGAATTGCGGGATTGCACTGTGCAGACCATCCTCGCTATTGGAAGAAGATTTGCGCTGATTTACCTTCAAATGACTGAAATACCCTGTACGATTATTAAAATTACAACCCAATATCTTCAGCCCCATATTCGATTCTTAAGTTTAAAAATCGATTCCAAGAAGCAACTGAAAAGAAGAAAATCAAAATGCCATGCACTTTGCTTTCACGAGTAAACAGTGTCATTGCCCATGACTGTGTGTGCTGAAGTTTTCTTTTTAGAGTGAAGACCCGTGGAGATGGCAACTTAAGGTAATGTTTCTCGCACAGTTTTATGTTGTTGTTGCAGGTTGAGGATGTATGGTTCTGGTGAAGACGAAGAGAGGGGACGAGGAAGAAGGCGCTTGCTTGATGATGAGGAGCCAACCCGACGAAGAAGACGAAGCTTGAAGCAAGGTGCAAGGAGGTGTATCCGGTTACAGCCTCGCGTGTCCGTATCCAGCTTTGAGAAGATCTTGAAGGGAGGTGTATCCAGTTACAGCCTCACGTATCCGGATCCAGCTTTCAGAAGACCTGCGCCTGGAGGTGTATCCTGTTACAGGCTCGCGTATCCGGATCCAGCGAAGATCTCTGCGAAGGGGTTCCAACTTTGAGAAGGATTGCGAAGATCGCGTCATGCCTTCCTTTTCCACTCTCCGAAGATTCTCTCCGTTCACCCAACGCTTCCGTACGTTGAGTTCTTCCACTTCCCAGTCTTCATCTTCTCCCAGTCCTCGTCGGAATCTCAATTGGGCTTCGAGTTCAGCCATTGTTGCAGGCATAGCCTCTGCTCTTGCTCTTTTCTATTGCTACAACTCACCCACTTAACCCTTCCATTCCGTTTTCTTGAACAATATCCCTCGCGGTTCTTCACTGCCATTATCTGGAAAATTAACCCTTCCTTGAACTGCTCATGGTTTGCTTGTTCGAGGTACTTTTTCATTTTTTCAAATGTTTTCGTTTAATCGTATTGGAAGATTAAACATTCTTTCTGTTTTCTTGCAGATGCCTACAGAGCCAAGGTTTTCTTCTACTATGAGAAAATTCATCTGAATTTGAATGAGATATTTTAATTTGAAATTTTGAAATAATAAATTTTAAAAGTTCAAAATAATAAACTTGTAAATAATAATTTTATGAATTTTTTTATTATATGTTTTCTTTTCTTTTTTTAATGGACGACTTAAATTTATATTTAAATTTTATAAATTATTTTTTTCTTCAATAGTATATATATATATATATATATATATATATATATATATAGTAATTACAAAATTATTAAAAAATAGATTATAATTAATAACTATATTAAACTATATATTATATATTTTATTTAATAACATATTAATTATTAATAATTATTTTTCTCTCTTTATTAACATTTATACATTTAAATATAACATTAAAAAATAACATTTTATATCACTTTAATAACTAGGGGCATTTTAGTATTTTTCAATTTCTATCAATTAAACTAATTTTTTAAATCTGTCAGATGAATCAAATCATACACTAATTCTCACAAACATTACCTTCAAATCCACTCTCAATTATCCACAAATTCACTCAAAAAAACAACAAAAAAATTATCCTCAAATCCATTCAAATCATCTTCCCCAAATCATCTCCCACAAATCCCCCAAAAGAACACAGCCTGAGGAAATTGTTCTCACAAGTAGATAAGATCTCGGGGATTTCGCGACACAAACATTCTTGCACTATGTATGTTCGTCATTGTCTTATATAATGTGATGTAACAAAAAAAAGAGAAAATAATTTATATTATATTTAAAAAGGATTTATCTTTCTTATATTCATATTTGTTTTTTATTTTATATTTTAAATAATCTTTTAAAACTAAAATAATTAAAATTTTGTAACATCTCAAAATATAACATAAATACTATAAAAAAAATCATTACAAATTTTAATAAAAAATTATAAAAAATATTTTACAATTATCAAAATAATTATAATAATTATAAAACAAATTTTATATACAAAATACTAAAATTTACATTTCGTACAAGATATGATTGTCTAACCCATCAAGGATAATACTTTTTATATTTAGAATATTATGGGCTACAGGACATTCACTGTAAAAATAATAATAATAAAATAATAATTGTAGAGAATTGATTACTGTCATAAAATAGTTACGAAGGATCTAGGTTATGAAATTATGTTAGAAGTTAATTGAAAAAAGTTCGGTTAAATATATTATTTTTATTTTATATTTATTTTTTATTTTTAATTAGTTTATTATTATTTTTTATTTGTATTTTATGTTTAGTTTATATTTTTGTATTATAAATAGAGGATTTTATGTGTATATTTAATATATAGGAGATTAATTTCAAATATAATTTTTTACTATATTTAATATGGTATCAAAATTTAAAGTTCTTTTGAGAAAAAAGTTTTTGGTACCTCTACTGTTACATTCGTCGCTGACGACGGTGCCACTTACCACTGTCGGTTGTTGTCTACCGCTGTCATTATCGGAGTTTCAGTTTCAACCGAGGATCACACGATTTTGATCGTTTAGGCCATGCGACCACCATGTCATCAACGACGTCTTCATTGGAGCTCCTATGCTCTCTCAGCTCCTTTTGAAATTATGGATTTGCTCCCTTTTTCGTCGTGTATGGTAGAATGTCTAGTAGTAATTTAGAGCGTCGAAGTTGTTTGTTTTTCGCTTTTTGGTTCATCGTGTATTGTTGCACGTCCTGTCTCATCTCAGACAGCTATTCAGAGCATTTTTTCAGGTGCCTTGATTAAATAATCATGGATTTTTATGGTTTCTCTCTCCTGTTTATCCATAGCTTTTTCTACTGTCGTCTCTTTTGACCTCCTTTTTTCTTTTGTGATCATTTGTTGGGTTCCTGGGGCGTTTCGAGAAAACCCTAGAACCAGAGAATAATAAAAGAGAGAGAGCGGAGCGAGAGAATGAATACTGAATATTATTGAATGAGAAAGTTGTAATTGAAAAACGGGGTTGGTTACTATTTATAACCAACATAAACACGCAACAGGGTTGGTTACTATTTTTAACCAACGTGAACACGCAACAGGCAAAGCCCGCAAACAAAACAAGCCCAAAACAAAACAAGCCCAAAGTAAACAACCAGACCGACCGGACTGACCGGTCCACAGACAAAGGAAGCCAAGTCTAAATAACAATTCTCCACCTAGACTTGCTTCAAAAACAAAAACAAAAGTAAAACACGGACACGGCCGGTCAAACAATTAGTGACCGACCGGTAGACACCCAATCCTGGACAACAGTAAGAGAAACCTCTCCTTAGCGAGCGGCTTTGTTAACATATCTGCAGGATTCTCTTCGGATGCAATTTTGCAGATTTGAACGTCACCGGATTCAACAATGCTTCTGACAAAGTGCAGCTTGACGTCAATATGCTTGGTGCTGGAATGATAAATCTGATGATTGGCCAGATGAATAGCACTCTGGCTGTCGCAATGAACACATACAGACTTCTGATCAAAACCAAGTTCCCGAACCAAACCTTTCAACCACAGTGCCTCCTTAACTCCTTCAGCAAGAGCATAGTACTCAGCTTCCGTAGTTGACAAAGCCACAACCGACTGTAGTGTAGACCTCCAGCTAACAGCAGTCCCAAACAGTGTAAACACATATCCCGACCGGGATTTCCTAGTGTCCATGCATCCGGCAAAGTCGGAATCAACAAAACCTTCAATATAACCTCCACCTTGAAAGTTATTCTGGAAAGACAATCCAGTACCGAGAGACCCCCGTATATATCTGAGCATCCACTTCAACGCTTCCCAGTGTGTTGGTCCAGGATTAACCATGAACTGACTGAGAACACTAACACCGTGCGCCACGTCCGGTCTTGTGCAGACCATGCCGTACATAATGCTCCCAATCCCATTTGAAAATGGAACAGATTCCATCTTCTTTCTTTCTTCCTCGGTCTTTGGGCATTGCTCCTTGGTAAGTTTCAAGTGTTGACCGACCGGCGTGCTGGCCATTTTAGATTCAGCCATCCGATACCTTGAGATTACCTTATGCAAATAGCATTCCTGAGATAGAAAAAGGTTACCGCCCGGTCTATCCCTTTTAATGTCTATGCCCAAAATCCGCCTTGCTTCCCCTAGCTCTTTCATTTCGAAAGCATCCGCCAACCTTGCTTTCGTCTCACCGATCATGCCCCTGTCACTGCTAGCAATTAGGATATCATCCACATAAAGCAGGAGATATAACATTTCACCGCCATGATTCAGAGTGTAAACACAGTCATCATAATTGCACCGCTTGAAGTTCAGCTTTATCAGAAAGTCATCAAATTTCCTGTACCACTGCCTTGGGCTTTGCTTCAAGCCATAAAGTGACTTCTGCAACAGACACACCCTATCATCCACAGCGAAACCGTCCGGTTGCTTCATATAGATGGTTTCCTCCAAATCGCCGTGCAGAAAAGCTGTCCGAACGTCCAACTGTTCAAGATGCAAATTGCAATGCGCAACTATTGCCATCAGAACTCTGACCGAACAATGCTTAACCACTGGAGCAAAGATCTCATGATAGTCTACGCCTTCAATCTGAGTAAAGCCTTTGGCAACAAGCCTAGCTTTGTACCTCGCTTTCTCACCGCCCGGTGTAGCTTCCTTTTTCTTGAAAATCCATTTCGAACCTATGACCTTCTTACCCTTCGGCAGATCCACCAATCTCCAGGTGCTATTCTTTTTCAAAGCCTCCAACTCTTCTTCCATAGCACCCTGCCAAAGATGCCGGTCGCTGCTGTCAAGAGCCTCCTTATAACTTCTCGGTTCATCCGATCGGTTAAGATCTTCAGCAGCATTCAGGGCGTAGCAGATTAGATCCGCCTCTCCAAACCGTTTGGTTGGCTTGGAGATCCTTCTTTCTCTGTCACGAACAAGCTGATAGTTTCTCAAATCAACACCAGCAGCTTTTCCATGACTTCCCTCGCCAGACATACCATCTGTGTCATTACCAAGGTCTGTTCGAAATTCATCCGATCGGTTCTCCTCTATCGTCCGACCGTTTTCAACTTGCCCTTCACCCGTTTGGTTTTCCCCAGTCCCACCGGGCGTGCCAGCTCCATTAGTAGTATGCTCCACCTCCACGAGAATCTTCTTCTCACTTCCAGAGTTTTCAGGGTGCATCGCCATCCTTGTTTCATCAAAAATGACATCCCTACTAATGATTAGTTTTGAAGGTGAATCTAACCTCCATAACCTGTATCCCTTAACTCCGTCGGCGTATCCAAGAAAGATACATCTCGCCGCCCGGGAATCCAGCTTATCACCCCTGACATGAGCAAACGCCAAAGAACCAAACACTCTCAAGTGTGAATAATCAGCCGGTCGTCCACTCCACACTTCCATTGGCGTTTTAAAATTGAGAGCTGAAGATGGACTCCTGTTAATCAGATAGACGGCCGTATTGGCAGCCTCTCCCCAGAAAGCCTTTGACAATCCTGATCCCAGCAACATGCACCGGACCCTCTCCAGAATGGTTCTATTCATCCGTTCGGCCAATCCATTCTGTTGAGGAGTTCCAACGACCGTTCTGTGCCTCCTGATCCCTTTCTCTTTGCAAAAACCATTAAACTCCTCTGAAACGAACTCCAGCCCATTATCGGTTCTTAGGCATTTCAGCCTACACCCCAATTGGTTCTCAATCTGTGTGTGCCACTCTTTGAACTTCTGAAACGTTTCAGATTTATTTTTTAGAACGTAAATCCACACTCTCCTTGAGAAATCATCAATTATACTTAAGAAATACGCTCCTCCACCATGAGTTAAGGTTCTTGCCGGTCCCCATAAGTCAGCATGGACATATTCAAAGGGGCGTTCGGTTGAGTGTTTCCCTTTTCCGAACGGTATCCTGTGTGATTTCCCTAAGACACAATGGTCACAGAAATCCAGCTTCTGCAGTTTGTCTCCCAGAAGCAAGTCTTGCTTTTCCAATTCTTCAAGACCCTTCTCACTGATGTGTCCCATCCTCAAGTGCCATAACCGGGCGGTATTCTCGGTCCCACTTGCTACTGAGACATGACCAATGACAGTTGATCCCTCCAGAATGTACAAGCCGTTCCTCCTTCTGCCTTTGGCAACCACAGAATCTCCAGAACAAACCCTCATTACTCCATCTTCAACTTTAGTGGTGTAACCTCCAAGATCAAATGCACTGATAGAAATCAAATTTCTCTTTAGTTCGGGCACATACCTAACGGCCTGCAACACCATCTCACGATTGTCAAACATCTTCAGCCTCACCGACCCCACACCTTGCACTCGGCAAGCTTTGTTATTTCCGAGCAGTACATTACCATGCTCTTTCTGATCCAGATTCTCAAAAAACTCCTTTACCGGGCACATGTGATAGGAGCAGCTGGAATCCATGACCCAGCTCCTTTGGGGATCTTCAGACGAAGCCACCAGCACTCCAGCCGACTCATATCCCTCAGACGCCTCTGCCACATCAGCGGTTTCTTGTGGCCGACCGGCCTTTCCTTTCTCCGGGCAGAACTTCTTGATATGACCCATCTTCTGGCACTTGAAGCAACGCACCTGCTTCGTACCGTCCGGATTCAGCTTCTTCTCTTTTCCAGACTGCTTCTTCCCTTTCCCTTTCACCGAGATCAATCCGGACGCTCCTTCCTCGGTTGTCTTCGAATCTTGGAGTTTTTGGAACTCCTTGGTTCGAATTGACGTCAGAACCTCCTCTAACGTGATCACTTGATCTTTCCCGTAGAGTAATGCATCCCTGAAATGCTCGAAGGTTTTTGGAAGCGCATTCAACAGGATGACAGCTTTATCTTCATCCTCCAACTTCACTTCAATATTCTCCAGATCATCAACTATCTTGCTGAATTCTGCAATCTGCTCCTCTATCGTTCTTGATTCTGACATCTTGAACGAAAAGAGTTGCTGCTTCAGGCACAACCTATGAGTCAACGATCTCGTCATGTACAGAGACTCTAGTTTTGCCCAGATTTCAGCGGCAGTCTTCTCCTTCGCAACCTCCCTCAGTACCTTATCACCAAGGCACAAGATGATTGCACTCCTTGCCTTATCTCCCATCTTCTTCTTCTCTTCTTGAGTCATGGTACCACTCATCCTCGACTCACCCTTCAACGCTTCATCACATCCCTGCTGTATCAAGATTGCCTCCATCTTGATCTTCCACAGCCCGAAGTCATTAGCGCCGTTGAACTTTTCTACGTCGAACTTGGTTGCCATCGCTCCTTGGGAATTCTTGAATCCTTGCCCCACGGTGGGCGCCAATTGTTGGGTTCCTGGGGCGTTTCGAGAAAACCCTAGAACCAGAGAATAATAAAAGAGAGAGAGCGGAGCGAGAGAATGAATACTGAATATTATTGAATGAGAAAGTTGTAATTGAAAAACGGGGTTGGTTACTATTTATAACCAACATAAACACGCAACAGGGTTGGTTACTATTTTTAACCAACGTGAACACGCAACAGGCAAAGCCCGCAAACAAAACAAGCCCAAAACAAAACAAGCCCAAAGTAAACAACCAGACCGACCGGACTGACCGGTCCACAGACAAAGGAAGCCAAGTCTAAATAACATCATTGCGTTTAACCCGTCCATATATGTTTTTTTTCTTGAAAAAATAGTTTTTTGTTAGTTTATTTGTAGTCGTGGTGGCTCCCAACAATTATCTCTTTATCCATTGGTGGTGTTTCTCAACGGCGATTTGCAAGAAGAGATTTACATGGAACAACCTTCCAAATTTGTTACTTAGAGGAGTCTTTTGGGTTGGTATTTCGTCTTTAATCCCGTCTTGCAAATCATTAGCAATTTGGTGTCACTCGAGTGCAAAAACAGATATTTTCACTAAGTTTTGATGAATTATATTAGTACCAAGCTTGATATATATGTATGCACCCACCAACTTGAGCGGGAATGTTAGATATATTATCTTTATTTTATATTTATCTTTTATTTTTAGTTTGTTTGTTATTATTTCTTATTTGTATTTGGGACTTAGTTCATATTTTTTTTATTATAAATAAAGGATCTATATGTATATTTAACATGAGATTAATTCTAAATACAGTTTTTCACTACATTTAACAAGAAAAGATACATACTAGTGAATGATTTTAAAAATAGAAATATGATTTCAAATTCCACAGCTATCATGACAAGTAAAACAATTAAAAGATTATGATAAGAGTAATTACTGGTCAATGTAATAAGAATGTCTACTATTAAATTATTGAATACCTTAAGTCATAGTTGGGCATAAAAAAAGAATTCAAAAAAAAAAAATTGCTATAGTACTTACCAATGGAAAAAAGAATTGCAAAAAGACGTAATATTTGCTACAATTGCATGTGGAGATTGAAGTTGCATATTAAAAAGGATCAAACTCTAACTAACAAGAAAAAACATAAAAACTCGTAAAAAAATTAATGTATCTTTAACACACTAAACTAGATTTAGCTTATATTCTTAATGTGATTTGTTAGTTCATGTACAATGCACTCACGTGTTGTCACCCAAATTTTAAGTTACATAAAAAAATTATAAAAAAATCTTCTTAGGAAAGAAATTTGATCAAATATGAGAATTTATATATTGACTGTACAATTTTTGATAATAAAAAAAATCAATATATAGATACTTCATATTTATATATGATAATAAAATTGTATTATGATGTATCTGATTGAATAGAAATTATATTATGATAATAAAATTATACATGCCATTGTTCACAATCCTATTTAATATGTCATTCGAAATTTATAACTTTTTGATAGAGAAAAAACTCAATAAAAACATTATGAAATTGAATAATTTTCAATCTGAAAAATAATTTACAATAATTCTTACTAAAACTATGAGAAGTCAGATTTTTAAAAAATATTACATAAATTAAAAAAATATAATATTAATTACCAACTTATAAAAAGTATTGAAATAAATATACTATGTTAGTTAAATTATAGATTTAAAATATGATATAATATAAAGTATATTTAAAGTGATAGAATTATATGTAGGTAAACACGTAATGCTATCACTAAAGATCGTACAATAGGGCTAACCTGTTCTTGCAAAATTTACATTTTAAACGAGTTTATTTCCAGCTAGTATATATGCACCTCTCAGATTTAGTGGACTAGCCTACATTTAATATAAAAACTGAAAACCTTGTTTTTTATATGTAATATGCAAAACTTCTCGTATTTTTAAAATCTAGTTATAATTTATCAAATAAATTTTTTTTATTACCTCTATTATTTTATCATCACTTTCGTGTGTACTTTGTATGTTTATATGTGTATGTGAAAATTACTTGGAACGCTTTTTAGAAATATTGAACATCTTTTGGGCCTTATCTACATATCCTTAGGGAGTTACTTCTTGCACCTCCCCAATTCCAACCCCCACCCCCACATAACCTATTTATTCCTTTTTTTTTTATCTTTATGTTTTCATCTTTACGCTTTTTTTCCACGAATTCTCCCGCCACACCAGCACCCTCTGCGCAGCAACCACAACCGCACCGCACAACAGCCGCACAAACAGAGAGGAATTGGAAAGTGAGAGTTGCAGAGCGTTTGGAGGAGGAGGTTTCAAAGCTTTGGTGGGGTGGGGGTGGGAATACGAAGAGGAATCTGTCTGTGTGTTTTGAGACTGTAAAAGAGGGAGGTTATTGTAGGGTAGGTTAAATAGGGCTAAAACGATAAAAATAAAAAAAACATAAAGGTTAATTTTGTATTTAAAAAAAATCTAAAAAAATTGGGGGGGTGGGGGTTGGAACTGGGGAGGTACAGGGAGTAACTCCCATATCCTTATGACTGGACCGAGCTTGCAAAGGAAATGGATTATATCTGGGCTTTTCTTTTCTTACATTCCCCTGATTGCTATTTAAACCACTTTCCTTTATTTTTATTCCCAACTATACCATTTTATCCAGCAAAGGCATAATAAACCTATTATGTTCCCCCAATTCTTATTGTTCTATCAATCCTTACCGATTTTCTATCTTGTCTCTATTGCAGATACACAATTTTAACATTATTTTTCGTTGATTCAGATTTTAGTGAATTATTTTTTTTGTACAAAATGTTTTTAACTCTTCATTTCGTATCCATACAAATAACTTGATTTTTTTTGTTCAAAAAATAAAAAAAAAAGATTGAAAGGCACTTTTGAAAACAATTTTAGGAAATAATTTTTGAAATGTTTCGAAAATTTTGTGAAGTTATTCCCAAAAGTAATTTGCATACTATTTAATCTTTTTCTTCTATTTCATTTTAATTTCGCTTTTAAAAAAAGAAAGTAGATAGAAAAAGAAACAACCTTATATTCTGTCTGTTCTAGATGATCAAATACACTAGCGTGAGAAATCCCTTGTTGAACTATGCCCAACAGCTATGCTTTGGTCCAAATGTCGCCTGGGTTTGCTGAAACTTTTTCAAGCAAGCATTTGACCAGTGTCTTCAATGGGTATTACCTGCATGTGTCATATGTATGACTATGGCTAGATCTTTTATTTGACTAGGTAAAACTAGTCCTTCAATACCAAAAATTCTGGTCGTGTTCTTAACCTTCGTTAACACTGACCAATTGTGATAGTTCAAATTCTTTATACGTAACACAACTACCAATTTTAGTTGTTCTAATTCTGGTTTCATCTTCATCTTTAAATCAGATATTTTTCCGACGGGAGCAAGAAAGATTTGACTACAGTATATGCATTTCAAATAGCCTCTAATTAACTTCCATTATAGTATTTTTGTTGAGAAGCTGCTCGCTACTTGCAGCAATGCCCTAATTCTTGGTTCAACCTTCCAAAGTGTAGTCTATCATTAACAATATTTTGGTCTTGTCAAAAGCAATACAGTGGTTTGGATTGAACAGGTCCAACTTTAGCTTTCAAATCTTTGGTCCACCATCTATTTATTCCCTACTTTGTATTCCAGAAAGCCGACGAATCATTCAAACTAATAAATTACGAAAATGTTACTTTGACAACCCCATTTGACAACGTTTTTGACAATCACAAATGTCAACGTCTGATTGGTTGTTTGAAATGTATTTTAAAAAAAGAAAGTTGCTGAAGCGAAGGGCATTTGCGGAAAAGGACATGGTCGAAATTAATTGATTCGCGCCTAGGAAACCCACTCTCTCCACGAAAAACGTTGCTCTCTCCACGAAACTACACTCTCTGTTTCATTGCAATCTGAATACTTGCCGGAAATCAGGAAACCTTCACGAGACCATCACTTTGAATTCAAGTTTAGGGTTATACGTTTTCCTATCGTTCCGGCAGTGAAGGGTTTAGAGGAAGTGTGTAAAGGGGCGACCATCACTTAGAAGTGTTGATTCATTTCAAGTGCTGTGTAATTTCCACATGCAATTAGGTTTTGTAATCGCTTACTGAGAGGATGTAAACGATTACCAGGTCAGTACATGGATTCTGTACTGAATCTTAGTGGGTGCTCACTGCTTTTGTAGACGCTGCTCCCAAGTGGGTGTTGGGGGCCAAGATGGATGCAATTACAGGGTCCATGAGTACAAGTGTTGATTCATTTCAAGTGCTGTGTAATTTCCACAACCAAAAAGGTTTTGTAATCGCTTACTGAGAGGATGTAAGCGATTACCAGGTCAGTACATGGATTCTGTACTGAATCTTGGTGGGTGCTCACTGCTTTTGTAGACGCTGCTCCCAAGTGGGTGTTGGGGGCCAAGATGGATGCAATTACAGGGTCCGTGAGTAGAAGTGTTGATTCATTTCAAGTGCTGTGTAATTTCCACATGCAATTAGGTTTTGTAATCGCTTACTGATTAGATGTAAGCGATTACCAGGTCAGTACATGTATTCTGTACTGAATCTTGGTGGGTGCTCACTGCTTTTGTAGACGCTGCTCCCAAGTAGGTGTTGGGGGCCAAGATGGATGCAATTACAGGGTCCCTGAGTACAAGTGTTGATTCATTTCAAGTGCTGTGTAATTTCCACATGCAATTAGGTTTTGTAATCGCTTACTGAGAGGATGTAAGCGATTACCAGGTCAGTACATGTATTCTGTACTGAATCTTGGTGGGTGCTCACTGCTTTTGTAGACGCTGCTTCCAAGTGGGTGTTGGGGGCAAAGATGGATGCAATTACAGGGTCCCTGAGTACAAGTGTTGATTCATTTCAAGTGCTGTGTAATTTCCACATGCAATTAGGTTTTGTTATCGCTTACTGAGAGGATGTAAGCGATTACCAGGTCAGTACATGGATTCTGTACTGAATCTTGGTGGGTGCTGACTGCTTTTGTAGACGCTGCTCCCAAGTGGGTGTTGGGGGCCAAGATGGATGCAATTACAGGGTCCCTGAGTACAAGTGTTGATTCATTTCAAGTGCTGTGTAATTTCCACATGCAATTAGGTTTTGTAATTGCTTACTGAGAGGATGTAAGCGATTACCAGGTCAGTACATGTATTCTGTACTGAATCTTGGTGGGTGCTCACTGCTTTTGTAGCCGCTGCTCCCAAGTGGGTGTTGGGGGCCAAGATGGATGCAATTACAGGGTCCCTGAGTAGAAGTGTTGATTCATTTCAAGTGCTGTGTAATTTCCATATGCAATTAGGTTTTGTAATCGCTTACTGAGAGGATGTAAGCGATTACCAGGTCAGTACATGGATTCTGTACTGAATCTTGGTGGGTGCTCACTGCTTTTGTAGACGCTGCTCCCAAGTGGGTGTTGGGGGCCAAGATGGATGCAATTATAGGGTCCCTGAGTACAAGTGTTGATTCATTTCAAGTGCTATGTAATTTCCACAACCAAGAAGGTTTTGTTATCGCTTACTGAGAGGATGTAAGCGATTACCAGGTCAGTACATGGATTCTGTACTGAATCTTGGTGGGTGCTCACTGCTTTTGTAGACGCTGCTCCCAAGTGGGTGTTGGGGGCCAAGATGGATGCAATTACAGGGTCCCTGAGTACAAGTGTTGATTCATTTCAAGTGCTGTGTAATTTCCACATGCAATTAGGTTTTGTAATCGCTTACTGAGAGGATGTAAGCGATTACCAGGTCAGTACATGTATTCTGTACTGAATCTTGGTGGGTGTTCACTGCTTTTGTAGACGCTGCTCCCAAGTGGGTGTTGGGGGCCAAGATGGATGGAATTACAAGGTCCCTGAGTACAAGTGTTGATTCATTTCAAGTGCTGTGTAATTTCCACATGCAATTAGGTTTTGTAATCGCTTACTGAGAGGATGGATGTAAGCGATTACCAGGTCAGTACATGTATTCTATACTGAATCTTGGTGGGTGCTCACTGCTTTTGTAGACGCTGCTCCCAAGTGGGTGTTGGAGGCCAAGATGGATGCAATTACAGGGTCCCTGAGTACAAGTGTTGATTCATTTCAAGTGCTGTGTAATTTCCACATGCAATTAGGTTTTGTTATCGCTTACTGAGAGGATGTAAGCGATTACCAGGTCAGTACATGGATTCTGTACTGAATCTTGGTGGGTGCTCACTGCTTTTGTAGACGCTGCTCCCAAGTGGGTGTTGGGGGCCAAGATGGATGCAATTACAGGGTCCCTGAGTACAAGTGTTGATTCATTTCAAGTGCTGTGTAATTTCCACATGCAATTAGGTTTTGTAATTGCTTACTGAGAGGATGTAAGCGATTACCAGGTCAGTACATGTATTCTGTACTGAATCTTGGTGGGTGCTCATTGCTTTTGTAGACGCTGCTCCCAAGTGGGTGTTGGGGGCCAAGATGGATGCAATTACAGGGTCCCTGAGTAGAAGTGTTGATTCATTTCAAGTGCTGTGTAATTTCCATATGCAATTAGGTTTTGTAATCGCTTACTGAGAGGATGTAAGCGATTACCAGGTCAGTACATGTATTCTGTACTGAATCTTGGTGGGTGCTCACTGCTTTTGTAGACGCTGCTCCCAAGTGGGTGTTGGGGGCCAAGATGGATGCAATTATAGGGTCCCTGAGTACAAGTGTTGATTCATTTCAAGTGCTATGTAATTTCCACAACCAAGAAGGTTTTGTTATCGCTTACTGAGAGGATGTAAGCGATTACCAGGTCAGTACATGGATTCTGTACTGAATCTTGGTGGGTGCTCACTGCTTTTGTAGACGCTGCTCCCAAGTGGGTGTTGGGGGCCAAGATGGATGCAATTACAGGGTCGCTGAGTACAAGTGTTGATTCATTTCAAGTGCTGTGTAATTTCCACATGCAATTAGGTTTTGTAATCGCTTACTGAGAGGATGTAAGCGATTACCAGGTCAGTACATGTATTCTGTACTGAATCTTGGTGGGTGTTCACTGCTTTTGTAGACGCTGCTCCCAAGTGGGTGTTGGGGGCCAAGATGGATGGAATTACAGGGTCCCTGAGTACAAGTGTTGATTCATTTCAAGTGCTGTGTAATTTCCACAAACCACACAGGAAATCCCTACGAAAGAGAACGAAATCCCTAAAGATGGAAATGGGAGAAGAGAGTGCGCGTTGGAGAGAGAACGAAATCTTCAAAATGAAATCCGTACGACAGAGAACCAACTTTTCTGGACAGAGCATTCAAAAATAACCAGGGGCACTTTCGGAAAACCACTCCAATTCAATTTTTCATATTAAAAAATTAATTTCAAAACCAACCAATAACAATACAACACGTGACGTTGTCAAAGGCGTTGTCAAAATAGCGTTGTTAGAATATCGGGATCCAATAAATTATTCTATCTTCACTCTTTTTCTATACAAGAATACTATACTACCTGCAACACTTTTCAATCTACTCTCACGTAAAAATTACCTCAAGATAAAAAGTGAATTACAGTAGTAAAAAAGAAAAAAAAAATAATTATCAGAAAATTAAGAGAGATCAAAATGATAATAATTCAAAACCACTCGCTAATTTCTCTTACGTGACACCCTTAGATTACAGTTATGTTCAGCTTAAGATTGAACCCGAGATAGACCTCTATGGGGTCTGAGTAACAGTGGGAAAGGTGGAAGAGATGGATGAGAAGAAGCATGTATGTGTACAGAATGAAGAGAATGATTGAAGAAAAAAGAATGAGTGAATGGGTGAAAAATCTTTACAAATTGGAATGAAAGGAAGGTAGCATTGGTGTTTTTGGTGCTAGTGATGCAAGTGTGGTTGATGGGATCCTCTGGGGCCTCTGGACTGGTAAAGCTCCAACTTGCTCTTAGAATCGAGCAAAAGGGCCTCCAGAGTTTGGTTATGGGCGACGGAGGATTGCTTGGAGGCCCATTCGATGACTCCGAGGACTTCAGCCTGAGCAAGTTCGTCGCTGTCGGGGACGTGCATTGCAATGTAGGAGAGAAGAAGAAGCGCCGGAATCTGCACCATCTCTTCCCCAAAATAGACCAGCTGAATCAAGTGTTTAGCCCCGCCGGTGCTTATGATGACCTTGGAGTGATCCACGTGCAGGTAATTCTCGGTGCAGGCGAATTTCGCCAGTGTAATCGACGCCTCTCTTGTCACCTACGCTTCCCTTTCGTCCAGAAGCCTCACCAACGGCCCGATCATCCTTGTCTCAGTAGCCTTGAACGTTCTCGCCAAATTCCCAATCATCTTGATGCACGGAATCAGAAGGATCGAATCCGAATCCGCTTTCTCGATTATCTTGACCACCTATCAACCACGGCTTTGCAAGCGGGAGAGTTCGGCTTGAACGCCGATTTCCTCAATTCCGGATCTTTCTCTGCCACAGTCGTAATCTCCATCACCGCCATCGCCGAATTGTACTGCACAGCCTCTGTTCCTTTCTCAAGGAGAACAGCGAAACACATCAAGGCTCGCGATTCGGGGATGCTACGACAAATTGGGGAATTACCTTTGGCAAGTTGCCAGAGAGCCCTCGCTGCCATTTCCTTCATGTAAGCTTTGGTCCCAGGATCCTCCAGATCCCTCCCTTTCATGTTAATCCCCTAATGTGAATAGTTTCGCTGGTGATTCTGATTGTTGATCCCCAGTTTACCGTCATTACCAACTCCATTACTCTTGCTCTGATTCTGACTGGTCTCGTTTCCTTGCTTGTTGGCAGCGTGCATTGCGATTGTGCTGGTGATTACTCTGTGGAGATTTCGTGGTCCTTCACCGAAGGGATGCGGGATGCGTGTGGGAATTTCGGCGTCGTGGTGGTGATTTTTATTTCGGAGATTAGTGTTGTTGGTGTTGCTACTGGCGACGACGAGGGCGTGGATGGAAGTGGGTTTCTTGCTGACAATAGCGTACTTACTGTGTTCCTCCACGGTTTCAAAGGCGAGGTGGCCAACGAGCAAGGTCACCATCTTGTGCTGAGCGAAAAGGTCCTGAGACTTGGGGTAATTCGCAGCGAGCTCCGACACGGCCCACGCCACCACACCTTGCACTTTCATAGGACCTTCCTTCAGGATCTTTGCCAGCACCGAGCACACCCCAACGTGGATCATATGCTCCACGCTCTCAGGATCACGCCCCAACAGACCCACGGCACGTGCCGCGTTCTCTTGCCCTTCGCTTTTCCCTTCCTTCAGAAGCTTCAGCAGAGGGCCCACCCCGCCCTCCTCAATTATCAGCTTACCATAGCGCGGATTGTCACTCGCCAGAGACACCAGCGACGCCGCGGCGTCCGACCGCTCCTCCGGGGACCCCGTGTGGAGGACGGCGATCTGCTCCCAGATGAAGCAGAGGATCGGCTCGTTCGCGGCTATGGGAGGGAGCCCCCCGAGGTACTCGCCGCCGGCTTCGCCGGCCGAGACCCGGAGGAGCCAGGAGACGTCGCCGACGGAGTTTTCAAGTGGGAGGAGACCTTGCGGAAGGCAGCGCTAGGGTTGAGTGTAAACACGCACTTCATGAAAGCGTTGCCGCGATACTTGAGGACCAGGGCAAGAGCCTTGTCGAGGACCTGTTCGGTCTCCTCGATGATGCGACGCGTGGGACGCTCGTAGAGTTCGGAACTGGCACGCGTGGTCCTTGATTGGAGTGGTTCCATTAGAGTTTTTGTTGAAGTCAATCTTAGGTTGAGAACATAGTGTCCGGTAGTAAACAGGTCCTCTTGATGACAAGTTGAACGGTGGAATAGGACCATTGAGGTTTAGAGCAAAATAGGACACTGTGGCTAACTTAGATAAATAAACGGGGATTGTGAGAATACTTCGTTGGTAGGATAGAGGATACTTAAAAACATGAGTTGGTATATCCCTAATCATATCTGGTCGAGTACATTGTGATTAGTCAAATGTGTTTGGCGTTGAAGGTGAGTCTGATGCGTCAGACATCTGAACCTTCTTCGGTGACCAATTGAGTAGTAAGGGAGTGTTGGGGGAGTGTCTCATTGTGATGTAGTCCAACTAGATAGTTTGGCAAACAGAAACCATTATGGGTCGGGTTAAAGGGAAGTGAAGTAGTGATTTTGGGCAGTAGGAGCGTGGGGAGTATATGGTATGTTTAGATACTCTAAACAAGGCAAATGGAACTTAATAAGAACATAAAACTGAGTGAAAACTTACTAGGATAGCATATTGGAAATAGACTCCCTAAGTTATGGAAACTAGTAAATTAGAGTTAAATACCATCCTAACTCACTTCAAAATCACTCTAGGAATATATAAAACCAGTTAGACAAGCTTAAATGAGTCCATATCACCAATTAGGGGTCTTAGAAGTTGGGGAAGAGGTCTAGAACGAATTTGGGGGTGTTGTATGTGTTTTCTTTTGGAATGATCATCCATTTGGATGTGAGAAGAGGAGAATGAGGTTTCCTTGGAGACAATTTTGGAAGGAAACAGAGATGTTGCAGCTTAGTTCTCTAGGTTTTATGTCATTTGAACTCAAATTATTTTGAAGACTCTTATTATATTTCAAGTTTTAAATTCCTAGCATTTTATAGGAGGGTTATGATACTCCAATTCTAAATTTCTGTACTATTTAAGGATGACTTGTAATCCTAATTATTCTTAATTGCTTTCCTATATTATGCATGATAACGTCTTATTTATATATTTCTCTTCTATATAATTGGGACGTCACAGTATTAGAATTGATAATATTTTAAAATAATGAAACAGACTATTTTAAAGTTAAATAATTTAGTAATATAAATAGAAATTTTTATATTTTTTTTCATCATAAAAAATACTTACCATCTTTCTAACATTTCTCTTAATTTTCTTTACAAGTTCAAATATCACTAATACGACAAAAGGATACCATAATGATTGTTTTAAAGTTATGGTAGCTATTTTAAAACCGAACTATATTCAGACGAGGTAAAAACACGAAACATTTAATTTTGTAATTAAAATTTGAACATGAAATTCAAGAACCGTAATAACAAAGTGGGGAAAAGTAAATTTAAAGATTTAAATAAAGATTGATTATGTGATGGAGATAATATATGACTTTATCTGATTTTTTCTAAAAAGTTTGTGCATATGATGTCAACTTATTAGATATCAAAGATAATTACATGATTAAATATGTTTTTAATCTTTGAATTATCATGTTATTTTGAGTTTTATCTCCTTTCGAAAAGTTTGTTTATTTTAATCCTCTTAACTTTGAAAACCTGTATTTTTAATTCTTAAAAAACAACTATGTTAAATTTTCTGTTAGATGGATAATAGTAATCCATGTGTGTTGTTAGCTTACTGATACGTGTATGTCACGTTACTTTTATTTTCTGAAATCAGATTAATTCCACGTGAACCAAAGGAAACCCTAAAGAGGCACTAGCTTCCTCTCAGGCACGTGCACAAGGTCGCCATTGAAGCAACCGCCGCAAGCTGCAAGCCCAGACAACGCTAGCGCCACCGATCGTCGTCATGGTCTCCACTGGATTCTGGATGTTAAACTTCTGGGAAGAAAAAACGTGGATCACCAAAGTCAAGCAACGCTAAATTATCCTTAGATAAGCCTAAGAAAACTCAAGAGCCCCTGTTGATTTAGGTGTTTTAGTTGGTAGTCGTGAAGTTGGTTCAATTGGTCTCTGTTGGGTTCTTGAAGCGTTTCGAGAAAACCCTAGAACCAGAGAAAAATAAGAGAGACAGAGAGCGGAGCGTGAGAATGAATACTGAATATTATTGAATGAAAAGTTGTTATTGAGGAGCGGGGTTGGTTACTATTTATAACCAACGTAAACGCGCAACAGGCCAAAACCGGCAAACAAAACAAGCCCAAAACAAGCCCAAAACGCGCACCCGATAAACCACACAAAGCAAACAACCAGACCGACCGGACCGACCGGTCAACAGACAAAAGAAGCTAAGTCTAAATAACAATTCTCCACCTAGACTTGCTTCAAAAAAAAAAAACAAAACACGGACACGGCCGGTCAAACAATTAGTGACCGACCGGTAGACACCCAATCCTGGACAACAACAAGAGAAACCTCTCCAGAGACAGAAAAAGGTTACCGCCCGGTCTATCCCTTTTAATGTCTATGCCCAAAATCCGCCTTGCTTCCCCTTGCTTTTTCATTTCGAAAGCATCCGCCAACCTTGCTTTCATCTCACCGATCATGCCCCTGTCACTGCTAGCAATTATGATATCATCCACATAAAGCAGGAGATATAACATTTCACCGTCATGATTCAGAGTGTAAACACAGTCATCATAATTGCACCGCTTGAAGTTCAGCTTTATCAGAAAGTCATCAAATTTCCTGTACCACTGCCTTGGGCTTTGCTTCAAGCCATAAAGTGACTTCTGCAACAGACACACCCTATCATCCACAGCGAAACCGTCCGGTTGCTTCATATAGATGGTTTCCTCCAAATCGCCGTGCAGAAAAGCTGTCCGAACGTCCAACTATTCAAGATGCAAATTGCAATGCACAACTATTGCCATCAGAACTCTGACCGAACAATGCTTAACCACTGGAGCAAAGATCTCATGATAGTCTACGCCTTCAATCTGAGTAAAGCCTTTGGCAACAAGCCTAGCTTTGTACCTCGCTTTCTCACCGCCCGGTGTAGCTTCCTTTTTCTTGAAAATCCATTTCGAACCTATGACCTTCTTACCCTTCGACAAATCCACCAATCTCCAGGTGCTATTCTTTTTCAAAGCCTCCAACTCTTCTTCCATAGCACCCTGCCAAAGATGCCGGTCGCTGCTGTCAAGGGCCTCCTTATAACTTCTCGGTTCATCCGATCGGTTAAGATCTTCAGCAACATTCTGGGCGTAGCAGATTAGATCCGCCTCTCCAAACCGTTTGGTTGGCTTGGAGATCCTTCTTTCTCTGTCACGAACAAGCTGATAGTTTCTCAAATCAACACCAGCAGCTTTTCCATGACTTCCCTCGCCAGACATACCATCTGTATCATCACCAAGGTCTGTTCGAAATTCATCCGATCGGTTCTCCTCTATCGTCCGACCGTTTTCAACTTGCCCTTCACCTGTTTGGTTTTCCTCAGTCCCACCGGGCGTGCCAGCTCCATTAGTAGTATGCTCCACCTCCACGAGAATCTTCTTCTCACTTCCAGAGTTTTCAGGGTGCATCGCCATCCTTGTTTCATCAAAAATGACATCCCTACTAATGATTAGTTTTGAAGGTGAATCTAACCTCCATAACCTGTATCCCTTAACTCCTTCGGCGTATCCAAGAAAGATACATTTCGCCGCCCGGGAATCCAGCTTATCACCCCTGACATGAGCAAACGCCAAAGAACCAAACACTCTCAAGTGTGAGTAATCAGCCGGTCGTCCACTCCACACTTCCATTGGCATTTTAAAATTGAGAGCTGAAGACAGACTCCTGTTAATCAGATAGACGGCCGTATTGGCAGCCTCTCCCCAGAAAGCCTTTGACAACCCTGATCCCAGCAACATGCACCGGACCCTCTCCAGAATGGTTCTATTCATCCGTTCGGCCAAGCCATTCTGTTGCGGAGTTCCAACGACCGTTCTGTGCCTCCTGATCCCTTTCTCTTTGCAAAAACCATTAAACTCCTCTGAAACGAACTCCAGCCCATTATCGGTTCTTAGGCATTTCAGCCTACACCCCAATTGGTTCTCAATCTGTGTGTGCCACTCTTTGAACTTCTGAAACGTTTCAGACTTATTTTTTAGAACGTAAATCCACACTCTCCTTGAGAAATCATCAATTATACTTAAGAAATACGCTCCTCCACCATGAGTTAAGGTTCTTGCCGGTCCCCATAAGTCAGCATGGACATATTCAAAGGGGCGTTCGGTTGAGTGTTTCCCTTTTCCGAACGGTATCCTGTGTGATTTTCCTAAGACACAATGGTCACAGAAATCCAGCTTCTGCAATTTGTCTCCCAGAAGCAAGCCTTGCTTTTCCAATTCTTCAAGACCCTTCTCACTGATGTGTCCCATCCTCAAGTGCCATAACCGGGCGGTATTCTCGGTCCCACTTGCTACTGAGACATGACCAATGACAGTTGATCCCTCCAGAATGTATAAGTCGTTCCTCCTTCTGCCTTTGGCAACCACATAATCTCCAGAATTGACCCTCATTACTCCATCTTCAACTTTAGTGGTGTAACCTCCAAGATCAAATGCACTAATAGAAATCAAATTTCTCTTTAGTTCGGGCACATACCTAACAGCCTGCAACACCATCTCACGATTGTCAAACATCTTCAGCCTCACCGACCCCACACCTTGCACTCGGCAAGCTTTGTTATTTCCGAGCAGTACATTTCCATGCTCTTTCTGATCAAGATTCTCAAAAAACTCCTTCACTGGGCACATGTGATAGGAGCAGCCGGAATCCATGACCCAGCTCCTTTGAGGATCTTCAGACGAAGCCACCAGCACTCCAGCCGACTCATATCCCTCAGACGCCTCTGCCACATCAGCGGTTTCTTGTGGCCGACCGGCCTTTCCTTTCTCCGGGCAGAACTTCTTGATATGACCCATCTTCTGGCACTTGAAGCAACGCACCTGCTTCGTACCGTCCGGATTCAGCTTCTTCTCTTTTCCAGACTGCTTCTTCCCTTTCCCTTTCACCGAGATCAATCCGGACGCTCCTTCCTCGGTTGTCTTCGAATCTTGAAGTTTTTGGAACTCCTTGGTTCGAATTGACGTCAAAACCTCCTCTAACGTGATCACTTGATCTTTCCCGTAGAGTAACGCATCCCTGAAATGCTCGAAGGTTCTTGGAAGCGCATTCAACAGGATGACAGCTTTATCTTCATCCTCCAACTTCACTTCAATATTCTCCAGATCATCAACTATCTTGCTGAATTCTGCAATCTGCTCCTCTATCGTTCTTGATTCTGACATCTTGAACGAAAAGAGTTGCTGCTTCAGGCACAACCTATGAGCCAACGATCTCGTCTTGTACAGAGACTCCAGTTTTGCCCAGATTTCAGCGGCAGTCTTCTCCTTCGCAACCTCCCTCAGTACCTTATCACCAAGGCACAAGATGATTGCACTCCTTGCCTTATCTCCCATCTTCTTCTTCTCTTCTTGAGTCATGGCATCACTCATCCTCGACTTACCCTTCAACGCTTCATCACATCCCTGCTGTATCAAGATTGCCTCCATCTTGATCTTCCACAGCCCGAAGTCATTAGCGCCGTTGAATTTCTCCACGTCGAACTTGGTTGCCATTGTTTCTTGGGAATTCTTGAATCCTTGCCCCACGGTGGGCGCCAATTGTTGGGTTCTTGGAGCGTTTCGAGAAAACCCTAGAACCAGAGAAAAATAAGAGAGAGAGAGAGAGCGGAGCGTGAGAATGAATACTGAATATTATTGAATGAAAAGTTGTTATTGAGGAGCGGGGTTGGTTACTATTTATAACCAACGTAAACGCGCAACAGGCCAAAACCGGCAAACAAAACAAGCCCAAAACGCGCACCCGGTAAACCACACAAAGCAAACAACCAGACCGACCGGACCGACCGGTCAACAGACAAAAGAAGCTAAGTCTAAATAACAGTCTCTCGCAGACAAGATTAAGCTAAAAATAAAATGATATTTCAACACCAATTTTTACATTATTTTGACATTGCATATGTGTTAAAATATAGTTGGATGATTTCAAATTAAAAAAAAAAAAACTGAAGTAAGAATATATTTAAAAGAAAAAAAACTAATTTTTTTTTTAATTTAAAATCCTCCAATTACATTTTAACACATATACAGTATCAAAATGACATCAAATCAAAATATCATTTTCCTAAATTAAAGTCAGCAAAACGACTTTTAAAGCAATGTCTACTACAAGTGATGTACTAAGGAAAATCTCAAGCTTCGTGTTCTTTTTCTCACAGCTGTCTACGCTGGGGTGTTGGTTTGTTTCCAACAACAAATTTTCTACTTTGTCCATGCATCTTGACACGTGTCTCACTGGTTGATGTTTTTTTCATTTTCAGACTTTCTTTTTGGTAGGTGTGTTGGTTCCTAAAATATCAATTTTAGTCATTGCATAGTTTTCTAATCATGTTTACCTTTACAATCTCTTCATGGTTTTATTGTGTTTCGGTATAAATTTTGGGGACCGAAAGGACTGACCTGGGTGACGTAGCACTCCTGCTTGCTGATGCTTGGTTTACCTTTGTCGTTCACCTTTCCTGGTTCTCCAACCGCTCATTCCTCTTTAGCTTTACTGTCTGCTAACCTTCAAGCTTTGACCGGCCGGAGGAGGTACCTGTAATGGCACTCCGACGCCTAAGTTAGGGAAAGTGCCTTGAATGCAAGGTTAGGGATTCTCAGTATGAGAATGTAGAGTGAAATCACTTTGCTAATTCAGAACGAATTAGGTAAAATGTAGCAAGTGTATTGTAGGGTAAGATAGCATAAAAGAGTGTAAGAGAAAAACGTACCTGGCTTGTGATTCCAGCCCTGTATATATAGGTTGTTATCAAATATAAACAGAATATAATATAAACAGCTATACCTGAATATTCGGTTGTTTAGATCTTATTTGATCTTATCTGATACTTATAATATTTGTTAAGATATGCTTTCAATAAATCATATTCTCGTAATGGTCCATAGGCCCACTAATAATAAAAAACCATAATGACCCATCATTAGTATGATTGAGGCCCATTAACCGTTTAGGACCGTTCGGCTACTAGTCATAACCGTTCGGCCCAAATATCATATCGTACATCATCCCCCCCAAGTCCAAATGAAGCGTTGGGCTTTATCAACGATTGAATGCAGGACTTATGAGTTGAGGGAGGTTTTATTTGTTGTGTTTGGAGAGCGTGCTCCTAGTAGTTGCTCGTCTGTTTGAACTTTGTCAGATGTTGAATGCTGATGGGGGGACTTTTTTCCCATGTTGATGATGACTTGATAATATCTTGTTTACCTGTTCTGAAAGGAAAATAAGACATAAGTATTTATTCAAGCTTACTTGTATAGTTGGAGGTGTTCGGACTCGGTGTTCCGTGCCTTTTAATAGTAGTTGGGCGTCCGGACTCGGTGGTCCTTAGGTTGTCTGGATGTAGTGACCCGGAGGACATGCAATGTCCTTAGATTGTTTGGACGTGGTAGTCCGAAGTTCAAGTGATGCCCTTGAGTGTTTGGACGTTTAGTCCGGAGGACAAGTGTTGCCCCTGAATGTTTGGACGTTTAGTCCGTTCAGACGTTTAGTCCGGAGGGCAAGTGCTGCCCCTGAATGTTTGGACGTTTAGTCCGTTCAGACGTTTAGTCCGGAGGGCAAGTGCTGCTCCTGAATGTTTGGACGTTTAGTCCGTTCAGACGTTTAGTCTGGAGGGCAAGTGCTGCCCCTGAATGTTTGGACGTTTAGTCCGTTCAGACGTTTAGTCTGGAGGGCAAGTGCTGCTCCTGAATGTTTGGACGTTTAATCCGTTTGGACGTTTAGTCCGGAAGGCAAGTGCTGCCCCTGAATGTTTGGAGGACATGTGATGTCCTTAGATTGGAGGACACGTAATGCCCTTAGCCTGGAAATCTTTTCCATTGATTGAGTGTCTCAACACGAACGATTTCTCTGGCGTTTTGCTCTTGTGATTATCTGTACTGAGAAAAGAGTAGCCAATGCATTTATCACGTTAGATAATTAATATCAAAAATGGACTATGTTATAAGGCCGATCAGCCGAGATAGTAAGACTGGTTGGTCTTCGGTTGATTGCTCGAAGAGTCCATATTAGGATGAGCCGTGGATGGTCGGGATGTCACTGTTCTAGTGCTTGCTTTAGTAATATGCAAGATATATATTATCAAAGATATGATCGAGACCGATTGGTTAAGATTTGTAACCGTTTTAGTAATCTGCAAGAGATATAATATCAGAGATATATTGAGACTGATCGGTTAAGATTGTAACCGCTTTAGAGTCATGATCGGTCGGTTGAGATTTAACGGATTTAGTAACCGCTTTAGTAATCTGCAAGAGACATAATATCAGAGATATATTGAGACTGATCGGTTAAGATTTTAACCGCTTTAGAGTCATGATCGGTCGGTTGAGATTTAACGGCTTTAGTAACCGCTTTAGTAATCGCTTTAGGAATCTGCAAGAGATATAATATCAGAGATATATTGAGACTGATCGGTTAAGATTGTAACCGCTTTAGAGTCATGATCGGTCGGTTGAGATTTAACGGATTTAGTAACCGCTTTAGTAATCTGCAAGAGACATAATATCAGAGATATATTGAGACTGATCGGTTAAGATTTTAACCGCTTTAGAGTCATGATCGGTCGGTTGAGATTTAACGGCTTTAGTAACCGCTTTAGTAATCGCTTTAGGAATCTGCAAGAGATATAATATCAGAGATATATTGAGACTGATCGGTTAAGATTGTAACCGCTTTAGAGTCATGATCGGTCGGTTGAGATTTAACGGATTTAGTAACCGCTTTAGTAATCTGCAAGAGACATAATATCAGAGATATATTGAGACTGATCGGTTAAGATTTTAACCGCTTTAGAGTCATGATCGGTCGGTTGAGATTTAACGGCTTTAGTAACCGCTTTAGAAATCGCTTTAGGAATCTGCAAGAGATATAATATCAGAGATATATTGAGACTGATCGGTTAAGATTGTAACCGCTTTAGAGTCATGATCGGTCGGTTGAGATTTAATGGATTTAGTAACCGCTTTAGTAATCTGCAAGAGACATAATATCAGAGATATATTGAGACTGATCGGTTAAGATTTTAACCGCTTTAGAGTCATGATCGGTCGGTTGAGATTTAACGGCTTTAGTAATCGCTTTAGGAATCTGCAAGAGATATAATATCAGAGATATATTGAGACTGATCGGTTAAGATTGTAACCGCTTTTGTAATCGCTTTAGTGTTGTTGATGAGACTTCACGTAAAGGTGATGATCCATAATGTGTAGCTTTCGTTTTGTTGAAAATTCCTAGTGTTGATCTGAAGCAGTGATGTTGATACCGAGCACTTGTCTTGGTTCCTTGCGGCTTTCAATGGGATGCCCTCCGGCCCCACGGTGGGCGCCAAAATGTTTCGGTATAAATTTTGGGGACCGAAAGGACTGACCTGGGTGACGTGGCACTCCTGCTTGCTGACGCTTGGTTTGCCTTTGTCGTTCACCTTTCCTGGTTCTCCAACCGCTCATTCCTCTTTAGCTATATTGTCTGCTGACCTTCAAGCTTTGACCGGTCGGGGGAGGTACCTGTAATGGCACTCCGACGCCCAAGTTAGGGAAAGTGCCTTGAATGCAAGGCTAGGGATTCTCAGTATGAGAATGTAGAGTGAAATCACTTTGCTAATTCATAACGAATTAGGTAAAATGTAGCAAGTGTATTGTAGGGTAAGATAGCATAAGAGAGCGTAAGAGAAAAACGTACCTGGCTTGTGATTCCAACCCTGTATATATAGGTTGTTATCAAATATAAACAGAATATAATATAAACAGTTATACCTGAATATTCGGTTGTTTAGATCTTATTTGATCTTATCTGATACTTATAATATTTGTTAAGATATGCTTTCAATAAATCATATTCTCGTAATGGTCCATAGGCCCACTAATAATAAAAAACCATAATAATCCATCATTAATATGATTGAGCCTCATTAACCGTTTAGGACCGTTCGGCTACTAGTCGTAACCGTTCGCCCAAATATCATATCGTACATATTGTATTTTTAATTTTGTCCGTGTTTTATAGGCGGTTATCTTTCTTTTGTTTTCATTTTGAACTTATTTCGGCTTCATTATTCGTTCTTTATTTAATGATGGCTCTATTTTAGTTGCTCTACTTTTTTGTTTTGTTTTTTCTGCAAACTTTCAGCACACACTAATGTGTTGTATACATTTAAGTTTTTCTATTTTTTTTGTTTTGTAAACTTATTTTATTATAGTTACTTTTAATTCTTTCTTCTTCTTTTTTTCGTAAGTCCTTTTACAGGGTGTACCAAGCTTTTTGTATTCAGTTAAAAAGATATATGTTACAACTGAAATCGTGATAAAATGACGAGAACTAAAAGAAAAAATTATTTAAAAGACTTTTAAAGTTGCCACTATGAATTATTTTAGAAAAACTAAAAAAAACGGAAAAAATATGACAAGTTAAAAAAAAAAAAAAAAAAACTAATTTTGGATATCAGAGTTGGTTATACGTAATGTAAAGAAGGTGTTTTCCGTATACAGAACTTGCTCTAGATGACACCTTTAATAAAAAAGGAAAATAGATACAACTTTCAAATTGTTTATTATTTCCCTTAAAAAATAAGAAAAGAATGATCAACAATATTTTTTTTTGGGCTCGAGTAAGATTGATCCTCCCTCTTATGGATCTCCATTCACAATGATAAATGATGAAGGAAGTTATGTAGTTATTTAGAAAATGTTTGAGAATTTATTTGATTTTTAATTTTTTAAAATTTTATATTTTTTCTATTTTTGAGTTATTTTGAAAACGAGAGTGTTACGCTCTGCGTGTGGTGAAAAAAAGACGATTTTTTATTTGTAAAATATTTTTATTTTCATATTTTTATTATTTAAAAAAGTGAGTGTAGCATACCTTATATCTTTAAAATTATTTTTAAAATTTATTTTCATCCTTCTATCTGATCATACCCTGTTTTCTTTTGAGTTTGTAGTATATGTTTGGTCAAGCTCTCATTCTACTGTTTTCTCAACAATCGTAAGGCTTAAGGCAAAATAGTAATCAATCTTTTGAAGTCTCAAGCTGTACTCATAATTTTTTTCCTGCTGTCAAAATAAAAATAAAAAGAAAATGATTTTAAATTTTTTTTCTATTGTATTTATTTAATTTAGTTTTAATTTTTTATTTGGTTCTAAATTTTGTTAATTTGATTTTTGCTAACATGAATTTAATAATTAACGAAAAGTAAATATAAGATTTTTTTAGTTTATTTTTATTTTCTTAGTTTTTTATAATTTACTAAATTTTTATTTTCTTTTAATTTTTTTTAATTTTAAAGTTAGTATCATGTCACGTATAAAGACCAATAACACATGTTAGGATAAATATTTAATATTTCATTTGATTTTTATATTTGTTATTTAATTTTAATTTTAATTTTTTAAAATTAAATAATTTAATTTTTTTCTAAATTAAAACTAAATTTAATTTTTATACTAATATTTTTATCAAAATTCATATTTTTATTAAATATTTTTAATTTAAGATTACAATGGATTTAAATTTAGAATAAAATTTTTGGAAATAGAAATTTAGATTTCGAATGAAAATTTTAGAAATAGAAAATAACACCTTACTTTAAAATTTTAAAAGGATAAAAATAAAATGCATATCTGAAAGCGAGAAATCTCAAAGACCTAAAAGCGAAAAAAATAGTTCTCTCACATTCGAGGATATTTTAGACTCTACGAAGCAAACATGTCATTATTTTTAGTTTTTAATTTTAAAATTGGTAAATTGGATTTAGTTCCTGTAAAATATCTTAAAAAAAAATATTTCAACATCTTAAATTACTAGTATTATTCAACCAGACAAATAACAATTACGTTAAATATCTAAGAATTCTTATCGGTGTCATATTATATAAAACGCAATACGTTTATCAATTTCTTTATCATTCATTTGTTTTTCTATATTTATTTTTATCTCTTTATTAATTATACACAGCGCGAGTGATGCTGTGTTTTGCAATATCTTTTTATGTTTTGTCAATTTTCATTTAGGACAATTGGATTTGAGAGAAGACGCAGATGGATTGACGGAGGAATCCATTAACATATAGTTGCCCCCTTCTGCATGAATAATACATATACATCCATTATCATTTTCAAGAACAACACCGCATGAATAGAGTCACGACAGGATCACATTCTTTATTTGCATGTTTTTCAATTCTAAAATTTCACAGTTTCTTTGCTTTTCTTTTAAACTTTCCGCCCTCACAAATATACAAAGTCAAGCGAAACAAACTCGTTGTTGCGCTTTGGTGAGGATAGCTGAATACGAACCTTTTATATAAAAGTAAACCAACAAATATCTTAAACTTTTAGTCGTGGAAAAACAAAAGTACGAAAAATAAAACGATGGTAATGTTAAATCACACCAATAATACAAGGTATATATTAATAAGGATGGATTAAAAAAGTGATGATTGATTTTAAAAGAAACTATGTATATGCTAATGCAAAAATGAATGTTTTGACTTGAATTTATGAGTACATTCTCAAAAATATGAAGATTTATTGTCTTCATTAATGTTGAAATTTTGATCTTGCTCGGAGGAGGCATCAACTTTAAAGAAAATGCATGGAAAAGTACATAACAAATTTAGGGAGTTGGAGAGGTGATATTCACTTCAATTCAAAGATAGCACCAACAAATTTATGTAGTCAAGAAAACGACGGTAATCTTACATCATCACATTCTTAATATACAAGCTATATATTATGAACATAAAGTAATACAAGAAAAATAACTTACACACAATAATAAAACATACAACAACAATCGCTCGTAAACCTTCAACAATTATGCGTTGGGTGCTATTGTAGTGTCAGCTCTAGTTCCTGCGCTCAAGCTGATTTCCCAATCTCTGTTTGATAAACGTAATCTTATTCGGAATATTATAAAGCCACAAATAACGCTAATAAAAGCTAACACGCCTGTGTATTTTACTACGTTTTTCCTTGAAGCCTCTTTTTTCTTCTCTGCCTTCCTCCAACTGCACAAAATTCAAAACCAATGTCTAAAGAATTTATTACATTATAATTTTCTATCACCACAAAATTTTATTATTTTAAATTATGATGAATCTTTCAAGTATATTTACTGCATGGATTTAACAAGAATAAAACTTAAATGCAATCCATATAAAAAATTAATGATAAAATCTTCAATCCAAACTTACAATAAATTTATCACCAAACTAAACTTTCTCATCTCAGCAATTCCCAACAAATTAATATAACTTATTTTGTATAATAACGCTTATTTTGTTAATATCTTGAAAAGCATTCGTCACTTCCACACACAATTCTATCACAATAGTATTTTACATTTTTCTAATTTTTTAAATAAGCGTCTATTTGAAGATTAATTGAATCGTGTGTTCCAGATACCAAATCGCAATGTATATACTTATACGTCAATCAGGAAAAATCAAGACGAGACCAAACATACGAACCATTTTTTATTTTTTTTTTCTGCTTCCGGCTGTGATTACGTAACTAAAAATACAGTATCTCCGTTGTTTTAGAACGTAAAGTATATTTAGTCTCATAAACGCCTGTAAGAATTATTTTGGTCATGAAATTGAGAAAACAATTACCTTTTGGAGGTGGTGGGACAGAAAGTGACTGTATAATGATGAGAAGAACAAGTGAAGAAGCCATCGTGAGCATAGACGCGAGCGTCAGAACACGCGGTCTTAAAAAATAGTGAACTGAGGCATGCTTCAGTTTGGCACGTGTTTTTGCAACCCACTGTCTCTTCATCCCTAATAACCTTAAGCTCCGTCGGACAGGCCGCGTTCAAGTCCGCCAAGCAACCTGTCGCCAAACAATTTCCACCTGTGGGAGCCACTGTCGCCGGAAGGTTGAAACCCTCCACAAGGCTGACATAGTATAAGTTCATCTGGGACGTGCCGTTAAAATCAAGCTCCACCAGAGTAACGGGTGGGGTGGGGTTCGCGCCAGCGCATTCAACCGTTGACTTCCCACAGTCACCGGTGACACATGAGAACTTGCCGGTGATGTCAGTGAAGCAAAGGGTCCGACCCCACAATCGGCCGGACCAAGCTGGAGGCACGGGGAGAGTGTTGGAGTCACCTGGTAGGAGGGCAAAGCCGGTTGTATTTATTTTAAAATAATGTTTTTATTTTAAAATATAAAATAATTTAAGATGAATTAATTATAAAAATATAATTATTACTTTTTCTATTAAGTGTTGGGAAAAAGTAGGAAAATGAAGAATTATACGTGAAAAAAAAAAATCTTCTCTTTTGCTCTATCTAAAATCCTTCCACGATTGGTTAATACTGTTATTTTATAGATTATTAGCAGTTTGGTCATACTTGTTCTTAAATTATTTTAGCCACCATATTTCGATGGGGAGAAATAAAACATTCTTAAAAACAAATGAGATAGGACGACTTTTCATACAGTTGTTGGATTGGCAACTCCTTCCTTGAACATGATGTGGGTCATAAAGCAAAAAGAATTATTATACCTGACACCTCAACTTTTCACCTGCATTCCACTGACGCCATCATAAATTATTAAAAAGTTTTTCTCATATACTCAACTTACACCTTAATTAAGTTAGAAAAGCAAGTTAAAACACATTAAATTAAAGTACTTATTGTATAAATCACTCATGGACTATAGAATAAAAATAAACTAAATATGACTCCTATTTTATTAACTGTTTGGTTAAATTTATTTTAAAAACAACAACCCCATCTATTTCATGGCCAAGGTCACATAATCACATAATCGAAAGAGTAGTAAAATATTGGAGGTGACGACACGAATTAATGCCCTTCCGTTCCCTTAAAGTCAATATCTATGCGCATTCATTCCATTGTATTTTCGTATTTGCCTTATCTCGTGTCATGGAACAAAGGAAAGAGAAAATAATTTATATTATAACTAAAAGGGATTTTTCTTTTTTATATTTATATTTGTTTTTTAGTTTCATACTTTAAATAATTTTTTAATTAAAATAATTAATATTTTAATTTTATATTTTAATTAATCGTTTTTATAATTTAACTATTTTTTATTTGATCTTACTTTTAAACTTGATTTTTTTAATTCAAAAAATCATCTAAAAAATAAAAGAAATTATTTATAAAGAAATTATAAAAATTATTTATATTTAATTCACGTTTAATAATAATGAAAAAGAAAAGTTACAGTTTTAATATAACAAAATTAATTAAGTTAATTCTAATTTGTAACGCCCCTATTTTTTGGGATGTATGAGGAAAATTTTAAACTTTTTAAAATTATCATATCATCGCAGAAATCCACTTATATAATACCGCGAAATTAATATAATCAAATCGGAATAAAGTAAATTCAATTACATTGTTTTTAAAATTTATAGCACAAAAGCTTTAAATAACCCAAGTCGTCTTTCCACCACAACTTAATAACAATTCAATCATTTACAATTATCCTATTAACAGAATCATTTATACACTATGATGATTATCAATATCCTCGTTAACTATATCAAGACTATACCATTAATGTCGTCCTTATCAACATCATCTCCAAATACATCATCACTATAAATCATCATCATATACCTAAGTACAATAATCATTTTCATTCTCTATCTAACATCATTCATTCATCATTATCTAAAGTTCATTGAAACTCAATATATTAAATATAAACTTCTCACGAGTTCCACTCAAACAATAAAATAAATAAAACAAATAAATAATAACATTTCATACCAATCCAAAAATAATAAATAATTTATCATTTTAATTATTGTAACCTTATTCACCTACTCGTATAAAAACATTTCCAACCAATTTATAATAAAGGTGAACACTATCAAAAGTTAACTAACATATACACATACTTTTCTTTCTTCTAAGCCCACCCTTCCCTTTTTTTTTTCTCTAAATTCACGTTGCTTCGTATTAAATTGAACATCAACTTCACTCTTCATGAAGTGGCCCCACTTAGAACAAATAAAAAGCTCTCTCTTACTAGTCATTAATGTCGCGGGTCCCACCAATTCACAAATTACCATCATTCTTTCTATTCTTACGTAGTCAATATAAGTTTCTTCCTATTCACCCATGCTTTTACAATAAAATGATATATAAAGCATAATAAAACCAAAAGAAACTACCATCCAAAATAAATGCTTTTATATGTTTTTGCTGAGGTATATTTCTCTTTGCTTCCTTTTATATGTTTTTGCTCATAGGTTGTATATATCCTTCTTTTCATTACGTATATTCATCAAGAGGAAAAATTATTTTCATTATCCTTTGTTTCTATCTTTTCATACTTTGCCATGTTTTCTTTTAAGTTTGTAATATATATGTTTGGTCAAACTCTCATTCTACTCTTTTTCTCAACAAGCGTGGCTTCTTCCTTTGAAAAGGCAAAATAGTAATCCATCTTTTGTCGTCTCAAGCTTTACTCTCTTCCTTCAATTTATTCAATATAGTTTTAATATATTTTTTAATTTGGTTTTAATTTTTATTTTTGTTCATTTTTTTACTAACACCACTGTTTAAATAATTAATGAAAAGTGAATATATATTAGTTGGTGATTTTTTATGTTTTTTTTAACTTTTTAAATTTTTTAATTTTTTAACATTTTTTTTTAATTTTTAAAAGACGTTCACATATCAAATTAGTATTGTGTGAGGGTGAGTAACACTTTGAGTCCATGTTTTATATTTCATTTGGTCTTTATATATTTATTTTTGTTTAATTGATATTTAATTTTTAAAAAATTAAATAACATTGTTAATTTCTAAATTAAGATCAAATTTAATTTTTATATAATTATTATATTGATATTTTTATTAAAATTTACATTTTTATTAAATATTTTTAATTTATAGTTATAATTGATTTAAATTTATAATTAAAATTTTAGAAATGAAAAGAAACCTCATTAGTTCAAAATTTTAAGAGGATAAAAATAAAAGGAATATCTGAAACGAGAGATAAAAAAAATAGTTCTCTCACATTTGAGGATATTTTAGACTCTACGAAGAAAAAATATCATTAGTTTTAGTTCTTAATTATAAAATTCATAATTTGGTTTTGGTTCCAGTAAAATTCTTTAAAAAAAATAATTCTTTCAACTTTTTAAATTACTAGTTTTAGTCAACCAGACAAATAACATTTATGTTAAATATCTAAAAAATTTGTTATCAGCGTCATATTATATCACAACGCAATATGTTTATCAATTTCTTTATTATTCATTTGTTTTTCTATATTTATTTCATCTCTTTATTAATTATATACAGCGGAAGTGATGCTGTATTTTTCAATATTTTTTCATGTTTTTGTCAATTTTCTTTTAGGACAATTAGATTTAAAAAAATATGCAGATGGATTCACGGGGAATCCATTAACAATAGTTGCTCCCTTCTGCACGTTATATTATGCATATACTTGATCATAATTGTCACGAATTTATTGGATAATAATATGGTTTGTTTTACAAAAAATCATTTTAAGTTATAAACAAGATAAAAAAAGTATATTTAGTATTTATGGTTGTTTTATCTAGCTAATCATCATATAATTTATGGAATATTCGATTTTTTTTTCTTTCATATAAACCTAAATATATAGTGTATAGCTTTCTTCTGGAAGAATAATGATGAAGCTAGTAATACAAGACGTGGTAGTTGGAAACCTTAAAAGGATGTATTTGCAACGCCTTCATTACAGGACAAAAAGTAAACAGCGCTTGAGGTAATGTGACCTATCATTTCGTGCATCGGGATAGTTGAATGCTTATTTTTTCTATTTTTCAAAGCAAAAAAGAGTTATTATACCTTACACTACTCAACTTATGCACATTCAGCACCTACGCCTTCACAAAAGCTAACGGTCTCTTTCTTTATCGCATACATGTTTCTCTTTTTCTCTTTTTTGGATACATGTTGTCTCTTTTATTGTTTATTATTGGGTGATTATTTAAAAAAGCGTCTTGCATGATTTTTGTTTTGGTGTATTATTGACTTAGGGAAGGATTTGAAGAGAAAATAAGGGTGTTAAATCCCAATTTTCATAATGGATTTGACGGAAAAAGAACTATTTGTCTCGTTGCATGAAGATATTCTCATTTAGCTGGCAAGGAAGTGAAGGTTAGGGATGAACCTAAAATTACATTTTAGGATAACTCCTAATACATTATTAATTGCATCTTTATAAATAATAATAACTAAACCATTATAAGAGATGTACAAAGTGCTAAAATCTAGTTTCAACATGTCTTTTTGTCCATAAGTTAAACTTTTTAGTTAAAAGTGTTTTAATATTTTGTTACTTTTTTAAATCAATTTTATTCCATTGCATCAAGTCTTTTTCACACTTATAATACACCTTTTAAAATCTTGTGTATTCTATCAAATGTGTGTGAATACAACATTTTGTTTTACTACAAACTTCCCATTATACTTACTAAAAAAATTGATTGTTCAGAATATCCAACAGTATCATTAGACCTGTCAATTTGGCCCATCACATAAGATATGACTGTGACTCACAAGAGTTAGGACCAAAAAAGCCTACGTATCAAAAATTATTTATTAAAAAAATCTACAGGATCAAAATATCCATAAAGTCCTATGAGATAGGACCAACTCATAGAACTTTCTTTTTAGCATAAAAAAAGTATAATAGTAAACTATTATCATTATAGTTTGTATATTTAACAAAAACATAAACTAACATTAAGTGTATATGAGAAATAACATAAAGACGAGGTTTATCCACTACTTCCAATTTAGCCTTGTACCATATGGCCATTTGGTCACATAGAGATACTAACCGAATAAGATCACCTAGATGGGGTGACTGGTCCGAACCACTACGCGTCATACAATCAAGATAAAATATACATTGTTAACCAACCGCACGGTCCTGAAGGATGGGAGACCGAGCGGACAACCTTCGACTATAACTACTCCTAAACCTCTCTTCTAATCAATAATATTGGTAAGAACTACTTAGTGGGTAATGGTTGTGATTAGGATTCCACTAATTACAAGCACATCTCGAAACTTATAAATAGAGGTCAAAGGTAAAAAGGTAAGTGATTGCATTTATTGTTAATTTAAGATTTTAATGTGACACCCGATTGAATTAACCACTGACAAGGTCGGAGTGTCTTTGACAAGTACATTCTAAATGTTTGGAGTGCAACTAGAAAAGATTTTAATTAAGAACGTTAAAAGCTGCCTAAGTAAGTTTGGGATAAAATATGAAGAAGTGTTTTGAAGAAATCATCTGACTCTGAAACAAACCTCGTTATTCTTGTAAACATTTAGGAAACATGTTAGTAACTCAAACAATAGTCAGGACAAAAGAAAATAAACAATTAAAACTGTAACTAATAATCAAATATGTTTTAGATATAATTATTTTCCTTACCCAATGGAAATACGCAATTATGATTACTGTTATCTTTGAACATTAAAAAAAATAATTTGTGACTGACAATTTTAGAGAAGAAAACATTCTATCAAGTAAAGTTTTAGCAGAACTAAGCTATATCGTCAAATCTCTTCCAGATGAAGTCTTCATAAGCTTTTTTTAAAAAAAAAAAAAAAACATAACATCATATAAAGAGAGAAAAGACAAGTAGAAGAATATTAGACTTTGTGATATTAAGAAGATTTAATTTTGTAATTAAAATTTGAACATGAAATTGTAGAACTATAATAACAAAGTGGTGAAAAGTAGATTTAAAGATTTAAATAAAGATTGATTGTGTGGTGGGGATAATATATGACTTTATCGTATTTCTTCTAAAAAGTTTGTGCATCTGATGTCAACTTATTAGATATTAAAGGCAATAACATTAACAGGTTTGGCTTTTAAAAGGAAATGCAAAAGAGTGAATGAATTAATTTGTATTTAGACTCAGTCATACCTTAATAGTATTCCGACCTACTTTATATGAGATTTAAGAGACTCTAGAAATATGAGATTTAAGAGATTTTAAAAAAACATCCTCTAAGCGTCATCCGCAGACAAGATTAAGCTAAAGTCAGCAAAACGATTTTTAAAGCAATGTCTACTACAAGTGATGTACTAAGGAAAATCTCAAGATTCGTGTTCTTGTTTTGACAGCTGTCTACACTGGGGGTGTTTGTTTGTTTCCAACAACAATCTCTTCATGGTTTTATTGTATTTTTAATTTTGTCCGTGTTTTATAGGCGGTTATCTTTCTTTTGTTTTCATTTTAAAAATATTTTTTTTCATATTTTTATTATTTAAAAAAGCGAGTGTGTAACACGGGTATTACTGATAAATAACAAAGGTGTAACGAGAAAAATAAATCAAACAACCCAAAAACCAAACAAAAATACAAGGTATGTGGAGTTAACCATATGGGTGGGTGGTGCAAGAAGCTGAAACTGTCCACAACAATTAGCATATGAGAATGTAGGAAATAAAAATAAGGGGTGTAGAGAGTAGGACCCAATGGCCCAACGGAACGTAAAAACAATGGTGCACGGATAGAAAATCAGGGAGTGCAGAGAGTAGTGGTGGGCTAAGGCCGACCTAACACTGTTTTCCAAAACATGTGTTTCAAGTTTTATTTTTTGGTACTGAGAGGTGTCTCGTCAACAATATTAAAGATTTTGGAACTTCATATATCCTTCTATTTTAACTTTTTTTCCTTCAATAAATGCACAGTAAATCTTGGAAAATCTTTATTTGCATGTTTTTCAATTCTAAAATTTCACAGTTTCTTTGCTTTTCTTTTAAACTTTCCGCCCTCACAAATATACAAAGTCTGTATATATACGCGAAACAAAGTCGTTGTTGCGCATTGGTGAGGAGGATTGGTGAATACGGACCTTTTATATAAAAGTAAAGACCAACAAAAAGCTTAAACTTTTAGTCGTGAAAAAGAAAAACTACAAAAAAAAATAGCTTGTAAATATCAAGATGATGCGTAGGAAGAAAAATGAACCGAACAAAGTAACCATGAATGAAATTTGAGTGAAGACAGACATGGCAAACGAATGGAACTATATATAAATATATATAGGAATGAACGCATGCATGGAAGTAGGGCTGAACAAAAATAACTCATGTGTATTGTACTGCAGTTAACTGTACTATATTATACTAAAAATAACTGATCCACTCTTACGAACAGTTCAGTATACTATTTTATGGTTCAGTCTTACAGTGCAGAGTATCTACTATTACATCTTCTCTAATTCCAATTCAATTGTTTTGTCTTGTCAAGAAATCTTTATTTAATAATAAAATATTAATAAAAAAAAATTGTTCACATAAAAAAAATAATAATTAATTTTTTAAGACAATTTTTCTATCACAAAATTTATAATTTTTATCAATAAAAATAAAAAATGTAATTTATATTTTTATATTTTTTAAGTTATATATATATATATATATATATATATATATATTTATTTATTTATTTATTTTGTGTTAGTGTATGATGTTATTTTTTATATTTTTTTGTTATTAAAATAAAATAAATAAATAAAAATAAAATAATTTTTAATAATAAAAGAAATATAAATAAAATAGAAAATAATAATATTAAATAATTAAAAATCAATTTATTAGACACTTATGAATAAAATAAAATAAATGTTAAAATAAATTTCAATTAAAAAGAACATGTATTGTTATACTATTTAGTTTAAAATTTAGTGTAATTCAGTTTAAAATTAGTATAGTTAGTAGTTCAGTTCAATTTATAATGTAGTTTAGTTAAAATTAATGTAGTTTACAAGTTAGTTAATAGTTCAGTTTTAGCAATTTAGAATTCAGTTAATAGTTCAGTTGAGTTAGTGCAGTTTATAGTTCAGTTAATAGTTCAGTTAGTGTAGTTTACAATTCAGTTAATAGTTCAGTTCAGTTCATACTGTAATTTAGTATAGTTCAGTTCAATTCATTTTGATAAAACAAAAAACAGTTCAGTTCAGTTTGTCTAAACTGTTTTACGGTTTAGTTCATTTTGTAGCAGTGCAGTACAGTTCAGTTCGATTTGCCCACCCTACATGGAAGCGCGTTTATTATAGTTAGGATTTTTCCTTTACCATTAAAAGATAGGGTAGTGTCAGATACATTACAACCGACAATAGAGTTTAATTTTAATTTTGCTATATGTAATACCATATTAGAAGTTTTATATAGCAATTACATGTGTTATAACATATTCCGTTTCCGCCCAGTGACAATGGGTGAAAATACCCAGTTTCGCGAAATCAAATAGTGTCCTTAATATATAATGAATAGTAATCTTTTGAAAAATAACTTTATGTAGTCAATAAAAGGGAGGTAATCTTACATCATCACATTCTTACTTTATTGTCACAACAAAAAACAAAAAAACAAAAAACCAACACCACCTCCCAATAATGTACAGACAGACTCTAAGAATAAAAGGCATGTATTAAAGGAAAAAGTCTATTTAACAACTCTTTTTTGACAACACATACGTGGTAGTTTATGATTGATCCGTTTCAAATATTTTTTTAATCATAAATTCAAACATGCCAATAAAATGATGACACGTGTCTTGTTGTCAAAAAGTTGTTAAAAAAGAGTTGTCAAAATATCATTGTCCTATATTAAAATTGGTATCCAGCAACTACCAAATTAACAACATAAACTAATACAGGAAAAATAACTTACACACAATAATAAAACATACAACAAGAAGTAGCTCGTTAACCTTCAACAATTATGCGTTGGACTCTATTTGTGGTGTCAGCTCTATAGTTCCTGCGCTCAAGCTGATTTCCCAGTCTCTGTTTGATAAACGTAATCTTATTCGAAATATTATAAAGCTACAAATAACGCTAATAACAGCTAACACGCCTGTGTATTTTACTACGTTTTTACCTGAAGCCTCTTGTTTGTTCTCTGCCTTCCTCCATCTGCACAAAATTCAAAACCAATGTCTAAATATACAAACGCTTTTATTTTATTTGAAATTGTATTATAATTTTGTATCAACCTAAGAATTTATTCTTTTAAATTATGATGAATCTTACTGGAAGGATTTAACAAGAGTAAAATTTAAATTCAATCCATAGAAAACAATGATAAAATCTTCATTCCAAAGCATGCAATAAATTTATCACCAAACTAAACTTTCTTATCTAGCAATTCCCAACAAATTAATATAATTTATTTTGTATAATAAACGCTTTATTATCTTGAAAAGCATTCGTCACTTTCACAAACAATTCTATCGCAATAGTATTTTTACATTTTTCTAATTTTTAAACAAGTATTTATTTAAAGATTAATTGAATCCGAGTGTTCCAGATACCAAATCGCAATATATATACTTACAAGTCAACCAGGAAAAATAAAGACGAGACAGAACATAAGAACCATTTTTTTTTCTATTTCTGGTTGTGATTTCGACGAAAGTATATTTGGTCTCATAAACCACTGTAAGAATTATTTCAATTATGATAAAAAAAACTAAAAATATTATCAAAAAGAGTATATAATTTGTCATGAAATTGAGAAAAAACGGTACCTTCTGGAATTGGGACAGAAAGTGACTGTATAATGAGGAGATGAACAATTGAAGAAGGCATGATCGTGAGCGTAGACGTGAGCGTCAGAACATGCGGTCTTAAAAAAAAGTGAACTGAAGCATCCTTCAGTTTCACACGTGTTTTTGCAAGCAACTGCCTCTCCATCCCTAATCACCTTAAGCTCCATGGGACAAGCCGTGTTCAAGTCTGCCAAGCAACCCTTCGACAAACACTTTCCACCTGTGGGAGTCATTCTCACCGGAAGGTTGAAACCTTCCACAAGGCTGATGTCGTATAAGTTCATCTGGGACGTCACGTTAAAATCAAACTCTACCAGAGTAACTGGTAGGGCAGGGTTAGCACTGGCGCATTCTACCGTTGACATCCCGCAGTCACCGGTGACACATGAGAACTTGCCAGTGATGTCAACGGAGCAAAGGGTCCGACCCCACAATCGGCCGGACCAAGTGGAAGGCACAGGGAGAGTGTTGGAGTCACCTGGTAGGAGGACGAAGCCAGTGGTGGAGAGCGGCGAGCTTTCGGCGGCGGATAAAACTGCTGGCCACACTGTGTAGGTGCACTTCTGGGTGATGGTCAAAGTCCTTGAAAATAATCCTGTAGCACAAGTAACCATTTTTAGAACAAAAGAAACTATGGTTACATATAAGATATGTATATATATCAACATTCACCTGATGATTGCAATAGGAAGAAAAAAACACTGAACAATATGGAAAAGGTTTTAGTTGAAGAAACCATAGTAGATGAACGATAAACTAAAATGTACCGAGGATTGAGAGATGTAGTGTATCATATTTGGAAGGTAATATATAAACTCGACGATTGATTCTCAATAAATAAATAATTAATAAAATAAATAAATCTTAAATCCTAAATCTTACATGTTGGGGCTACTTTTGTACATAGTGGGTTCATTATCCTAAATCCTACATGTTGGGGCTACTTTTGCACATAGTGTATTCTTATGTAAAAAAGTATGTGATGTTTATATATATATATATATATATATATATATATATGAATTGTTATGTCTGCATGGTGGTGGCCTAAACAATTCTTATGCTAGACACATTTAAGTGTTTATTCATTTATAAATTAATAATACCTTATTATAATTATCACGATTTTATTGGGAAATAAAATATTGTATATTTTTTTTAATCATACACAAAGATTCCATACTCTTTCAACACCAATAATAAAATAATGTTTTTATTTTACAATATATAATAATTTTAGATGAATTACTTAAAAATATAAAAATTATTTTTTTATTAAGTGTTGGAAAAAGTCGAAAAATGAAGAATTATGCGTGTAAAAAAAATTCTTCTCTCTTGCTCGCTCTGCCTAAAATCCTTCCGTGATTGGTTAATACTGTTATTCTAAAGATTATTACCAGTTTGGTCATAGATGTTTTAAAATTGTTTTAGGCATGTTTTGGTAGAGAGAAATAAAACATACTAAAAACCACCTATGCGGACTTAAGCTAACTGCCAACCAGATAAGAGGACTTTGCATAAAATCCTTAGATTGGGGATTCCTTGAATTCTTCTTTTCTCCAAGATGTCAGTCATAAAATCCCACTTACGGCCTCATAAAGTTAGAAAAGGAAGTTAAAACACATTAAATAAAGTAGTTATGGTGTAAAGTAGTCATAGCCTATAGAATAAAAATAAAGTAAATGTGACTTCTATTTTTCTAACTGTTTGGTTACTACATGCATTAATCCCGCTCCCTCAAAGTCAATATTTAAGCGCATGATTCTAACTCACTTTTCCCATATCCACCTCATTTCTTAATTGATAAGTGGAAGTTGCAGAAAACATTGCCGCACAAGCCGGTCACCGTTTTTATGTTCGTATTTGCCGTATCTAGTAAGATGGAATAAAGGAAAGAGTTTTCTTGAAAAGGATTATTCCTTTTTATATTTATATTTGCTTTTTATGATTTCATACTTTAAATAGTTTTTTAAGTTAAAATAATTACTTTTTTTTTCTTTTAATTAATCGTTTTTATAAACTGTTTCGGTATAAATTTTGGGACCGAAAGGACTGACCTTGATGACGTCGTCTTCTGTCTTTCTGTCTGCTTTTTCTGGATCTCAACTGCACTCTTCGTGTGGTTTCGACCGTCCGATGATTTTCAAGTCTTGACCGGAGGGGGGAGGTACCTGAAAAGGTGCTCCGACGCTCAAGTTAGACGTGTATGACAGATTCTCAGTAAGAGAGAATTTGGTCCTCTATGGGAGAGGATCGATAATGTATTCTAGCAGAGAGTGTGCTAAATGAATTGTGAGTGAAGTGTATTTGGAACGTACCTGGCTTGTAACCTTGGCTTATTATTCATAGACCTTGTACTGATATGATATCAATAAAATATTAACAGAATAAGATGTAAAATGTAAACATACATAAACTATTTTTTATTTGATCTTATTTTTAAACTTAATTATTTTTTTAATTCAAAAAATTGTCTAAAATAAAAATAAATTATTTATAAAAAAATTAAAAAATTTATTTATATTTAATTTTATAATAATAATATATTTATTATTTTTATTAAGTAGATATATATTCGTGTAGTAGATCTGTTTTCACGGTTAATAATAATACAAGAGTAATTAGTACAATAATTATAGACTTATTTTATTTTTATTTATAATAAAAAAGTTACTGTTTTAATATAACAAAATTAATTGAGTTAATTTTAATTAAATTTAGTTAATTGTACATATTTGGTATTTAGTAACCTTCATATTGTTTATTAAAGAAAAGCTTAATATCTTCAAAAAAAAACTTTTACCCGTTACTTTTGTAAATTTTAAATTTCTAAAATTTTTTATAAGAATAATTATATATTAATATTAATTATCTCTTTAATAAATAAACATGAAATTATTATATTACTAAATTTTAAATATAAGTTCATGAAATTAAAAGTTTTATATTAAAATTTTATTTTTATATTATATTACAAATTATTATAATAAACTAGCTATTTATCCATAAATATATATATATATATATATAAGCACATTTTATTTTTATTTCTTTAACTAGTGAAACAAAATATATTATTTTTTTATTTTTTATTCTTTTAACTTTAGTTTATTTACATGTCTAATTATGGAATGTATAGAGGAAAGAGACATGATAGTCAAAATTGATAATGATTTCAGAGTGTAGGGTTAACATCAACCAACACAAATAGTTCCACAGTCTAAGGTCTTAAAACATTGTCTCTGAGTTCTCTATGGTCATTCATCCAATATCGTTCGAAGCCACCTGCAGAAGATGTTCGAGCTTGATAGTTCATATATTAAATGTAATCATTTATCTCCTTTTTTTTTCACACTTTATCTTATGTTGTTTAATATTAAGAGTAATCTCTTTGGATATTGGTTGTTTGGTCTGATCTCCTAGTCATTCGATCTCATAATCTCACTTTATTATCAATCGACGTAAATACCTTAAACATTAAAAATATAAAATTTCATAATAATTTTGCTTAATTTTTTAGGAATCGATCACAAAGAACATGCTCTCGAATCTTGACCTGGTAGTTTTTACACATTCAAATAGTTAACACACAGGCAATAAAATCTTCCCTGATCCGAAACATTCATCTTTGAAAATTTGAAATTGTTGTACTCTTCTTTCATTGTGCGTATCAAATTTATCCACCAGATTTAGTTCAATACATCTTAGATCAAAGTATTTACGTGACTAATATCTTATTCTTAAACAATCCTACTAATTAGGAATTATATTGATATTCAATATTTTTTTGCCTATAATTTATTTCGTGATTTTTATCACCACCACAAATTCGCCACCTATGACATTCGATTCAAAGAAAAGAAAAAAAACTAAGATAGCAAAAACTCTCATTCTATTGTAGACCTCGTTATATACTCATCAGTTTTACCACAGAATGTAATCACACCAATTGAATGCAATACCACATACACTGAAAGCTCTAAACAATCGAGAACATCACAATAATGATTTTTCCTCAGAACAAATGTAATGTAATAGTAAATATCAAGCAATGGAACATTGACAACAATAGTAATACAGGTTCAAAAGTTACCTATAACCATGACAGGAAGATCACAAAACAACACGAACAGTGTCAACCACCAACGAGCTACCCACCACCATGAAAATGGGCAACACTACTCCAACCACCAATGACAAAGACCAAGCACGGGGACACAAACCCCCCACAATAACCAAAATGACAACAACAGTCAGCGCGACGACAAAGAGGAAGATACCACAACGACAACCAAAACGGTGGCAAATATGAAAATACCACCTTCGATGGCTAAAAATGACAACAACCATGGAAACGTGTCAACCACTGCGAAGCCAAAGAGAACGAAAGCTCGTGTCGTTCTTATCACAGAGAATGAAAGTCGGCAAAGATAACAATAACGGAAAGCTTGTGAATAAAACGAGAACGAATGGAGAAGGAAAACGCTACAGTGAAAATGACCACAAATGGAAGTGTAGGAAGGATGCCTGAACGAGACCAATGGAAGCGCAAAGAGAATGAGAGAGAAAAAGCTTTGTGGTTTTCTGAAAGTGAAGCACAAAATGAATAAGGAGATGAATAGTAAACATTATATATTCGTTATAATGACAAACCAGTAAGAAAACTGACTTTCTAAACTGGTTCTGAAAATAAGTATAGAAAACTTTGTCAAATATTTTATTTTCGTTGTGTCACTTTTTATACCAATTATAGGTTTAACGAGTACAAAAAGAGATCTTTTATACCAATTCTATAATTTTGTCACCACATTACTTTTTATATAGGGTGAATTACAACATACAAAATAATTGCTTTAAAAAATGTTTTTTTCACTAGTTACACTTTAAATTTGAAATATAATACTCCAAGAAACTAAAATCTTAGATGAATTCAACAGGTAAACGTTCATTCAATGAGCAACAACAATTATAATTACAAATGATAAATGATTAATGAAAACAAAAAAAAAAATATTGATACATAGTAGAATATTAATTAAACTAAAATTTAATGTAACCTAAAAATTAAGAGCACAGGCTTTCACTTTACTTTCCAAACCTGAATAAATGTTTACAATTTTCCCAGTGTTATCCTCCATTGATATACTAATGCAAAAATGAATGTTTGACTTAAATTTATGAGTACATTCTCAAAACATGAAGTTTTATTGTCTTCATTAACGTTGAAACTGTGATCTTGCTCGGAGGAGGCATCAACTTTAAAGAAAACGCATGGAAAAGTACATAAAACTTAGGGAGGTAAAGAGGTTATATTCACTTCAAAGATTCTCAGCAATAACAAGCTTATAAATAGGAACTGTTAGCTTGGGCATCATCATGCCCGATTTTAAATGTTGTTACTACTCATCCTTATTGTACTGGTCACCTGGTCCGGCTTCAGGCCGACCCATAGGGACCCATGGTCGGCCGGCCTCAAGAATAATCAAGACAGTAGGGACCGGCCGGTCATCCCCGATGACCTTGAGGTAGGTTAATTTTAATAAGAGTTTAACATGTTCGGGCCTTGATTAAAAAGGTTATTGGGCCGTGATTAATAGAGCCTTAACCACGGGCCCAAAACTGACATTATATATAGAGGTCAACAGTAAGAGGTAGGTAACTTGAATTGAATAGCATTTAATACTGCGAACTTAAGACCGAACGACCATAATTCTAACTTGAGCGTCGGAGCATCTTTAACAGGTACCCGACCGGCTCGTTTGGAGAGGAGGACCAGGAGTGGAGGGACGGCAGAGGAGCAGACGGCTTGAAGGATTGAGAAGTAAATGTGTAGGAGAGTGTGACCGGATCCACTACCGAAACACTTATATATATATATATGAGTAACAAAATTAAAAATAAAATAAAACAATAAAATAACTTTATATACATATGACAACAAAATAAATATAAATAAGAAAAATTAAAAATATCAATGAATTAAAAAATTAACATTTGAAATACTCATTAAAAAATAAAATAATTAATAAGATAAATTTAATAATATTTCTTTATATAATAAATAAAAGGTTTAATACCTATTTTGGTCCTTCGATTTGCAGGGTCTCTTCAAAGTTGTCCTTTTTTCAAAAATTTACTAATATCCTATTTTTCGCAAAAACAGTTTAAGTTATCCTTTTTGCTTACGACTTTAAAAAACTAATAGCAGAGTTGCTCTGCTAGTCAAAATTAGATGACTTGTCCAATTAGTTGACAAGTTCAACCAATAAGAGACTGCCATGTGGCGGTCCCTTTTCCACTCAAAAACTTTATTACACTTCTTCATCTTTTTCCATCATTGTAATCATTGTCATCATCAACCAATCACACTGTAATTCAATTGCCAAGAAACAAAAAAATTAAAGTGAGGGAGAAAAACCTTCAGAGGGTGAAGACCGGCTTTAGTTCATGAGATTGTTGTTTTTCTGTTTCTTTGCTGCTTGATTCAAGTGTCAACACTAACTGAAAAGAAGAATCTAACATTTGATGAGCGTTTTCGGGGTTATTGGCATTGTTATTCTCTGATTCCTTCTTCTCCAAACCCTAATCCCCTTTTCCCAAACCTTAATCCCTAATCGCACGCTGCTTCAGAAATAATTTAACCTATTTTTATTTATGTTTATTCAATTTTGTTTTACTAGGATAAAACGTCACTACCTTCCAATTCCAGCATCTCACCTTGCCATGACACTAGTGCAGTCAGGGGAAACGACAGCGGTTGTTGTGGCCCTTTGGCCGCGGTCCCCGAACCGCGACATATTCAGCCGCGGTAGAAAGTCTGGGACTTTATGCCGCGGTTGTAACCGCGGCAGAATGTCTAGCGAATAGATAGCGGTTGTTTTAGGAACCGCTGCCTAAACCTGTGTTTTTTTTTTTTAAAAAAAATCCAAGAATCCCAGCCTTATATGCCGCGGTTGGAACCGCGGTAAAAAGGAAGGAATATGTCGCCGTTCGTACCACAACCGCGGCCAAAAGACTAATTTAAAAAAAAAAATTGAAACAGGGAACTTTATACCGCGGTTGTGGTAACAACCGCGGCATATTCCCTACTTTATACCGCGGTTGTGACCACAACCGCGACATATTCCCCTGCTTTTTTTTAAAATAGCAGGTCTGTTTTTGTGATATCCAATACCACAAAAACAGACCTGCATATGAAAACATGTATACATATTTAATTTGAATTCATCAAACATCTTCAAATGTATTTCAAAATCAAATAAGTACAAAGTCTAATAAATTACAATCTAATCAAATGCAATGTTTAAATCTAGTAACTAAGAACTATTATATAACCTAACTAGATACTTTGCAGCAGCTTTCCTGATGAATGATAGTGGCTTCTCAGGAACTGGTGTAGTAGTTTTGAACCTCTGCACAAGACAATTGATATTAATTAGTGTATCTCAACTCTAACTTTTGGAAAACATCAAAATTTGTTAAAGTTAAATGTTACCGTTTCCCAGCCTCTTGTGATATGGGAACGAACAATGTGGGCCATCCAATACATTACATAATAACCGCACTCATATGACCCAGTCTGTCTGTTACACTACAATATATGATCAAAGTTGTAAATAGTTAGTGAATAACATTAAAATAAAACAACTATAAGAAAGATGGCTTTAGCATATGTCAAACCTTGAGAGAAATCCAAGCAATCTTTCTACTGTTAGTAATTGATTTCCCAACAATCATCATACTTGCTGGTATAGAACTATATATAACAAGAAGTTGTTTTAGCATTCATTTATATAACAAAGAAAGTCCAAACATTGAGGTTCTTACCAATCAATTGCTTGTCTGAGTTGTGTGGGAGGAGGCCTGTGGAATGAGCACAACCACAAAGCATAGTTCTCTTGCATAGACATAACAAGAAGCTGCCAATGGCGCCTGAAATTCATAACAACTTAACTATTATATATATATATATATATATATATATATATATATATATATATATATATACATATATATATATATTAAAATCACATATGGAACTTTATTATGTTAACAAAGTTCACTTACCCGGATATATAAGGCAAAAAGTATATTTTCTTGCCGCTTGCAAAACTTCTCATTAGATTTGTGTTGATGGTATCAAAATCATTTGATTCATGAATGGATTGGGGATCAATGAATCCATAATCATCAGAACGCCCCAACTTGTTACCGATCCCAAACATATACCTGAAATCAAAAATTAACTTTGATATAAGGATACTTGATATATACCATAATTTTTTATATAAATTATTGCTCATAGACTTACATCATCCATAGCTGAATAATTGAAATATTCAACTCTTGTGTTCCCGAAGCAAGCTCTCTGACATCTTGGCTATGAAGGTATATTGGGACCTCAGAGCCTGTCCCAAATACATTAGCATCATAATCAACCTCCAAAGGCTTATCTTCAAGGATGTCAGCTAGTAGATGCAATGAAGCAAGAGGATCATCCTCAGATAGAGGAATCTTCTCCTGTGCCTGCGTCTGTTGTTACATGAAAAAATAAGATAAGTTTTGACATAAAAAATCTTTAAAATTGAGAAGCGTAAAGAAGAAATTCATACCGAGGGGTCAGAAACTGGTTTAACCAAAAATTTAGGCCAAGTGATAAACGTCTTAAATGCTTGTTCCACAGTGAAAATCTCTTCTGTGGCCAGAGGAACCGAGGCATCTGGTATGATCATTTCATCCACTGAGACCTTCACCTCATCCTCTAATAGTTGCATACCATGACATACAGTCGCTGACCTAAACTCTGTTCCACGAGCTACCAGGACCATCTCAGTATCGTCCAAAATATATAGCAAACATGGACTAGCATCGTCCACGTCATCCCCTGGGACGGCTGGTGCGGAACAACTTCCTTTCCCGCTTCTCCGTGTCAGAATAAATGTTAGATTATACAAAAGATAGAAATAATTACACATAAATGTTTATTAAGTTTACCCATGGGAGGCACATGTTCTGGTCCCTGTACAGGAGATGGCACCGAGCGCATGCCATAGCTCTCAAACTGCTGCTGGAACATGGCGCTGAATTCAGCCCTGAGCTCTGATCTAAGCTCGGTCCTGATCTCCTCTCCAAGGTCTGCTCGGACCTTTTTTGTGATCTCTTGTGTCATCCTTTCTCTTTGTTCTTCGTTGTATGCATATGAAGGCTGACGAAAAGAGCTCCCAAAATAATCTTTAATTCCTACTCCAGGACCTGCACCACGTACATGTCCAGGGTGCTCAGGTCGTCCAATCGCAGCAGCAAGAATATCCTGGCGACCCTCTGGAGTGAACTGACCTTGGGAGCTCTGCTCAACCAAGGAATCCTGTACATTACAAAGCATCATTATTCTTTAAAAAGTTCAATGTAGTATGAATAATTACAATTATTATTATTTTAGGAGCAGTGATAACTTACAATTCTTTCGGAAATTTCTCGTGCAGACTCGGAAGAGTAGGCGCCCGATGGTCTCATACGAGCCAACTTCCATTTTTCATGTCTAGAAGGTGAAGAAGGAGGCTGAGGGGGGCTACCACCCTGAGATGGTGGTCTAGCCTCTGCCTTTTGCTTGAGGATTTTCTCCTCAAGCTTCCTATACCCACCACGAGATAATAGGTGGGGGTTTTTTGTTATGAGCACTTGTTCCTTGTGCTTTGCTTTTAATTGCCTGTCACATACACATGAATTAATTAGTTCATATGATATATATTTGTTAATGAGGAATTGAATAATATCAACTATATTAACCTGCCATTCCTTTGTCATCCGACTCTCTTTAAAAAGTCGCCAAGTCTCCTCATCAATGGACTTATATGTCCTACATGGAGACTTATGTTTAAGTTCTCCAAAGATGTATCTTAATGTCAACTTACTTTTAAAGTTTCTGAAGTTTTCAGCAACAGTTGACAAACACTTATTTCTAAGTGTTGCGACATTTGGAATGTCAAATGTCAGCTGAAATAAACATAATAAAGTTGTATCAGTACAAAATTGTCAACATAAACAAATTTTAATTCAAATGATATTAACTAACTTACTAGTATATTGTTCCATATGATGTTCCGATCAACCTCGGACACATGATCAAAAGATGGAGTGAGAATATCAATCCTATCACGTGCCACTACTCCAAGGTATGATCGGAAATCATCTGCATAGGGGCCAACTACCACACCCGTGATCACGTTCACATTCACTGGAGTTCTTTCACCACTATTCTTTCTCATCAAAAGTTGTTTCATCCTGGTGGGTCCTCTAGTGGATCTGGTAGGGGGAGCCTCATCCCCTGAAGAATGTGGATGATCAGCCATATATCTGTCAAAATAAATAGCAACATGAAATATTAATAAAAGACTTATGTAATATCATATAATTTAACAAAACATGTAATAGTAATCATATGAAATATATAAAAGGAAAACTTATGTGATATTAATAAAATACTTATACAGAAATTGGAAGTGCATACATAAAGAGTTCCATTGTCATCATATGTATATTCCCTCATCATGATCTGACCAAATTGCATGTACATTGTCGTCAACTAGAGATTGGTCATCCAAATTTATTGTAGTTTGCAATGAATGGTTGTCAACAATATGAATACTAATCAGATTCTCTTCGTTAACTTCAATTTGTTTTTTGCCTTGAAGAGCGACATACCAATGGTCAGACGTAGGATCTTTGACATAAAATACCTGAGATGCTTGATGAACCATGATAAAAGGTTCGTCTCGGTAACCCACCTTTCGAAAATCAACCAGTGACATACCCGATTCATCTATTTTGACACCACTCTTATTGTCAAACCACTTACATTTGAACAATGGAACAAAAAACTTGGTGTAATCAACCTCTCATATCTCTTCTATTATACCATAATATCTCATTGATCCAAGTACAGGAGATTGATCTTTTGATGTAGAAAATTGAAGCGACTCAGCTTCTAAAGTAACTTCACTATTTTGTACTGTGCTTTTATCATCCAAAGTCTTCGTATAGAATGTGCAATTATTGACTTCATAACCTGTACAACACACGACATCAAACTTCAAACCATTTGCAAGCCACAATAAAGTTTGAGAAGAATGTGGCTCTTTGTCAATTTTAGATTTGAACCAAGACATAAATGTTTTGTTATGCTCCATCAACTGCCATTTCTCTGATTGTCTTGGATTTTTATTCTTAACAATGGCTTTGTGTGTTTCCAAAAAAGGGATCACCTCATCTGTGTTGTTCAATATATAAAGATGCGCTTGCAACAATTCATCACGATCTTTTGTCACCACATTCACACCTCAGATGCTTTTACTTGTAGAAAATTTATTCAACCATGATGTGCGAGGAACTCCTATTGGATTTGTTGATGTCATGTAATCTGAAAAAAACTCGATACTTTCTTCAGCAATATACCTTTCAATCATCGAACCTTCAGGACGATATGGATTTTTAACGTACCCTTTCAAAATCTTCATATAACGTTCAATAGGATACATCCATCTTAAGTATACCGGTCCGCACAACTTGATTTCTCTAACCAAATGAACAAGTAAATGTACCATGATGTCAAAAAAAGATGGAGGGAAAAACATCTCTAGTTGACACAATATGATAACAATCTCGCCTTGAAGTGCATATAACTTTGTAGGATCGATGACTTTACTACATATTGACGAGAAAAATGAACACAACCTGTTTATGGTTTGCCTAACATTTTTGGGCAAAATTCCACGAATAGCCACCGGTAACAACTATTGCATTAAGACGTGACAATCGTGAAACTTCATGCCAACAAGCTTTAAGTCCTGCATCGACACTAAACTCTTCATATTTGAAGAGTATCCTTGTGGTACTTTGATACTCTTTAAACAAACACAAAAACTTATCTTCTCTTGTCTAGACATTGTGTAACATGCAGAGGGCAAATACGTACGTTTACCAATCTCCTTGGATGCCAACTCTTCTCGGATATTCATGTCAACCAAATCCAAACGAGCATTCACTCCATCTTTTGTCTTTCCCTGAATGTTGAGTAGTGTACCAATCAAGCTATCACATACATTCTTTTCTACATGCATCACATCTATGCAATGTCGAACATCTAACTTTGACCAATATGGAAGATCAAAGAATATTGATTTCTTCTTCCAAGGGGTCGTTACAGATGACTTCTTGGATGTTTTCCCAAATACATGATGTATTTTATTAACTTTTTCAAGAACTTTAAGGCCAGTAAGTGGATTTGGTGCTTCGTCCCTCTCTTGATCTCCATTGAATGCTTTTTTGTAACCTTCGATATGGATGATTACGTTTTAGAAATCTCCGATGACGCAGATACACCGTCTTTCTTCCATGTTTCAGTTGATGAGCTGCAGTGTTTTCTTCACAGATAGGACATGCTTTATGACCCTTGACACTGTATCCTGACAAATTATCATAAGCTGGAAAGTCATTAATGGTGCAAAATAACATTGCACGCATCAGAAAAGTCTCAGAAGCGAATGCATCAAATATTTCAACCCCATCAGCCCACAACAACTTCAAGTCTTCAACTAGTGGGCTTAGATAAACATCTATGTAATTTCCAGGCTGCTTTGGACCAGATATCATCATAGACAACATCATGTACTTCCTCTTCATGCACAATGCAGGAGATAAGTTGTAAATTATCAATATAATTGGCCAACAACTGTGATTGGTACTCATATTACCAAATGGGTTCATTCCATCAGTGGCTAAACCAAGCCTAAGATTTCTACACTCTTTACCAAATTCGGAGAATTGTTGATCATATTTTTCCATTGCTTTGAATCAGCTGGATGACGAAGCAGCCCATCAATTTTTCTCTCATCTGCATGCCATCTAAGGTTTTTAGCATCTTTGGGATTCGCAAACAAACGCTTCAGTCTGGGCACTATTGGAAGGTACCAAACTACCTTCAAAGCAGATCCATTTTTTTTATCTGACCATTACCTTCACTATTGTTTTTTGACTTGTATCGTGATAACCCACATTTTGGACACTTTGTCAAAAATTCAAACTCTTTCCTATATAAAATGCAGTCATTCGGACAAGCATGTATCCTTTTATACTCCATACCCATTGGACAAAGAATTTTCTTCGCATCATAATTACGAGTGGGTAGTGTATTTCCATCTGGCAGCATTTCATTCAACAAAGTCAACAATTCTGTAAAACTCTTATCAGTCCATCCATTGCTCGCCTTCAAATTCATGAGCCTTAACACAACTGACAAATGTGTGAACTTAGTTGAACCGACATACAAAGGTGTTTCGGCATCAGTCGACATCGTCTCATACATATGAGCTTTGGCAAAATTTTCTGCGCCAACATCGCAGATCATGTCCTCTAATTTGTCTTCATCCTGTCGATCTTCTTCCATGGTTGAATCAATAACAATTTCAGTTTGCGAGTCAGTCGGAAAGTGCATTTCTTCGCCGTGCCATATCCATGTTGTATAGCATCTTAGGAAACCATCACAGATAAGATGTTCTCTAATTTGAGTTGCGTTCAACTTTCTCCCATTCAAACAGTTCACACTAGGAAATCTAAACTTCACTTCATCGTCACTTCTCCCCTCATTACGTTGCGCAAATTGTATAAATTCCTCTACACCTCTCTCGTACTCAGCGCTAATACGTGGTAAATTAATCCAATTTCGATCCATTACTATATTTTACGAAATTAAAATTATACAATTTTCAATATAAAATTATATAATTAAAATCATACAATCAATTCAGTCATACAATCATACAGTTAATAATCATTCAAATTATCAATTTAAACATTCAATCACACATAATTACATATATAAAAAATTAAATAAAAAAAGTTCATAGCATATTATTAAAAAAAATAAAAACTTCAATAAAGCTAACATACTTTGCCTCTTAAAGAATGACCAAAACCACAACAAATTCAACAAAAATGATCAAAGCCACAACAACATATGCATCAAGAAACGAAAGCAAACATAGAGGCTTAATGGAAAACATGACGAGGGCATAAAGGAAGTACCTGGAATGTGCGCGACAGACACGAATGGCACGATAGAGGATTGCACCGGCGGGTTCATACGGCGCGGCGGAGAAAATGAAAGCTCCTGGGTTTCAGAGGGCGCGACGGCGAGGGCACGACGGCGGAGGGCACGACGGCAAAGACGAAGATGGCGCAGTGGCGTTTCGCGTGGAGGCAGAGGCAGAGAGAAATCTTCAGAATCGCGTGGAGAAGATGAAAACTGTTCTGTTTTTTTTTAACCTTTAGAAGAGAATCTGCCGCGGTTCTACACTTAACCGCGACATAAAGGGGGAATAGGCCGCGGTTCTACACTTAACCGCGACCTATTCATTTTAAAAAAATAACCCATAATGGTATTTTTGAAATTTTTTTAACTTATATGCCGCGGTTCAGCGCCCAACCGCGGCATATGCTCTGAAATTTTTAAAATTTACTCAGATCAGGGAATATGCCGCGGTTCTCTGACCAACCGCGGCCTATTCCCCAACGTTCAGAATCCCCACAACTGCCTCCCAACTGCCTTTTGGGGAATGTCAGCAGGTAGCAGGGGGAATATGCCGCGGTTCTCTGACCAACCGCGGCCTATTCCCCAACGTTCAGAATCCCCCCAACTGCCTCCCAACTGCCTTTTGGGGAATGTCAGCAGGTAGAGGGGTATATGCCGTGGTTGGTCAGAGAACCGCGACATATTCCCCCTTTATTAAATATTTTTTGCTGACGTGGAGTGAAAGATGATAGTAGACTGGGGTATATGCCGCGGTTAAGTGGGGAACCGCAACATATAAGTTCGATTTATTTACAAAACTGCCACTGCGCACCATTATGTCGCGGTTTCTGGTGAACCGTGATATAATGTGCGCTGTATAATCCATATTTTTTACTAGTGTGAAGATGGTGTGCGGCGGCGAAGGGAGGAGAGAGAAGCGGGAAGAGGCAGAGAGGGAGAGGGAATTGAGAGCGGGGGAAAGCGAAGGTGTGGAAAACCGAGAATGCCACGTAATAATAAATTGTACAGCTCATTCAGGATTCGCCAGGTAGGCAACTCTGTCGTTAGTCTTTTGAACACTGTAAGCAAAAAGGACTAACGTGCACTGTTTTTGTTAAAAGTAGGATGTTAGTGAACTTTTGAAAAAAAGGAAGACAACTTTGAACAAACCTACAAATTGAAAGACCAAAATAAATATTAAACCTAAATAAAAAAATAAAATAACTTCATTCATATGTAACTGCAAAGTAAATATAAAGGGTTAAATATGTTTTTGGTCCCTTAACATTTAGTGAAAATTGGAATTAGTTCCTCTTCAAAACTTTGGCCTAATTTAGTCCCCCAACTTTAAAAATGTATGAATTTAGTTCTTTTAACCAAATTTTGTTAACTTTATTTGATGTTTCAAACGCGTTTCTCAGTTGACATTGAAGCAAATATGTGTCAAACTGCTATTATGAAACGTGCTTGAAACATTAAATAAACCTAACAAAATTTAGTTAAAATGACTAAATTCATACATTTTTAAAGTTGAGGTAAATTAGGCCAAAGTTTTGAAGAGAGACTAATTCTAATTTTCACTGAAGTTAAAGGACCAAAAATATATTTAATCCTAAATATAAATAGAAAAAGTTAAAAATATTAAATGACTAAAAATTAACTTTTAAAATACTTATCAATAAAATAAAATAAAAAATAAAATTACTAGTATTATTTTTATAGTATTATAATAATATATTAGAGTGTATTATCACATATTCCTTGTCTAGTGGGTGAGAATGCATGGGAAGAGTGTTGTCAAACCGTTTTAACAGCATTAGACAAGACTTTTCTAACCCGTTATAAACGATATTTTTTTATAACATTTTAACATCATTTTATATTATTATTATTATTAATTGTAAAATAATTTTGAACCAACATAAATAATTTTAAAATGTTATAAAGAATATTATTAAAATATCATCATCGTTTAGTATAAACAGGGTCATTAACATATAATAATAGTAATCTTTTGAAAAATAACTTTACGTAGCCAAGAAAACGACAGTAGTCTTACATCACATTCTTACTTTATTTACGCTCGCTTGATCCAATATCGTCTCAATAAAAAACAAAAAAATCAACATCACCTCCCAATGGTGTCTACAGACTAATTCTAAGAATAGAAGGTATATATTAAAATTGTTATTCAGCAACTACCAAATTTAACAACATAAAGTAATATAACAAAAATAACTTACACACAATAAAAAAAACATACAATAAGAAGTAGCTCATTAACCTTCAACAACTATGCGCTGGACGCTATTGTAGTGTCAGCTCTAGTTCCTGCGCTCAAACTGATTTCCCAATCTCTGTTCGATAGACGTAATCTTATTCGGAATATTACAAAGCCACAAATAACGCTAATAACAGCTAACACGCCTGTGTATTTTACTACGTTTTTTCCTGAATTGTCTGCCTTCCTCCAACTGCACAAAATTCAAAACCAATGTCTAAATATACAAACGCTTTCATTTTATTTTAAATTACACTATAATTTTGTAAGAATTTTTATTTTAAATTATGATCAATCTTTATTCAAGTATATTTACCGGAGGGATTTAATAAGAACCATTTTTTTCCGGCTGCGATTTCGTAACTAAAAATACAGTATCTCCGTTGTTTTGGACGTAAAGTATATTTGGTCTCATAAACGCCTGTAAGAATTATTTCAATTCCAAGTACGATAAAAAAAAACAACAAATTATTATCAAAAAGAGTTTATCTTTGGAAAAAGTTACCTTTTGGAGGTGGGACAGAAAGTGACTGTATAATGAGAAGATGAACAAATGAAGAAGACATGGTCGTGAGCGTAGATGTGAGCGCCAGGACATCTGGTCTTAAAAAACAGTGAACTGAGGCATGCTTCAGTTTCGCATGTGTTTTTGCAAGCCACTGCCTCTCCATCCCTAATCACCTTAAGCTCCGTGGGACAAGCCACGTTCAAGTCCGCCAAGCAACCAGTCGCCAGACACTTTCCACTCGTGGGAACCACTCTCACCGGAAGGTTGAAACCTTCCACAAGGCTGATGTCGTATAAGTTTATCTGGGACGTCCTGTTAAAATCAAACTCCACCTGAGTAACTGGTGGGACGGGGTTCGCACCGGCGCATTCTACCGTTGACGTCCCGCAGTCACCGGTGACACATGAGAACTTGCCGGTGATGTCGATGGAGCAATGGGTCCGACCCCACAATCTGCCGGACCAAGCGGGAGGTACAGGGAGAGTGTTGGAGTCACCTGGTAGGAGGGCGAAGCCGGTGGTGGGGAACCGCGAGCTTCTGGCCCCGGATAAAACGGCTGGCCACACTGTGTAGGTGCAGTTGTTGATGATGGTGAAAGTGCTTGAATAAAATCCTGTAACACAATTAACCATTTTTATAACAAAAGAAACTATGATTATATAAAAGATATAGGTATATGTATCACTATGCACCTGATGGGAATATGAAGAGAAAAACAGTCAACAATATGAAAAAGGTTTTAGTTGATGAAACCATAGTTGATGAACGGCAAACTAAAATGTACCAATGATAGAGAGATGTAGTGTTTCAGATTGGAAGGTATATATAGTGTTAGTGTGTATGAATCGTAAGTCCGCATGGTCGTGGCTTAAACAAATTCTTCGTGTCTTGAAAAGTATTAGTTAATATATATATATATATATATATATATATATATATATATATATATATATATATATATATATATATATATATAAACACATACTAACGTGTTTATTCTACACACATTTAGGTCTTGTTGACTTGAGTAGATTTAAGAAAGAGTAATTGAATGTATTTGAGAGGATTAGAAGATAATTTTTTTTTTTTAGAGTCAATTTGGAAGTAAACAAGAATAGAGTAAAGTTTTGTGAGAATTAATATAAGATTTATTTTATGTGACTGATTAAAAAAATTTACTTCAAATTCATCGATTACCTCCAAATTCACTCAAATAAACAACAACAACAATTATCTTGAAATCCTCACAAATCGACTCAATTATTCTCCTTCAAATCCACTCAAGTAAATAAGTCCTTAAAATTTATTCATTTATAGATACAAATTAATAATACCTGATAACAATTGTCACCAATTTATTGGGTAATAACATTTGAAAAGCAATTTTTATTATGATTGATAACTTTTCTTATAGATATTTTTTTTTGGAAAAAGTTTCTTTAATAACTCTTTTTTTACAATCTTTTGACATTAAATATGTGGTAGTTTGTGATTGGTATGTTTCAAATATTTTTTTTAAAACAAATTCAAACAGACTAATAAAACAGAGACACGCTGTTATCAAAAGTTGTTAAAAAAAGTTGTTAAAATATCAATATTATTTTTAATCATACACAAACTTCAATACTCTTTAGCACCAATAATAAAATAATGTTTTTGCTTTAAAATATAAAAGGATTTAAGATGAATTAATTAAAAATTATTAGTTTTTTATTAAGTTTTGGGAAATGTAGGAAAATGAAGAATTATACTAGTAAAAAAAAAATCTGCTCTCTTGCTCTACCTAAAATTCTTCCGTGATTGGTTTAATACTGCTATTCTATAGATTGTTACCCGTTTGGTCAAACTTGTTTTTAAATTATTTAAACATCTTCTTTTTTTTTGGAGAGAGAAATAAATGCTAAATACCGAAAATGCACTGCAGCAACCATTGGTCTAGCTAGAAAAAAAAAAAAAAGATAGGACCCTCATGCTATATTTTATCTGAATAGGGTGTTCTGATGTCCCTTTGCATTAAATTCTTAGGTTGTCTATTCCTTCAATTCCTCGTTTCTCCATAATGTTATAAAGCAAGAAGAATATTATACTTTTACACCTCAACTATCCCACTTTCACCTTCATAAATTATTAAGAAGTTTTTCTCATAGGACCCTATAAAGTTAGAAAAAGCAAGTTAAAACACATTAAATTAAATATTTCTTGTCTAAAGTACTCCTGGCTTATAGAATAAAAATAAACTAAATATGACTTCTACTTTTGTAAGTGCAAAAAGCAGCAACAACATGAGACAATATCTAAGTGCATAATTTAAAAGATTGGAAAAAAAGCAAATGTTGAAACATTATGAGAAAATTGTTCTCCCAGGACACCTTGGTTTTTAAGTAGATAATGGATTTCGCCATACTGCCAAAACATTCTCGTCAAACGGAACATCTGCTCTACATGATTTAGAATTGCTTTTCGTTTTTAACTTAACTCCCTCAACCTAAAAAATTGCTTTTTTATTTTGCCGGCGGGATGGTTCGCGTCGTATTCCTTATTAGTTTGAAGTAGAATTTTTCGGTAATTTGGTAACGTTGTCACGTAATAAAAATTGGACACGTTACGTAGTTGTCACGTAATAAAAATTGGACAGATTGATCAAGTTCCGTTAATTTTTTAACGCAATAAACAAAAGAAATCAATTTGAACCATTTTTTATAAAATATGAGATAATTTTGAACAACTGAAAAAAGATAAGACAATTTTAAACAAACTCTACCAAGGACCAAAATAGATATTAAACCTTATAAGTTTAATATTATAACATATTCCGTTTCCTCTCCGGTGACAATGCATGACTGCGGACGAGAAATCAAATAATGTCCTTAATATATAGTGAATAGTAATATTTTGAAAAATAACTTTATGTAGTCAATAAAACCACGATAATCTTACATCACATTCTTACTTTATTTACTCCGAATTCGCTTGATCCAATATTGTCTCAATAAAAAACAAAAAACCAACACCGCTTCCCAATGTCTCAACAGACTAACTCATAGAATAGAAGGTATATATTAAAAATTGGTATTCAGCAACTACAAAATTGAACAACATAAAGTAATACAAGAAAAATAACTTACACACAATATAAAAACATACAACAAGAATCGCTCGTTAACCTTCAACAATTATGCGTTGGGTGCTATTGCAGTATCAGCTCTAGTTCCTGCGCTCAAGCTGATTTCACAATCTCTGTTTGATAAACGTAATCTTATTCGAAATATTACCAAGCCAGAAATCACGCTAATAACAACTAACACGCCTGTGCACTGCACAAAATTCAAAACCAATGTCAAGAGATACAAACGCTTTTATTTTTAATTTAAATTACATTATTATTTTGTATCACCCTAAGAATTTATTATTTAAAATTATGATGAATCTCCGAAGTATATTTACAGTAGGGATTTAACAAGAATAAAACTTAAATTCAATCCATATAAATCAATGATAAAATCTTCATTCCACAACTTTCAATAAATTTATCACCAAACTAAACTTTCTTATTTGTATGTATAAACTCGCAATTCCCAACAAATTAATATAATTTACTTTGTATAACGGTCTTATTTTGTTAATATCCTGAAAAGCATTTGTCACTTCCACACACAATAGTATTTTACATTTTTTTTTCTAATTTTTAAATACGTATTGTTTATAGATTAATTGAATCCGTGTGTTCCCGATATCAGATCATAATGTATATACTTACACGTCAACCAGGAAAAATCAAGACACATAAAAGAATTTCGTTGAATCACGATATTTTAACAACTTTTTTACAACAAGATACGTATTACCATTTTATTGGTCTGTTTGAATTTATCTTTAAAAAAATATTTCAAAGAGATAAATCACAAACTAACACATATATGTTGTCAAAAAAAATTGTTAAAAAAACTTCTTTTTTTAAATAATTATGTAAGATATCTAAATTTTTTATATTCATTTGATATTATTTTATTTATTTTTTACTCATTTTTTTAAAATATTTTTTTATATGATTATTTTATTTTTATATTCTGTATCAAATAAATATATAAAAGTGTGTATTTTTATTTCATCTAACGTGTTTAGTGTGTTGAGGAGCTTATCTATTTGTTTTTGTTTTGGCACTACTGAAGAGAAGCTATAGGCTTTGGACTTATGCAGTTGGTCATGAGTATAAACAAACAAAAGTTTTCTTCAAGTGGGGTTTGAGCAACTAGGAGTAGTGGGAAGCAAGAAAGTAAGAGAGAGGCAAATGTAGTAAAAGGGTTACATGCTTTTTCTTGTCACTTCTAATTTGAGATCAAGGTTGTTACTGAGCTTAAATGTTATGAGTCTTAAGCTAGAAAGCAGAGGAAAATACCTAGAAGCTGTGGTTCCCTTTCCAATAGCAATTCTCAGTCATTTTTATTTCTGGAATTTCTTTTAGTCTTTGATAATTTGAGGACACAAAAAGTGAAGGAAAAGAAAAAGACTTTAGTTTGAGGTTAATGGGTACCAATCAATCAATCAAGCAGGAATTGATAAACAAATATGATCTTTACAAGCACGGTTATTCTTTCTTGTTTTCAGTAATATTCTTCAGCTGCTGTTGCTGTTATCTTTATTTTCTGGCCACAGCCCACAAGCATAGATTCTCTCTATGTGCGAGTCCTCTGTCCTTGCTGTGTGCCTTAGAAATGGATGAATGTGCTTTACACTGCTTGGGTTCTCTTTGCCCATAAAAGGTTTTCTGCTTTTGTCTGTCTATGCCTCTCCTTTTCATTGATGCTTTCTTAGGCGGTTCTACGCACACTCTATTGCTGGTGTGGTGTGAACACTACACGTACACAAGGAGGCACACATACACATTTTATTCCAACTCCACCTCACCCTTCTGGGTATAAAGAGGCATCACCATTCTGCATTCTTCATTGCATAACCTCTTCATACTCCTTTCACACACTTCAACAGGTGGAAGTGCTGAAAACAGTTTGTCACAGCAAGATGAGCTATGGACATTATCATATGGGCTCTGGTTAGTTCTTTTGGTCCTCTTGATTTTCCTTATCCTTCCTCACACCTTGCATTTTGCTCCCTTAGCTCTTTCTTTCTAAAAATGCTTGTATTTTGGAAGTCATTTTTATCAGTCATGCATCTGTTTTTGTTTTTGTTCTAGCTTCTTGTATTGTTTGACTGTAATCAATGATAGTTTACTTGATCCCATTTGAAGATCATCGTTACTTTTGTGCCGTATTTTGAAATCTATCAACAATCTTCAAAACTTTATATGCCATTTGCAGGTAGTAGAACTGGTCGGAGAAGTTTGGAGTTTGGGAAGACACATGTGATGAGGCCAAAAGGAAAACACCAAGCCACTATAGTTTGGCTGCATGGTCTTGGTGACAATGGTTTAAGGTATGGATGTCATATCTTTAACTTCTGTTATTGTTATATGGCTCATTCACCTACAAAGCATGCTGTGTACTTTTTCTAGTGTGGATCCTTCCAAAGCTTGTCCACTCTTCCTCCTCCATATTATCTCTTCATTGTTATTTTTTCTTCACCCAAACCTACTTTCTGTTTTACCATTATGATATGCTCCTTCAGAGTTCTGAGCTAAGTGTGGACAGTACTTTTGACAACACTCTTCATATATAACTAAGGGATCCAAACTTGTGTTTTTAGGTGTTGTATGCTTTCAGTGTTGTGTTTGTTTCAGTTGAGATTCTAAATAGAATAAATTCTGTTGGAAAAAGTTATATTTAAAGTTTGATTTGGAAGAGTATATACTAGATTCTCAATTAGGGGACCACAAGATCATTTGCTTTCTCTACTGATATGAGTAACTTGACAAGACTTTATTTAGACATAAGAATATTTATATTGCAGAAAAACTAACATATTACAGAATTTTTCTTTCAACTGTATTATTGTGTTGTGACTGAAAATACCATTCAGATTTTTATCTTATCTTACAAATCTGTGTATTCCTAATTGACGTTTGCATTCTTCTCTGATTCTATTCAATGAGACAAGCATAATAAAATCTTGAGCTTGGATTTTTAGCAGCTCATATCAGTTGCTGGAATCTCTTCCACTTCCAAATGTAAGAAATGAACTTTCCTAGTTTGCTTTTGTACGCACGTATTCTCACTTTATCCCTATAATATTCTGATGAATCTATTCTCTTGTACAAAATATATGATGTTGGTTATGATATGATATGGTGCAGATAAAATGGATTTGCCCAACTGCTCCTACCCGCCCTGTAACAATACTTGGTGGTTTTTCCTGCACTGCATGTACTATTGAATAAACCCCTCTTGTGCTTTTATTCATTCTGATTTAATCAGCACCATGTTACAGTGAGCTAACTCCTGTGGTTAAACATTACTTATATAACATTGATCAGGGTTTGACATGGGAGAACTTTCAGAAGATGATCCAGATGATTGGGAGAGTTTAGATGCCTCAGCAGCACACATTGCCAACTTGTTATTAACAGAGCCAGCTGATGGTAATTTATATAAGCTGAATAATAATTAGTCTCTGTTTGAATAAATTTTTGTCGTGAAATAAAAAAGGAAAATTAATTGAATTTCTCCTATAAATTATATCAGTTTATAACCTCTCCAAACACTGAGATGTGCAACTTAATTTTAACTTAAAAGCAGACACTAAAGTCTTTTGGGCCTTTTTATTTTCTTTTTCAGTAAGATGCTAACTAAGAAGTTTATGCATACAACAGATTAATCATTTCCCAAGCATTTTTCAATATATGAGAATAGATTTTTCTTCATCTGTAACATAATTCAAGTGAAAGGAAAAATAAATAAAGAAAATTATCAATCTCTAATTCGTAATCTATTTGTTACTTTTGCTCCTATAAGCATATGCAATTTGGGACTTGTAATTGATATTTGGTAGATTCATTCATTCTAACAAGAAATGGATTTTTTTTTTGTCACAGTGAAAGTTGGAATTGGAGGCTTCAGTATGGGTGCTGCAGTAGCTCAATACTCTGCAACTTGTTTTGCCATGGGAAGGTATGGAAATGGCATCCGTATCCAGTGAACTTAAGAGCAGTTGTTGGACTAAGTGGCTGGCTTCCAGGATCAATGTATGATTTCACTGACATTAAATCATGTGTGTGTATATATATATATATATATATATATATATATATATATATATATATATATATATATATATATATATATGTTGGTCAATGTAGCCACACGCTAAAGGTTGGAAACTTCTGTTTATGTAGGAGCTTAAGGAACAAAATCGAATAGTCACATGAAGCTAGAAGGAGAGCTGCTTCATTACCTCTTTTGCTGGGCCATGGAATCTGTACGTATTCATACATCTCAGCATGTGCTTATGTGAAAGTTTGCAGCATAGAATTTGATTTTGCAAAACTGATTTTGAAATGAAGTGACTTATGTTTGGTTATTGCTATTATTCAGAAAACTATGAATAGTAAATTTTAGCACAGAAGATTTGATCCAACGCACTAACTACTTGAATTATTGCCCCTCAATCAATTTTAGATTCATAATAATTTCTCAATGTGAAATTAAACATGTCAATATTTAACTAAAATCAAGCTAATTGATAACCTGCACTTAAATGTTGAAACCATATTTCTTTGTCATCTGTAAGGTATGCTTATAAACTTGCCACTATCTTGTTTCATTGGACTAAAAGCTTGTATTGATGAATGGTTGCTGTGAAATTTTTTTCCTGATGCACGCAAAATTGTTTTGTAATCTATGCCAAGTAAAGCTTGTGCATGATTAACTATTCAAATGATGACCTCTTTAGCACGCGCAAAGCAAAGTTATTTACTGATGTAGTCCAAACTTTGATTAACATAGTCCAACAATTTAGTCAAAGTATGATTCAGTTTAGTCAAGGTCTGATATAAGATCAAAGTCTAACATAACTCGGGTCTGATACAGATCGGTCTAAACCATTAAAACTTGATCTGGCACGATGTTGGGCTACCGAGCTGCCCGCCCTTTTTTCTGTCATTGAAAATTTAATATCACATGGAAACAAAAGTTTCATATCACATGAAAACAAAATGAAATTTTTTATTTTTTACATGAAAATGAGTTGATGACAAGTTGTCGAGTAAACTTAACTTCGTATGAAAACAGTTGTTGTCTAGGTTGTTTTAGATATTGACCAAGTTATTTTAAAAATCTTGGCCGAACTGTTTAAGATCTTTTGTATAAGAGCTTTGTTATTTAGATTTGGCTTCCTTTGTCTGTGGACCGGTCAGTTCGGTCGGTCTGGTTGTTTACTTTGGGCTTGTTTTGTTTTGGGCTTGTTTTGTTTGCGGGCTTTGCCTGTTGCGCGTTTACGTTGGTTATAAATAGTAACCAACCCCGCTCTTTCAATTACAACTTTTCATTCAATAATATTCAGTATTCATTCTCTCGCTCCGCTCTCTCTCTTTTATTATTCTCTGGTTCTAGGGTTTTCTCGAAACGCCCCAGGAACCCAACAATTGGCGCCCACCGTGGGGCAAGAATTCAAGAATTCCCAAGAAACAATGGCAACCAAGTTCGACGTGGAGAAATTCAACGGCGCTAATGACTTCGGGCTGTGGAAGATCAAGATGGAGGCAATCTTGATACAGCAGGGATGTGATGAAGCGTTGAAGGGTGAGTCGAGGATGAGTGATGCCATGACTCAAGAAGAGAAGAAGAAGATGGGAGATAAGGCAAGAAGTGCAATCATCTTGTGCCTTGGTGATAAGGTACTGAGGGAGGTTGCGAAGGAGAAGACTGCTGCTGAAATCTGGGCAAAACTAGAATCTCTGTACATGACGAGATCGTTGGCTCATAGGTTGTGCCTAAAGCAGCAACTCTTTTCGTTCAAAATGTCAGAATTAAGAACGATAGAGGAGCAGATTGCAGAATTCAGCAAGATAGTTGATGATCTGGAAAATATTGAAGTAAAGTTGGAGGATGAAGATAAAGCTGTCATCCTGTTGAATGCGCTTCCAAAAACCTTCGAGCATTTCAGGGATGCGTTACTCTACGGGAAAGATCAAGTGATCACGTTAGAGGAGGTTTTGACGTCAATTCGAACCAAGGAGTTCCAAAAACTTCAAGATTCGAAGACAACCGAGGAAGGAGCGTCCGGATTGATCTCGGTGAAAGGGAAAGGGAAGAAGCAGTCTGGAAAAGAGAAGAAGCTGAATCCGGACGGTACGAAGCAGGTGCGTTGCTTCAAGTGCCAGAAGATGGGTCATATCAAGAAGTTCTGCCCGGAGAAAGGAAAGGCCGGTCGGCCACAAGAAACCGCTGATGTGGCAGAGGCGTCTGAGGGATATGAGTCGGCTGGAGTACTGGTGGCTTCCTCTGAAGATCCTCAAAGGAGCTGGGTCATGGATTCCGGCTGCTCCTATCACATGTGCCCGATGAAGGAGTTTTTTGAGAATCTTGATCAGAAAGAGCATGGTAATGTACTGCTCGGAAATAACAAAGCTTGCCGAGTGCAAGGTGTGGGGTCGATGAGGCTGAAGATGTTTGACAATCGTGAGATGGTGTTGCAGGCTGTTAGGTATGTGCCCGAACTAAAGAGAAATTTGATTTCTATTAGTGCATTTGATCTTGGAGGTTACACCACTAAAGTTGAAGATGGAGTAATGAGGGTTTGTTCTGGAGATTCTGTGGTTGCCAAAGGCAGAAGGAGGAACGGCTTGTACATTCTGGAGGGATCAACTGTCATTGGTCATGTCTCAGTAGCAAGTGGGACCGAGAATACCGCCCGGTTATGGCACTTGAGGATGGGACACATCAGTGAGAAGGGTCTTGAAGAATTGGAAAAGCAAGACTTGCTTCTGGGAGACAAACTGCAGAAGCTGGATTTCTGTGACCATTGTGTCTTAGGGAAATCACACAGGATACCGTTCGGAAAAGGGAAACACTCAACCGAACGCCCCTTTGAATATGTCCATGCTGACTTGTGGGGACCGGCAAGAACCTTAACTCATGGTGGAGGAGCGTATTTCCTAAGTATAATTGATGACTTCTCAAGGAGAGTGTGGATTTACGTTCTAAAAAATAAGTCTGAAACGTTTCAGAAGTTCAAAGAGTGGCACACACAGATTGAGAACCAATTGGGGTATAGGCTGAAATGCCTAAGAACCGATAATGGGCTGGAGTTCGTTTCAGAGGAGTTTAATGGTTTTTGCAAAGAGAAAGGGATCAGGAGGCACAGAACGGTCGTTGGAACTCCGCAACAGAATGGCTTGGCCGAACGGATGAATAGAACCATTCTGGAGAGGGTCCGGTGCATGTTGCTGGGATCAGGGTTGTCAAAGGCTTTCTGGGGAGAGGCTGCCAATACGGCCGTCTATCTGATTAACAGGAGTCCGTCTTCAGCTCTCAATTTTAAAACGCCAATGGAAGTGTGGAGTGGACGACCGGCTGATTACTCACACTTGAGAGTGTTTGGTTCTTTGGCGTTTGCTCAGGGGTGATAAGCTGGATTCCCGGGCGGCGAGATGTATCTTTCTTGGATACGCCGACGGAGTTAAGGGATACAGGTTATGGAGGTTAGATTCACCTTCAAAACTAATCATTAGTAGGGATGTCATTTTTGATGAAACAAGGATGGCGATGCACCCTGAAAACTCTGGAAGTGAGAAGAAGATTCTCGTGGAGGTGGAGCATACTACTAATGGAGCTGGCACGCCCGGTGGGACTGAGGAAAACCAAACGGGTGAAGGGCAAGTTGAAAACGGTCGGACGATAGAGGAGAACCGATCGGATGAGTTTCGAACAGACCTTGGTGATGATACAGATGGTATGTCTGGCGAAGGAAGTCATGGAAAAGCTGCTGGTGTTGATTTGAGAAACTATCAGCTTGTTCGTGACAGAGAAAGAAGGATCTCCAAGCCAACCAAACGGTTTGGAGAGGCGGATCTAATCTGCTACGCCCTGAATGCTGCTGAAGATCTTAACCGATCGGATGAACCGAGAAGTTATAAGGAGGCCCTTGACAGCAGCGACCGACATCTTTGGCAGGGTGCTATGGAAGAAGAGTTGGAGGCTTTGAAAAAGAATAGCACCTGGAGATTGGTGGATCTGCCGAAGGGTAAGAAGGTCATAGGTTCAAAATGGATTTTCAAGAAAAAGGAAGCTACACCGGGCGGTGAGAAAGCGAGGTACAAAGCTAGGCTTGTTGCCAAAGGCTTTACTCAGATTGAAGGCGTAGACTATCATGAGATCTTTGCTCCAGTGGTTAAGCATTGTTCGGTCAGAGTTCTGATGGCAATAGTTGCGCATTGCAATTTGCATCTTGAACAGTTGGACGTTCGGGCAGCTTTTCTGCACGGCGATTTGGAGGAAACCATCTATATGAAGCAACCGGACGGTTTCGCTGTGGATGATAGGGTGTGTCTGTTGCAGAAGTCACTTTATGGCTTGAAGCAAAGCCCAAGGCAGTGGTACAGGAAATTTGATGACTTTCTGATAAAGCTGAACTTCAAGCGGTGCAATTATGATGACTGTGTTTACACTCTGAATCATGACGGTGAAATGTTATATCTCCTGCTTTATGTGGATGATATCCTAATTGCTAGCAGTGACAGGGGCATGATCGGTGAGACGAAAGCAAGGTTGGCGGATGCTTTCGAAATGAAAGAGCTAGGGGAAGCAAGGCGGATTTTGGGCATAGACATTAAAAGGGATAGACCGGGCGGTAACCTTTTTCTGTCTCAGGAGTGCTATTTGCAGAAGGTAATTTCAAGGTATCGGATGGCTGAATCTAAAATGGCCAGCACGCCGGTCAGTCAACACTTGAAATTTACCAAGGAGCAATGCCCAAAGACCGAGGAAGAAAGAAAGAAGATGGAATCTGTTCCATTTTCAAATGGGATTGGGAGCATTATGTACGGCATGGTCTGCACAAGACCGGACGTGGCGCACGGTGTTAGTGTTCTCAGTCAGTTCATGGTTAATCCTGGACCAACACACTGGGAAGCGTTGAAGTGGATGCTCAGATATATACGGGGGTCTCTCGGTACTGGATTGTCTTTCCAGAATAACTTTCAAGGTGGAGGTTATATTGAAGGTTTTGTTGATTCTGACTTTGCCGGATGCATGGACACTAGGAAATCCCGGTCGGGATATGTGTTTACACTGTTTGGGACTGCTGTTAGCTGGAGGTCTACACTACAGTCGGTTGTGGCTTTGTCAACTACGGAAGCTGAGTACTATGCTCTTGCTGAAGGAGTTAAGGAGTCACTGTGGTTGAAAGGTTTGGTTCGGGAACTTGGTTTTGATCAGAAGTTTGTATGTGTTCATTGCGACAGCCAGAGTGCTATTCATCTGGCCAATCATCAGATTTATCATTCCAAAACCAAGCATATTGACGTCAAGCTGCACTTTGTCAGAAGCATTGTTGAATCCGGTGACGTTCAAATCTGCAAAATTGCATCCGAAGAGAATCCTGCAGATATGTTAACAAAGCCGCTCGCTAAGGAGAGGTTTCTCTTGTTGTTGTCCAGGATTGGGTGTCTACCGGTCGGTCACTAATTGTTTGACCGGCCGTGTCCGTGTTTTACTTTTGTTTTTTTGTTTTTGAAGCAAGTCTAGGTGGAGAATTGTTATTTAGACTTGGCTTCCTTTGTCTGTGGACCGGTCAGTCCGGTCGGTCTGGTTGTTTACTTTGGGCTTGTTTTGTTTGCGGGCTTTGCCTGTTGCGCGTTTACGTTGGTTATAAATAGTAACCAACCCCGCTCTTTCAATTACAACTTTTCATTCAATAATATTCAGTATTCATTCTCTCGCTCCGCTCTCTCTCTTTTATTATTCTCTGGTTCTAGGGTTTTCTCGAAACGCCCCAGGAACCCAACAAGCTTGATTTAGTTGTATCAAGGTTTGACCGAATTATATCAAACCTTAACTAAACTGTCATGCAATGTTAATATGAGCGTGCTGTCATTTTTATTTTGCTTTCTAAAATAATAAAATTAATTAACCTAAAAATAATTTTATATTCCTTTTAACATTAAAGGCAATTTAGTAATCCCACTTTTCTATTTATGAAATTTTTTTATCAATCACATCAATCAAATACTTACAAACTTTCATCTTCAAATCTATTGACTTTTATTCTCAAATTCATCCACTTTTATCTCATAATCTTTCAAAAAAAAACACAAATTTTACTTTTAAATTCACTTACTCACCCCAATTCTATCAGGAAAAAAAAACCTCCATCTAAAAAGCCACAAAGAAAAATATTTATTCCAGACATTTTGATTTTATTTTAATTTTTATAAACATAATTTATAACTTTTATTTTCCAAAAGTGAATAATTAATTAACTCAAACTTGCGTCACCTCTAATATAAAATCTTAACACGATCAGATTTTTATATATTCTTCGTAATCTAAACTCTTCTTCCAATTTTAGAATTGTTCTTCCTACAAGTTTTCTGGATTATATAACATATTTTATTCAATGTGTTGTCAACAATAAGCAAGAAAAAAGTACTAAAAAAAAGATTAAAATAAAATACTTTATTAACACCAAAAGATTCCCCATACAAATATGATCTGTCACACCCCATTTAATACCCTTTCTTAGTGTCATCCACCTGTCATCCTTTCAGCTTCCTAGGATGGTAGTGGGAGACAGGAGCTGCAACTGCATTTAATTCCCCAACCTCGGAAAGCGTCCGGCTGTAAAGGAATGGAGATCTCCTGGTAGTGGAAGCCATGTGGCAGATTTCGGATGGACGACCGTCCAGATTGAAGGCCATATTTAAGGTGGGATTTTAAACCTTGCCACTTTTCTTGCATGCAATCTTCTTCATCCTCAGAACTTCAATTTCAGAAAACCCCATTTTTTTCTCCTCCTTCTCTCTAGAACTCCCAATTTCTCTCTAGATTTCTAACACTTTTCCTTCTTCCGACCACCTCACCCCTTTTAGATTAAATCTTCCTGACATCAAGACCTTCCAATTGAACCGATCAGAATCTGGTTTGGAGCACTTTGAACTTGGAAAGCCTTAGAAGTAGTCACTGCCAAAGACTTAGAAGCTTAGCTTGGAATTAAGGTAAGGGAAGCTTATAAATTTGATTATGATTATTTTCGTATGCCTGATTTTCTGAGTATATGGTGTTGATTGTATGGTTTTGCTATGGTGAAAATATATGTTTGGATTATGGTATGAAATAGGTATAAGGTTGTAAAACTTAGTGAATTCTGAATCTGTAATCGAAAGGTCATTAGGACCGCTCGGTTTCCCTGTAAACCTTTAATCTGGTCTCTTATTCCTGAACTTAAAAATATACTATTAGTAGCTGTTCGAATTGTTCAGTCTTATACTGAACGCCGTCTTACACAGAGTATCCGGCATATGAGTACTTGGTCATAGACTGAGTATTCATTCACATATTAACCGTTCGGTTTACAATGACGATTACTTCTTGATAAGTATTAGGTCTTATACCAGTACTTGAAGTCCTAAAACGTCCGACTTATGTTATTAGTTATTTGGAAAGTGTGCGGTCTTACACTGACACTTGATTCCTCATGGAGTGTCCGGTCTTGTACTGGCACTCACTTTATTGAAGAGAACTCTTTTAATTAAAACGCCCGTTCTCATTCTAACTCTCCGTTCACTAAGTCCGTTGACTAAGTCTGTTTTCTTTGATTAAGCCGTTGACCCTCATTATTGAGTTTTATTGAATCTCCGTTCAGTCAATTTCTAACCGTCCGGTTCTCAATTACTAGTCCTACTTTATTTCCATTGTTGAACTTCTAAAGGTCGTTCCGTCCGGTTTCCTTTGATTAGGTTCCCTTTGACTTCATTGTTGAGTTTCCATTTATGTTTTCGTACGGTTTTCCTTGACTGAGTCTATTTGATTTTCAACATTTCAATTCTATCGAGTTACCTTCCGATTTTGATTGTTTATAACTACTACAAAAAAGTGCATGCACTTTTTTTTATCATAGATAGCGCCTAAAAAGCGCTATCTATGCGTGCGCTATCTATTAATAGACAGCGCTTCTAAAAAAAGCGCTATCTATTGGTTCTGACAATAGATAGCGCTCTTTTAAAGAAGCGCTATCTATGGTCAGAAATTTAAAAAAAAAATAATTAATTTTAGAATAAAATATAAAATATAGGTTCTATTATATCACCCACACTATATATTATATACAAAAATATAAAATATTGACAAAAATATGACAAAAGGCTAAAAAAGAATGTTAATATGAATAAAAATTCTTGTTCCAATAATATTTCAAAATTTAATCATTAAGTCGTTCAGTACATGTCATCAAATGACACTGTTTTTATAAGATAATATATACAACCATAACATATATATTCTATCAATATTGTACATCACCATAACATAACCTATATGCATGTACTAATTACATGAAAACACCAATTTTCTCTAATTTCATTGATCTGACTTTCATGATAATGTTGGCATCTGCAATTAGAAAAATACTGCAAGAAAGAAAAATAATATAGAATTAGTTAATTAAATTTTATTACAAATTAATTATAAGAATAAAGATAACTTACATCAGTTGGAATTGTTCCTCCTTCACAGTATGTAATAATTTCCTTCATATATTGACACACATAATATCCACAATCATTGCCGTTGGGTTGTCTTGGGCACTAGAATTCCAAAATAAATAAGAAAACATTTTTATAATTTGAACATAAAAAATAACCAAAACTCTAGTATACTCCAGATATCTGAAGCATGATAACAAATAACTATATACCATATACAACTTTAAACTCTTAATAATAAGTCATGCTTTCAAAACAACCATTTACTCTTCCAACCAATTTCACAATAATACAAGTTATTTAACTAACCAATACCATGCAACAAAGAAATAAGTCTTCAACCATTCAAGAATACATGTTATTCACCTAACCAGTACAATACAAGCAACCATATCGTCAACTAAAGGTCACATAACGTCATTAAACAATTTAATTATGACATGAAGACTATACTACACAAAACATACTAGAGTAATGTACCTTAATTGTTGTCCACTTGATATTGTTTGACTTAAACTTTGACACCATGTTTCCTGTTTGAGCTCGATAGGTTTGTATAACCCTAGTGAAGAAATAAAATCAAAGCATGAATTAAGTAAAAACGAATACTCTTACATGTCAAATAATACAACTAAGGGTCTTGAAGAAATAAGTAAAAACAATACAACTACAACTAAAAGTATACATATGTGTCAAATAAAAGTAGACAACACGAATACTCTTACATGTCAAACAAATTCTTCAAATCTTGCCTCATATTAATATCTACCCCCATTGGGTCAAGATAATGAATTATCTCCAGTTTAAGATTGATTCCCAGTAAGACCCAATGTTGGCTACAATTTGAAATGAATCAACACAATTAGAATTTGTATATTTAACTTTGAAAATAATACATTGTTGATAAAGTTGTAAAGTAAGGTATTACCCGGTATTAACAGGTGCAAGAACAAACTTATCAATCACCCCGTTATCAAGAAAAAGAGTAACTATTTTTTGTATTCGTTCTTTCATTGACAACTCATGCGTTGTGATTTGGGGTGATAAAAAAAAGAGTGCCTTGTCATTTGGCTTAACAATATTTTCATATAGGTACCTTGTAAAAGAAAAACACAAGAATGTATTAGCAATAACATAAGGTGTCAATCTAATAATTAAGTTAATGATAATAAGTACTATATGTTGTACCTGATATAAATAGAAATTGTAGTTGCACCTAGCCATGCATAATTGATAACTTCTTCAATACTTTCTGAACTAACGATTTCTTCATGATTATCTATTCCAAATATGTTTTTGTCCATTTGTATTGGACGAAGTGACTTTGATGGGTTTAGTTTCATGTTTGAAGAGAGGTAATTGCACCATCCAGAAGGATTGGGATGAAACAATTTATGAGGAGTGTGTTGAATGGTCATTTTCCCTTGACATTTCTTTTTAGGTGCGACATTTGGATTATTCATTTTTGTCTTTTTTGGTTGGGTAGAATCCTAAAACATCATCAATTAAACAAGTTAGGTAATAGATAAAATATATTCATAAATATGAATTAATACAATTGTATAAACATACCTCATCACAAATCTGTATGAAATTCATTGGCCATGCCACAAATGTACCTATTGCTTGTCCTATTGTCATCATGTCATCATCATCAATTGGTATAGGCAAGGGTACATTTGGCTCTAAGGCAATATCTATACTAACTTTGATATGACCTTTAGGTAGAGGTCTACCATGTAGTGTATCACTCTTAAAATTGTGTAATTTTCCATGGGCAACCAAGCAAATTGATGGTGATAATGTAAACAATTTACAACTTGAGACCCCCTACAGTATAAAACATAATTATAAGACAATCTTCAATGTGACTAAATATGCAGACCTATGAAAGTTTAAAGTAAGCAAATTAAAGCAATAATGAAAGTAATGTAGATAAGGTAGTTACCTCTGGAAAACTAATTGGTGACATTGTGCAACTCCCTTGGCCACTATTGATATTAGCTTCTTCATTAGTATTTGGTGTGCTAATACTTCGAAGCGAAATCATCTCTTTTTCCATTCGTGCTATTTTTTCGGACATGTCTTTCATTTGAGCAGTTAATTTATCATGGTCATGGTGTGTATGACGCTTTTTGGATGGGAAATAATCTCTATGACCGACTCCAAATCCCATTCCCCTAACACGACCTGAATACTCTGGGAGACCTAAAGCTTGACTTAAAATGTCGGAGTGAGCATTACTCATCTCTTCTGAATTAGTTTGTGACAATTGAACCTAAACAAGACCAAACATATCATATTTATTCTCATTTGACAAACACAAATATAATATGAAAACATATTACTTACACATTTGTCCCAAACTTGCTGAGTTTCTTCATTTTCAATTGCCCCGCTTTTATTCACACGACCATGCTTCCATAATTCTTGACGGGGAATGTTATTAACATTTGACCCCAATTCCTTTAACTAATTATTGTGGAAAATATCAAAATATAGTTTTACTAGACAAAAATGATAGGATAGAGAAGATAATTAAAATGTAGCATAAGGAGAAAGTTGTAGTGAGAGAAATTGCAAGTGAAGAGACAAAATCAATATTAAGACCAATAAAAACTGACACACTATAGTTGTAATAAATTGGAATAAACTTGTGACAAATATTAAGAACAACACTAATTGATTTGAAGCCTCTTGAAGGATTAATCCTTAGGGAATCAAGAAGAAGTGATTTAATCAGTGTAAATGGCTTTTCTCACCTTATATTGTATGCTAATTTTCTTTATATATAGCTTTATTTGCTCCCACTTTAAAATTATATTCATGAGATGCATGGTATTTAGTCACAGGATACGTGCTTTTAAAGTATTTTTCAAACTGTAATAGATTGTTTTGTGCTGTATTTTGATTTTCATGTTAGATAAAATGTCTTTTGTTCATGAGTTGGAGTACCTTCTGTACTCTACTCTCCTTTATGAATTTCCTTATTTGTTATATAAGAAAAACTGTAATAATAAATCAAGATGAAGATATTCTAAATTTGAGATTTTGTATTGTTTTTTGTGTATGAAATATTGGGTAATTGCAGTGAAGATCATGGCCTCTTCTAGCTACTCTAACTCTCCCTGTGCTGCGTGCAAGTTTTTGAGAAGGAAATGCATGCCGGATTGGAAATGCATGCTGAATGTATATTGAACTTAAATATTTAGGCTGTTGATAGAGGATGTTTAGTAGAATTAGATTCAGATAAAGTTTAATAGTAGTATGATACCTGACTTAGCTTAGTGACTTGTAATTGCTATCTCATAGTAATGTAGTTTTTCTAGTTTTTCTTAATCTGTTTTTGACTTTAGTGTTTACTTATAATGTAATCAGTTTGCTGATGCATTCAGTTATACTAATTTGTTTTAACTAACTTTGTTTGTTGATTCAATTAATTTATTAACTTACTAACCTTACTAATTTTTTCTATACTTGTTCAATTGGTAACTCTACTAATATGTAATAACTGTTTTTGCTAACCTAGTCAGTTTTACTAACTGGTTTTACTAATATCAGTTCACTAACAGTTTTATTCTACTAACTTTTTCACTAATTAGCTAAGTAGTTCTAACGTAGTCTCTTATTTTGCAGGTTTAACTACTACTTCCTTTTCTCTATTCTAATTGGATTGATTCTATCACAATTCTTGTTATAATTTGATGTTGTAGACACTGCTATACTTATTCTATCACAAATGCATATGATAAAGAAAGTGCCTCGACAATGGCTGGTGGCAGACCTTGGGCTGAAATTTAGGAAAAAGTCCTTAAAATGGATCATGAAAAGTTGTGACTCGATATGCTTCACATGTTCAATTCCTATTTTCAGCTTTGCCTCTTTTAATAACACTCAAAACAGATTGCTTATTTTTCAAGGGTGGACAATAGCAAATGTCTTTTATCTCAGCTGAAACAAGGCCTAAACATTCAAGGAAGACTACTCAAAACTGCACCAGAGGAGATAGAGAAGTGAAACAGATATGAAGTTGCTTCAATGGCTTTCTACTAATAGAAAGTGAATAAATCCTCGAGGCATCAGAAATGAAGGACCAAGATAATGTATTCAGTGAATGGAGAGAGCAAAGATACACAAAAGAGTGTAACAAAGAATATGACAGTAACATGAATGGAATCAGACTAACTTTGATTAAATTAAGGTTTGAAGGACAACTTCAATAATAGCTTCTTTTACACCTATGTAGTCCTCCAAAACTGATTCATGTACATGGCTTATGGTCCTAAATTTTAACCTTCAATTATCTACCATTTCATATTCATCACCGTGACCCTTTAATATACTTGACTAAGACCAGATTAGAGGGTTGTCGTTGTAAAACAAATATTTACTTCAAATTTTGACTCAATCTTCTATCAGCAGATTGTACCAGATCATATCAAAGAGATCAATTGAAGTGCACCATGTAAGAGCAACAAATGGACCGAAGTGAATACAAACTTATTAAGTAGAAACAAAAATCTAGTACTATAAGAAGATGTGAAATCTAGTATTCAACCAAAAAATCTTATTATCATAAAAAATGTGAAACTGATATACATAAGAAAAAATAACATAAATTGTATTGAGGAAAATAAAACAAGATTGGAAAGTCTAATAAGTACTTTGTCAGATAAAACTTCAAGTAATACCAGATAAATGTCAACGTTGCAATCATGCAATATCATAGTAAAGTCTGCAATCGCAATTTAGGCCTCGAGGTAAAGGTTTTTAGAGTTTGTGACTGCGTTGTGATTGCAATTGCGGCTGCATTTGTCCACATCACAGTGGCAAATTAAAACCACTGCATTCTTGTTTGGTATTCTGTTGTGGAGGAACATAAACCTGTTATCTCCACTTGTGAACAAGATCAACACGTGGTTGCTGCTGCTCAACACATTTTAAAGGCACTAGCAGCCAGTAAGAATGTGTCCAGTGACTTGATAAATTCTTTGCAGATTTAATTTCTTTTGGATTGGAAAAAGCTGGTTCTATGATTTAAAATGAAAATAAATGAATAAAAGAACAAATATCAAGTGTTAAAAAGCTTAGAGAACCAATCAATCCAGTCACTTGCAATGCAGAATTCTGGTGCAGATTTTTTTAAATCTGTTTGTGATGTTTTGGTGAATTTTTGGAGTATGTGTGCAGTCTTATTGAGTCATCCAGCAGCAGAAATCCTCTCTATTATGGTAGCCTTCTAGGGGGTGGATAGGGGATTGAAAGTGGAGCAAGAAGGAGGACTTTAGAGCAGCTCAAATTCAGGTAACAGCCACTGCTGTTTGCTGTCCAGCAGCATTTCTAGCACCAGAAAATTCAACCTTCATACTGATTTTGAGTGATACATTGCAGCAACCAAGACTTGGAGTTTATATGAGTTTTAGGCATCATTTTGAGCTTGTTTGAGCCTTAATATCATAGAATGAGTCAATCAAGTGTCCAAGGGAGTATGAAATTTAGTAGTAAGGGCTCACAATTAAGAGAAGAATTTGAACAAAAGTTCCAATTAAGAGAAATAGAAATGAGTGAGCTTAGAGATAACAGGTTTGGGGCCGGCTGTGTATTGTTCTTTTTGGGAGTTGATTGTCTGTTCTAACATAACAATTTGTAGGATTACAAGAATTATTTATGTTTCTAATGTGTTGTTCAAACTTCTTGTTCATATTCTTGAAAGTGTTTTCTAAGCTCTTATTGTTCTTTATTTTTTTCTTTCTTGAAACTCTTGTAGTAACTCCTCTTTGTAGTGACTTAAGTTTCTCTTGTATTGAGATCAAAAAACTGACCAAGCTTCATCAACATTTCAGGGAAAAGAATGAAGATAGATTCCAACTTCAAAGTTCTTAATTAATTAATCAAAAGAAATATTTGTAAGGCATATCCTTAACATGATTGAATACAAGTGGGCCTTAAGGAATTATATAATATGTCAAACACTAAATCATTGGGACAAAGATAATTTATTTTCATCACGTAAACACTAACCTGTTTTCTTGCCTTCAAGGCATGACAAGGAGAAATATACACACACTTCAGCAGAATATATATAATTTTACTCAAACTAATATGCCTTATAAGTGCACTATTATTGATGGAGATGAAACAGGGAGAGTTGTGTTGAGAAGTCATCTAAACACCTTTTCTCTCCTTTTGTTGTGTCTCTCAGTGCTCAATAAACTTTTAGTTGTCGCACTCGGGAGTGGGAAAGAACCATAAAAAGAATATAGAACATTAATTAAAGATTTTGTAAAAGATAATATTGAACTGGTCAAGTACTAGGTAATTGAACAATCGAAACAACTACTTCAATGACCCAATAAATCATATTCTCCTTCTGCACACACAGACATCATATATAATGTGTTAACCACTTATAACTATATTTCTACTGTTTAAACTATGCAAAAACTCTTTACTACTTCACTCCAAGTTATACTGCTGAATCTATATGTGTGAAAAGATTGATCCAGTTTGACTGTATAATAGCGTGGTTGTATTTATGTCTGTCATCAAACTGTAGCTAGCTAGCATGGTAAATATTCAATCAGGAGCAAAATTGAACAGCTCACTGACAACAATACAGTAGAGGAAGGATTCAATTTGCAAACCAAAACCCATATTGAATATATGAAAACCCATATGGTTATATAGGTTATAATGTAAAATATATATCAGTAAAAGCAATATATTTCTTTGAAATCTCATTCCCTAGATCATCGATTGAACAATTAAGTAATCTCTCATCATGTCGTCTTAATTATGTGAGAAGAGGATGAAGAGAAATAATGGGAGCTGGGTTGGGGAAAAAGATATAGAAAGCTTGGATATATAGCATTCCAAAACACAAACCCAGAAGCTTAAATTTTGTTTTACAAGAAGAATTCTTTGTTGGTAATCAAATCATCCATGCTTACAAGAACACAAATGAAAGAAATATGGAAAGAAAGAAAGAAAGAAAGGACATGTGTGACAATAGAGTTGAGCCATAGATCACATACAGGAAAGAGCACTGAAGCAATAGAGTGACTAACCAAATCTTGTTCTATGCGGGCATACCCCTTACGAGAGCCCCTATATGGGTACTTGGAGTGTGATGCTCTTCCCTTATCTTGTATGCTTTTTTCCTAAAATGAAAGATAGTAAACAAATCATATGCTCAATAATGAAGGGATAGATATATTATATATAGATAGTATACATTACCTTGAAAGTTTTATCCATACGTTTTGCAATAAACTGTCTCCAAATGTCATCACTAATAATGGATGCATACTGGGTAGGAGGTTGATTAGGAGGATTCTCTAAATAATCTCCATTGTCATCCTTTAGATATTTATGGGCCAAGGAAGTCCTAAAATTCCTAAGCAACAACCCTGCCTTCCTTAATACAAACGTCTTGCGACATATATCTACATTGAAAGTTAGCTGTCCAAAAAAATACTTATAAAAAAAGAGTTTGGAAATCATAATACATACATTTAAAATAAGTAGTAAACATTACTTGTATATTATTCCAAATGAGCTCTTTATAGGCATCCAAACTTGAATCTTTCCAATCATCATAAGTTATAGGCACATTTGCTCGAACATAGGATCCAAGATAACTAATGAAGTTTGCGCCACCGGGTTCAATGGGTTGACCTTTTGCATTCCATGAAACCTAATATTATGAATAAGTACATATTGAACAATAATTAGGAAAGTAACATATTTAATATACCAAAAAATATACAATGTCCATTACCTCTTTTTTTTTTCCCTCACTTCTAGCTTGAATGATCTTCTTCATCATCACTATACCTTTCTTCCCTTTAGCTTCGTTGGGAGAAGGAATATCATCTTCAGTAGGAGTTGTCATTTACCTATAATAAAAGTGATTCAGATAAAAAAAGGGATAACATCAGTAAAAAGGGATAAACATAAGAATAACAATTTATAAATCCAACCTTTTCTTCTTTGACATGAAGTTTAAAGACTTAGGTTTCTTATGGACATAAAATGATGGATTTATCCAAATTCCTTCGTCATGATCATCTCTCCTATACAAGATATCATCTATTATTGGATCATCATCATATGATATTTGATACAAAGGATCATCTTCAATATTTGTATATTCATCTTCTATATCATCATTGGAAGGATCATTTATTTTATTGGTCAACAACACAATTGACCAATTGACATCAACCGGATCAGTGACATAAAATATTTGTTGAGCTTGTGATGCTAAAATAAATGGCTCATCTTTGTACCCCACTTTATTAAAATTCACTTGCATAAATCCCGTTTTATCTTGTCGAACTCCATTATTGTTATCAACCCACTTGCAACCAAATATGGGTACCCGAAATATGGTGTAATCCAACTCCCATATATGTTCAATTACCCCAAAATACGACATATTTGCATATATAGGACTTCTATCTTTAACACCTGAGATGTGCATAGATTCAGCCACCAAAGTTACACCACTATTTTGCACAGTACTTTGATCATCTCGATCTTTAGTGTAAAATGTGCACCCATTAATCATATAACCAGTGTAAGAGAATACTTGAAAACTTGGACCATTGGATATCCATCTCAATCTATCAGAAATTAAAGAGGATTTCACATTTAACTCTGCAAAAATGTGACTCTTTAGCCATTGTACAAAAGTTGCATTGTGTTCTCTACATATCCATTGGTCAGTCCTTGTTGGATTTAATTTTGTAATCATGTCTTTGTGTATCTGAACATATGGCTCAACTTCATCATCATTGTGTAAGATATACAATTGAGCTTGCTCCCAATCTTTCCTGCTTATGGTCACTATGGTATTTCCAGAAATCCCTTCTCCTGTAGTTCTCGCTAAGTGTCGAGAATTTGGAAGTCCTATTGATTCAACATTAGAGAGGTAATCAGTACAAAATTCAATAGTTTCTTCAAGTATATATCGTTCCACTATACATCCTTCTGGTCGACTTCTATTTTTCACATAGCCCTTTAATATCTTCATATACCGCTCCATTGGATACATCCATCTCATATAAGCTGGTCCACAATATTGTGTCTCCTTAACTAAGTGAATGGTAACATGAACCATTATGTCAAAGAAAGAAGGTGGAAAATACATTTCAAGCTCACACAAAGTTACAATAATTTCTCTTTCTAGTGCTTGCAATTTTCCAGTGTCAATAACTTTGCTACAAATGGCTCTAAAGAAATAGCATAGTTTAGTTATGGTCCATCTTACCTTTTTAGGCAAAATGGAACGTATGCCTATAGGTAACAAATGCTCCATCATAACATGACAGTCATGAGACTTTAACCCAATTAGCTTTAGATCTTTCATAGATACTAAGTTCCTAATGTTTGATGAATACCCTTCTGGAACTTTAACTCCTTGTAGAAACTTACAAAACACAATTTTTTCCTTTCTAGATAGAGTATGAGCTGCAGGAGGTAGATATTGACGTTTACCTTTCTTTATTGGTGCCAATTCTGTTCGAATTCCCATTTGAACTAAGTCCAACCTTGCTTTGATGCCATCCTTAGACTTTCCAGGAACATTCAACAACGTACCTATGACACTATCAAATACATTTTTTTCGATATGCATCACATCAAGAAAATGTCTAACGTACAAGGACTTCCAATATGGCAAATCAAAAAATATAGACTTTTTCTTCCACCCACTTGTGACTAGATCTCTTACAAAAGGCTTACCAAATTTGATGTTTATATCCTTTACTTTTTCAAAAACTTTATCACCATACAACAATTCTGGAGCTCTACGTTCTTCTGTCATCCCATTAAATGCTTTTCTCCATCCTCGATAACAGTGCTTTGAAGGTAAGAATCTACGATGCCCAAGAAATACATTTTTCTTACCATGTTCCAATCGCACCCAATCTGTATTATCTTCACATATAGGGCATGCACACTTCCCTTTGATACTATATCCAGATAGATTACCATATGCCGGAAAATCATTAATTGTGCCAAACAACATTGCCCTTAGCGTGAAACTTTCTTCCGTATACCCATCATACACCTCTACACCTTCGTTCCACATATCCTTCAGGTCTTCAATAAGAGGTGCCAAGTATATGTCTATGTCATTCCCTGGTTGTTTTGGACCTGGAATTAACATGGATAACATCATGAACTTCCTTTTCATGCATAGCCATGGAGGTAGGTTATATATAATCATAACTACAGGCCATGTGCTATGTGAGTTGCTTTGGATACCATGCGGATTTATTCCATCAGTAGACAAAGCAAGACGTAGGTTTCGTGGTTCTTTCCCAAAATTAGGGTAATCATGGTCAACTTTTGCCCATTGAGGAGAATCTGCAGGGTGCCGAAGCTTTCCATCACGTATTCTTTCATCTGCATGCCATCTTAAGTTCTTTGCATCTTCTTCATTACGATACATGCGCCTAAATCTTGGTATTATAGGAAAATACCATACCACTTTGCTCGGCACTAAATTTTTCTTATAGCGCAATGTCATACATTTAGGACATTTATCCAATGGGGCATATTCATTTCGAAAAAGAATGCAATCATTTGGACAAGCATGAATCTTCTCGTAGCTCATCCCAATAGAGCTTAACATTTTTCTAGCGTCATACATTCGACTAGGAAGCACATTATCATTAGGTAGCATATCTTTTATAAGTGATAGTAATTCAGTAAAACTAGTATCAAACTATCCATTCCGTGCTTTCAAATTGAATAATTTTAGGACTGCTGATAGTCTTGTGAAACTAGTACAACCATTATACAATGGTGTCTTTGCATCTGTTGTCAACCTATCAAACATTTGAGGACAATCGCGCATATCTTCTTCGATTACGTTTACAATCTCCTCAACGTCATCTAACTCATATGTTGTGTCAGTCTCTATCGGTGTATAACTTGTATTATGATGAACATCATTATTTATATGATTTTTTATATTTTCACCATGTTTGGTCCAGCATGAATAACTTTTATCAATTCCATTGCATATTAAATGCTCTTCTAACTCATCTGCATTCACTATCTTTAAATGACAACACTGCAAGCAAGGACAGATGATTCTACTAGGGTTTTTTGCATGATCAACAGCAAATCTACGAAACTCTTTCACCCCATCCTCATATTCTTTTGATAATCGACTAGCAAACATCCATTTTCGGTCCATATTTTATTAATCTATCAAGATTAATCAATATAGTATTAGCAATATATACAAGTTAACACTATTTGCAATAACAAACTATAAAATAATATTCATCCTACCTCAACTTTGAACACACCGTATGTGTAAGAAAAGTTCACAACTGCAATCTACAAAAAGAATAACAATGCAATTAGTCAAAATGAAATCAAGTATTTATAAATCTAATTAAACGGACCAAATTCAAAGGTTAATTAACTGTAATGGTTATATGTATATCATATATGTTTAAAAAGAAGCACAGGGACCACTCTCATTTTTTGTAGATCATTTACCCTTATATGGTAGGTTTGATTTAACTTTGGAGCAGAATTGGATGAAATGAATTTTGAAAAGGTTGAAAGCATCGTTTTTTATGTCAAGAAGATTTATACGCTCTCAAATCATTGTTGAATATTTTGAAGACATGTTCTTTAGTACTAATGAGTTATAATTAAATTTATAATTAATCACTTTACAGTCTTATTTCTTACATTTTGTTCAACTTATTAAATATTTTAATTTGGACTTTTTTGTACTAGTGAAAGGAGAATCCTTAAAGGACAATTATTCAATATAATGTTAATATTTTATGTGCATTGAATTCATATTGTGTTTTTTTTATTTAATCTCATAAGAAAACCCATCAATTAGTAGTGTAAAAAGTTTAATATTAATTGAACAACAGTATCAAATATACCTAAAAACAGCATCTATTTACATATTTATTTACCATAGTGGATTAATTGTTTCATTGAGTGGATCAGTCATGGTTTTTGGATGCAAACAGTACAAACATGTCCTCTGTTACTGAAACATATTGCAAAGCTGTCACATTTTTATTGAGTGCTATAATAATACATAAGCAGTCCAAATGTTTTTGTCTGAATATCAAAGCTTAGTGTCTTCTCATGTTCCTTTGGCTTCCAAAAGGATGCAACATGAGGGTCCTCAGACAGATTAAAGCAATATTACTCCATGCTGATTCAACAAGTTGAGAAACAATGATAATTTAATAGTCTTTGTATTGTGGTACTAAAGTTTAACCATTGCGATTGTTCACAGATTCAGATGTTCATTATTATGATTCTCTCCAAGTGTGATGTTTCTCTAAATGTAATCAAAGTAGAAAACACTCAGTAGGTATTGGTCATATCAGGGTGTTGAGTTCAACTTCAACGACCAAACACAAACACAACGACCAGATCAATTTTATGTTGCACTGATCATGTTAGAAAGTGGAGATACGTTTTAAAGTAGGTTTTAGGTTTAGCCCTACAAAACCTATGGTTGACAAGAGTCTATTCAATCCAAATCCTATTCTAAAATGAACCTTTTATTAACTAAGATTAATAATTTAGTCAATCAAACATAAAATTAGTATAATAAGTTGTTTGAGTTTATACATTTAATAGAAATTGCCTACTATAGTTAGATACTTAATATATGATTCAATCACTGATAGATTTTTATGATTTTATCTTTGGACTTGTTAGACTATAACAGTCTTACGAAGTTAAATTAGGAGCTTATGCAGAGGTTAAATTTATCTATGCACCAGCCAATGGCCTTAAAAAAAATCATATAGGCTGAAACGTGCCCTCTAACCAACTATCTCATCCCATAAACAAATCTCTGTTGAATGCAACAATCAATAAAATAACTAGTTTTTGTCGATGCATTCACCTACAACCTTGCTGAGAAGTCTAAATCATCTCATAACATACAGATCTTATAATGATCTGAAATCAAATCCTCCAGTTTTCCAGGCAAAATTAGCTAGCCTTTAATTTCAGGAACTAATATTTTCTATTACTAACACATGATAGCTTCGACAATCAACACCATTGGCTTCACACAATTAAAAGTTCACAGGCAGATTAAAGATTTTATTCCTCCTACAACTCATACTACTTTAATTGCCCAGTAAAAATATTTTATCATTTATATCTAATCCTCTTTTATTGAAAGCAGTAGAGAGCATACCAGCAAACATTTATGACCAGAGTTATATAGCTTGAATCATCTATCACCTATACAGAACTAGAGAACTAGAAATCCATAACAGTGATAAAGGTTACTATAGAATAGAGAGATAGAATAGTAAGTGACAAAAGAGCAAAAAAATGGTAAGTTAGTTAATTTTAACCCGTAAAAGAGGGTGTTTAACACTAATTGCAACTGGAAGCTACAAATATTACTCCTTATGGACATCAAAAATAGTAACACACTATTTTTTATCACATTTCGAACTCAAGTCACAATTAAAAAAAATTATATATACTTTAAAACATGATAAAAACATGGAAACTCACCAAACATATAACTCAACCAGTCAATTCAGCGAATAATACTAACCAGTTAATTCTAGCATCTTAACATAGGTGAATAGAAAACCTGTTATCTGCACATACTATAAGATTCATGATAACATGCATTTATGCTATAAAGTAATCACCACAGAACCATTCCTGCAGGATAGCAATATCCCAGTGTGACAACCAGATGTTAATTAACCATGTTCTTAGCATAATACTGATTTAGTAACATCAAGCATCACCATTACACTCTCAATTCTTTCCGTAACAGCATGTCTTTAAAACAATATTGAAGACAAATCATACAACATGTTAGTCATACAAATCAGCACAATAAAAAGACTGGGCCATTGTCCAAGAGAACAGAGCATTGTAATATGCCAATGCCTCACACATGTAAGACAAGTTTAGCTTCCAAAAGTATCAACAATGGTTAGCATCAAACAGTATCTAAATTTATAATTATTTTGAAACAGGTGGCGTGAAGCAGAATTTAATGAGTTATTATACCAAAATAGGTGGCGTGAAGCATTGGAGAGGCTTCTTGAGACAAATAACTTTCTAGAGTTTACTGGTAGGGTATGCACAGCACCTTAGTATACCAAAATGGTGAAGTTAAAATTCTAAATAGAGCTACAAATAAATAAAACAAGACACCAAACACCTTTACTACTACATCCTACATACTCTCACTCTGATTGGCACACACCTATAAATCTCATTGACCCCCAATCCTTTCTCTAACCTCACACTTCCAATCAAACCTTTAACCTCACTTTCTCTGCAACTACCCTTCTCCCCTCTGCTACATTTACATTCCCTCTTCCTAACACACATTAATCCAAGTTGTTGTTCCATATTTACACAAAGAATTTGTCTCACTCGTGCAAAACAGAGTCACCAAACCCAAATATTCACGCAACCCATATGTTAAAATAAAATAGATTTAACTATAACACAATTACAAAATTTAAAAACTCACAAGAGAAGTGTCGTTGTACCTCAGGGTTTGCCGGAAGCGAGTGACAATGGGTTCCTAAACCCAGTGCACGAACACAGATTCTACACCCAGTACACCAATGGCACGATCAACACCTGATAAAAACGTGTTTTCATGAAAATAAAGGCAAAGGAGAAACGAAGCCGAGAAGAGAAGAAGGGAGAAGGAACGTGAAACCTGAAAATGGAAGTCCTGAAACGAAGGAGAAACGGGAGTGCACTGAAGGAGCGAGCAAAGACGTACACGTCAAATTGAAGGAGAACCGTCGAAGGCACCTAACACACTGATGAAACGGAAGGGATGGAGCCTTAACGCACTGTGAGCGGAGGAGAAGGAGCCCTAAAGTACTGTGAACGGAGGAGAAGGAGCCTAACGTTGATGAAACGAAGGACAGGAGCCCTAGCCACTGATCAAACGGAGGAGAAGCGCGAATCAAACCAAGGAACAGCGCGAAGAAACAACGCGAAGCAGCAAACAGGGAAAGCCAGGAGCAGTGCGAGAGAAAGCTTGGAGTGAACGTCAAATTGCAAGCAGAGTAGTAGCGGGAATGAGGTGTATTTTTATCACCATAGATAGCGCCTCCTACAAAGAGCGCTATCTATTTGATTTTTATTAATATATTTTAAAATATTAATTAAAAAAATTAGATTAAATAGATATAGATAGCGCCTTTTTAAACAAGCGCTATCTATTATCATAGACATAGATAGCGCTTTTTTAAACAAGTGCTATCTATGCTTCCGCATATCAATAGATAGCGCTTATTGTAAAAAGCGCTATCTATTGAGCGCTATCTATTCTCCATTTTGTAGTAGTATAATGTCTCATGGTTGATAATGGTTAGTAAAGTATGACTGTGGCTAAGACTCAGATTTTGATTGTTTATATAAGAGAATTCTAAGGAGGAATGTCTCATGATTGATAATGGTTAGTAAAGTATGACTGTGGCTAAGGCTCAGGTTCTGACTCTATCCTAATATTCTGTGATTACGCCTTCTCAAGTAGAGAAGGATAACTCATGCGTGGGAATGGCAAGAGGTCCTTTAGCCTCAGGGTATTTCTATACCGAGGTGGTTCCACTGGACTAACCTCGGGTGACGGTCTGTTGAGTGTATCCCAGCCAGGTCCACCCGGGTGCAGAGAGCGGCGAGCATACATAGTCATACCGTCCGGACAAAGTCTAGAGAAAATGTATATGTTGATATTTTCCATTCGGATTTATATTTGGATATATTTTATTGATGATTTACGGATGAAACATTGATGTATGTGGTTATGTGTATGTTTAAGAGTGCATGAAAATGATTAATTGAACTTACATAAGCTTACCCTTATCTGTTTTGTCTTGCCTATGTTGTCGTTCGGTATTTGACCGTCCGGTATGTTCTCTTCACTGCAATGATCATCCTTTTGGGTGTGAGCAGAGGGTGCACAAGAAGAAACTTTGGAAGAAGCCCTACAGACGGAGAAACCCCTAGAAGTCATGTCGGAGAGTTATGCAGGACCATCCGGTCCTTATAATAGGTTTCTTATTTTGCTTAGAATAGACAAACCGATTCGGTTAAGTATTTTGTAAAACCGGTCGGTCATGAACTGTACCAAGACTTATATATTATGTGCATTTTCAATTTTATTATGATATCTCTCGTCTTCTTTTTTTTTTAATTATTCCTCTCCACTGTTCTTTATTATTATTCATGTTAACTTCTACAATAAATTATATATTCTGTTATATAATTATTGGGATGTTACATAATCTTTGTATATAGAATCTAATTTAAGAAAATAATATAAATTTGTACAAAATGAAATAAGAGAAAAAAAAACTTGTTAAGGCACTTAGAACAAACACGCACTAAGCAATCTAACTAATCTCAATTCTAGATAATATTTTACTATCTTTCATCATATAGTTTAATAGTCAACAAATCATCTGCTCTACATGATTTAGAATTCCTTTTCGTTTCTAACTTAACTCCCTCGACCTAAACTTTTATTTAAATAATTTAGAATTATTTAATTTATATATTAAAAATAATTCTCCTAACTATAATCAGTATACAATTTAATAATCATCATACCAGATATTTTGTATATTAAATTGATGTTATAAATTAAGTGAGCCCTTATTAAATTTAAAATAATTTAACATGTATGACTTATAAAAGTAAAATAAATAACATATTCAATCAACTATGTATCATGGATTGTATCTATCAAATAATATACGTAGGAACATATGAGAAAAGACAAATAAAGTGAATTGCCATTATTACAAAATATGCTCGTCTGTTAGGATTTGGTTTCGACGAAAACAAAGTATAAAAAGATGCGGTAATATTTTGTAATTTTTGTAAACATATAGATTTCGGTTAAAAAAATGGAGGACATATATTTTTTTGACTTCATTTAATAAAAAACATAAGTTTAAAGGTGGGTTATATAAGTATAAATTTAAACTTTTCAACTTATTATACATTGGTTAAGATTTATATGGTCTCGATTCTCTTCAAAATTGATGTCATAGAGTAGAGTCTTGACATTCTCTACTTGGGAAATATATGTCAGACTTTTCAGATTTTGAACAGGTTTTATTGTTTCGGTTATTTGTAGAAACATTGTTATAGGGTCTCGACTTTGCATTACAAAAGCAACTTCACACTGTTTAGATTCTGAAATAACCTATGGCATTTGTTGTTCAAAAAATCAGTGCCTTAGACACCTTTTGCTTCACTTTTACAAATAAATGAGGTCAAATATGTGAACCAAAAGTAAAAAATGACTCCAAAACTTTTATTTTTTCAATATTTAGCATGTCTTTTGCATCACCATAAACTACATATTGCTTCAGTTATTGAAATAACTTGGACAATTATTGATAAAGGAACCCTTTAAATCAAGTAACTCAAAATGGTTTGATAATAAATGTATAAGTGTTATTGATGATGTTAAGTAATGTTCCTTGCTTGATTAAATAGGTTGTAAAGCTATGTTAGATTCTATGTGTTATAAATCCATAATTGATTGAATAATGATTTATATTGAGTGTTAAAACGGCCTAAAACTAAACCTTATTCTATGATTTAATTGATTAAGAATATCATTTAATCGATTAAAACTATATGTAAATTTTAGTCGATTGAGAAAATAATCTAATCAATTAAAATGATTTGATGCACACATGACATGTTGTTATAAGGTTTAAACTCCCAGATCGTCCTAATATTTGTTGGGAAATCTCAAGTAGGTCCTTGTATTAGCAATGGTCTCAATTAGGTCCAAATATTTGAAAAATTGAGCCAATTAAGCCCTGTCTGTTAAGTGTTGACAAACGACGTTAAAATTTGTTGGTGAAGTGCACACTTAATCTGCTTATGTAAAAGTTTTATATTACATGGAATTTTATATTTAAATTAACAGTTCTTGACATGGCACACGAGAGAAGACGAACACAGGAACCTGACCCAGCCATCAGAACCTTGGTAGCCAACGCGTAGCATCTCCAACGAAACTTGCAAAACAGAAAAATCAAACCAGCCCCAATCCATTCCAATGATGTCGTTTATGCGCTGAGATTTGCTTCGTCGAACGAGGAAGGTGGTAAAGGGTCTAGCGAAGGCAGAACCCATATGGCTGAAAGCGATGAAGTAGTTAGTGTTAAGATATGCCAAATATTCTATTAAAGGATATTAGGCAATCAAATATTATGTTAGTTATATTTTAGATATTATCATAATTTGTGCAGATTTGTGCACATGTCTTTCCTTTAATAGATGAAGGATTATAGGATCCTTGTATGTATATATATGGTACTCTATTCCTTGAAATAATACATCAGAATTATTCTTTAAACCTTTTATTATGGTATCAGAGCCAAACACTGATATCCTCTACAGCTTAGGAATCAGTGCATTTTTTCATTGAATATTTCTGATGGCTTCTTCCGATGACAATCAATCGGAGAAACATGATTCTGGAACTTCCGCTGCTTCCAAGAGTTATATTTCTATTATTGTCGAATTTGTGACCAAGTCAGGTCTATCTAACTCTACTCTTAATCTTTCTGTTGTTACTAAGGGTAGTGATTGGATAATTGATTCAGGTGCTACTGATCATATGACTTGTGATCCTTATATATTTACTAGTTTTTCCTCTAATTGTTCTAAAAGTGTTATTATTAATGCCAATGGGGTGTCATCTCTTATTGAAGGTATAGGTACTATATCCCTCTCACCCTCCTTATCGATTCCTGATGTTTTATCTGTTCCTACATTAAAATGTAATCTTATCTCCGTCAGCAAGTTAACCAAATCACATTCTTGTGTTGCCTTGTTTTACCCAACCCTTTGTCTTTTTTCAGAACATCCATTTCAAGGTGAAGATTGCTAGTGGTAGAGAGAGTGAAGGATTGTATTATCTGGAAAATGTCTCGCGACAAAACTATAAAAAAGGATTGGCTTGTCTTGCGAATGATCACATACAAGATAAAACAAAAAAGAAATTTGGTTGTGGCATAAATTGTTGGGACATCCATCTTTTGGTTATTTAAAAAATGGTTTAATCATTCTGATAGTCCCTATTTTCGGTGATTTTTTTCAATTAGGTCCCTCATTTTTTCTTTTTCTCAACTAGGTCCCTATTTTTGAAAAATTGAAGCAATTAGGTCATTGTCATTAATTCCGTACTAACACCGTTAAAAAGGGTAACACGTGTCAGCTCGTGATTTTTTTCAATTTTTTAAATATATTTTTAATTATTTTTATTTTTATTTTTTATTTTTTATTTTATTTTTTTTTTTTAAATTGCCAGGTGTCAAGTTGACATTGAGCCACGTGGCAATGACAGTGTGAGGTGGTACTGACAGTGTCACGTGTCACTGTCAAACCACGTGTCATTGCGTTTGTTTCAATTTGGTCCCTGTATTTTTATTTTGTTCCAATTTGGTCCTTGTATTTTTATTTTGTCTCAATTTAGTCCTAATTTTTTTTAAAATTTGAAAAAATTTGTTCCTTCCCGAATAAAATACGGTATGTACATTTTCCAAATTTTTGTCTTTAAATTTGTTTTTGTTAAGCAAATTATTAGTAATGATGTATTTCAAATCGAAATATTTAACTCTAGAAACTTTTTTATGAATTGTTGAGGAAGTATCGAGACTATACTTGTGTAGATTACCTTCACAAAAATATTTATTATTGAGATGTTAATTTTTATAGGTTACTCATTCATATTATTTAGGTTAAATGATTTCTTTACTACTATATAAATAAAAATGTGCCATATGTTAGTTTGTGATTTTTTTATTTTTCTAATAAAAAAATTAATTTGTATAAATTTCTTTGTAAAGACTTATATACAAATAAAATTTTGTTTGAACTTGGAGAGAAACAAAATTGTTTAGTTTTTTACAAAAATAGGACTAAATTAAGACAAAATAAGAATACAGGGACCAAATTGAGACAAATTAAAAATATAGGGACCAAATTGAGACAAATCTAATGACACGTGGTCTGATAGTGACACGTGGCACTATCAGTGCCACCTCACATTGTCATTGCCACGTGGCTCTGATGGTATCGTAGGGGGGTATTTTTCGAAGAGTATAACGCAGCAGATTTAAAACACAGAGAGCGTAAAGCGTGTTCGGTCACAGTTAAAACAAAATTGGTCCTTTTTACAAAAGTAATTTTCTTTCGGAAAATTAATCAAACAGTTGATATACGTAAAATAAAATGAGTGTAGGGAATAGAAATATCACACAAGTAATTTTTATACTGGTTCGATTCAGAAGAATCTACGTCCATTCGTTAATCCCTATAAACAGTGATTAACAGTTCCACTTAAAAATAAGTTTCTCAAATTACAATTATAGTGAATGAAAAATATAAAAGAGATAAAGTAACCTTCCTTCGTCGAACGAACCGGAAGAGAACTACTTTGTCAACTCGAAGAGAACCGCTCCGACTTTCGACAAACAAAACGCGAGCTTCTCCTATTCACGAGACCAGACAAAGTACACCTTACCAACTCGAAGAGAACCGCTCCGACTTTCGACCAACGAAACGCGAGCTTCTCCTATTCACGATACCAAGCAAGGCACCTTGCTAACTCGAAGAGAGTCTGCTCCGGCTATCGACACACGATACGCGAGCCTCTCCTTTCACGAGACCAAGCAAGGGAACAATGAACAAAGTTTCTGAGAACTTTCCTCTGACAAACAGTGTTCTATTAAGCTTCTCAGTTCAAAACGTTGCCTTCTGAATTCTCAAAATCCAAATATATAGCCAAGTACACTGAATGCCAAAGGTCAGCTCCCAACTGCCATGAATAATCGATTATTGTAAGTGATCATCGATTATTCAAGTCCGTTACAGAGTTTTCAAAAAGTGATAATCGATTATATGAAGTGATAATCGATTATTCAAGTATGACTTGTGATAATCGATTATTGCTTCATGATAATCGATTATTCTAGTACAAAAACATGTGATAATCGATTATAGCTTGACCATAATCGATTATACCAGTAAGAATTACAATATTTCAACATTTTCCTAATACATTCAAAATCTACAAGTTGCTTTTAAATATTTTCCTACTGCATTCAAAATCTACAAGTTGCAGCATCATCAAAACTCATCTTCAGGTTTTACCAATACTCCCTTATTGGTAACAATCTCCCCCTTTTTGATGATGATCAAAAATTCTCTTTTTAAAAGCAACTCTGGTTTACCTGCAACACGTACAAGCTAATAGACAACCACAGAGTTAGCAGTACCTGTACAAGTGTAAAATATTTCTCCCCTAAAATTATTCTTCTCCCCTTATATTATTCTTCTCCCCCTTTTTGATCATAAGTAAAAGGATTAAATTAAAAAGCTCCCCCTAAATATGATCTCCCCCTCAATTAAACAATGTATGCATAAAACAAGAGATCATGTTATTAATAAAAGAAAGGATTACATAGACACCATAGGGAGAAACATAAAAGACAGAAATATAACATAGAGATAAGAATAACAATCAATCAACAAAGCACTCAGAAAAAAAAATCCTAATTCTAAAATTCAGGACTTGGGAATCTCTCAGGTGGTTTGAAGGTTGAAGTGATTTTCAATATTTCCTAGACGAACATCAATGTCAAGAAATTGATCAACCATATAATCTTCATGAGCTTGCTGCTACTCATAAATTTGATCAAAGTTAGCTTTCTGGGCAAGACTCATATCCTCCAGTTATCACAAAAGTTCTCAATCAAAAGCTTCACCCCCTCTTTTCAAAAACTCATCTAAAGTTTATGCTCCCCATAAAATAGGTAAATTAAAAAGGATTTAAGTCCTTTAAAATTACTCCTCCTAAATGTAATAATCCCTTTTGATAAAACAAACAAAAAAGAATTTTTTTTTTTTTAAAAAAAAAGTTTTTTTTTTACGCTGATAATCAATTATTACTTTAAATAATCGATTATTTGTGTTCAAAATTGTCAAAATCTAAATTTTTAGGCCGAGATAATCGATTATGACCCTTTGGTAATCGATTATTGACGTTAATTTCCGAAAAACAGAGATTTGGGCCAAATTTTCAACCTAAAACACATCTATCATTCATAAAATGTCTTCTAAGATCATAGGGTAAAGATATTCCCTTAAATGGATCTCACCCTCATCAAAAGAGAGATGCAATTTTATAAAATTTGAACTTTTATAAAATGAGAGGCAAATACATGATGAAATACCAAAGTATAGATGAATAACCAAATATCTAACAGCCTTATATATCTCCCCCTTATATGGGTACCAGGTATTACAATATCATGTCATAAGATGTCAAACAAAAATTTCTCTTGAACTCACAAACAGATTATAAAAAAAATATTTTAAGATATGTTCAGTCCAAAACAATTGAGAGATGCTTGCAAGCCAGTTCAGATTTGTATTTGCAATTCCAAACAAGTTTCAATGATTCTCAGCAAATCAAATTCAGCTTTTATCAGACTTAATTAATTTATTGAAATCCACAATCAATTTATAAATTACAATGAACACAACAATTTCTTAAATGAAGATGATCACATCACAACTACTCCAGGTTTAACAGGAAAGCATTTCAATTAGCACAATTAGTTCAAAAAACTAATTTTGACAGGATAAATTAAAACTTTCCAAACAACAATTGTGATTCATGCATTTTCATATCCCAAACTGTTCAATCCCATGAATCCAGCTATGCATATCAAAACAACATATATAAAATTTAAACACAAAAGTTTATTCAAATTTTATCTTTCAACAATTGTTAAACCAAAAACTTCACATCAAAAGTTGTGCAAATTTTATCAGTTCATTTACTGCATACAAACTCTCAATGTGCATTAATATAACTCATATGGTATACATTTGAACTTAAAACTAAATCTCCACAGAAACAGCTTTAAAACAGAATTATTAATTTAATTATCAAATGTATTTAATCATCCAAAAATGCCAATGAAAAATTGTTAGTCAGCTCATTTGAATGACTTTTTCATAATTTTGATGTTGGACAGAGATTACATCAAAGGTAATCTTCAAAGTACTCATGAAATTAAATGCTAATCCAGTTAAATACAGATTCAATTTTCAACTAACAACAAAGCGCCGAAATAATAATGCATATGATTAAACATAACAAGGATTAGTTTCAACATGTGAATGTTTCAAATAGATGAATTTCACTGATTAAAGTGTGTAAACAGACAATAACACATAACAAGATGAATGAATCAATGATGGACATATCATTTGCTTAAACAGAAATGGATATGACAGTAATCAAATAATTGAAGATCAAAAAGAACAAAATACAACAACACAATTTAAACAATACTTAGCTCAATCACTTTCTGCTCGAACCAAGGCTTTGGAATTCACTTGATGGATTCACTTCCTGGCTTGGAGCATCAATTTCAAAAGCAGAATAATTTTAGAGTTTTCTTCTCCTTTTGAAAAGCTTTAACCTGCAAAGTAAAACAATGTAGTTTTGGTACCCATAATCTCATTTGGGTCCCTTGAGGTTAGAAACATTATTTTATAACAGGAATCCAAACATATTTCCCATTTGGAACTCCAAATTGTTTAATGTTGCATTTGTTAGAAATGTGTCCCTTTTTCATGCAATAGAAACAACAAACATCATGCACCTTGTTTTTCATAAAAGTCCCCTTCTCAACCCAAACTCTACGAGTTCTTTTAATTTGGTTCTTACTTTTAAAACCCCTTTTGTTTTTATAAACCTTTTTATCAAGTATAGGCATTTCAACATTATTATTTCTAGTTGCAACTTCAAGCAGATTTTCAAGAATATCAATATCAAGCACATGATTTTTACATGAAAGGCATTCAACAGGATGTTCAACATTTGAAGACTCTTTCATTTCTAAATTGCAAATTTTATTTTTCAAAATTACTTCCTTATCTAATGCCTTCTCATATTTAATTTGCAGTTCTTTAAATTCCTTTTTCATTTTTTTATGAGCAGCATTTAATTTCTCAGATTCATCAAGCAATTCAAGAAATGCTTTTTGTACATCAAATTCACTAGTGTCAAGGCTAGAGCCACTTACTTGGCTTGTAGAGTCATTAGTAGCAACCGTCAAACATAGGTTTGCTTCTTCAACAGAATCACTTGAACTACAAGTGTTTGATGCAGTATCTTCCCAAGCAATGTAGGCCTTCTTCTTTTTGTGAGATTTCTTTGCTTTTCTTCCTTTACTTCTTTTGTTGCTTGAACAATCAGCTTTCACATGGCCTCTTTCACCACATCCATAACATTTGAAGCTTGATGCGGAGCCTTGATTGTTCTCCTTCTTCTTCAAGATTTCGCTTTCACTATTTTCCATTAAGCATATATTTTCTTCCTCATTAAAATCGCTTGAGCTTGAGGAGTTTGATGTGGAGCTTGAATCACACGGTGTCAACTTATCCACATATATGACTTCATTATAACTGTGTCTTAAAAATTTCCACATTTTCTGTGCACTTTTATAAACAGAGACTTTAAAGAATTCATCAGTGGTTAGTGCAGATAAAATTATATTTCGAGCCTTAATATCAAATTGGGCTCGTCTATTTTCTTCAGCAGTCCAATTAAAATATGGTTTTTCTGTCTCTACACCATCAACTGTAATTTTAGGAATAAAAGGACCATTTTGTACAGCTTCCCAGATGCCTCTATCAACAGACCCCATGAAAATCTCCATTCTCACTTTCCAAAAAGCATAGTTATCACCAGTAAACAATGGAGGTCTGTTAATGGAAGCACCCTCAGCATATACATGGTTTTGATTGTGATCGGCCATTTTTGCAAATATTTTGAAAAACTATCAAAGCAAGCTCTGATACCAATTGACGGTATCTAAGGGGGTAATTTTCGAAGAGTAAAATGCAGCGGAATTAAAACACAGAGAGCGTAAAGCGTGTTCGGTCACAGTTAAAACAAAATTGGTCCTTTTTACAAAAGTAATTTTCTTTCGGAAAATTAATCAAACAGTTGATATACGTAAAATAAAATGAGTGTAGGGAATAGAAATATCACACAAGTAATTTTTATACTGGTTCGATTCAGAAGAATCTACGTTCATTCGTTAATCCCTATAAACAGTGATTAACAGTTCCACTTAAAAATAAGTTTCTCAAATTACAATTATAGTGAATGAAAAATATAAAAGAGATAAAGTAACCTTCCTTCGTCGAACGAACCGGAAGAGAACTACTTTGTCAACTCGAAGAGAACCGCTCCGACTTTCGACAAACGAAACGCGAGCTTCTCCTATTCACGAGACCAGACAAAGTACACCTTACCAACTCGAAGAGAACCGCTCCGACTTTCGACCAACGAAACGCGAGCTTCTCCTATTCACGATACCAGGCAAGATACCTTGCTAACTCGAAGAGAGTCTGCTCCGGCTATCGACACACGATACGCGAGCCTCTCCTTTCACGAGACCAAGCAAGGGAACAATGAAAAAAGCTTCTGAGAACTTTCCTCTGACAAACAGTGTTCTATTAAGCTTCTCAGTTCAAAACGTTGCCTTCTGAATTCTCAAAATCCAAATATATAGCCAAGTACATTGAATGCCAAAGGTCAGCTCCCAACTGCCATGAATAATCGATTATTGTAAGTGATAATCGATTATTCAAGTCCGTTACAGAGTTTTCAAAAAGTGATAATCGATTATATGAAGTGATAATCGATTATTCAAGTATGACTTGTGATAATCGATTATTGCTTCATGATAATCGATTATTCTAGTACAAAAACATGTGATAATCGATTATAGCTTGACCATAATCGATTATACCAGTAAGAATTACAATATTTCAATATTTTCCTACTACATTCAAAATCTACAAGTTGCTTTTAAATATTTTCCTACTACATTCAAAATCTACAAGTTGCAGCATCATCAAAACTCATTTTCAAGTTTTACCAATACTCCTTTATTGGTAACAGGCTCAATGTCAACTTGACACGTGACAATTTTTTTTTAGAATAAATAAAAAAAATTAAAAATAAAAATAAAAATAATTAAAAATATATTTAAAAAATTTAAAAAAATCACGAGCTGACACGTGTCACCTTTTTTAACGGTGTTAGTACGGAACTAACGACACTGACCTAATTGCTTCAATTTTTCAAAAATAGGGACCTAATTGAGAAAAAGAAAAAATGAGGGACCTAATTGAAAAGAATTACCAAAAATAGGAACTATCAAAATGATTAAACCTTAAAAAATTATTTCCATCACTATTTCAGAAATGCAATTTTTCTGATTTTTTTTGTGAAACTTGTGTTTTGGCAAAAAATCATCGTGTTGTGTTTCCTTTAAGCAATAACAAAACTGATTTTCCTTTTTCATTAGTTCATACAGATGTTTGGGGCCCTGCCCCACAATCTACACATAATGGAAAAAAATGGTTTATCAGTTTTGTTGATGATTGTACTCGGGTAACCTGGGTATATTTGCTTAAACATAAAAGTGATGTGTGTGATGTGGTTCGTTCATTCTATCATCTGATTGTTACACACTTTAACACATCTATTAAGGTTATTCGATCAGACAATGGAGGGGAATAATTTAAGACTGAATTAATAGAGTTCATGAACTCTAAAGGCATCTTGCATCAAACTACATGTCCTTATTCACCACAACAAAATGGAGTGGCTGAGAGGAAAAATAGACATATATTAGAGGTCACAAGATCACTTTTGATAGATGGTAATGTCCCATCTCATTTATGGGGTGAGGTCGTGAGCTCTGCAGTTTATTTAATTAATCGAACCCCTTCTAGTGTGCTTAACTTTCAAAGGCCTTATGATGTGTCGTCTGATCATTGTATCCTTCCTCCCATAGTTTATTTACCACCTCATATTTTTGGATGTGTTGTATATGTTCACATACACCCACATCAACGTACAAAGCTCAAAGAACGAGCGATCAAATATGTTTTTGTTGGGTATGGAACAACTCAAAAAGGTTATCGTGCTTACCATCCACCATCAAAGAAATTTTATATTTCTATGGATGTGACATTTAATGAGCATGAATTTTTTTATGTTGATTCTCCACTTCAGGGAGGCAATGAAAGTGAAGTGTATAATCATGATGTTAGTATGTTTAATTACAAAGATATGTTATCGTGTGAGGATCATTCTGCAGCAAGTGAGTCAATCCTAAATATGGAAACTTCTTTTCTGGATAATACAGTGTCTTCTGATCATAACCAATTGGCTCAATCTTCTCCACAGGTTCAGCTTGACTCTTTAGAGGTACCTTCTGATCCTATCTCTGATAATACTAATTTAGATGAAATTGATTCTTGTATGCCTGAAACCACCAGCATACCAAACCCTGAGTCTACTACTGTTCAATATAATCTTCCACCTCGTTCTAACCCTGGTCAACCACCAGTTAAATATGAACCAAACCTCCAAGCCAAAGTTAAATATCCCATTAGTAAATGTGTGTCATCTCACAGGTTATCTCAATCATATGCATCATTTGTATCTCAATTATCTTCAATTTCTATTCCTAGTAATGTACAGGAAGCTTTGGTAGATCCTAGATGGACCGAAGCAATGGTTGAGGAGATGACGGTTTTAGAAAAAAACAACACTTGGGATCTTGTGTCCTTACCAAGAGGGAAGAAAACTGTGGGCTGCAAATGGATCTTTACAATTAAGCATAAAGCTGATGGAAAGGTATAAAGCACGACTTGTAGCTAAAGGTTACACTCAATCTTATGGTGTAGATTACCAAGAGACGTTCGCACCGATAGCCAAGCTCAATACTGTGAGAATACTTTTGTCGCTAGCTGCAAACCAAGATTGGCCTCTTCTACAATTTGATGTGAAAAATGCTTTCCTACATGGAGAAATTTCAGAAGAAATTTATATGGACTCTCCACCAGGCATGACAGATTCAAATGCAATGAAGGTTTGCAAATTAAAGAAGGCTCTATATGGATTAAAACAATCCCCAAGAGCATGGTTTGGAAGGTTTACCAAGTCTATGAAGGCTTTTGGCTATAGAGCAAGTAACTCTGATCACACCTTATTTTTTAAGAGAGGAAAAGGAAAGATTACAACTTTGATTATATATGTAGATGACATGATTGTTACAGGAAATGACCAAGATGAGATTTCTAGTTTACAACAATACCTTTCATCTGAATTTGAGATGAAACAACTTGTAAACCTCAAATATTTTTTGGATATTGAAGTAGCTAGATCAAAACATGGTATTTTTCTATGCCAAAGAAAATATATTATTGATTTACTATCAGAAACTGGGCTGCTTGGGAGTAAACCAGCTGATACACCAATTGAACAAAATCATAAACTCTTTCAATGCTCAAATTCAGCAAGCATAGACAGAGGAAGATACAAAAGGCTGGTAGGAAAATTAATTTATTTGTGTCATACACGTCCAGATATCACCTATGCAGTGAATGTTGTTAGTCAATTTATGCATGACCCACGAAAGCTTCATATGGATGTTGTTGAAAGAATTTTGAGATATTTGAAGTTTGCTCCTGGAAAAGGAATTTTGTTCTCAAATAATGGAAACTTAAAGGTAGAAGGGTACACTGATGCAGATTGGGCAGGTTCAAAAGATGATAGAAGATCTACCTCTAGATACTTTACTTTTGTAGGAGGGAATCTTGTAACTTGGAGGAGTAAAAAACAACCTGTAGTAGCAAGATCTAGTGCTGAAGCAGAATTCAGAGGCATGGCACTGGGTGTATGTGAACTTTTGTGGATTAAAAATGTTCTATCAGATTTGGGATTTAAACCAAATGAAGCTATGAGTTTGTACTGTGACAATACTTTGGCTATTGCAATTGCTCATAATCTTGTTCAACATGATAGAACAAAGCATGTGGAGATTGATAGACATTTCATCAAAGAGAAGATTGAAGCTGGAATAATTTCCTTTCCTTTTGTAAGATCAGAGTTATAGTTGGCTGATGTTCTCACCAAAGGAGTGTCAAGAAGATTGTTTGATGAGTCTTTATTCAAGTTGGGAATGTGTGATATTCATGCACCAACTTGAGTGGGGGTGTTAAGATATGCCAAATATTCTATTAAAGGATATTAGGCAATCAAATATTATGTTAGTTATATTTTAAATATTATTATAATTTGTGCCGATTTGTGCACATGTCTTTCCTTTAATGGATGAAGGATTATAGGATCCTTGTATGCATATATATGGTACTCTATTCCTTGAAATAATACATCAGAATTATTCTTTAAACCTTTTATTAGTTAGTCTCCTAATTCAGATTTATCTTTTTCCTTTTCCATTTCAGAATCCCTCTTTTTCATTTCCTAATTTCCATATCTTATCAATCTCTTCCTTTTTTTTTCTTCAATTTTCCGATTCAATTCATTTTTCCCTTTTTATTTTTCTCAAACCTTTCAAATTTCTCTAATGTTTTATTTTTCATTGTGTTACCAGGCATCACCAACAACCCCAATGTCCCGTTCATTTACGCCTTGGAGTTTTTGGAGCTGCCAATGACCACGGAATCTGCTCTAGCGTAGTTTCCTTCAACCGCAAAGGGTTTCAATATTGGGGATCTTCCCTTCAACCACTACAACTTCCACTGTAGGTGCATACAAAAAGCCAAAACTGCTTGTTGGTGTAGATTTGATGGATTGGACGCCCTATAACAAGTAACGGACTCTGGGTCTTTGGAGGAGATCATTGCTCGGTCATTCTTCTGTTCAAAATAAACCTCTTCATCAAAATTCAATATAAGTTACACCACTTATAGCCACTTTCTAAGGGATTTATTTTTATAGAATATTCTTTCAGGGGAAGTATTTTGAATGTAATGTCCAATTTACTTTTCGTTGTTATCTGTTTAGTCTATGCTTATGAATTTCTTGGTTAAAATTTAATGACAGTGTCCATAGATTGGAAATTATTGAGCCATTTCATTCCACCCTACTAGGAACAAGTAAACAAAAGAGAAGTTTGTTTCACATGCTCAAGACAACAAAAATTCTTGTTTCTGTGTTGTTGTTTCAGATACATGATTGACAGGTAACCATCACCCATGAACCGATCATCTTCGCTCACCACCGTCAACAATCATCACTGTTGTCGTTGGCCGAGGGGCCCTTTCTGGCCGCGACACGCCATAGCTTCCGACCTTGAGCTTTCCAACTTGGTCATCAAATGCTCCTTCCTTTGCTTGGCTCGTGTTCAGTGCAAATGAGTGGTTCATCTAAGTTGAAGAGATGCTCTCTAGGATTTCAATTCGTCTTCTCACACTGACCAAATCAACAATTCCCTTTCTCTAACCCTATTTCATTAAAAATCTCCTAATCTGAAGAAATCCCTAATCTGAACAATTAAATAATATAACATAACACGTCATGTGACACTTATACAAGACTTAATAAAAAAACTAAATAACAAATTCCACATAATATAAAACGTATACATCAATAGATTAAGTATGTACCACGTCACTAAATTTTAACGACGTTTGTCAATACTTAACGGACAGGGTTTAATTTACTTAATTTTTCAAATATTTGGATCAAATTGAGAGAGTTACAAATATGAGGACCTGCTTGAGATTTTCCAACAAATATAAAAATGATCCAAGGATTTAAACCTTGTTATACATACATTCACTAAAATTATGACGCAGTCCAAACTTTTAAAAAAATTCTAACTTTAACACACTCCACCAAAGTAGAGATTATCCTATTAATTAAACCATAATTTAAACTTATCTCTATGCCTTCAATTCTATGTCAGACTGAGATTAATCTCACACCCATATCCACCATTACATCATTCAAGTATTGTATAGGAAGAAAATCTCATATTCTAGAAAGCCCTAATCACATATTCATTGCACACCACAAAATGGAAATGGAATTTGTAACACAAGACCTGATCCAAGAAATGAAAACTCTTCGTGCAAATATACTTCCTCAACAACACTTTTCATGCAAATCTAATTCATTACTTCCTAAAATCAGTGAGATGGGAATATTTTATTAGTAAAATAATATATTTGTATAATTGTAATAAATATTGTATAATTAAAACTTTTTAATTTAATATTGATTTGAAGAAGTTAAATGTTAATAATAGAGTATTTATAAGATGAATTTTATTTTTCAATTTGGTATACCAAATAAAGTTTTTCTTTTTTATTGTGAATTTTGTGAGATTTTTTATGATGATAGAGAAAATAATTTTAGTGATATTTCAATTTGAAATTTTCTTTATATATACATATTTCTAAATGAATTCATTGATCACAACTAACACGTATTCTAAATGAATAATGTATAATCATAAACATTTTATGATCGAAATTATGAGCTAAAGGACATTCATCCCAAGAAGAAGAAATAATAATAATAAATAATATAATAATAATATTAATAATAAAATAATTATAATAACAATAATAATTCTGAAAATAATAATAATAATAATAATAATAATAATAAATAATAACAATAATAATAATAATAATTTATTGTAATTTTAGAGAATATATTATTATAACAAAGTAGTCATGAAGGATCTGCATGATGTGAAGTTAGAAGTCAATTGAAAAAAATTTCGGAAAAGTTTTAAGAAAGAAAGTCACGTCTTTATGTTTTGATCGGAAAAGTTACGAGCTACTAAATAACTTTGAAAATAAAAATATGATTTATAATTCCTCGACTATGATGACATGCAAAACAATTAAAAGATTTTAAAAAGAGTAATTTCTGAATGTGTTATGAAATCATAGGATACTTCAAGTCACAGTTGGACATCAAAAAAAAATTCAAAAAGAAATTCAATTATTACATTAATTACCAATAAGAAAAATCAAATGACAAAAGACATAATATTTCTACAATTTTATGTGGTGATTGAAGTTGCTTATAGAAGAAAATCAAACTCCGATTAACAAGATCCTGTAAAAAGATTAATGTATCTCTAAAACCCATAGATTTGGTTTATATTCTTATTCTGGTTAATAAATTTATACACAATTCAAAAATATGTTGTTACACAAATTTTAAGTGACATAATAAAGTGTCCTTAGGAAAGGAGTATGGTCAAATGTGATGATTTATATTGATAATAAGTTTTTTTGGTGATAGAAAATAAATACCTACATACAATCATATCTATTGTGATAATAAAATTGAAATTGTATTATAATATATCTAATTGAACAGAAATAATATTATATTAATAAAATTATGGATGACATTGTTCACAATCCAGAAGCTTACAATTTTTTTATATCGATTAAAACATTATGAAATTGTCAAATTTTTAATCTAAAAAATAATTTACAATTATTCTTACTAAAACTAAGACAAGTCAGCTTTTAAAAAAATATTAGATAAATTAAAAATATATAATATTAATTACCAACTCAAAAAAGTATTGAAATAAATATATTTTATTATAAAAACTTTAATATGCAAAACTTATCGTATTTTTTAAATCTAATTATAATTTATCAAATAAAATAATATTTATTACCACTATTATTTTATCTTCACGTGTACTTTGTGTGTTTGCACTTGCATATGAAAATTAATTGGATAGCTCTTTAGAAATACTGAAGATCTTTTGGGCCTTGCATACGTATCCTCATGATTGGACCGAGTTTGCAAATGAAATGGATTATATCTGGGCTTTTCTTTTCTTACATTCTCCTGATTGCTATTTAAACCATTTTCTTTTATTTTTATTCCCAAATATACCATTTTATCCAGCAAAGCCATAATAAACTTTAAACCTAATATGTTCCCCCTATTCTTATTGTTCTATCAATCCTTACCGATTTTCTATCTTGTCGCTATTGAAGATACACAATTTTAACCCTATTTTTGTTTGAATGAGATTTTAGTGAATTTTTTTTTGTACAAAATATTTTTTTAACTCTTCATTTCGTATCCATACAAATAACTTGATTTTTTTTTTGTTCAAAAAAGAAAAAAAAAGATTGAAAGGCACTTTTGAAAACAATTTTAGAAAATACTTTTTGAAATGTTTCGAAAATTTTGTGAAGTTATTCCCAAAAGTAATTTGCATACTATTTAATCTTTTTCTTCTATCTCATTTTATTTTCGCTTTTACTTCTAAGGGACACAAAACATCATGTAATAAGATGTTTGAAAAGGACAATAAATTGGTCATTTATGCAAATTAACTTTTTAAAAAAGAAAGTAGATAGAAAAGAAACAACCTTATATTCTGTTTGTTCTAGATGATCAAATACACTAGCGTGAGAAATCCTTGTTGAACTATGCCCAACAGCTATGCTTTGGTTCAAATGTCGCGTGGGTTTGCTACCACTTTTTCAAGCAAGCATTTGACCATTGTCTTCAATGGGTATTACCTGCATGTGGCATATGTATGACTATGACTAGATCTTTTATTTGACTAGGTAAAACTAGTCCTTCAATACCAAAAATTGTGGTCGTGTTCTTAACCTTCGCTAACACTGACCAATTGTGATAGTTCGAATTCTTTATACGTAACATAACTACCAATTTTAGTTGTTCTAATTCTGGTTTCATCTTCATGGTATTCACGATTTCCAATGTCAATGAACAGATATCAGGGTCGAGCGGTTACGATATATCTTATTAAAGATATAAAATAATTAAGAATATGTTATTAAAGATATTTAGTAATTAACCAGATTTTCAAATAAGTTTGTTTATATTATATTCTGTTTATATTTTATTGGATTTATATCAGTTCAAGGTCATAAATAGAGAACCAAGGTCATAGGACCACGTACTTCGAATCACCTTCTAATCATATTCAACTCATATTCTCAAACAATGAAAACCATTTACTAAATATTCAATCAAGAGCCGAGGCTCTTCAATACACGCCTGACTTGGGCTTCGAAGTGCCATTGCAGGTACCTCCAACTCCGGTCAAAATTTGAAGATTACCGAACGATCAAGGGTGAAGGAAAGCGAACTGTCAAGATCCAGGAAAAGCGAACAATCCGACCAGTCCAAGAGTCAAAAAGTGATCAAGCCGCGTCTGCCAGCTGAATTTCTCGGTCCCACAAAATATCTACCAAAAAATTGATATTTTTCGGACGCGAGAAAGAAAGATTTGACAACAGTATATGCATTTCAAATAGCCTCTAATTAACTTCCATTATAGTATTTTTGTTGAAAAGCTGCTCGCTACTTGCAGTGCTCTCTGGCAATGCCCTAATTCTTGGTTCAACCTTCCAAAGTGTAGTCCATCATTAACAATATTTTGGTCTTGTCAAAAGCAATACAGTGGTTTGGATTGAACAGGTCCAACTTTAGCTTTCAAATCTTTGGTCCACCATCTATTTATTCCCTACTTTGTATTCACCCAGAAAGCCGACGAATCATTCAAACTAATAAATTATTCTATCTTCACTCTTTTTCTATACAAGAATACTAAACTACCTGCAACACTTTTCAATCTATTCTCAGGTAAAAATTACTTCAAGATAAAAAGTGAAATACAGTAGTAAAAAAGAAGAAAACTTATGAGAGACCGTGACGATAATAATTCAAAACCACTCGTTAATTTCTCTTACGTGACACCCTTAGATTACAGTTATGTTCAGCTTACGATTGACCTCTATGGGGTCTGAGTAACAGTGGGAAAGGTGGAAGAAATGGATGAGAAGAAGTATGTATGTGTACAGAATGAAGAGAATTTGAAGAAAAAGAATGAGTGAAAAATCTTTACAAATTGCAATGAAAGCAAGGTAGCATTGGTGTTTTTGGTGCTAGTGATGCAAGTGTGGTTGATGGGATCCTCTGGGGCCTCTGGACTGGTAAAGCTCCAACTTGCTCTTAGAATCGAGCAAAAGGGCCTCCAGTGTTTGGTTATGGGCGACGGAGGATTGCTTGGAGGCCCATTCGATGACTCCGAGGACTTCAGCCTGAGCAAGTTCGTCGCTGTCGGGGACGTGCATTGCAATGTAGGAGAGAAGAAGCAGCGCCGGAATCTGCACCATCTCTTCCCCAAAATAGACCAGCTGAATCAAGTGTTTAGCCCCGCCGGAGCTTATAATGGCCTTGGCGTGATCCACGTGCAGGTAATTCTCGGTGCAGGCGAATTTCGCCAGTGCAATCGACGCCTCTCTTGTCACCTCCGCTTCCCTTTCGTCCAGAAGCCTCACCAACGGCCCGATCATCCTTGTCTCAGTAGCCTTGAACGTTCTCGCCAAATTCCCAATCGTCTTGATGCACGGAATCAGAAGGATTGAATCCGAATCCGCTTTCTCGATTATCTTGACAACCTGATCAACCACGGCTTTGCAAGCGGGAGAGTTCGGTTTGAACGCCGATTTCCTCAATTCCGGATCTTTCTCTGCCACAGCCGTAATCTCCATCACCGCCATCGCCGAATTGTACTGCACAGCCTCTGTTCCTTTCTCAAGGAGAACAGCGAAACACAGCAAGGCTCGTGATTCGGTGATGCTACGACAAATTGGGGAATTACCTTTGGCAAGTTGCCAGAGAGCCCTCGCTGCCATTTCCTTCATGTAAGCTTTGGTCCCAGGATCCTCCAGATCCCTCCCTTTCATGTTAATCCCCGAATGTGAATAGTTTCGCTGGTGATTCTGATTGTTGTTCCCCAGTTTACCGTCATTACCAACTCCATTACTCTTGCTCTGATTCTGACTGGTCTCGTTTCCTTGCTTGTTGGCAGCGTGCATTGCGATTGTGCTGGTGATTACTCTGTGGAGATTTCGTGGTCCTTCACCGAAGGGATGCGGGATGCGTGTGGGAATTTCGGCGTCGTGGTGGTGATTTTTATTTCGGAGATTAGTGTTGTTGGTGTTGCTACTGGCGACGACGAGGGCGTGGATGGAAGTGGGTTTCTTGCTGACAATAGCGTACTTACTGTGTTCCTCCACGGTTTCGAAGGCGAGGTGGCCAACGAGCAAGGTCACCATCTTGTGCTGAGCGAAAAGGTCCTGAGACTTGGGGTAATTCGCAGCGAGCTCCGACACGGCCCACGCCACCACACCTTGCACTTTCATAGGACCTTCCTTCAGGATCTTTGCCAGCACCGAGCACGCCCCAACGTGGATCATATGCTCCACGCTCTCAGGATCACGCCCCAACAGACCCACGGCACGTGCAGCGTTCTCTTGCCCTTCGCTTTTCCCTTCCTTCAGAAGCTTCAGCAGAGGGCCCACCCCGCCCTCCTCAATTATCAGCTTACCATAGCGCGGATTGTCACTCGCCAGAGACACCAGCGACGCCGCGGCGTCCGACCGCTCCTCCGGGGACCCCGTGTGGAGGACGGCGATCTGCTCCCAGATGAAGCAGAGGATCGGCTCGTTCGCGGCTATGGGAGGGAGCCCCCCGAGGTACTCGCCGCCGGCTTCGCCGGCCGAGACGCGGAGGAGCCAGGAGATGTCGCCGACGGAGTTTTCAAGGTGGGAGGAGACCTTGCGGAAGGCGGCGCTAGGGTTGAGTGTAAACACGCGCTTCATGAGAGCGTTGCCGCGACACTTGAGGACCAGGCCAAGAGCCTTGTCGAGGACCTGTTCGGTCTCTTCGATGATGCGGCGCGTGGGACGCTCGTAGAGTTCGGAACTGGCACGCGCCGCCTGACGGAGCAGCGCCGCCAGCTTCTCCGTCTTGGACTTGAGCTCGGCGCATTCCTGTTTGAAGGAAGTGGCCTCGTCGGCGGCTTTGGTGACTTGGTCGGCGAGCTGGATGGGTTTGGCCAATATTTTCTTGACTATGTCTCCCATGGGAGGAAATGAAGATGAAAATGAAAAGACTATGAAATGAATGGGATGAATGGGTTTTTATGGTTGAAAATTTGATGAGAAGCAGACGCAGACTCTGAAGAAGCACAAGTTATTTTACGAGGTCAAACGCAGACCTTCTTCCCATCTCACTCCTCTTTTTATAAACAAACGGTAAGCTGTGACAACCAGACACGTCCTTTTCTTTATTTATTTGTGTACTAAAAAACTATTTTTTATTTTTTCGTGCTTTTGAAGTTTGATCTTAACCTAGAAAGGAATCTACCTTAGCAATCAGAGAGATTCACAGCTGCCTTTTTCCCACAAAATCTGAACAACCACTGCACGTACCAATATGCACTTTCCCTTTTTTTAATTTCTGTTTGGCCTCATTTGAGTTTGTAGTAGGATTCACCCTTCACTTATCTCTTGTTAATTTATGGCAACGGGTAACTGTGATTCACGTTGAGCTTCAATCTATGTCCAACAATAAGTTTGGACCCTTCAATCCAACTACTACTTCACATACCTTATACATTTTGTATCATAATCTAACTTATTTTATGGATCCTACCATCTTCTAACACTAATTTTTTATTCCTTTACTTCATCAATAATTTAAAAACCTAAATTAATAACTTAATTGATTCATTTATTACCAATTTTAAGATATTAGTAGGATAGCAAAGAAAGTGAGAGAATGTTTTTGATGTGAGACAGACACCGCCAAAAAAAACAGGTTCAACACCATTCATGAATAGGTTTAATTTTTCCTTTGCATTTTTTTTTATTTTTTCATTGTCTATATTGAAGAATCCCTATTGTTTTATGTTTTGTCTCTCTATTGTGACTTCAACTTCTATTACGATATAGTTTATGTACAACGCAGTTTTTATGTTACTAGTTTTTAAATTCTTTCAAAGTTTTAAAATTCCTTATGTTTTCTGCAATAATTTATTCTTCTACTTCTTTTTGCATTATTGTTGGGTTTTAGTAGTCTGGTAACACAACAACAACTTGATCGATAGTTCATCTCAACATGTTTTCATGTAAGTTTCATGTATAATAGATTTTATGACAAAGAAAACTCAAAACTAGTGATTCAGTTCGTTAGTCTAGAAACTCTTACAAATAGAAAGAATCCTAGAACAAAATGAGAAGTAACTAACCAACTTCTAGAAGAAACATAATTGACTGCATTAATCTTTGTCGCTATGCCACCCACTGTAATAAACCTAAAAGAGCATGAGTCATATATTCCAAAAAACGACGTTCTTGCCAATGCTGTATATTTTTTTCAGTCCACTCAAGTCTAACCTATTAGGACCCTTTAGAGGTTCTAACCAAAGAGCACGTAAATCCCAAAAACGCATAGTTTCTCCATCATAAATAACTTATCCAGTCGAAGAACGCATTATGGGTTAAGTTGTAAAGTTTTCGTTTAACAAGATAAATTATATTGTGTCTAGGATAGATTAACCTGTTTTGCCACTCATAATTAATAGTGCACATTATCTAATAAAACATTCTCACAATTTACATTTTCCTATTTCAATCCTTCCACACTCTCTTTAGCAATAAAAAACTCATTTACTAATTTACGGACAATTTTATTATTTAAAATAATAACATAAGTAATTAAATATATTCTTTTATGGTCTTCATATAATTTCTATATAGTTGTATTTTTAATTTATTAACCATTAATAAGTTTAAACTATGTGAATATAAAACACTTGTTATAATATTATAGTTCAAGAAAAAAATGTTTAAAAACTCAGAGTAAATATTAATATTAACAACTATTATTCTTGTTAATATTGTCATATGTCAATAAGATATATGTCAATTAGATATATGATTAAAATTATAAATATAAATTTCTATAAATTCAATTTTAGTGAAGCAATTTTGTAAGTTAAAATTAGATTTAAAGTCAACTATTTTAAGATAGTATCATATTTAAGTCTATCATAATAAAGTTTATTAAACCTATAATATAATTTATTATCAAGTTTTTTTAGTTTCACACTTGAAATATTTTATTCTCAGTCTAAAAAAATGTATTGAAAATTTCACATGAATAAAAAATGGATATTGATGAGTTAGTTTTTATCTATACAAAATATGAAATTTTGATTAATTTACATTTAGTCTCTTAATATTTAAATGTATATATAGAACATACCTAGCATGATTAAGGAATTTTGTTAACTTTGATTTTAGGACAAACAGATGTATATTATAACCTATTATTGATGATGATAGTGGTAGTGATAATGACATAACATAACCATTCTTTTCGAGTAAATATTTTTTTTTTCAATATACGTTTTTTTATCATATACACTAGAGATCTTAGAAGAAAACTTCCATTCCATATATATTTATCATATACTTATTGGTAGTACAAATCATACTTTTATTTAAGATTTAATCACTTTTTTAGACGTTGATTCATTTTAATTTTAATATTTTTTTTGTTAATCAAGTTTCATTATGTGTTAAATTAATTCAATATGATAACTTGCAATCAATTAACATTAACACTATCTAAAAAGTGACTACATATCAATTTAATAAAATGTTTGATTAATAATTTAATTTTGTATTTTTTTTCTAACCCAATTGAGTATTTATATTTTTTTATATAAATACGAAAATCTTATAATTGAGTTAAAAAATCTATTTATCTACTAATTAAGTTAACAAACCCAAAAGACATTACATCTCATCATATTTGTTCAGATATATTCACAAATTAAGTGTAAAATAAGAAAAATATAAAATTATTTAAATTTATTTAACCACAATTTATTCTCAAACACAAATTTATAAATTCAAAATATTTGCAGACAGAATGATTAAAAAAAAAGGTATATTTTACTTCCTACATAAATAGATTGATTTGAAAAAATTGTTATTTTACAATCATGCTTATATGTTTCACAAACATATATACCAAATGATCAATAAATTCAATACATATTATGACACCGTTAATGTGAGGATTTAATATCAAAATCTCATTCATTAGAAACTATCTCAGTTAAGGTGATGACGATAATTAAATTCATATGATAAAAGATTTAATTAATGTTATTTCGGTTGTTTATTTTTATTTTTATTTTTTACTTTTAATTTGTTTGAGTTGTAGATGATAAAGAAAACCATTTATTAATGTTATTTGGATTGTTTTTAGTCTTGGTTTATTTGTAAAGTTTTTTTTAGTTGATACTTATTGATATAATTATTTAAGTTTTGTTATATATCATGTGTTTGCATGTATATTGTCATGAGTGTCTCGAATAGCTAAACATTATTTTGCTCAATATAACTAGTGTAACATATATAATATTAATTTTATAATTTAGCTGGCATAGTCTTTTAAAATAAATTAATTTTTAACAATAACGACTAAAATTATTAACAGCAATAGCTTTTGACAAATAGGTGACCAATTAATAACCAAAATTTATATTAACTTTTAATCATAAAACAAAATTTGTGATAAAACTTTAAATATTTTTCTTTTAAAAATAAAAAACTGTAACTCAAAATAACTACTCTTTTTGTTACTTACTACATCTGTAATGCATACACATATTGCAAATTTAGGTCCACGAGTCTCATAAAATATCTCAAAAAAAAGTATTGGGGTAACATATAATTTAAGACATTAAATTATAAGAGTAAAAAGATATTTTTCTATATTAAAAAATATATCTTCTTCCAACTAATAAATAAATAATTATTAAAAAAAGACATAAAAAAACTGTGACGTAAAAAAAAAACTTAAATAAGAACCAATTTTAGAAATAGATAAATAAATACAATTTTTTTATAATATAAAATTTTTGTGTCAGGGTAATATAATATCACCCATATGAATTCAAATAGTTATTTTGATTTGCCTTAAAATATCAACCATTTAAAAAGTAAAGAAGAATTAAATGTCTTTATTTATTGATATTTGACTCAAATATTTAATTAGTAATAATTACATTCAAACTATTTTACTGAAAATATTTTATTTTAATACTTTGTAAAATTTAGTAATGATATATACAGACACAGTCAATATAGAATATAGAATAACTTTGTTCCAGGTCAACTATGATTTGGTCAGAAAATTTAGATTAAAGTAGTTAGTGTCAAGGTTTTTCAAACTACTGCTAAAGCAAAGGAAAACATATTTTACCAGTTATTTAAGAATTTATTTGACCTTTTCAACGTTATTAACAGAACTTGTACAGTGTCCAACCAAATTAAAAGACAAGTTGAGAATGAATAATAAATGTTATAACTATTATTATTATTATTATTAGTTTTCTTATTTTATATATTCTTTTTAATTTGGTCTCTCTAGTCATAAAAAAAATTCAATAATGTGACATTTAATTGTAAGTTATTATGAGTAAAAATGACATTATCAATACTTTTTTTTAAATAATTTTAATACCAATTTATGAGGTAGATTACGTTAATTTTCGCATAATAAGTACGCCGTGACAAAATAATGATCTTTGGGTGGTTAACTCTCAAGTGTATAAAATTACTTCATAACATAACTATTAACGATGATACGTAATTTTATAATAACTGATGATTAACCCGATAATAATTTGTGATTTCGTAACAAGTAAATAATCCAACAATTTAGTAAAGAGGTAATCATATTGCTATTTTTTTTAAATTAAATTACTTCATTAAATCTTTTATTGATAATGAAGTGGTGTTGAATAAAGGAATAACTAACGAGTACGAGATTAAAAGAAACAATTAAGCCAAAATAAAAAAAAAAGTTAGATTACTTTTCCATTTTTTTACTTAAAATGTTTAATTTAGTATTATATTTTTAGAATATTTAATCTTTTTTCATTTTAATAAAAAGTTGACGTCTCCCTTTTATCCAAACTGATACTGACAACCTTGATGAATGATTAAAATTAAAATATATTTATGGAAATAAATTCAATTACCTCAAGAAGATAAGCACAAACACCATTTAGCATTTGTAAAGCATACAAAATATAAAAAAAAAGGAAAAAATAATTTATCTTATAAAAGAAAATAATAAGTAGATAAAAAATACAAATTCATCCAAATGGTATAAAATAATAAATTAGTCAAATAAAAAATAATGTACATAATGCGAAATGGGCTTTGAAAATAAAAAAGCCCAAAAGATGACTCTGGTCCAATATCTCGCTGATCAAGCAGTGAGTAAACAAAGCTTCGACTAGAAGCTTCAACACGTCAGAGGGTAGGTGAGGATATTTTGCTTGAGGTGTAGAAGCTCTTCGACAAGCATGAGAATGAAGAAGGAGATCGCCTTCCCAAAGGAGATCTGCAGCTGATCAAGAAGAACACTTTGCACGGATGAAGAGTAGAAGGAGAGACGAAAGAGATGATCGGTGAAGAAGATGAAAACGCAAGATCTAGAGATAACAGAGGTAAAACGAAAAACTGTAACTTGTATATTATCTATTATATCTAAAATACAAAAGACAAACTCTATTTATAGAGTTTGAAAAGGGTGGAGCGTTTAATAGAAAGGATGGAGCGTAAAACAAAAACTGGGATGTGGTTACTGTGTTTAAAAACAGTAACCCACTCAAAAACTAACAGACTAACTGAATACACTCAAAAACTAACAAACTACTTGAATAATAAAGTCTAATAGCCTCCCCTCAAGCTGGATTGTGTATGGTTACCAATCCAAGCTTGCTAACAATGGTTTTGAATCGAACCCGGTGAGGACATTTGGTAAAAATGTCAGCTAGCTGTTCCTCTGAGCGAATAGGGAGAAGATGTAGGAGATTAGCCTGTATCTTCTCACGAACTACGTGACAATCAAGCTCTATGTGCTTGGTTCTCTCATGGAAGCTTTGATTATGAGCTATATGTCTGGCCGACTTGTTATCACAGTAGAGGGCTGGAATTCCAGCTTCTTGAACTTGTAGATCGTTTAGTAGGTAGTGAAGCCACTGTATCTCGCAAGTAGTGGCTGCTAGGGCTCTATACTCTGCCTCAGTGGAAGACCTTGACACTGTACTTTGCTTCTTTGCTTTCCATGAAATGAGTGATAACCCAAGAAAAATGCAGAAACCTGTGGTTGACCTCCTGGTGTTGGGACAGGTTGCCCAATCTGAATCACTGAAGGCCTTTAAATGCATAGGAGAATCTGCTGGAAAGAATAGTCCTTCTGAAGGTTTAGATTTGATGTACCTAAGCACATGTTGAATAGCCCGATAGTGATAGTCAGTAGGAGATTGAACAAATTGACTTAACAGATTAATGGAAAAACATAAATCAGGCCTAGTGTTTGTAAGATAAAGTAACTTCCCTATCAATCTTCGATATGAAGTTGGGTCTTTCAAATAACTGTCAGTTTTGTAGAGAGAACTTGTATCATTCAGAAATGGAGTTGAACAAGGCTTGCAACCCAACATACCCGTTTCTTCAAGGATGTCTAAGGCATACTTCCTTTGGGACATATGAATTCCCTTCTTGGATCTTGCTATTTCCAACCCTAGGAAATATTTAAGATTCCCTAAATCTTTTACTTGGAACATATTGTGTAAGAGGCCCTTTACCCTGTCAATTTCTGTCATAGAATTCCCTGCTAAAATAATGTCATCAACATAGATTAGAAGAGCTGTGAATCCAGTAGTTGTTGTCTTTGTGAAGAGAGAATGATCACTTTTTGATTGAGTGTAGTTGATGGATATAAGGAAAGTGGATAACTTTTCAAACCATTGCCTGCTAGCTTGTTTGAGACCATATAGAGACTTAGTAAGTCTGCATACTTGGCCTTTCTCGGCACCATTAAGACCTGGAGGTGGTTCCATGTACACTTCCTCATTTAAGTCTCCATGTAGGAAGGCGTTGTTCACATCTAATTGTTGTAGAAACCAATTTTGAGATGCTGCTACTGCAATGAGCAGTCTAACCGTAGTTAACTTTGCAACGGGAGAAAATGTATCTAAGTAATCAATCCCTTCTTGTTGGGTATACCCTTTAGCCACGAGGCGAGCTTTATGCCTTTCTATAGTCCCATCTGCTTTATATTTAGTCTTGTATACCCATCTGCAGCCAATAGCTGTCTTTCCTTGTGGAAGCTTCGTTAGAAACCAAGTGTTGTTGTCCTGTAAAGCCTTTATTTCTTTCTGCATTGCCTCAGCCCACACTCCTATGTCTTTGGCTTCTTTGTATGAATGAGGCTCACGATTAGCAGTGATGGCCATGGTATATCTTAAATGTCTCTCTGTCAAAGATTCACAGGATAACAAATCAGATATGGGATAAGGGGTTTTAAGTTTGTTTTTAACAGATATGGATTGGTTCACCTGGTGAACATAATCATTCAAATATGTTGGAGGCTTCCTGGTTCTCTCAGATCTCCTCTGTCCATCATTCCCTTTACTGTTATCAGGTGCAATATCAGTGTCATCTGTTTCTGTTTCATTTCCCTGTACCTCATGCTCTTCAATCCTTTCACCATCATCGTAGATAGGGTTGCCTGCAGGGCTGTGGAAAAGGGTTGTTGTGTCTCCTCCTTCACTGTCTAACTCTGTATTGCTTTGTTGGTGTTTACAAGGAAAAGTATTCTCATAAAAAATAACATTTCTGCTTATAAAAAGCTCTCTAGTATTGATATCTAAGACTATATAACCTTTAACACCATGTTTGTATCCTAGGAAAATTCCTTTCCTAGCTCTAGGATCAAGTTTATTTCTTCCAACCTCAAGTGTGGAGGCAAAACAGAGGCATCCGAAAGTTTTCAAGTCTAAATAATTGGGAAGAGCATTGTAGACTCTGGTGTGAGGAGTCTCATTGTTAATAATGGGAGTAGGTAGTCTGTTTATGAGATAAACAGCATGACTAACAGCATAGGACCAATAAGTATTTGGTATATTAGATTGGAACATGAGCCCACGGGTCACATTAAGGATGTGCTGGTGCTTGCGCTCTACAACAGAGTTTTGCTCAGGGGTTTCAACACAGCTAGTTTGATGGTCAATACCATGTAAATCATATAGACTAGTGCAGCTAAATTCTGGTCCATTATCAGACCTAATGGTTTTAATTTCTTTGCCAAACTGATTTTTGATTTTGACAATAAAATTTTCAAGCAGACCCCTGGTTTGACCTTTGTTAGTCATTAAAAAAATTCATGTGTGTCTACTAAAATCATCTACAATAGTAAGAAAATATTTATGACCATGTATGGAAGGTACAGAGAAGGGTCCCCAGATATCACAATGCATAAGGTCAAAACATGCAGTAGATACAGATTTACTTATAGGAAAAGAAAGTTTATGCTGCTTAGCATAGTGGCAGACATCACAAATGGTATTATCGTTTATTTGAACATAAGGAAAATTCTCACAAATCTGTTTCACAACTTTGTGGCCAGGGTGGCCTAATCTATAGTGCCATATATTTACATCAACTTGCTTAAAAGTAAAAACAGACTTTGATGCAAAATCTGGCTCATGAGTAGGAAAAGCTTGCAAGTAGTATAGGCCCTTGTGAGGATTAGCATACCCAATCATCTTCAATGTAGTGTTTTCCCTTATCTGACAAAGCTCAGAAGAAAAGGTAAGACTGCAGTTCATGTCTTTTGTAAGACTTTGAACAGAAATTAAGTTGAAAGAGAAAGTAGGTATATACAACACATTGAAAATAACAAAATCTTTGGAAAATTGGATAGTTCCTGCATGTTCAGCCGTAACAATAGAGTTGTTTGGTAGTTTAACAGTGATTGGTTTTATTTTATGAAAAGTAACATAATATTTTCTTTCATGAGTCACATGATCAGTGGCTCCAGTATCAATAATCCAAGAGGAAATACCTGGTTTGTCTTCCTGGTCTTTTCTCTGCATCTGATTAATGTTGTGTATGGGTTCTTCAACCTTCTCAATCATCTTGAGGAGTTTCTCAACTTGTTCTGGAGTCAGTTTGTTAAGATTAGTGTTACTGCCTCCTTGGTTAGCTGTTTCTGATCCAATGTTGCTTTGGCAGACATTAGTGGAATTCCATCCACTCTTTCTTTCTTGATTACCCTCATTCTTCTTGTACCAGGGTGGAAACCCATGTTTAGAGTAACACTCATCTATAGTATGGTTCATTTTATTGCAATAGGAGCACTGTTTTCCATGATTGGGATTCCTTCCTCTCCCCCTTCCCGGATTATATGGTCCAGCACCCCTACCTTGACCCTTCCAGGGTTGTTCTGTCTTCCAATTGCTATTTCTGTCCGTAGTGTTGGCTAAGACTCTGGTGGTCTCACCTGCAGTATGCTGGGTAAAAGTACCAGCATCAGACTTTTCTTGCCTCTCTTGTTGCATAATAAGAGAGAAAACCCGATTAATATTAGGTAAAGGCTCCATCAATAGGATCTGGGTTCGGACAGTGTTATATGTCTCATTTAGCCCTTTTAAAAAACATATGACGTGTTCTATTTCTCTGTACTTCATAGAAACTTTTGACAGTTCACAGCTACAAGGAGTCTTGCATGTGCATTTGGGTACTGGTCTCAAAAATTCAAGTTCTTCCCATAGGATCTTTAAATCAGTAAAGAACTGACTAACGCTTCTTTCCCCTTGTTTTATCGAATGAATGTCTTGAAGAAGATCCGAAATTTTAAAATAGTCACCTTTAGAGAATCTCTCCTTCAATTCATCCCATAATTCCTTAGCTTCTTCTAAGTATATTACACTCTCTGCAATCTGTGGGGAGAGTGTCTTCGTAATCCATGAAAGAACCATAACATTGCATCTTTCCCATGCATCAAACAAAGGATCTTTGTTGCTTTGAGGTTTTTTAATAGACCCATCAATAAACTTGATCTTGTTCTTTGATAGGAGAGCCCTTCTCATGCAGCGGCTCCAAGAGGGATAATTGGACTCGTTTAAGACCTGAGAAATGAGGGTGAGGCCTGGATTCTCTCCAGGATGTAGGTAAAAAGGGCTTCTTGAGTTAGTAGATTGATCTTTGTCTTCCATGGCAGTAGAAAAGCAAGAAAGAGTCCAAGAAAATAGTCAAGAAATCTTAATATCCGAAGAACTGGGCAGAGAAGCAAGGTGGGTATGAACCTGCTCTTGATACCATAATGCGAAATGGGCTTTGAAAATAAAAAAGCCCAAAAGATGACTCTGGTCCAATACCTCGCTAATCAAGCAGTGAGTAAACAAAGCTTCGACTAGAAGCTTCAACACGTCAGAGGGTAGGTGAGGATATTTTGCTTGAGGTGTAGAAGCTCTTCGACAAGCATGAGAATGAAGAAGGAGATCGCCTTCCCAAAGGAGATCTGCAGCTGATCAAGAAGAACACTTTGCACGGATGAAGAGTAGAAGGAGAGACGAAAGAGATGATCGGTGAAGAAGATGAAAACGCAAGATCTAGAGATAACTGAGGTAAAACGAAAAACTGTAACTTGTATATTATCTATTATATCTAAAATACAAAAGACAAACTCTATTTATAGAGTTTGAAAAAGGTGGAGCGTTTAATAGAAAGGATGGAGCGTAAAACAGAAACTGGAATGTGGTTACTGTGTTTAAAAACAATAACCCACTCAAAAACTAACAGACTAACTGAATACACTCAAAAACTAACAAACTACTTGAATAATAAAGTCTAATAACAGAGGCTAAAATTTTCTTTTGTTATTTAAAGTTATTCAATTTTACTGTTTTTTTTTTTTTTGAAAATGCCTGTTATTGTCTTTCTATTTAAAATAATACGATCATGTTCATGAAATGGAATAAGAAGACAACTTGAAAGATTTAAATATTTAGAAGATCATCAGCCAATTTTTTTAATAAAGCAATAACCAAAGTATAATTTAGCACTTGGAATGTTGAAATGTTAGTTACAAAAGAGATGGGTATAATTATCTTAAACGATTTAAAATTAAATTTTAAATAAAAGGATTTAAAAAATAATGCGATCGGTTTCAATAGGAAAACTAAGAAACTAAGATGTTTTCAATGTAGGTTTTTAATATTCATAATCTGAAAAGTAAATTAAGTATTTTTAATTAGTTCTTATGATTAAAAAAATGTTTTAAGTTTTATAAATCTCAACTTATTCTTTAGAAAACAAGAAAACAAACATTGTGGAGGCAAGACTAATAGTAAATTTGAATAAAAAGAATATAAACATTAAAAAATGTAATTTACGCTTGAGTAAAAATCCTTTTAAAAATAATAAATAATAATTTCTTAAAAAATGACGCAGTAAAATACAAATAATTTTGAAAAATGAAAATATTGAATACATTAAAGCTTTAAAATATGTAATACTAAATTATTCCACTAAAATATACTATCAAAGTATATTGATATATTTTTAATGATTTTGAATTTAGAGTTTGGGTAATACAAATATGGACACACATAAAATACTAATATTTATTAGATATTGGTTTTTCACAATCACGAATATTATTTCACTAACATATAATGGTCCAGCCAAATGTTTGCACATGCACATACCATCTATCATCATGTATGCATGAGTCCATTCTCCCATGGCCCACTGAAACATCAAAGTCGAAATACAATGATTAATTTGGACCAATAATTTGGAAAACATCATAAGCAATCTATCATGCATGTTCATCAATCACAAATTCACTCTTTCACATGGTATGTCAAGACCATTGCCGTTCTTTGCATGTATATGTCTTATATTATTTTTCAATATTTTATATATATAAAAAAACAGTTTTGAAAAAAATTTCCTTTTTTTTTTTAAATAAAACCTTACGACAGATAACTTATTGCAGTAAGTGAAATAAAAAAGATTGAAGAGTTTTCTTAATTTACATAACACAATATAAGTAGATTATATGGTACATATTAAATTGTATTCAACTTTTAATGATTTTTTGGTAAAAAATAAGATTGAGGACTTAAGAATAATTAAAATGAATTAATGCAAAAATTCAATCAATCAAACAATCCAAAAGTTATAGTTCTCTAAAAATTAAATTCAAATTTAAACAATGAATTAATTTAATAATTGATTGTATAAATTAAATCTCAATATCTTAATCTAACTTATATTTAATTATCAAATTAAAATTCAATTAATTCCTAATATGAATTTTAATATCATAAATACCAAAATTGAAATTAGGAAAATGAAAAATAAACTCAAATTGAGGAGCGATTGATGAAAAGGTAAACTCCGTGAATTGATCATAGAAAATTTACTTCTATAAACTAAAATCCTAAAAGTTGTTTTACTGATTAGAATTAACCTTTAAAATAGACAGGAAACCTAAAGTATTTACAAATTCTACAAAATAATGGACGTAATTTGGTTTAGCAAGAAAAAATATGTAAATCTCGTAATGTCTTTACATCTAATTTGTTTGAACATTTAAAAATCATAACAAAATGTTCAAAGAGGTGAAATCTAGCTACCCATTCATCAATTTTGAAGTTCTAAAAAGTATAGAATAGAATCAACAAAAACTGATGTCAACATGAAAAATTATATCCAAAACAGTAAACAAAGTTAAATAAACTAAAAATTAAAAATAAAAGCTAATATATGATAAAACTATATATATGTATAATATATTTACTATGCAACACTTAGAAAAATAGATACTTTGTAAAATCAAAAGAAATCCTAGTAAACTCAAATGCCCATAATCATTATAAGAAAAATGAAAAGTAAAACTTTTAAAGGCAAAATCTGATTGCTTTTGGGATGACCTAAAAGGTTGGAGGTGTAACACGATCTCAACTTTACAAGGCCATTATTATTCATTCTACCGTGAGCAAGGATTACCCAATCCCAACCCTTTTGTCCCAAACACACGACAATACGAAACTCGAGTACATATAATTACTGACATTCGGGTCCCATTGCCTTCCAGATTGTAAACAAGTTCCATATATAAAGTAGCTTGAACTCTATATATGTCCTAATTCTATGTTGTTTTACATGTGGATAACGATGTTTTTTTCTTTTTCTTTTTATCAAAAATATTCCTTCAACAGAATATTTTGTTTTTTCTAATCAAAGTTTTCTTCATTTACATAACTCACTCATCTTGAATATTACTGGTAGTGGACCAAATATTCCATGCACGCTGTTCCGTAACTCGTACAATCGCTAACCCCTTTTATAATACTTGACTTCAAAGTGAAATCTGCACATCAATGGTCAAAAAGTACTAATTTAGTGGCATTAGGAACGAAACAAAGTAGGAAACAGGACAAGGGGTAATTGCCAGAAAATGTGGTGACAAATCAACATTAGTGTTTGAATGTTGCATGCAGACACAGGACCATGCATTAGTTTCCTATTTGTAAGTATCAGTGAGACACAGCATTACACGTCTAAATCGTATTTATAATGCATGTTCTGTTATATTTCCTCATTTGGGAAGTCCTTCTTCTCATTGGTACAACTTTCGTGGAAGCAACATCGTCTGGATTATCTACCTAAAACTACCAAACAACAGTGTCTGTCCATATCATGGGTCATTTTCCCAAAATGTGATCATTTTCGCACGTTAAACTCTATGTTACCAAACTACAAAAGTGATACGATCCTAAATATATAAGCTACTCCTCGTGGAAAGTTTTGGATCTTCACTTATCATCATTCCCTCCATTACTGCAAACCAGTGACAGAGCTTGACGGAAAAATTTCGAAAGCCAAAATAATTAACACTGTTATGTTCTTCTGAACCTAAATATAAACTTAAAAAAAAATAGTTTTTAAGTAGTTAGAAAGTAAATATAATTGTAAGGAGAAATTACAATTACACTATCTCTATGGTAGTCAGTCACCCTAAACTCCTTGTTTGTTTCCATGTGCATTTAACTTTAAATATTTAATTATGTTATTTAAACATTAACTGTTTTCATGATATGTACATTAATTAATAGTATACATATTATTTAAATATTTAATTAACTTATTGATCTAAAGAAGTTGGTTTAAATTACTTTCTTTCCCTATAAAATAACTTTAAACTCACTGTCGAAAGACGCTTATTTTGAATATTTCTGGATTAAGAGCAATAAATCTCTTTTTCTTCTAGAACAAACATGAATGTGAGATATATGTATATTTTATTTGAGTTGTTAAAATTTGGTTTATATGTGAAGTTTCTTCCACTTTCTACGTGTAGTTCTCAGTGAGTCCGTTAAATAATGATTTGAGCAACCAATAATGTTATATAGAGACTATATGGTGACGAGAGCTGTTAGCAAAAAATTCAACAAAAATATATGGCAATCGCTTTGTTTTTTGTTTTCATTGATAAGAAAATGGAAAATGGCCCTATTTAAGTTTCTCACTCAACTGCAAGTAGGTCCCGGCATACTCTATTTTCTTCTCCATCAGATATTGTATCATTATTCTGTCTAGTATTATTTCAAAGATTAAGATCTTTCATTTCATTGGATACTCACAGTGCTTCAAAAAGTTGTATATTTGTGTGTGTGGCTTTTTTTTAGAAAGGATAAGCTCAGGCAATTCTACATTTTTAAAGGCAAAATTATTTTGAACTTTTCCATATACGTGAATAAAATCGTAGCTCTAACAGAAACTACTCTCAATCTCAACCAAAAATGCATTCACTACCTGAAAATTTTGATACAAGATGACTTCCAAAATTTGAATGGAGAGATCCAAAGTCAAAGTAAGTGAAGAAGGCAAAGAGATAGGGTTAGATGTACAGTGTGAGAAAGGTGAGGATTGAGGTGGAGAGAGAGAAAGGAGATGAATGAGGTGCAGGACGATTTTATTAAATATTTCACAGGGGTAAAATGGGGATGTTGAAAATTAAGAAGGTTCAGGGACAAAAAATCGGGGCGCGGGAAGAAAGGGCCTTTTATAATACCCCTTAGAGGCCCATATCATACCCCAAAACATTTAAACTGGGCCTGCATCTAAGAACTTTGGGGAGTTACTCCCTGTACCTCCCCAGTTCCAACCCCCAACCCCCCAATTCTTTTGGACTTTTTTTTAAATACAAAATTAACCTTTATGTTTTTTTTATTTTTATCGTTTTAGCCCTATTTAACCTACCCTACAATAACTCCCCTCTTTTACAGTCTCAAAACACACAGACAGATTCCTCTTCGTATTCCCACCCCCACCCCACTAAAACTTTGAAACTTCCTCCTCCAAACGCTCTGCAACTCTCACTTTCCAATTCCTCTCTGTTTGTGCGGCTGTTGTGCGGTGCGGTTGTGGTTGCTGCGCAGAGGGTGCTGGTGTGGCGGGAAAATTCGTGAAAAAAAAGCGTAAAGATGAAAACATGAAGATAAAAAAAAAGGAATAAATAGGTTATGTGGGGTGGGGGTTGGAATTGGGGAGGTGCAGGGAGTAACTCCCAGAACTTTGCTCTCACTTGGGCCAAGCATTAATTCCTTATCGCGCAAGTACGCATTCATGGACCTATAGAAAAAAAAGAAAAATACAAATTTAGATTAAAGCTTCATTGATTCAAATCTAAATGAGAGTAAAAAAATGGTATTTATCTTTTTTTTTATATATATATAAAAACTGAAGAAAAAAAAAAACTCAACCATCTATGCAAATGGTTAAAAATACATAAACATTGTTTTTCTGAGCTTTCAATCTTGGCTGGAATTAATTAAATGGAATAAAATATAATAAAATTAAATAGGGTTAAATGTTTTAACTCCCCAGCTTTATTTTATTTTGTATAACAAATATTTACATAAGTTATGGAATAATTTATTTTTCATGAGTTACCCTTTTTTTAACGAAATTTGATGTATATGTGCGATTAAGACATGCTAAAGATACTCAGTCATATATGATAGTTGGTTTCTCAAAATTATACCATCGTATCAGTTTTTTTTTTTGAAAAAATAAAACAATAATAAAATTCCTTGGAGGAAAAAAACATCAATCCAGTCTTTTAAAAATTTTTGATGGCTAATTAATTCTACAAATATTTAACATGTCGTTAATTTAGTTATTTTAAATAATAAGTCATGAATTTCATGTTTAAATTATTAACTTTTCTACTATCTAAAGAAAACAAAATATATAAGTAATCACTGAGGTATTTTAATAGTAATATATAAATAGTGCATTAAGTATAAAAAAAACCTTCAAATTAATTCTTAAGGGGTGTGTGGTCGGCCAATGGTTTTAGTCCCTCTTTCAAACTAAGGTACAATTTAGTCCTTCAACTTTAGAAAATTCTGGTTTTAGTCCTTTTTACCAAATTTTTTTAACTTTATTTGTTGTTTCAAGCACGTTTCATTATAGCATTTGGATTGTTTACATTTTTGAAACAGCAAATAAAGTTAAAAAAATTTGGTAAAAATGACTAAAACCAGAGTTTTCTAAAGTTGAAGGACTAAATTGTACCTTAGTTTGAAAGAGGGACTAAAACCAAAATCGCCCCAAAATATAGGGACTAAAAACATATTTAACCCTTTTTTAAAATTGGTATATCACATTACTTCACCTAAATATTAAAAATTAATTTTCATTTTCAATTTAAATTTAAAATATCTATCTTTTAAAATATAATAACACTTATAATTTTTAAATTTTATTATTTAAAATAATTTTAAAAATGTATTTTCCTTATTAGCTTATTTATAAATTTAATGCAACAAATACATTTGTATCTTTAAACTTAATATATTATACATCTTTATTAGCTTATTTATAAATTTAATGTTATAAATGTACAAATTTTAAAATTAAAATTGTCACTTTACGTTTACATTTTTAATATTTTTATAAAAGGATAAGTTTAAAATAGAGATATTTTTTTATTGAAATTAAAAATGTAAAAAATAAAATTAATTTGAGTATTTAAGTGAAGTAAATTAATGTATAAAAGGTAAAAAATTATTTTAACATGTGTGACACGACATTATCATTAATCTAACATAATTGGATATTTTTACAAATATGAAAACTTAATTAAACCAAATAAAAATTAGATACCTAATTGAATAATTCAAACAAATTAGGATTTTAGTCCTCGTATTGTAATCTAGTTTATTTATATGTATGAGAAAGTAATTGAATTGAATAGAAAATAAGTTAGCACTAATGTAGAATATTTATATTTTTAGTTTTTTTAATATTTGGAAGTTTTCAAGGTCTTTTGGAATACTCTGGAGATCATAAAACAACTTTTTTTCATAACAACTTGCATCTAAATTTAAAACTTGAAAATGTAATTTTTGTAAGCTAAAATTTATTAGAGCTGGTTTTAGATTTTGTATGCATATAAAATTCGACTAAATGAGTAAGTTATCTTGAGAAATTATTGTTACGTGAACCCTTTTTGGAATGTAGTTAATAATGACTGAGTTTTTATATATGTAGAAGCCATTGGGTTAAAATTTTGGATATATGCATGTTTTTGTTTATTGTATTTATAATACTTTTAGTGTTTGAGATACATTTGAAATATGATAGAATATTTTACTTGGAGTTTATTGTCATGGTTAAGGATAAATAATTATGCAGAAAAATACAGGTATGTTAATGATAAAATATGGTCTGATGAAAAGTTTGGTTTCTCGTTAAAAATAACTTACAGTTAATTATTCTTTGATTAAAAATCGTACATATTAAGACACGATGATATTGAAAAATTGAGAAAATCTTTACACCATTTTGAGTTATTTGTGTATATAATGTCGGTGTTTAATATGATACATTTAACATTTGTCTGAACAGTTAAACTGATTGAAAAACATTCAACCTTCGAGGCAATTGTCCCCTATCACAAAGTTAAATTAAAGATTATAAGCAATTTCAACTTAAGAAAATCTTGGTCATATGTTGTATATTAGTTTATGCAGGTTTAGTATGCACGAGGTTTGAAGGAAGAAATAAATTGTGAATGAAAGTGAACAAGAGTTTTTGTCCTGTGAATGAGTCAATGTTTGGTAATCCTTCGCTTTGATCGATCGTTTTCGTTTTAAATTTCATACACCTTCTAGAACTTAAATAGCCATAATCAATACAAATATACAAATTAAATTCAATTGTTAAGTTTACAGAAAAAGTGAAAGGGCAGAAAAAAAAATTTTAAGGTCGTTTAAATAATGTGTTTTTAAGGTTGTTTAAATAATGTGTTTTTACGGAAACTAAAAATAATACCTTTTTTTTTTATTTTATTTCATTCATTTAAAATATATATTTGTATAGTGACATGAACATTTAAAATAAATAGTTAAATTTGACGTAAATAATGTTTTTTTTTTCATTCTCTCTAGAATTAATGGACTCACCCTTACAATGGGCTATCTCGTGGCTCGTTTTCTTTTATTAGTGGAGTGTTGGAGTCTTCCAAAGAATGGAAGAAAGTATTTTTAAACGGATTTTGGTTGCTAATTAGCAGTTTCAAATAATGGTTAGTTCTTCAATCTACAAAATTCAACACTTCAATGAACTAAAGTCACCATGAATTTTGTTTGACCCATGTGTCCATTTAACAATAACTCAAATATTACTGCAATTGAATTTTGGGAAACTCCTCGTAGTAATTATAATTATAGCACTACAATAAAATTAAATTATGACATAATGAACTATTGGAAATCTTTGGTAAAAAATATTTAAATTAAATATCTGAAATAATGTAATAAACAATTTTATGGAAATCTATCGGTATAATTCTCAATAATTCTAAAACCAGATAAAGGCATATCAATAAATTTTTATAATTAGTAAATAAAGAATATGAATGAAAAGTTTTGCGTATGTTTTGCTTCTTTGTTATCATCTACCAGGTCAAACAGGAAAAGAAAAGAAAAATAGTTAATACATTTTAATTAAACAACTTAAAAAAATTAATTTTTTTCTTTTATTTTTTCTCCTTTTTGTTATTAGTTTTTTAAGATTATCTTTCTTAGATGGGAAAAATGGCTTAACCCGATAGACTAGTCAATCATCTCGACAATCTAACATTATTAAAAAATTAAGGGTTAAATATGTTTTTAGTCCCTATATTATGGGGCGATTTTTGGTTTTAGTCTCTCTTTCAAACTAAAGTACAATTTAGTCTTTCAACTTTAGAAAACTCTGGTTTTAATCATTTTTACCAAATTTTTTTAACTTTATTTGTTGTTTCAAACGCATTTCTCAGTTAACATTGAAGTAAAAATGTGTCAAACAGTGTAAACAATCCAAATGCTATAATGAAACGTGTTTGAAACAGCAAATAATGTTAAAATTTTTTGGTAAAAATGACTAAAACCAGAGTTTTCTAAAGTTGAAGGACTAAATTGTACCTTAGTTTGAAAGAGGGACTAAAATCAAAATCACCCAAAAGTATAGGAACTAAAAACATATTTAACTCAAAAATTAAATGTAAAGAACTTATTCTGATCTAGCCTGACATGTTAGCTTGATTAACCTAGCAAGCTAGTCCAACAACACAACATCATTAAAAAATATAAATTTAAGGAATTTGTCCTCGTTCAACTTGTAGGCTAGTCCGACAACATGAAAGACCAATCGTTAGCTCGTTAGGTTAACCTTACCAGCCCACCAACTAGGCATGAATGTTATATTCAAATAAGTGATAAATTGTTTAATGTATAAACATGGTTTGATACTTAATGAAAATTCAAATGTGGGTAATGATGTTATATTCAAGTAAATGATAAATTATTTAAATGCAGTCTAACACCAGACTGACAATCCGTTTGGCAGTCTAACATGAACTTGCTTCAGCTTGCCAGTCTACTATCCTAGTAGCTTGGTGGGCTGGACCTATAAAAGTCAATCCTTACTACGTGGCGGCCTAGTTAGGCCCTGTCCATTTTTGACAGAATAAAGTCAGATTGGACTTAAACAGACTAGATTGACTTATTTTGACCTTCTAACATTCAAATAAAAAATACCTAATCAATTTAGGGATGACAATGCGAGACGAACCATGTGGACCTATCCATACAAAAAAAGAAAATACATGGCAGAGACTGAATATTTTAACACAATAACCACTTAATTTTGTCTTACATAACTTATAGTCAAAATGGACCTATAATAAGACTGATCCACATTTCTCCGCATATTCATAAGAATATAAATTATTATTTAATAATTGTATTATATATTCATGAATTTAAACTTTGCAGTATGAAATCAAATGCTTTCATATCTATTATCTATAGATTTGTTTTAGCTTGTAAAAATTAATTTCCTTTTAAGCAATTCTCAATCATAGCATCAAAGTTGAGATTTTAATAAAAAAAAAAAAGATGAATAATTTAATTCGATGATTAGAATCAATACTGTGTGTTGTACTTTTAGAAAGAAGTTAAAATTGTTTTTTTTTTCTTGTATGTGGAATGATTTTGTTGATGTAAGTGTGGTGGGTTATTTAGGTTGGATACTACATTGAATATGGGTGAGTTGAAAGTTGCCACCAATAAATTTATCATGCAAGACAATGAAAATTGATAATAAATAATGTGTTATAAATATATTTATGTATAAAACTTTGATGAAAGGAGAATATATTGACTTATATTTTCCAAAATCTCTATGGAATCATATAAAAAAAGTGATAAATAGAAAATTAGTTAATTTGATAGTTTTTTTTTTTGCTATGAATATTGTATAAAAAAGTTTATAATTTTTATAAAAATACTATTTGAAGATTTAGAGTTTTATAAGAAAATTATACAAAAAAAACGGTTATATTATATAAGAATACTTTTATTGAGCATTTATGAAGATAAACGCTATACTTCCACTTAAAATAATTATTTTTAATTACGTAATTCCTAATAACTTGTCTAAAATATAACATCGGAAAACCCAAATATTGAAGACATAAAGTGGAGACAGGTTCGTCAGTGTTGTAGCAGCCTGATATGTATCTAGAAGCTTTGTGCATCTAGAAGCTTATTTTCTCTCTCATATGTGATTTTTTTTTATTTTTTTTTAATCTTTTGTATATTTATGATTGAACTGTAGTCCACTGCAGGATGGAAAAGGATATGTTTGTTGTCCCATCACAATGCTTCATTGATAGTATCTTCTTTCTAGAACCAATGCAGATATGACATACGATCACAACACAATAATTATATTATTTTTCAAAGATGCTCAAAAGTCACACCACGAGGAGGAAAAATTAATAATAATAATTTCTTTTTACTTCTTTCACAATTTCTTTCTAGAATAATTATCGGTGACGTATTGAGTTTCTTCACTTTCAGAGGTTCGAGGCAAATAAAACATAAAAATAAATAATAATAATAATAATCGTAATAATAAAATGAAACATATTACTCAAATTTTTAATTTATTTTTTATTTAATTTAATGAATACTACAATATAAATAAAATAAAATAAAGTAAATTAAAAAAAATCATATGATAAAGAAAATTAATTCTAAAATATATTTATTACTATTTAAAAAAAATCAATAAATGAGACACCGATATACTATATGTGTAAGTTTTTTCTTTATAATATCATGTTAGGTTTAATATCTCAAGAGGTCTCTATTTTCGCTCAGAATTTTAAATAGGTCCCCTTCTTTTTTGACGTCTCAATTGAGTCTTTATTTTTGTAAAATCGAATCAAATAGGACCTTTCCGTCAAATTGAGATGACGTCGTTAAGAAGAATATGCTGACAGTGTAGTTTTTTATTACGTGGCATTAAAAACGTGACTGAATTATATTTTTTTAAACTTTGAATTAAAAAATGAAATATGAAGAGTATACTTTATTTTTTAATTCAAAAATTGAAAAAATACAATTCAGTCACATTTTCAATGTCATGTAATAAAAAACTACATGGTCAAGATACACTTCTTAACGACGTCATCTCAATTTGACGGAAAGATCCTATTTGATTCAATTTTAAGAAAATAAGAACTTAATTGGCGGAAAAAAAGGGATCTATTTGAAACACCAATACACTATATGTGTAAGTTTTTTCTTTATAATATCATGTTATTTAAATTTTTATTATTTATTTAATTAATAATGATTTCAAGGTTTATTTGATTTTCTATTTATTTATACTTTACATTTTTTTTCATATTTAAAGTTTTGAAAGAATGGAATAGATATTGATTATTTTTGTAATAATAAAAATATAAACATTATTAAAATGGAGTGTAATAGTATTATTTTATTATTTTGTAAGAATTTCAAGTTTAGAATTTAGAAGAGATAAGTAATTTGAAAAATGTATAAAAATATAACTTACAAATTCATAATATTAAATTTATAGATTGAAAGTGATATTATATTTATTATATAAATAGACTGATGATTTATGAATCTGTACAATTAATTGACTTAATTATATGTATAATATAATTAATGTATAAATAATTATAATAAACATTAAATGCTTATCATCATTTCAATATGATTAGTAATATAGATTATTTGTTTAACCACAAACGAAAAAGTAATTTTTATATTTGTAGATGAGTATGAGTGACTTTGACCTTCAATTTAATATATAAAACCTCCATTGATGACGGTAAATAATGTGATACTTTCGTATATTTGGCTTACATTACTTTTAAAACCTGAATACCACATTCAATTTTCTAATTTAATACTTCCATTAGGAATAAATACTACATAAAGCTAATTACTAGCACGTCAATAACATATATTACTCATATCAATAACATATATAAATCGTAAGGATTAATTATTAATTGATAATCTATCATCAATTATAGTATGTAATTCACTACTTATATTAATAGCACATATTATAACTAATAGTAGAGTTGTCAAAATAGGTCACAACCACCGGGTCAACTCGGCTCACAATGGGTTCAGATCGGGTTGGATTTGAAAAAATTGTATTTTTTTATCCGAATCAGATTTCAATCTGGCTCATTTAAACCCGGCTCATGTGGGTTGAATCCGTGGTGGGCCGGGTTGGCCCACCAACCCACCCACCTAATTTTATTTTATTAAAATTTAATTTTAATTTTATAAAAAAATATTTATTATTATTTTTTGCTTGAAATAAATAATTTAAGTTCCCTATTTTCAAAATTAATTAAACACCCGGAATGAAATTGGAAATGAAAATTGTTTATATTTAAATTATAGAAATTTTATAATCTTTTTATTTTTAAAAAAATTGTAATTAAGTGAGCTAGTGAGCCAATCCGTTTATCCACCAACTCGTGGTGGGTCGGGCTGGGTTTGAATTTTTCTAGCTCGCTAATAAATGAGCCGGGTTGGATTGGCTCACTAAGTGACCAACCCGTGGTGGGTCAGACCGAGTTGGGCCGAATGGCCCGTTTTGACAACTCTAACTAATAGCATTCATTGTACTCTTTTCAACTTTAAAACTTACGAAGTTCATTGTTTAAAAGTCATTTGAAATCACACAATTATTTCTGAAAGAAATTCAAAACAAAGGAATTGATCTATGGTTAATTTTAGCATGAACAATAAGACGTCACTTGAGCGAAAAATTACATTTTTTTAATTATAAGCAACTACTTTAGTGAAAAATAATTAAGAAAAAATAGTTTTCTTTTCAATATTTTTTTTCTTGACCAAACATTCATCACTTGAATATTTTCTTGAGCAAACATTCATCACTTGAATATATATATATATATATATAAAAGGAGGATTGTCATAAACTTTTAAACACCCAAAAACCTATTATATCAATTCAAACATCATCAACAACAAGTTCAATATCTTATTTAACACTCGTTACCACTTTAAAGCTCATGTCTCACTAGTTTAGTAGTACAAAATTAATACTTAAAACTTAATGATAATATAACATCATAAACAAAAAGTAATTTATTTATATAAAATTCAATTAAGAACAATATAATTTATATATAAAAAGATAATAAGTTTTGATATTCTCATCTTATATTAACAACTAGACTAATTATACATTTAGACTATACTATAGATGGTTGATTACCCTTCGACCTTATGAATCTTGATCTCGTCCTAAGATAGTTTAGCACAAAACATACCATATGCCACTTGCACATGCCTATATGCTGCTTATTGAGGCCTATATGTCGTTTACAAAAATCTATATGTTGCCTACCGAGAGTTATATGCTGCTTCCCGAGGCCTATATGACGCCTACCGAGGATTATATGCCACTTGCCAAGGTTTATATGTTTCCTATTGAGGGTTATATGCAATTTGTCAGGCTTATATGTTGTCTATCGAAGATTCTATGCCGCTTTATAAGGCTTATATGTTGCCTACCAAGGCTTGTGCCGCTTTTTGAGACCTATGTGTTGCCTATCGATGCCTGCCGAGGCTTATGTGTTGCCTACTAAGACTAGGTGTTGATTGTCGAAGGCTACGTGCCGCTTACCAAAGCTATATACCACCTACCAGAACTAATGATGAACTATCTGATCACAAGCCAGGCTGTATAAGGATCATCATTCCCCTTATCTTGTGCCAATGTGGCAATTAATTTTCACAAATGGACAACATATTAACTATCTTTGTGCTTTACGACATCGATATAGGAGAACGTCATGATCAATCAGCACACTAGTCTCTCATATTCGACATTATAGTGATTGACAATATCATCATGTAACTGATTTGATACAACATACTCTATAAACGATACTTCCAAATCGACTCATGTTCGTCATATAGAAAAGAACACCTCGGACTCAAATTTTCATCAATGATGATAGTGAAGAGTTGGAATGTTTTCATCGTAACATCTCCAAATCGGTCCATGAACATTATATAAAAACACAATCTTATATTTAAACTATCATGATGATAATGAATAGCTAAAATATTTATAAACAATCTAAAGTTTATAATTACAACTCTATCTCATATTTATAATAATCTCAAAAAGATTTAAAAAAAGATTGTGTTGTTCAAAATAAAATAAAATAAAAGAGACTTATTTAGTTTTCTTTTACCCTAACGTACTTAGTTGTTTATACGTTATATATAAAGCTCCCATGTGTTACTCGTATTACTATAAATATGAAAATAATTCCCATGATTTGTGATTCAAAATTTAGCTATTAGACATGTTCTCAATTATGCTTTCACTTATCTTATTTGTAAAATAAAATGACAAATTTTAACATTTTAAATAGAGGAATCATATTTTAACAAGAACTAATTTTATACAAATATTTAGAAAAAAGAATTTTTAAATGCAGACAATTTTTTCGAATTTCTAAACTTTGTCTTTGTTTTTTTCTGGTTGTGAAAGTTATTTTCCTAGCAAGCCTATCAATAATCAATAATAAAATGTGTTACGAAAGAGAAAAGTGACAGTAATGCTAACCCCAGGGGTCTGGGCACATGTAGTGACAATAATGTATTAGCCGATTATTAAGAAAAGTGAAAACAGACAAAGTTTAAACAAAACCTTCCAGAACAATTGGTTGAATATAGTATCATTAAATATCATAAACGTTAATGCCACTTATGGAATGCTTTTGTGGCGGATATGGTTGTCCATGAACACCATCAAATTTTAAATCAACTGAACACATGCTTTGATGTTAACTTGGAAACATTATTGAACAGAAACAATAAACAAAACCTTGGTTTACAATTTCAATGGAAACACGCACTCTACCATTCTTGGGTTGTCCACTCATGTGGGTTGCAAGTTGTCAGTTTGGTTTGGATGATTCAAAAAGGGAAATGAAAAAAAGTATATTGACGGGAATTTAAATTAAATAAATAAAAATCAACGAATAATTAATCAACCGACTGTGGAATCGCACTAACGGCACGGTAACCCTCTTCTTCTAGAAACCCAGAGCTTCTAGCATTTAGTTATGTGAACAACTCCTGAACACGCCAAATGCTGTTGACTTTTTATTTTAATACAAAAAATAGAAACAACCAAAGAATCCGAATTTCTAGGATGCACTATACCAAGCCAGCAATCAAGCAAATTTGTTTTCGAAAAGTGCCAATTAACATTGTTTGTGATTTAGGTTAACTCGCCCCTAACCCAATCAACATCACAGATCTCGATCACCACAAAATGGAAACACAAAAGAATAACTTTCTATACTCAATCATGTTACCATGTTCTTGCTTTTCTCAATTTCCGGAACAGATTGTGCTTAATTAATTATAAACCTTAGATATTGTCAATTAATTAAAAATAAACCTGTACTCATAAAAGAAGCTAACGAACTTATTGGGCACTGGAGTATATAAGTTATAACCATTTGAATTCTCTTTTCGGTTTTTTTTTGTCATTTGATGAAAATTTATATTACAAATGGCATGTAGTACAGAGTACTAGTGCCGTCTATTCTACCCCTACGAATTAGTGATTAATAATTTATATGCAAGGAAAGGCGCTTCAATAACCGCGTCTTCTCACTTTCGCTCGGCGAGTCGACTCAGTGACTCATTACCAGCACTGATCCGTTTCCCAGTTCCGGCGCGTGTAGCCAGAAAACACCGCCGCAGTCGACAGCGGCCGTTGTCGACGGAATAGGCTCCGGTCGTAGTTGGCGCGTTTGTCAGGATCCGAGAGAGTGGAGTACGCGGCGTGGATCTTCATGAATTCGTCCGCCGAGGAAGTTTTCCGGTCGATCGCCGCCACGTCCGGGTGGCAGACTCTGGCCAACCGCCGGTACGCGGCCTTGATTTCCTGGGCGGAGGCACCGGCGGGGATGCCGAGGATATCGTAGTGAGAAGAGCATGAGGAGTTCAGATACGAAGGGCGTGGTTTCTCCGTCCAGGAAGATCGAGCTTCCTCGGTTGCAGTGGCAGTGGCGGTGGCGAAGGCGACTATTGGGCGGGATCTGGCCTTACAGGACGGCGAGGTCACGGCTTTACCGGAGAAGTTAACGGCGGGAAGAGACGGTTGAAAGGCCACAGAAGAAATCATATTTGGTAGTGTTGAAGTCGCGAAGCTGTGTTGAGATGTGGTTGGAAGAGGTTTTGATTTGGGAATTGGGATTGGAATGTGGGAAGTGGAATGGGTTAGGGTTCTTAATATATAAGAGGAAGGGTAGAGAGAGAGTGTGTGTGGAGCCCACAGTGAATAAAATAAAGTCGTGGTTTGGGAGTGTTTGGATTTGGAAACACGGAAATTGAACTTATCCGGTGGGCGTTAGCTGACTCAAGACGTATCTGGCTTGGGTTTCGCTTATCTAAATTCTGCTTCGGGTTCCACCACCACTTATTCTGCGTTAAACATCGCTCTCGTATTTATTTATGCATTTTTCCAATTTTCCAAATTTCACGCTATTTTTCCCTCACACTTTCCATTTAATATTTTCCTTCTATTATTTTTCTCTGTTAAATACGTTTTTATTTTTATCTTTCGTATAATTTTCTATTATTTTTCTTTCCACTTTATTTAGTAAACGCGCTTTTATTAATTATTAATATATATTTACATTAAAAATAAATCAATTTATACATATAATTATTAATTTGTTAAAACTTGATATTAAAAAAAAGAAATTAAAATTTTCCTATATACTTATAAAATCATTTCTCTCTCTAATAAATGAATGAATAGTAAAAATAAAAATTTCATTTTGTAATAACAGTATGGATTCTTAGGAACGATCTATTTGTGTAATTTCATGCTTACTTTTAATGTTCAAATCATTATATAAAAGTGATGACATCTTTTTATCAGGTAATTAATTTTATCCTTTATTAAACAAAACATTTTTTATTTAATAATATATATGTATAATTACTCTATCTAAATTTAATTGTTATTTTTTTACTTAAAATAAGTTTTTAAATTATTTTCTAAAAGTATGTAAACATAAATATTTAAACTATTAAATATAAATAGACATGTTTCAAAATCCATTTTCTTCCTATAATACCTGTAGTTAGGAAGAAAATAATTTGTATGAATAAAACATCTAAATTCATAATATAAAGATGCATTTTTATATATTGTGTATCACACGATTATTAATTTGTGTCAAAATATTCTCAAACATAAACAATAGTAAAAAATAATTAATATCTTTTACATATTTTAAAAACTTATATTATTTTGAGATAAATGATGTATTAAATAATGTGTTATAAATATAATATGTAAAACGAACATTTAATTCAACAATGAATTTTGAAATTAAACATTAGGGGAGCACATAAAGTATTGACGCCTTCTTTTTTATCTTAGATTAAAATATCCATCTTTTGTCAAATGTATTATGTATACCGTTCACACAAAAATTGGCTCCCATGATGCATTATTTTATTTTATTTTCAAAATTTATCGCAACGCCGACATCGCTGTCTAATCAGAAGATAATTAATTACACAGCATATTAGATTAAATTTCAGTCTAATCAAATATTAGATATATAATTCGATTGACTGAACAATATGTGAAATTATAGTGAAGTGTTGGATTAGTTCTTATAAATAATAAAAGAAAATGAAATTGTAAGCAGCCTCGGAGCTAAAGGCTAATAAATGAGACGGCAAGGACCCACCAGTTATCTTCGTTTCACAATTGGAAGATGAGTAGCATGATCATGATTTTGATGTGTATGCATGTGTCTATGTTCATCTTAGCGACAAAACCAAGTATATATCTTATGGTACCACCAATGTTACAAGTTGCACCACGTGCGTGACCCCACATTCAAATTGCAATGGAACTAAAATTATCTTATATTTACTTCTAATCTTTTCATACAATTATTGATGTGACTCATCCCATTAATTACTATTATATGTTGACTGAGTACTTTTCAATTAACATTTAACTCAATCTTCGTATCTTTTAATTAAAATATGTATCATTGTGAGGCAGCTTATAGCATGAATTTAGCATATATAGAGAGAATTTTTAATGGAGAAAGTTATGAGAGAAAAAGGTAAATATGAGAAAGTTTTGGAAAATACTCGTGTATAAAACTTAATTTTAATATGTTAAAAGTTTAGGTGTTTTATTTGTCTTTTCTATAAGTATTTATGAATTCATTTAAATGGTCTCATACACTAACGTTTGCACTCTTTTATGAGGACCTAGATTCAAATTTGGATATAGAATATGAATAAAGGTTAGAATGACTTTGTTTTTACGTCTTTAAAATTATTTTGATATGAATAAAACTTTTATCATTAATGATTATAATTTGAATCTGTCTAATAGTGTTTATTCTTCCAATGAGTTATAGAATTAGTCAGTTTTCTCAATTGCATTTGAGGTTGAGTTATAAAATTAGTCATTTTACTTAATATTTGTTCAAAATGGAAAGTTATTGAAAAGTAACAAGTTAAATAAAAAAAGCTTTCAGAATGAAAGAAGAGTAATGAGAGTTAAGCTGATAATTATTTGTATTAATAATGATTAATCAGTATATTGTGGATTTATTAAAGTATTAATGTTATGTTTCTTTCAGCTAATTTTCTAGGAGGAAAAGTGGTTATCAATTGCGTTATTATTTCCATCAATTTGAAGCGAAATGTGAACACTGATTTGCAGTCTTTTCATAAGATTCTTCGCAAAAGTGAAAATGAGAGAAAGAAAGTCACAAAACCAAAACAAAATTACTTATATGACTTTATATGTGATGGAGTAGTGAAATTATTTTTGGTCTGGAAAGAAGTTTTAAAGAAGATGAATGAACTTTAAAAGTTGCGAACTGAAAGTTGAGAATTGGTTCATCAATTATCTTCTATGATAATTGAACCAAAATCGATTCTTTGCTCTGATTCACATAATTCACGTACAATCAATTCCGTTCACGTATAATTTGCAAATAATCAATTTTAAAAAAATTAAAAATAAAAACAAATAAATATGATTTCATATGTATTGAACCATCTTGACATAATCTCAAATTAAGGTTTATTGATATTTAAGTTGAAACCTTACCTGTCTAACTTTCATACTACTTACCACATATTTTTGAACTATACAAAATAACTTCTTTAAACTTCTCCCAATATCATAGACTTTTAATATTTAATATTTTTTAACATGACTAATTTTAAATAATAAAATCCTAAATATATTTGAGATAAGTATAGAGGAGAATACAAATGATTAAGATTAAGATTTTAGGAATGTTATAATGTAGAGTCCCTACAACTTAATATTAAGATTATGATTAGTCTGATATTGTTCGAAACAATATATTTTATAGGAGATTTGTATGTAAACGGCATATTTAGAGAGTGAATCAGCAAATAAGAAAGTATTATATTAGATAAATTAATGGTGCAGTCACGATCACAAGAGCATATACTTATTTATTTATTTCATTTCCTAATCACTCTCCAGCAATCAGTGGCAACTCTGCTTCGTCTCCCTAAACTGGACAAAACATTATGGTAAAAGAGTCATTCCACGTCTAAGTGCTGTTTTTTTATTATTATTATTAATTCACTAGTTTACGATTTGTCACTGATGCAACCAAATCTCAAAATCAGTCACATACATCCATGGACAACCAAACAGCCCTTTTGAGTCACTCTGCATAATAATTAAAAACTAAAAGCATTATTTAGTCACCGCAAATTTAGATGAACTAAAAAAAGATAACATTGAGATATGTCTGATAGAGAAAGATAAAAACATAAAATATTTTTCTATAAATTATAGCATATTTTTTTTCTATATAATTTCATCTTCCATTTTCTGTTGCCCGCCGGTAGACTTTTCTGTTAAACGAAAGGCCACCTTAATATTACCGACCAGAATCTTTGTTGTTTCTTACTCACAAGTTGCGTATTCTTCTTCTTCTCTCTTTATCACGATGAATTGCGTATTCTTCTCGAAAGTTTATTGTTGCTGTAATAAAGTCAATGGAAAAATAATTTCTAGAAACGAGGAAGCAATAATGCAACTTCTATTTTATCGTACATTAAAAAACTTATTAAGATAGTCTAACAATTATTTAATTAGCCAGACTAGACAATACATATCTTGTTATAGTGTCAAAGTAATTAATAATGAATGAAATGACACAATACTGTGTGAAAATATGATGACAGGGAATACATACATTAAAGTAAGAGGCTGTGAAGTCAATATTTTGGATTAATCAAGTGTAATTGTGTGTGAATAGAAATGCAGGGACTATATATGCCTGATATTTCTTTTATGGAAGAAAAGTGCAATATTACTTCCTCGTTAGTCATTTTGATAACATATTTGAAGTTAATTTTAATATAAAAATAATTAAAATATTAATTTTAACTTAACTCAATTTAACAAATTTATATTTTATAAATTAATTTTGTATTTAGTTAATAACGTGTTAACATAAAACTTCCAAATAAAATGTTATAGAAACTTGCACAAAGCCAACATGTGGTGAAAGAGTAATATGCATAGTAGCTCTCAATATTTTACACAAAGGTGACTTTTCATGTCAAGGATGATTATTATTTTATTTAGACAAAGTGTTTCGATTTCAAGTTTGTTGATACATAGTTAAGGTTAATCATAAGATATTGTTCGTTTTGAAATTAGAGTTTCATCGTAGTTTTTTTAAAAGATAAAAAATAAGAATGAGTATTTAAACTTCATTTTATATCAACTTCTAAATAATATATGATTATTGAGTATACGGAACAAACTCTCCACTCGAGAACAATGAGAGTTTTCACCTCACATACAATGTCAATGTTCGATCCTGATATTATTGAGACATCATATTAGGATCAATCATCGCATTCCCAAAGTATTATCAACTTTTGAGACTAAAGTGTTATCATAGTTTTGTTCTTAAAAGAACATGGGTTACTTAGATAATAACATAAACAAAATCCACAAATATGGCACCAAACCTAAAAGGTAATATAAGCCCACAAACGTAACATTGAAGTTACTTAAACAATAATAAAAGTTAAACCCAAAAATGCACACTAGATCATTTACTTAATTCAACTAATTACTTATTGTTTAAATAATAATAAAATAGTTAATAATAACAAAATGATACATTATCATAAATAATAATCATAATAGTAAACTGTCGAAATTAATTATAATATATAGATATTACTCGAATACGTAAGGTTGGAGTATTAAAAATGAAAAGACTTAATCAATCTTATTAAATCATGTAATTTAATCTAATTATTGGATCTAATAAAAACAAATCCTAACCAGAAATTGAGTTAGAAAAATATAGTTGCACCTATTAGGTGATTAAATAATCCATCATATCTAAGTATTAACCCATGGACTTGTTATATTATAAAGTTTTTAGTGTGTTTAAAAATTATAAGTTATTCATTGTAATTAGTTTATTTTGTATATTTAATTCCTATAATACTAATAGTAAACTTATATTAAAACAAAACTTAAAACAATTTTAATATATTTTTGGTTATTTAATTAAATTTATCAATTGAAATTAGCTTTATATAATAATAATAAACTTAAACTCTTTCTTTTTTACATTTTTGGCAAGCCAGTTGAAAGATCCATTTTTGACAAAGAAGACTGAACTCTCATGTTTTATCACTCTCACTATGTGTCCAGCAAAAAACTTCCAATATTTTCTTGATAGGAACGGTGTGATAACGAATCTCACAACACAATAATAGAAAAAACAAAAATTAAGCAAATTATATTAAAATCAAATTAAATGGGAACTCTTTAATATCTTAATAATCTCTTTCAATTTGCTGTAAACCAATCCACATAAAAAAATAACGAAAATTAGACTATTTTCCTTTTACTATTTAATTGTTATAAAAATGAACGTGACGAGCTATATAAAACAATTTACGATATGTTTGATTACCTTATGTAAGCTGATTTAATTTTAATATAAATATTATATTTCCTTTTCATTGTAATTAACTATTAATATTAAAAAAATCACTAGAGGTAAAAAATAATTTAAAAGGTTAAACGTACAAATACTACAGACATTATATGATTTTGTCCGAATATATATATATATATATATATATATATATATATATATATATATATATATATATATATATATATGTTAAAAAATATATTAAATCATTTAAGTAAAAAATAGTGACATGACATAAGTAACCTAATTAAATTTTAATATGTGTAGATGACCCATCTTAGAGTGATTATGGATGAGACCGAAGAATGGATGGAGAAAAGGTTGAAATATAGTATATTAATTTGTTAGGAATGTGACATTGATTAGTAAAATCAAAGGTTTTCTTGCCAGCACAAATCAACGTTGGCATATGTATAAAGTAACATTTTTACTGTTTCAATTGCGTTCAATGTTTATCCAAATCTGCATCTTGAAATCGTTAATACGTCCTCCAAGATAAGAAGGTCCGTATCATTTGTCAAAGGTTGTTTTCAAATTTCAATTAGCCCAAGAATGTTTCTTATGTTCTAGATGTGTTTTCTTTTTTATTAATTAACTTATTTATAAGTCTTAGAGATGGTTACTGGCATCACCGTTGAGTGGTAGAAAAATATTTTGCGTCTTTGAACTGAATTCTGAGATAGGGAAAACACGTTGCCGCTTATCGTTCCATTGCTCTAACCAATGAAATTCGAGAAACATATTCTTTTGTGTCTTTGTCTACATATTTAAAGTCAAAATATAGATGCATAGACAGAGAGAAAAAGACGGTGCTATAAAATTGTTATATATAAAGTCAGAAACAATATTCATAATTAAATTATACCTAATCTGTAAATTATTTATTTTTAATTTCTATAAAGTATTTCTTAAGTGTTCATTCTTATATTAACGGAATATTTATTAGTTTCTTATTGTACCTAATAAAACAATATTATATTTCTTAATTCCCGGAAAAAAAATTTTAAAATACTAATACAAAACGAACCCGGAGAGTTGATACTATTTATCGCAGCATTTTTTTTCATCTACGACCACACACCATAGGTTTGCTGTCACCGTTTATGCCAACCTGTATCACTAGCCACACACGTGTCTAAGTTAATATGTGGGTCCCATTAAATTATGAGTTTATATGATCTGATTATTTATGTAAAATTTTGTTAAAATTAAATAATAATGACATAATGGTTAAATAATTTATATTTTAATATACTATAAATATATAATATATGAAAATAAAAATCAAATATTTTAAAATATAAAATTTTGTATATGTAATTTATGTTAAATAGACTTTTAATTTTAAGATAAGTTTTAAAAATAGTAATTCAATAGTTGTATAATAATTAATGGAAACTACACTGATATAGCTGGAGCTGAAAAAGATGGGCTCGTTTTGAGCGGCTCACTTTCTTTGTAACTTTATTTTTGGTATTCTAGTTTCTTCCTGCACCTCCCTGTTTTGTACGTGTACTTCCATGGAGTGGTGAAATGTGTCTCCTGTGTTCTTGTAATTAAGATGTAATACAAAATTACATCTTATTATAAAAAGAATGAAATTTTGTATTAAGTTGGACCTCTTTGTCACTCAGAAATTTCCTTACACAGCTATTGTTCCGTCATACTGGTTCAATAGGTTCTGCTTTGAAACTTTTTTTTATTAGATTTAACAATCTAAGGTAGTGGTAGCACACTGGAAAATTCAATTCATGTATTTTGCATTTTACATATCCTACTAAATTTTATGAGACATTTTTGGAATGCAGAAAGTAAAACAAAAAGCATACCAACATTGTAACGTCCTATTTTTAATGGTATAACACTATTAAAATAAAATTTTATATAGATGATGATAAAATAATTATATAAAATTAAGGTTTTTCATAAAAACAAGATCTATACCTATAGAACCATCTTACTTTCCATCGGTAACATCCTCACCCTCGTCAACGGGTTGGTGTTGATGAGGGTCAAACTCAACCATTTAGTTTAAGAAAGACAATTTCTTTAAAATGGAACACCATAATAAAAGAAAAACATGTTGAGAAATTTGAGTCATAGCAATAGTTGGATATGCTCTGGGAAGAAATGGATATATTGCTTCGAGCTGAAAAAATTAGAGTCGAGATCAATTTTAGACCAAACAAAAACTATAATGCGATATTAGTTCTTGTCATTAGATTTTAAGAATTCTTAAATTTGGAGCTACTCACTAACCTTATGTAATCAGTAGAGTGATAATGTAAGATCCAGATAAAATAAAAATATCTTTTATTTATATTTCTATATTTTCTAAAGGATGATATTTTTATTTTCCACATGTGAACCTAGGCATAAAGGATGATATTTTTATTTTCCATTAAACCATGATGCTCAATATTGTTTAGTATTACGTAATGAAACACATGCACACCATTATTTGTACAAACATTATTGAATCATGGAATAAGTTATTAAAAAACTAACTAAATGCTTATCTAACTACTCATTGCTATATTGTTTTAACTCCATTATTTTATTTGTATATCTTTAACGATTCATCTCCAATGGAACCTCATAGATATACTTCAAATCTAGACTTGGACACTTTCCCCACACATTCTAGTGATCCTTAGGATATCCTATGCACCAAACAACATTGAAAAACGCTCTCTTAACTCATATTTGCTACCTCAATCCAAATTAATTACTTTAAACCTCTCAAACTCAATTCTATACCTTTCAATGCCAAAATTTCTGCAATTAACAGCTTGAACAAGTCTTAATAAACTTAACAACAGTCCCCAAATCATCACATTTATTCCAAACCTTCTCATTCGGAACCTCACTAATGAAAACCCCTAAAAAAGAACCAAAAACCATACAAAACACACTAAAAAGGCTAACAACCGGTTCTACATCAGAAATTTGCTAACATATGACTCAAACAAGTCTTAATCACCCCTCAGACTAATGCTAAAACACAATATTCCAAGATAACTTTTATCTTAACTTTTCACTTGTCAAAACCCCCTTTTTAGCTCAAAAACTACCTAATTCTCATGCGGAATACAAAACAAGGACTTATGACAGTCTGACAACTCATATTTCATCCAATTTAGTATCTTAAATTAATCACACACAACATTTACATTAGAAATCACATTTCATCTCATCATTCATTAGTTTTCATATCAATACACAACATATACAAACAACTCAACATACTAGATTTCTCAATTCAATGCAATTTCACAATTTAATCAATATTTCACCATATAAACATTAATTATAACTTCCCTTACGTTTTTAGAAGACTAAAATATTCTAGAAGTCCTTATACCACTTTATAGCTCAAAGAGTTTTATATGCACGTATAGACCACAAAATCATGATCAGGGTATTCTGTTAAAACCACTTATTAGGGTACTGTGTTAGAACCACTTATCAACAAAAAACCTAAAAGAAGACTCAGACAGTACATGCTATAGAGAAAAACTCCACATGCTTTGGAAAACGTGAAGCCATAGAAAAAGAGCATAAAACCAACTTACTCTATTTGAGAAACTGATCGGATAGACTTGAAGATCTCACCGCGAGGAGCACACAGACGGTCTTTGATCTTCAAACAAATGGATAGGGTGCCCTTAGAGAGAGGACAAAGGACTTTAGGAAAGTGATTTATAGAGAAATAGTGTGTTTTAAAATAATAAAACTTGTTTATAACAATTCCTTTTATATTAAAACCTCTTAATATTAAAATAATAGAGTCTCATTATTTTTAACTCACATCACTTCTAAAATACTATTTTGTAAGTATTTAGAAACATGATTATGTAATTATTTTTCTAAAACAATTAAATTTGTTTTCGTTTAGTTGAGCATACATTTTTAGTTAAACATTTAGTTATATCTTTAAAAAATGAAAGCACATGAATATAAATGATTTTAAATTTTTTGCAAAATTTAGACCTGATCTATCCAATAAATTTAGAATATTTAATGGTTGAATTACTAAAATATAATATATATTTAATTTTGGTTAAACCGAATATTTTTGAAACATTCTACTAATATTTTATTCCTCAGCCTAAAATAATAATTAAAATTAATTATTTTGAGATGAGAAGGAAAATAAAATAAATAAAATAAGGGGGTTTGGAATTGAAGATTATTTGATGTGGGGGAGGAGGGTAAGAATAGTTTTATTTATAATTACAGTATTACACATTACAAGAATTACACAAACAGGCCCAGAAAAGCCTTGAACTTAAATGATGTACACTGATGTAACTCTGATACCTCAACTCAATAATCCACACACTAATGCATATGCTCCTCAACGCTAACCTTACACTATTCTGCTGTGTTCTATGCCACAAATGTAGTTTCAGAGTTCCATACACAGCAAAATGTGCACAACAACGCCTTCACCATAAATGGAAAAGCAGATCATCTTAGAGGAAAATCATCATTCTCTTTTCCTCAGTTATCTATCTCTGTCAATCAAACACATCTAATCTACATCTTTCGATGAAAGCGATTCGGGCTCAACACGTTTCGAGAACCGATGCTTGCAGTTCTTAAAAGTCTGCGGAATTCTGGTAAGCTGATCTTTCCATCTTTATCGATGTCGGCTTCCTCAAGCAATGGATCAATGGAGCCTCTCAAACCCGTGTGCTGAAAAACCAATAAATCATATCAGTTGCTAGTACCAAATATGTAAAAGTATAAACTTTGATGAATGATTAAAAACTTATTTAATTATTTTATTGCAGGGCTAGTATTTACTATTTTTAAAGGAGAATCTATAGTAAAAAAATGTTCAAGGTGCTTGTGAATAGACATGAGACCGACCATTCTAAGTTCATCTGGAGTAATGTAGCCATCCTTGTCCAAGTCAAATTTCTCAAAAGCAGCTTGTGACCGTTGCTGCCACTTGAAAGAATCATGTTCCTCCAACTGATGTACATGTAATGTAGCTGCTACAAACTCGGAGAAATCCACTAGCCCGTCTGTGTTGCTGTCTATCTGCCGGCACACAACAAAAAGCCACAACGGTGAATAAGAATGATTAGGGGAATCAAATCTATTGTCTCATTAAAAAAATACAAAATATTTTGGAAAAGGAGAGAATCCTGTACTATATATAAGTTGGAATCTTTAGAAAGTGAAATTCTCACTCCGCTTTCTCAATTAAGGATTCTTAACACTCTTTTCTCTACTTCAGAAGTACACTTCATACACTATCCTTACAGCTAGATAAAGAATATCTCTCAGTATCTGAAATTAAAAGTATTTAACCTTTGTACTGCATATACTAATTAAACACCAAAGAAACTCCATGTTTCAAATTTTTAGTCAAAAAATGGCTGAAAAATAACCAACAAAAAAGTGGTGCCTGTAGAGGATTGTCAGAGATACTAACCGCTTGTAATATCTCTAGCACACGTGATTCTTTCAATTTCCAAGGGAGATCTTGAGCAAGAGCCTGCACAAAATATGGCCTTTAGATCAAAGCAGGGAAAACTATAGTTAAGGGGTTAATTTGCTCACTAATTGATAAGTAAAGTGTGTGGATTTAATATATTTAGAAAGAAGTTGATTAATGAGTTACCTGTCTCATCTCTTCAAGACTGATAGAACCATTTTTGTCCACGTCTATTGCATCAAACTGATCTTTCAGATCAGACAACTCTTCTTCATTAAGTGTGCTGGCCAATGCCTGCACGATAATAGAGTGACAAAAAATTGGCATCAAACAAGTTCCATTGCTTATAACATGCAAAGGTTTGAATTAATTTGTCCTTTCTCACCCTTAGTGCAAACTGTTTCAACCGACTATACTTCACAAATTGTCGCATGTTGTTCAGGACAGATATGTCAATAGGCATCTCTAATGCCTCTCCCCCTTCTCTAACCCATGGATGTGCTGGAAATATAAAAATTCGTGGATGCAACACAACATTAGGGTATGACTTTGTTTTAGATATGTTTAGATAAAGGGGAAAAGTATACAATTAGAATACAGTTTGAATCCAAATTATTCGATTAAGAAAACTATGTATGTAAACAAAATTAAGCATAATTGCTAAGCTCGTACGGAAACAGAAAAATCTATGAAAAGCTGATGCGTTACTGATTCGGTAAAACCAAGCTTGACCGAACAAGTAACAGAATTGAGCAGCTCTAGCTATTTCATAACATGTAAAGACTGTACGCTACTCACAAATTTTGAAAATGACTATTTAATTACTGCCATTTAGATAACCAGTTTACCTATAGCAAATTTACTTTGTCACTGCTGCATTCATGCACAGTAAATTTACATGGTGCAACGACAAGATTGGCAAAAGAAAATAAAGACTATGTGGGCTGCAGGCTGACCAACCCTGCCCCGTCCTTGGCCCGGGCGGGTTGGCAGACTCAAATAAACATTTTGCTGTGTTTTTCTGTGCAGGTTAGCGGCCAGCTTGCATGGTCCGTCCCGCTTTGCCGTCTCTAAAGATTGCTGCCTTTTGACCTAGAGGTCATAGGTTCAAATCCTAGAAACAACCTCACTACTTGTGGAGGTAAGAATATAAGTGCATTTACCCTCTCAAAGCACCATAACTGAGAGTCTCATGCACTGGGACACTCCACTTGTTGCCTGCTTGCAGTAATGGTTATGTCCCTCCTTTCTTCTTTTTTCAAGATAACTTGACTGGTCTTTTTGGTATATTTGCAATCAATTGTGTAGTATATTTTTCCTTTTGTCTTGTACTTCTTTTTCTCTTCGAATTTGTCCATCAACTTTACTTTTGTACTTCAGTTATTCATTGAATGAAATTCAATTTTATTTAAGCAAACATCATTTTGATTGAACGACAAATTGGTCTCGAGAGGTAAGAAAAAAAATTAAACTTTTGAAATCTGGACATGATCGAAAGTCTAAAATGAGAGCCATTTTTGCAATATGCATAGCTTTAATATTTGCCATCATTAAAACTGAAATTTTTTTATTTGTTAGGGAAGAAAATCAGCACTTAAACTCAATGTTGATGAACAGCATTCCAAATTATATAAATTCAGTGCTTAAAGTTAAAGCATTATCGAAGGCTCCAAAATTTGAGGCAGTGATAAAGCAGTAATTAGTTAGAGGAAAGGAAACTAGATAACATAATAAACAGCCTTTTCATGAAAAGATATCAGTTGGATACGTACATAGAGCCTGAGCAGCAGTATATCTTGCACGGGGATCTTTTACCAACAATTTCTTCACAAAATCTTTTGCAGCATTGCTTATGGTTGGCCATGGTTTCCGCCGAAAATCAGGCTTGTTCCGTAAGACCTGAATGTGACAAGATTATAAATTAAATCTAATATCGAAAGATTTTCAAGTTCTTAATTAAAGGTATGAAAGTAAAGGCCAAACATTTATTCTTGGTCCTAAAGAAACAAGAATAGATCAAAATCTCACATAAATTACAGGAGATTCGTGTCATAAAATGAAATATACCTCCTTGAATATACCATCCTCTGTCTTATCCCAAAATGGACGTCTGCCACAAAGCAATATGTATGTAATCACACCAATACTCCATACATCTGACTCAGGACCTGACTTTCGTTTTAACACTTCTGGTGCAACATAGTAAGCACTGCCAACAATGTCTTGAAACCTCTTCCCTGTTCTCAAAGAGAGAAAAATATAACTCCCAAATAAAGAGTGCCAGAACAAGTTGAATGCAAAGGGGGATAAATCAATTTTGTTCAAATAATTTTCCTCACCAGGCTTTATGAAATCAGACAAACCAAAATCGGTAGCTTTTAAAGGTGAATCTTCTCTGGTTGATTTGAAAAGAAAATTCTGCGTGCAAGGAGGAAAAAATTTAATATATAGTAGCATATACAACTCAATATTACTTAGACATGCCAGAAACTTGAACACACCTCTGGTTTCATGTCTCGATGAACCAACCCATGTAAATGACACTCAGCCGCAACCTTAAGCATCTGCCTTACAACCACAGCTGCATCTTTTTCAGTATAACGACTGTCCTTCCTGATAAACATGATGGCAGACAGAGTCAACTTACACGACAAGAATATACAAATACTTGGAGGTATTAGGGATCATGGCTCTGAGATTTGAGTAATGTATACAGTCAGGATCCATTCAGACCCGGGTGCGGGGGATGGGGATCACATTGGGAAACTTACTTGGCCAATATCCGATCTAGCAGTTCTCCACCCTCACATAACCTAAGATGGAAATTGTGACAAAGTTCGTGTTTTTAATAACATTGATGTATACATAAAAGAACATAAGAAAACAATACAAAGGATTCGATGTATCAGCTCCCAAAAGATATATCCTGAGTATATTGCAGTTAAGTAATGCCCAAAATCATATGAACACAATGAAACAGCATAAAGAAGAGACTGAACACAAAAGCAACTTACTCCATAACTATGTACACGTATGAATCATCCTCAAAAGCATTGTAGAACTGAACCACATTTTCATGGCCTGTAAGTTCTTTCAATATCTTGACTTCACGCTTAACATCCTCAACCGCTATAGGGAGAACCATCTGCCATCAAATTCTAGGAATGTTTCAGGATCACACGAAACCTCATATTATAACAAATTGGAACATAAATGAGAAGAAAACGCCAAAAAACGCTCAGAGTAAAACTTCGGAACACAAAACACATATTTCGCATATATTAAAAACAATTGCAGGCATCGCCAACGCTACCCAGATTCATTATTACCCCGCTGCTCTTTTATTTGTAGCGGAAACGGATCAGGATGTGGATTTTCACATCGCAATCAGCCCTAACTAGTTCAACCCTAACTAGTTCTACCTTAGTAGTTTTTCACAGCTTTGCTGTAGAACGTGTAACACGCTCAAATTCAAACTATTCCGTATGACTTTAATTAGTTCTATCATGACTTTTCAAGAGGATGCTGCCACATAACGGTGAGCTAAAGTGAAAGTTAAAACTGAATTATCAATAACTTGTGAACCTTCCTTCTTCTAAGAAGAGGGGCAAAAAAAAAAAACGAAACCAACTTGCTTAATATACAAATTGCAGAAAAAAGAATAACTAATCAACCTTCTCATGGTAGATAAAAATCGGGCATAAAAACTTCAACCTCGAAATCAGAAATTCGAGCTAGTCGAGGTCAACGACGAACAAAATAAGATGCACTGAGGAATCAGCAGAATTCCAGAAACCCCTGTTCAATTAAATACTGTAACTAAAGCTCATCATCATTCCATATTCCAAATGAATATACCAATCTCCAGCACCAAAATAAGTAGTATCTCCGCGAAACAAGAAAAAAAGAAAAAATCATAATTAACCCTGACCCATCAACTAAAATTGAAAAAAGAACAAAAATTGATTTCCATTAGGACGTAACAATCACAAAAATAATCTAAACTGGGTTTCCTGTATCCGCGGAAGAACAAAATAAACAACACCGAATACCTTGTTCTTCTCGAGTCTCTTAACGGCGACACGATCCCCATTTGCTTTGTCTATCCCAACGTAAGTGTAACCGAATTGGCCGTGTCCCAACAACTTCCCAAGCGAGAATCTCTTGTCAAAGTCTTTCTCGTATCCAAAATCCGTGCGCTTTCCGCAAGGCAGTGTGCCCCCTGGGCGACGCACGTTCGCTTTCTCCTTGGTGCGTGGGGGCTTCCGCGATTCTTCGCGCCGCCGTTGACCATGCGACGACTGTTGCTTATGCTCCACGGGCTCCCTCTGCGCAGCCACCGGCTCCGAGCATTTGCGGTTGCGATTGGAAGCGCCAGCGTTGTTGCTGCTGGAGCCGCTGACCTTGGTGCTTGAAAAACAGATGCCCATTATAGAAGAATGGCAGAGAGATGAGAGGAAGAATGATAAGATGTTAACATTCACTGGTTGATTAAGATACAGAGAGATATACAGAGAGAAAGAGAATTTAGAGGTTTATGCGTAGAGTGGATGATTGTGTGCGTGAAAGAAAGAGAAATAGGAGAAAGGAAAGAAGGAAGCAGGGAGGAGGAAGAAGGGTAGAAGGTGGAAGGTGGTGGTGGTGGTCAAAAGAGACTTTTTGAATGAAAAATATGAGAGAGAGAGAGAAAGAAGAACAGAAAGAATGGCATTCCCCAAACCAAAACTACTTCCAATAATTCCTTCCGATTGGGAATTGTAAATTTTATTTTTTTAATTCTTCATTCTTCAACTTAGCTGTCACTTCCCCTGGTTAGCCTTTTCTTTTTCTTTTTCTTTTTGCTTTTATAAACACCTTAAACTTTGTTTCCATTCTTAACTCATGTTCTACATGTGTTCTTTTATTTTAAGGTTTAACTCCTAAATTTTGATTCAGGATCTCATCTCATAACCTTGTTTGGGGTAGGAAGCTACTTAAAGAGTTACATGATTTTTAGTATTTTTTACCATTATCAAAATAGATCAATAACTACATTTAGGAATTGTGTCCCTTTTCTCAATTCTTTTTAGAAGGTAGTTGTTTCAAATAAATAAGAAATATGTTTAGTAAAAGCTATCCAACAAACTTAAAGTATAGCTCATTAATTGTGAGATTTTAACATAGTGAAAGAATTTTGTCTATTATTATAAACTTTTAAGTTTCATTTTATAATTTTTGGATATTTTTAATTTAATGACTTTTCTTCTAAAAAGCACATCTTTTAAGTTAACATAACTTTTCTTCATTATTTTCAAATTCTATAACTCAAAATCTTAATTTTCAATAGTTTTATGTTCATTTTTTACAATTAAAATTAGGAATTATTAAGGTGTTTAGTGTACTTTTTTCACTGACAAGGTTGATTATGATGAAAAAAAAAACATGCACATAGAACATATAGAAATATAAGAAATATTATTTTTGAATTTTGAAGTGGTTGAGTACAGAATAAGAAAATAAGTATATATAGAACATGAATCATACAAATGAAAAAAACAAAAATAAGAAAATGCACCTAATTAAAAGAACTCCATAGTCGATCAACTCAGCACTACTAACTCAATTATTTTATTATGAAAATTTAAATTAATATTAAATTCTTAATGCTACTTTAATTTTGAAAAATAAGAGTAAATCTGATCTCATGTGTATAAGAGATCAAAAGAAAATGAACATTAATTCAACATAAATGACTTTAACTTAAATCGATTAATTTTATATGGTCTGTTTACTTTTACTATAAACTTATCAAAATTTCATATTACAAATTTAAGTGTTTTTTTTTTCTATATATGGGATGCCATTTATACTTTGTTTATTTAACAGATGTTTCTATATTTTTATAAAATTGTTATAGTATCAATTATTCTTACATTTCAATTACGTTGATATTTTTATTCTTACTTAAATTTCGCACAATAAATTTTCTCAGTTTTCAACAATTTATACCTTCAAGAGGCTTAATTTTGTTCTTCGTTTCAGACATGTATTATACTAAAACCTATTTCTTTCAAAATATAGTTGGCTATAACTGTAAACTATTTTTCTACCAAAATGAATTGTCAGATGATTTTTTTTTAATTCATTGATGCTTATATATATTTTCAAAAGTTTATTTATTTTTTACAATTTTGAATTGATTAAAAATATTTGTGTAATATAAAAACTATCTCCAGTTTAATTATAAAATAAATTATATTGACACCATTTAAATGTTGCGAGAAATGTAATTTTTTTCAATTTATTTGTGGTAATATTTCTTGATTATTTTTAGAAAACTACATTATGAATTCCTAATTATTGCTCAAGTAGAAATAATTACTATTGCTAATTGTACACTCCATTTGACAATCTTCTATTTTAATTGATTACCAGTTCCTCCTAATTTAATATCCAACAAATCATGCCAAAGACTAAAATACTAATAAATACACTAATGTTGACCAAGTCTTACTCTTAAAAATAAACAATATCATTTAATGGAGCAATAATCAAATGAATTGCAATTTCACTGTTGGTTGGTGTCCTGGGTCCTTACCGTTGTTCTTTTCTGACATTTTCATTTTTCTACACTATTTATTATCACATGACATTGACACAAATTTAATATGATTTTACTTTATAATAATTTTATCTACTTATATGTCGTTTAAATCTATATAAGATTAACAAAAGAATCTGCAATTTAAGTATTTAACATTAACTTATGAATTCAAATTACTAATTTATTAGTTAACGAATTCATATAGCTTGTCAATATTAATTATAAATCATTGTCACGCAAGGTAAAAATTATTTAAATAACATGAAGTGCAAGTATTAAATGCGAGAATGCTATTCTTCAAAGAAACAAAATCTCATACGCTAACCAAATCTAAAAGTAACTCTTGCAGATAAATATATCTGTTTTTATATTTTACTATAGTTAATATTAATTACTTTAATTAACTTATAACTGTAATTTGTTAGACTTATTATGTAACATATTCTTAGTCAAAATTGAGTCATTGTGAATCCAGGTAGAAAATACTGCAAAGAGCATTAGTACGTAAACGATATTTTTATAATAAAAATACATATACACACAATTATATCATAATAATGAACATATATAGATTAAAATTTTAGAAGATAAAAAAGATTATTATTATTATTATTATTGATGTTGTGTATATTTAGTGTGTTATGTTAGCAATAGATGAGAAGGAGAGTGTGCATTGGTTTGATTGAATTGAGGATATTGTTGTGTGTGTGAGTATTTATATGTATATATACCCCACACAACCAATCAATTATTTATATATTCTCAAATTTAATTTAATAAGAAATTAGGCTTTGACTTCATCACTTGACTGTGGTTTTCCACTGAACTGTGTCTTATTAGGATGCTTCAATTTGGGACAACGCGTGGACTACAGAATTCAAAGATTCCACTCCGACTCAGACTCTAACCAAGTGAAATTAATACACTACAATTTAATTCAACTTCGACTAACCCTAATAAAATCGTCAAACAAACCCGAAGAAAATTTTCTATTTTTAAAAATTAAAATATGCATAGTTGCGAGATATAAAAGAAAATTCATGGTGTGTTTAATTATAAACCCACATTTAGGATAAACTTTAACGATGTATCTTATATAATGTTAGAAGTAGACTTTAAGTCTAATTCAACTTTACAAAACCAATTTATAAGATGAGGTTTGTATGCATTTATATATAACGAATTGATCTTATCTGTAGTTGATATAGAACTTCCAACACCTCCATCTTATCTTTTTCAATTTCAAAACTAATAAATGACATTACAATCATCAGTTACTATATATTCAAAATTTTATTTTTAAAAAACATTTATAAAGATAGAAAGGAAAGATAAATAAATTATACTTCACTTGGATTTCTAAACAATACGACACTATATTAGAGATAATAGAAATGACATTTTTATTAAAAAAATTGAATAACACTTCTAACTATGCCTAATCAATGGAGAGGAAAGTTGCGACAAAATACATAGTTATAGTTTTAAAGTTATTTGTGATGCATAAATGCAGGTTTAGGCGATAATATATTTCTTATTTATAGTTTTGTTGATATATGCCTTGATTCATATCACTATGTGCTAGTGACATATATTTTTCTAAATATGAATGTAAAAGTACGTGTGTTATAGAGGTAAAAGATCAGATACAATTTTGAAAGTGTGTAACTTTATCATTTATTTTCCTTTGAAATAATATAATTGTTAAGAAAATCTGTAAATAAAGAAGAAGTTGATCAATTCATTGTGATGTTAAAAATGTTTATTTAAACATACGAAATACTAAAATGTATATATGTAGTACATGTTAAAAATACAAATCTCACTGTTAGCATACTCCAAGATTCCATTACGCGTAAATTGACTCTTGTAGATTATAACGAAATTAATGAAAAAAAAAAAAGAAGAAGAAAAAGACATCTGCATATGTTGAGACAACACTTTTCCAAAATATTAACACTTAAATGCAAAAGCCTAATTTGCTTTCTCCTTCAACAACTAACAACTAACTGAAAAATACAGTGTTTCCATTTATTTGATAAAAGGTAAAATGAGAGTTTTTGAAAAAAAAAAAAAAATATATATATATATATATTTTTTGATACACGTTTTTTTATATTTATTTGATACTATTTTTTTTAAAAAAAATATAAATATTAACATTTTATTGGAAAGAGATTAAAATAAAAGGTAAAATGAGAGTTTTTGAAAAGAAACATATTTTCACGTACAAATTTTTTATATTTATTTGATATTATTATTATTTTTTTCTTTTTAGAAAAATATAAATATTAATTTTTTTAGTGTGACTTTATCTTTTATAATGTATGTTAAATAAAAGGTAAATGTATGTCACCGTATACTTTTTTTTTTAAATTCACTTCACAAAGTAAAGAAAAATAAAAATGAACATTGTTTTGTGAGATTAGTTGATCTCAATTATTATCAATGGGACATGTTTATATGTGCAATTATTGGAGATGTGGGTACAACTGTGCCAAGTGGTTATAAGTGAAAGGCTTACCAAATCTTCCTACACAACATGACGATATTAAGTAATTTTCCACACATTTAGGAACTTTTAATCATTATATTATTTTTGGATGATTAAGCTCACAACACCGTACATTTTTAACGTGAATTTGCTCATTTATCCAAATTATGATTTTATCTTGAAAATTATTATTAAATTTTTTTACATTCAATTATTCTTTTGTTCTTTTTAATCTTTTAACTTGAAAGATGTTTATTAAATATTACATTATTAAATTTAAATACTTTAATAATAAAATTATAAATAAAGGCTCAAATTTAATATTTTAATCAAATCCAAATTTAAAATTCAATTCATTTTTAAAAAAATGTTTCAATATCAACATATGTATTTGCCAAGTTTAACTTTAAAAAGTAAGACATACTATTCATTTATAACTTATCTGATTTCTACCATATTTGTGGCATGTTCTCATCATGCAATGATGCAACCAAACATCAATCCGTTTATTGTGTTTTAATATAGTTCTCAAATTACTTAACAAATTATTGTTTTTCTCCAAACTGAATAATGTCTGCCCTAAAAAAGAACGTGAAAATACAAGCCAACAAAGATAGAACACGTGGGTTAGCTTGGTATCACTTCTACTTTTTTTATTTATTTTAAAACACTCTCTGGGTCATATTAATATATTTAATTTACTGACATATCAGTTAACTATGTTACTTTTTTATTAAATCAATATTTAAATCTTACAAATATTTTTGACATAATAACGTGTTTATGGGATCCTGTATAAATAATAATAACAATAATTACAGGGTCAAGTTGACCAAAAGCCCTTTGGGTATTGCCAAGTCAATAAAACTGGTGATTTTGATTTGGGCAAATATGTCAAAAAAGGAGACAACCTTGGTGTGAACACGTGTTGAAGGAAGGCAACTCATAATCTAGCTAGCTCAGTCATCATAAAACCATCGTCGTTTTTCATGTATCAATGTCTAATTCCTGTATCTTCGGATTCATAATTTATTTTGGAAGACTGAAATGAAAATTTCTATTTGTTAAAAAAATAATTAATATTGCAAATATATATATATATATAAAATAGATATATTAAAATAATAATTGTTTTTCTAATTAAAAATCAATATTCATATTATTCGTTGGTGGTAGGTATAATTGCACATGTGCTTATGTTGGATGCCAGTAGTCACAGATTCACAATATTGATACATGAATGATTTACGTAAAAGTGCAATGGGCTGAGTTTTTTTTTAAAAGGTTATATGAATGAAGATAGCTGATTTAAAGAACAAAACAAACAATTAATTAAATAGAAATAGAAAGCATGTGATTTTAGCAGTCTAACTGTTCCAAAGTCAAATCTAATGACTTATATTATGTAGTGAAGTGTTGGAGATGTAACTAATTTACAACACATTTCCTGTTCAATCAATACTCTAATTATTCTCACCAATGACTTTAATTTAACCTTCATTTGGATGGAAATAAAATAAAAAAGAGGAAGAGAACTTTGAATTTTGAATGGATTTAAAAGAAAATCTCGTAGTATTTTTTGTTAATCAAATAAGAAACAACATATGTTTTTAAACAAAATTCTTTAGAATTTACTGTGTTTTAATGTTCCAAAACACTAATTAAATTTATTTTGATCAAATTTGATAGGTCGCAAAATTTTTCATGCATACAATATATAAACTAATATATTTATAATTCAACATTATTGCTTAAATAATTATTATATTGGAGTTATTTGATACTCATCTATTTTGTGTATACAAATTAGTTTAAAATTTTTATATTTATTAAGTTTAATAAATATTGTATTTAATGATACAATAAAAAAAATTAAATATAAATATTTATTACTATATTTATTTAGTAATATATAATTTGATTCTTTTGAAAGTGAAACATAAGTATTAAGTTTTTGAATAAAATTAAAATACCAATGGATACACACTGGATTTTGAAATATAATTAAAGACTTTATTGGATTTTAAAATTTGTAAAAAATTTCATTCTATTTTTCTAAATCCGTAATCTTATAATTTAGATAAGTCATTTCTACTTCTATCTAGACTACAATAAACATTTATTAACAAATATAACTAAACAAAAACAATTTATTGAAAAAGAGAATTGAAGAAGAGAGGAACAAGACCAAATATGATGGAGGAGTGAGATGAAGATGAGCAAAGAAGAAAAAGACAGGAAATGGAGATGCGGTTAGATTTAAGTTAAAAGTGGCTGATGGGTAGGCGGATTAAAATTGTTATTTACTCTTTTAATTTAGTTTAGTTTATTCCTCTAAACAATTTTTATTCTTTTTATATAATATTTTATCTTCTCTGTTCACTCAATATATTTCTTTTTTCACTATAGAATAACATGTAAAATAGAACATTTCAAATAGTAAAGATGGAGTTATATAGGATATTTTTGGTGTTAGAAATTTGAATCATTAATATTTAAACTTTAAGTTTTAATTATTGATGATGATTGAATGACTTAAGATATAAAAATATTATTGTTAAATATTTCAATATTAATTAATTAAAAACTTATAGAATATTTATACTATTAATTATATCTTTATATATATTTTGTAAAAACAGTGACTTTGATAGATGCGCCTAGACCAAAATATACGAAAAAAAAAAGGAACAAATTAATACATTTTTGCTGTCATTTATTGGAATCCCTAACCATTAAGTAAGTCTTATGTATTTTTTTTGAAGATTTTATATATTGAATACTTCATTTTTAATTTGATTGTGTTTAATAATAAAATATAAAAGAATTTTATAAATATCGATAAATGTAGGTATTTTACCTTATTGAGTGGATGCACAACATTGTGCTTAATAGGTGTTATTTGACTATCATTTCTTCCTACTCTTTAAATATTTCTTGTCTTGTTCAAGGTTATTTCTTTGATTATTTTTTTTCTTTACTTTTCCCTTTCCATCTTCTCTCTTACTTTAACCAAACAATACCCAAGAACTTGGTTAATATAAACTATTCATAATCAATTCACACTTTTTAATAAATAAATAGATTTCATCATATCTTGCATCAAGTGATATCATATATCATGAGAAGGAAAAGTGATATAGAATGTGATATAGAATATACGTGTATTATGATCTTGAGTAAAAACATGAATTCTTACTGAACTGAACTCATTCACTATAGCTATTACAATGCACAATGCATTTTCACTGTTCCCATACAAATCATGCGAGTTTTGTAAGTTTTAATTCAAAATATAATTTATTTGATTGATAACATCCCTATCACTGAAGGTAATTTTCGAACTTATCTAGTGAATCTAGACTGGGTTAATTATTCAAATTTAAATAATACCTAGATAAATAATAAAAGTAACAGATTAATTCTGAACACACTTTAAACAGTCATTTCCTCGATGATTCACAGATGTATACAAATGTCTTCTACAAATCAATGACCCCTTAATTATACATGTCGGTCCCTCGTCATGCTCCTGTAACTAATACTCTACTGTGTATAGCTCTAGTCTATAGCAGAAGAAAAATGAGACCTAATATATAACCATTTAACAATTGGATTAAACATATTAACTATCACTACTCTACAAAGCTGGAATATGTACACATATTTACAGTGCTGTTACTTTTCAAGAAAAGACTACCATCAGAACTTAAAACCAGGGATGCCACGTTGGATCCATCATGCACAAGTTCCTAGGGTTCAAGGCAGCTTCAACCAATTCAGTAACACCCCTCTGCACAGGTTGTGGTGGATCCATAACATTCTCCTCCTATATAAAAAAAAAAACGTAAATACTCTAGATTAAAATAGCAGACAGCATAAAATATACTAAATAGGTAGAAACTTGGGATAGATATAGTCAAAATTCTCAAAAAGTATTTTAAATACTACGTTCCAGAACATCCATTGTAGTGAAATAAGGGAATGGGAAAATTGAAAAGGAAGAAAATAAAACGAACAAGTATCAATAATGACCTAGTGTAAGGACATTAGCAGGAGGCAGAAAACTTACAATCAGTGATAATGAGTGGTGCCAACAGAAAAAATAGAAATGCAAAAAACCTTCATCCCCTTTCTTTCCTTTTGTCCAAGTAATTATTAAATCCATAAACATGTCCAAAAAGATAAAAGTGGATTGCTTTATTTTAGCTAGGTAACCCGTAAAATACTCAGAAATTTGTTACAGAAGAATTTATCTCCTAGTTCCATCAATCCAGCAATTAAAGAGAAAACCTTAAGTGGAATTTCTAAATCAATTAAATGAAAGGATAAACAATTTCAGAACACTGAGAAGGGAACGCAATTTTGTTTAGTTGCTTACTACCTCTTCAGAAAAATTTTGAGGAGCGATTCCCTTAACCCTCGTAATAACATGTTCCACATTTGTGATAACTTTCTGCTTGAAGTCAACTGGGCTCATGGTACCACCTGCAGCCATAGAGGCCATGGGCATCCCAAGGGGCCTTCTCCAAGACCAAGACAGTAGCTCATCGCGGAAAAACATTGCTAGATGATGCCACAGGTGCTGACTTTGCTGTAATACCAATAATTTAACAGATCAATTGGTAGTATTGCATTGAAGTAACATCAAAATATTGGAGAATTCAAGTTTATGTATGCACGCTCAGTTCTTACCTTAGGTGAAGCCACAGCCTGCGCAGCTGCACACATTGAGGATACGATTAGGCCTTCCACGCCATGGGAGAAGAAGGCTTGCATATTCCTTGTCAGTCTAAATGGGACTGGTTCGTTAAACTCAATCAACCCATTTGGGTCATATGCAGGATGAAAATCAGTTTGGAATATTTTTCCAGTGTTCTTAGCAAACAAAATCTTATTCGGAGACCTCCCACCAATTTGTAGCATAAAGGACATGAAACTTGAAAGGGCTAACTGGACGGCAAACTGCTTCTTGAAAGCCCAACTATGGTTGCCACTTGGTAGTGTTTTATACATATACTGCGAAAAAATGTTGTCATTAACAAGATTTTTTGTTATCTCATTATAGGCTTGCAGACGAAGATCAACAACAGCTTCTGGTGATATTTGGCCAGAGATAGCTTGGTTCAACTGCTCCTTGAAATAGGTTATAGGAAGATCTGCCTCACGGTCATTCCTTGCACAATGATTCTCATAGACCTCAAGGAAAGTACTATACATCAAATCATCTTCCACCATGCGAACCTGTCCATACAAAAATTCAAGTACAATTAGAGGATACTTTAAGCAGGTAAAAGTTTAAATTGTAGTCTTGATTTGATAGTCTCTTTCTTGGTTGCAATCAAGGCCATGGTTCCATCAATCTAAAACTAGTGAAAAGATACAATAATGAACTAAGAAAATTAATTTAACCTGAGACCAAACAGGAATAATTATGGGTGTGTGAATGCATATGTGACGGCGTCTTGATTCCTTGTGCTTCTCAAACATTTGGTTCATCACACGGAAAAGCTGCAATATGCGCTCATCACTTCTAGCATTGGGAGTCAAAGATGTCTGAACAATAAAATGACGTTGGGAGCCATCAGAGCCAATTAGTGTCAAGCGGCGAAAACTGCTACCATGCCTCCGCACAATTGGAATATCTGCCGCAACCCTATCCAACTTAACAGTATGATCTGGTGCAATTTCCTGGAACAAAATAAATAAATAGGAATCAGTATGGGATGCACCAAATAGTTCCCGGGTAAACACGGGTCAGTTTAAGGAAATATCAATTCTGTAATATATTGTAGTGCAACACATTCAAATTTTGGCACTTTTTGAAAAGAAAAAATTCAGAATCAGTTACCTGATCAGTGAAATATTGCCCAGGGACTTCAACATCAATAACATGGAAGTCCCGCAATACCTTGCTTTCTTCTTCCAGCTTTAATACTGCTGGAAACCGATCCTCAACATTGCTTTGAAGAACATTTTTCCAGTGTTTCAACCGCTCAGTCAGTTGAGAGAGGGTAGATGGAAAAGTGGCAGTGCTTTCTGGATCAAGATCTCGTTCAAAATCCTGTTTGTACTCCCTCACAAAATCAACATGCTTATTTACAGCATCAGCAGAAAAGCAAGCTCTACAAACACCAGAGAGTTCTTTCTTGAGAGACTGAGGAACTTCAGCGGTTGTAGCTGTTGGATATTTATAGCAGCGATGAAGCAAAGCATTAACCACAGCCAGAAGCCTCTCTTCAGGAAGAGTGACAAATCTTGAACCAATTTCTGTTAGCAAGATCTGTGATATAAAAGTTTTGTTATAATAATCCAAGTAACTTCTATTTTAGGTAACACGTAATGCAGATTTTATTTTCAGATACAATGGCACAATTCACAAAATAGTTACATAAAAAATCATTTTAACTCTTCTGCTAGTTCAATCCACATAAACATGAAAGACGAGCTTCCAGGAAGTACCACACAATTAGACAATTTTGCTACAAATCCAAGTATATAAAAATTATCTACTGTCCTTTTTCATGTGGCTTTGTCCATGGTGTATCCCTTTATGTTTACTTTGCTACATTGATTCATAGCTCCATTCAATAAATGTGTACAATTATCTCATCGTTATTCCTAAGTGCTAGCAGCAATGGTTTTACGCATGCAACAGGGAGAAAGGGTGAATGAAGATGGTGAGGTGGAATAGCACCGACTTTAAACAAAGTAAAACAACTTAAAAAGTCTGGAAGATGATGACCTCGAGTTCACTAGCCAAATTAGCATGCTTGCCCCTAAGGGCCTCCATTATATCTTTTGCAGCATCAAAAGCACTGGCAGCTGAAGCCACAAAACCTAAAGCACCAGCAGCACGTCTTAAAGTGTTTTGACCACCTTCATTGAGGTTTGCAGAACCTTGCTGCAAAGGTTGGTCATTTCCATTGTGCATGTTGCTTTCTACACTTGTAGACCTTTCAGGTTCTTGCCCATGTGAGTTTCCACCATCATGAGATCCAATTCCACCCGCAGGCTGGGAGCTTTGGTGAGCTTGAATATCAGTTGGCAAGTTACTCCCCCCTGGACCCTGTACTCTTGCATTTCCATCAGCCAACCCACCAAGAGAACCAGTACTAGTACCAGAAACACTCTGTTGTGTTCTTTGTTGAGCCATTGCAATCCTACCAAGTTCAGATTTATTCGCAACATCCCGTCGTTCCAGTAAGTATGTGCGCAACCAATAATACAAAGCCTGAAATTCAGGAGAAGAAACTTGTAATAATTTAGGATCTACATAATGTGCAATACACAAATGCAATTATGGAAACACTCACCTGAGGATACAACGTTGCAATCTTCATAAGAACAAGTTTACAGTGAGGAGCTTCGGTCCTCTGAAGAGAGAGCAAGAGCTGTGGAATCCAAGAGAGCCAAACCCAATGTGGTATTTGTTCATAGTACTTATCAAATGCCCTTCCAACAGGCTCATTAGAAGTATCAAAGCTAAGAAGATAAAGCACACGAGCAAGATGGCTTCTTGAATTGGACACACCAAATTTTATACCTTGCAAAAAGCAGCTGACAGCATATTCCAACCAAATCTCTTCATGAGTTTCTCTGTAAGCCTATTTGAAGTAGATGACAGATAAGTACAAAACTTAGTTAATACTTTATCAGTCATAGAAAGTAACGTGAAAAACAGACTCTAATTACCATATCACAGTAGTCTCCCCAGCTTATCCATCCTTTCGGCAAGTTTTTGAAAAGACTAATGGCATTTGAATAAGCAACATTAGTAGACTCGGAATCATTCAATTTTAACAAGAAATCCCCTTTCAGACGGAAAATTTCAGCCTTATGCTTTGCAGGAAAATACTCTAGATTAGTGCTGTTGATCAGATTGATACCACTTGTAAGTTCTCCCTTACTTTCTAGGTATGCCTTTGCTTGTTCAGTAATCTTAACAAACGCTTCCTGTAAATACTTGACAAAGAGCATATCAGATAAAATCTACACAAGTTCTCAAATTTCAGAGTTCAATACAGTCAAATAAAACGTACTGTGAAAATAAAAAAAGGTATGTTAATGCTATACATATGACATACAGATTAATAAAAAAACTGAACTTGCCATATGATTTTCATGTCAAAATAATCAGAAAAAAATGGAAGGCGACCCCCAATGGTTAGGCTCATATAATTAAAAATGTACAGATAATGACAAAAATCAGATAATCCTCTAACTACAGATGACCAGATATCCTACCTGCACTTCCATAGTTGAATGGCCGTATAATTTTTCAAGTATGGTGACACAGACATCAAAAAGGCCTTGCTTGCGAGCAATGTGAGCAAGCCTGTTTACAGTCCAAGCTTTGTCACGGTAACCAAGATGATGAAGTGCTGAATTTGTGGCACCAAAATCTTTGAAAGCATCAATGACAGAGTTGTACATTTCATTCCTCCACTGCAGCAAATCATACCAAACAGACATATTATCCCATTCATTTGGGGTTCTAAGTCTCCATGTCTCAAGGATGTCCTTCAGATCAGCATAAAGGTTCCCTTGCACACCAACCACTGAATTTCCTGAGAGTTTATTTCCATTGGAAATATCTATTAGAATCCTAGCTGACTCTTGAACTTCAACTATTTGTTGGAATTGCTGCAGAAGAGGAATTCTGGAATGAACAGACATTTCAGGCAGCTGCCACCATTGTTCTAGAGCAAGATCAACAGCTTTACCTACCATATTCTCAGCATCCCCCACACCATTTGTATTTTTATCATGAAGAGCAAAGTATGCTTGAATTAGACGAAGCTTTGGAGTTTCTTCCACTTGAGCTTTGGGAATGACATGCTCTTTCATATATGTCCAGTCAGGCAATTTCCAAAGACTGTCAAGCAGAATTTCGTAATTCTCAACACTCTTGCCGAAGTCTGCCAGTGCTTCCCATTGACTAAGTTGACTAGCACAGTATAACCACTGCTCTTCCCATAGACACATCTCAGCCTTAGGCACAGTGTTATTATATGTTCCTTGAGTTGCCTTCACCATGGCTTGATAGAAGAGGCTTTGGGCACGATGCCAATAGCCATGCTGAACAAGAGAAAGGCCAGCCCGGGTTTCAGCAGTCACTGATCTCTTCTTCCACAGCCCACATCTCATATCCTCTTCATTGAGCAAACGATAGAGCTCAGCCAGAGACTCGGAGCATTTGGAATCATTGGGGAACAACATAACATGACTTTCCAACAAAGCTAGTGCAATGTGCCATGCATTATAAGTTTTCCCAATATATTTAATAAGCTCGCTTGGCATTCTGGGTTGAGGATGGCTCAACTGAAGCCCTTCTAATAGAGCTTGCACTACATTTGGTCTGTTGGCTTGCTGCTTCTTGTGGTAATCTTTAGACAAAAGATTAATCATTGGTTTTGCAAGTGTTACCTGTTCTTCTTTATGCAATGTAACCCAGACAATTGGAAATACCAGTACCCACAAATGGTACGCAACGTTAGCATCTGTGTGAGCTAGCTCTCTCAAGGGAATTAATAGATCAACCACCTAGAAGAAATTTTATCATTGTGAGACTATGAAGTATGTTCCAATAACTGGGCACATCAGATACTTACAAATTTACAATGTGTGACAGAAAACAGTGATAGGTCTGTAGTTCTCAATTTGACAAATCCAAAGTATAAGGCCAAAAAAAGTCTCAAACATTTTAACGTTTTTAACAAACACAGGAACTTTTTACACATAACAAGTACTGTGCCACTAACTGGGCACATCAGATAACTGGGCACATCAGAAGAAATTTTATCATTGTGTGAGACTATGAAGTATGTTCCAATAACTGGGCACATCAGATACTTACAAATTTACAATGTGTGACAGAAAACAGTGATAGGTCTGTAGTTCTCAATTTGACAAATCCAAAGTATAAGGCCAAAAAAAGTCTCAAACATTTTAACGTTTTTAACAAACACAGGAACTTTTACACATAACAAGTACTGTGCCACTACCATATCTTGAAACTTCATGATGCAATACAGTAACCAGAGCAATAAAACTCACGATCTACAACTTTAATAAAGAGAGTAAAGTAGTACTTAAGTGATTAAACATTCAGTATGTCAGTAGAAACAAGTTAGTTTATATAAGTATTACTTGTAAACCTTTTTTTGTACAGCTAGTAAGTTTCTTTGTACAGATGTAGATTTATTAGTGAGCTACTTAGTACAGCTGTGAGTCTTTATAAAGCTGTCAGTAAGCGATGCCTATAAATACATTCTGAACTCATGTTTCAGAACTAGTGATACAATAACAAAAACATTCAGTTCACGTTTAGTTCATTCGTTCTAGTCCTCTTTCAGTTTTATACTAGTACTTAAGCGATTAAACATTCAGTAACCTGGAGTTTGCTCATGCTGTTAAGAAACTGGGCATGCTTATGCACAAGGGTCTCCAGTGTTAGAGGAGCATCCTCAGATCCTTCAAGTACATCATTCGCCTTATGTGGCATCCCACTCAATTCCATAATAGAACCTGAAACGAAAAGGGGTTGAACTCTGGCAGAATTTGGAGCTAGTGTAATAGGTTTATCCTCAACCAATATTGCCAGGAGAAGATCAAGGCCTTGCTTGAGCCAGAAGACATCACTCAAAGCCCCCCAGTCTTGAATTTGGATGATAAATTGAAGTCTGGTAAAAAGAGTTTTTCCAAGAGACTCGTGATAGAGAGAGAAAAATTTCATCCTAACTTCTGGATCCTTGGCTCGTAAACCAAGCATATATAGCCTTTCCACCTTCTGAAAAATCTCTTGACGCAAAGGTAAAGGGTATCTGGAAATCATTTAAAAAATAAGACAGAATACATTTCAAGCATAGCACAGATAAACTTAAGATGAATAACTTACTTATTTGAATCTGCACAAATCCCGTATAGAAGTTCAAGATATTTCCTATCCCACTCTTCCAGAGCAACTGGTGTGAAATTTTGCTTGTCAACTTGTGACAGCTTTTGAAGAAAAGAAACTATCTCCTTGGGAGTGAGAAAGGAACCTGGCGTGATTGGAGTTCCTTGTTTACAGAAGTCATCTTCAACCCACCCTTTAACCACATCAAGTATGCAAAGAAGTACACTTGCATCAATTGCTTTCTCCGACAGTAAAGCATTCAATATTTGAGAAACAGACCGCTTGCACTCAGAAACAACCATCACTCTATCAGTGATAAGTTTCAAAATTGATTTTACATTTGAAATAACTGCTCCAACATCAGCACCTTGACGAGAAGATGTGACTGCTGAATCTGGATCTGTTCTCTGACCCTTATAATGTATGAAAATTTATCAAAACTTGAAACATAAAAACAGATCACACGAACTTCTTATAGATTTAAAAAACAAATAACACAATAGACAAGACAAAATATATGCTAATCACACTATAATGGTTGGATAGATTTGATTTAATACTAGAAAGAAGTCCAAACCACCTTTGTTTTATAACCATGTCTATATAGCACCTTACCAAATAAAAACCAAGGCTGTAGAGTAGGTCTTGCTACACTACACCACGGAATTTAATTGTCAAGCAGCATATATTAACAATATAAATAAATAAAACTTCAATGTATCCAAAAGAAAAATAGAGGAACTGAAACAAACACAACTACTTCAATCTGGATAAAACTCGAAGTTTATAGTCAGTATAATAAGCTTTTGCTTAGTGAGGTTAAAAAAATTAGATAAAAAAAGCAATTTAAATCATGCATGTGCAGACCGATTTATCATGTATATTTTCCCACTGAATTCTAAGTATTAATTTTGTTTCTACAATAATTTCTATTTTAATATAGAAATTCATTCTATACCTGAAACTTAATAGAATATTATTAATTCAAAAAGGAAAACCAACATACTTGTCTTAAATGAGGCCCTGCCGCTGAACCCATATCTCGTTGCAGCCGTTGAAGAATGCGAACCAAAATTAAAGGATCAACAAAGTTCCTTTGTACCTCTGTCAAGGTTTTTATGACAAGCAATAGGAAACTAATTGAACTAGCATTATTGTCATCACTTGCCGTTTGAGGAGCTGTGACAGTGGTAGCATGCTTCTGTATCAAATCATCAAGTTTCTGGTACAATAACTTAACATCTGCAGGTGTGGTAGTTGCTTCTTGAGGAAAAGCAACAAAAATCATCCTCAACAGTGAGCAAAAAGATTTGCCATTATCTAACAGTTTATGCTTGAAACATGGTTCAAGAATCTGGAAGAAAAATACAACTAATATCAAAACTGAATCACTGAAGAAATGAAAAAAAAAAAAACAATATAATGTTAACCCACTTGAGAAATCTGATTAATGTTATTTCTTATGAACAAGTGAGGTTGTTTCTCTAACACTTTGTTCATGACATCCAAACCCTGTGCAAGTGCAGTGGATGGATCCTTTGTTTGAGATGGCTGTATACTGCTCAGAAGCTTTTCCAAATAATTAAATTTGACATTAGCATTCGGCCACACCTCCAAAGCTTGTGAAAGTAGCTCCAGAGCTTGTTTGTACATGGCACTTGCCTCTTTGTCCTTTGGTTCTATGACCAGAGCAACCTAATGACATAAATAAGAAATAATCATCAATAACATCCTTATTAAAAACAGAATGTTTTAAGAGTTGTTGCGAATGCATTGAGAATCTTTTCAACAAGCAAACATATTTTGGCCTTGGTATGAAAGTACTCTGTATCATTCATTTTTATTCATATACATACATGTCATTTCTGGACACCAAAGGATAGATGACTATGATTAACAAGCACAAATATAACTCAGGACACAAATTTGGTAAAACTTTATTCAGGACATGTCACAGTTATAGAGTAACATAAAATTAAACTAAACTACATAAAAATCTTTAATAAAAGGAGAGAATGTTAAAATAAATATTCTAAAAATGAGAAGAAGTCACAGTAAACATGATAAAATGTTAAAGCTATCTAATTATCATTGTATCCAAGTTGTATAAATTAAGAATAAAAGTAAATTATTAAAACTCAGCTGAAATTATTCAGTGTCCACACAACTTCATGGCAGGCAGGTGCTACTATGTACAATACACGGCCAGCTATAAATTAGAAGTGTCCGTGATTAGGCAAGAGAATATTGTAATATTAAGAAAATAATAAGTTATCTTTTGAACCCTTAATCCACAAAGATGGCAATCATTAGGGAAAGCAGCTGCAATTTCAATATCACAACATTAAATATTGAAAGTGTGTTTCCAAGATGTTAAATTATCTTGCAATGAATTAGCCAAATGGCATCATCACCATAAAAAACGTAAGAAAGCAGGTTAGAAGTAAGCCTCACTCTGATAAGAAAATTGATAATCATTTCCTCCATTGCAGCATTTGGTTTAAATTCTTCATCAGGTTGAGTGCCAGATCCAGGGGTTTCTATGTTAGTTATTGATGAAGGACCACCAGGTGACATGACACACATGGATTGCAGGCCAGGTTCTGCTTTTACTCGCTTAGTTGTATCTTCAGGAAATGTAGACCCATCCACAGATCGCTTAGAATCAGCTGAGCTAGGATTAAAGACATCATTGATTTGGTTGGGTGCATCAGAATCGGTAACAACTTTCACCTCATTTTGTCTTTGCCTCTCCCAGTTAACAACTAATCCAGCAAGTTCAATGGCAAGTCGTCTGTTTTCTGCTGTGGTATTATAAGGCAATCCAAGCCGGCTAAGAGAATTCACCATCTGAGGAACAAATTGTGCTCTGCAGCTATAGAAGAGATCGGAATGTCGGACTATAAGTTGGAATATGTGAATAAGATTGGGAATTGAATGACCTTCTTCTACAAGGATTTTCTTAGTGTATCTTATCCATATGGGCATTCGAGAATCACCAAGGGGTAAACGTCGTGGCAGTGCTGGCATTAGAATGTCAAGAGCTTGCTTGACCAACATTTTATTTTCCGGTTGGCAAGTCCTGAGAAGAGCAACAAAAACCTGCAGTTGCAAATCAGAGTAAGGGTATAGATATACATGTTATTTTTTTATTAATTACCATTTTAGTCTTGTTATTTATTTATTTCATTCAATTTGGTCTCAATTTCCATAAAAGGTTCAATCATGTCCCTTAATCTTTAAGAACACGACAATGTCACCACTTTCCATCCAATTGGCAGCAGTGTTATTAAAAAACGAAAATTGATGGATTTGATTTAAAACTACCAACTTCAGTTTCAAGATACGATAGGGTCACATTTTTTAAATTTAGAGACTTGATTGAACCTTTCCATGAGAGATTCAGTTGGATACACAATAAGAGAGTCTTTCAAAACACATTCATATTTCAGATAAAGCCAACAACTTCTGCTTAGCTAGTATCAGTAATAAATTCAATCTAGAGGCATCTAGTTTCAACCTGAGATCTGCAAGTACTCCTAAAACAAAGAAGTTATCTCCAGCTTGTCAAATCCATAAAAATCATAAAAGGATGAGGACGAGCAAACTTTGGTTGATGTTTAAATTGACAATTTTGAAGAGCAAGCAAAATATTTCGGTTGCCCCTAGGCTACTAGATCAATTAGTTTAAAGACATACACAGATTGGTGCAAATCAGGCAATGAGCATTCAAAACTCCAAAAATTTGCAATTCATGTAGTTTACTCCGGATAATTTTTTGTTCTTGGCTGTATTCATTTTTGTAAAACAATTTATGATATCTTGAATTCATTCTGCACGAGATCCTGTTGTTTCTTGAGTTCATTCTGCATGAGATTTTATTGCTTAGCATAATTTATTTAGCATGAGTTTCTATTGTTTAGATTCACATGTAGCTTCTCTAGAAGTGAGCATAATTGGAGTTCTTCTGAGATGATAAGTTAATATTAATTAAAGTATATCTCTAGAATAGAATCGTTAGTCTACTACTTGATCACCATATTTATAATTGCGTATGTTTAGGTTCACACAAAGAGAAGGAACAGGCTAAAGCAAAGCACAATGAATGTTGTATTTGTGATGGCTAATTCAAGATTAGCTAACAAGAAAACAAGAAAACCAGTTCGTATGATGATGAGTAGTTCATGGAAGATGAAAACTTGGATTTGGATGAAAACTTAGCTCCTATCGAAGTTGAGGAGGACGTGGAACTAGAAATGATAGAATTGAATGTTATTATGATGTGTGATATTAGCTTTATAAGGATTTTTTGTGTTGTAACTAGGATAGAATTCCTATTTGGAAATAATATGGAGCTATTGGTTTACTGTTTTGTAACTAGGATGGAGTGTTTACACCTATTGACTTCTTTTATATGTTTATTCTATTGTTTTTGTTTGTCATGTTGAATTGATGTTCAATTAAGAGTTTTGAGTAAGATATAATGAATTTCATAAATTTTGTAGGATCTTACAATCTGTCATACGATTATTTAGGATCCACACTTCCCTTTCTGATCCTGAGTAAGATCTCGATTTTTCCTACCTTGGTTGTAATAGACTCTTAGAGATGTTAATTTAAATCACATTGTAACAGCCTCACATCTATAACTAACTTTGCTACAGGAATCCTTTCAGCATCTCTACAAATAGGTGTTCCCTGCACGTAGAGACAATTATATTTTTCAGATCAATAATTCTCTCAATACAAACTCAAATCTGTCCCTCAGCTCTCTTGAACTTTTCACCACTTTCTCCCATTTCCTTTTAGTTTCCCACCTGCTCACGTTTACAAGATACTATATGAGTAAGGAACATTTAGAAGAAGTCAATGTTTCATACCTGGAGTATTATTTTTTCAGGGGCTTGATATGCCTCCAAGAAATGGCAAACATTCACAAATGCCCATTGTTTGCTAGCTGTGTCTTCTCGCTTAAGATGATTCCACCCAAACTTTATCAATTCCTTCCTATGATGGACAAGATCATTCTGAAGATATTTAAGAAGCAAGGTGGCAAGCTGCAGTAGTTCTATTCTTAATGGCTCATCATACTCAGCAGAAACCTACAGAAAATGGAAACTATGTATAGTGAGACATCATACGTCTATGTCAAAAACAGAATCATGAAGATTTCAACAAAAGGACAAATGAGAAATTAAACATGATAAGGACATACCTCCTCTGGAGGATCAAGAAGTTTATCAACAATTGTCTTTATAATACCAGGATCAACAACTTCCCAACTTTGACCATTTTGAAAGGCATGTGCAAGCATAGGAAGAATAAGCATTTGCATCACAGTAACCAAATGGTCGTGACCAAGTTGTTTTGATTGGAAAAGACTGAGAAAATGCAGTAAAAGAGCCTTTTTCATGCCTGGAGGATAACCTTCTGCAACCTAAAAGTCAGCAAAAAATTCAAATACAAGAAGGAACCCAGATATTAACAGAAATTTCAAAACCGATTATCAAGTACCTCAATAATGTAAAACTCCTTTAGGAATGTGTAGTCAATCCGACTGTGAAATAAGAATATGGTAAGTATATCAAAGAGAACATTCACTTCGTTTTTGTCATGTCTCAAGTAATTAAGAAAGCATTTGACAAGCCATTTACTTTCTTTAACCTGCGATTTCATAATGACCATGAAAACAAGTTAACCAGCCACTTAAAAGACAAGTCAAATTAATGAATGTGCAGTTAAAAAGCTATCTAAAAGAATAAAATGATAGATTAGACAAACCATGAGAAAAGAAAAACAAAATTAATCAAAAATCAGCCTCCGACCAAGGTAAAAACTTTAAAATACCATGAATACTAATTTCACAACAGAAAACAAAGCAACAATACTAATTTTGATAATGAAAGAAGTAACGCATACAGTATCCACATTAATTCTCTAATGGCATGTAGATGTGGAACAACAAAATAAAAAATGAAAATAACTATAAATGTAACTTAGCCTCAGATTGTTTGCAAGGAAAAATGAGCTTCAATAAACAAAGTATTAAGGCTAAAATGTTAAGTGATGACATTGCATTGGTGATGCTAAAACATAATTGGAGAGGGGTGGAGATGCAACAAAAAGATATGCCACGAATCTATAAATATTCCTCATGAAATCCAAAGTGAAGATATCTAGAAAAAAAAAACAATATATCAATACAAACAATATGGTCAAGGCAGAAAACGTTTAATATGCAAAAGTTAATTCAGAAGTAGACTGCAATGAAGTGGCAACTTCTCCAATATGTGCAAGACCATAAGGCAAAGCCGAGGGTTAATAGATGGCTTAAGAAAAACAAATTTAAAAGTTGGTAACTGAAACAGACAAGTTAATTGACGGAAAATAGCATCAAAAGGATGAGTTTTCAAGGCTAAATATGACTAATCATTCCCTTCTCCAAGCTGCTATTTTGTAAAATCAAATGGTACTGACATGACCAGCGTCTGCAATGCTGAATTGAAAATCCAGAGCCCATCTTCCCATTATTCTACACTATTACAATTAACTTAGGGCAAAAGCTGATCAGATAAGAAGCAAAGAACACAAACACAATTAAAACTGTTAAATATTTTTACATGCCATGAAATTGAAATATTTCATGCAATCATTGAATGATAGAAACAAGAAATCATTAAAAAATACACAATCAATAATGATGACACAACACTAAACATTTTGTACTTACTTGGACTAGGTTAAGCTCCTGTTCCTTTTGCAAGCGAGATATTCTTGCAGGTGACTTCCAAACAAGTACCAATGTATCAAACACACTACGATTACTTTGTAACCAACCAGGGATTAATTTAACCAGGGTTTTTATAAGTGCTAGTCCCTGAAAGTAAGCATCAGAAGTTGTACTGGGAGGAAGAGCAGGTGGGTTAGAAGCATCAGTTGATGGTGCAACACTTTCTTCACCTAATAAAGCAGTATGTGTACTTGTGGATGCTGGAGTCATTGTCACATCAGATTTGGGAAGAAATTCAGAGAATGCGCTTGCAAGTATCTTTTGTGGTGATTTTGCAAGTTCATCTCTTAGTGGTTGGCCAGCTTCTGAACGAATTATATACATGAAACTAAATTTACAGTAAAAAACAAAAAGAAAAAAGATAAGCAACCAATCTTACGAGGTATATAATTAAAGTTCTGTAATCTAAAACTTACCGCCTGAAATACTTTGGTTCACTTAATCGAGCAAGAAAATAGTCTACTGCAAGGGATGCATATCTATTTAAAAACTTTGTGAGTGGAAGGCGATATGGACTATTGATTTCACTATATACTTGGCCTGGGGGTAGAGCTCCTTCCAAATCAATTGTCAAGGTTACAAGTTCATCCAGGAACTTTGAGGCAGCGGGAGGAAGCAAATGAAAAAGCTCAATTATAGCTACAACAATAGAAAAGACATATCAGCACAAGTATGATCTGTGGAAGTTGAATTAGATAAACTTGCATTAAATAGGTTAGACCATAGATGTAAAACCTGCAGCAATCTTTGGTTCTTCACCAGCCTTCCACGACTTCTGACTTTGTGCCAACTTCTCAGGCTCCAACCACCTCTTGAGATGCTCTAGAAGTTTTCCACCCAAAGTAACATTAAACCAGTTCGATAACAGTTCGAGCAGGCGAGCAAGACCAAGCAGAAGAGGCATACTAAGATTTTTTGTGTGTGCTAAATTCACCAATATAGGCCTAAGGCTGCTTTGTAGAAGTTCTTTGGGCATCCTTTGATTAATAACCTAGGTAAACAGGGTGACAAAAGATGTAAATGAGGTTCAAAATTGATTCTATGCTAATACCAATTAGCATGCAAACTAAAGCAAATATTCACACGGATGTTCCCAATGATTCTCAGTCACATGGAACCATAGGCTTGGCAATCCTAATTCGTATGTAATGCCAATGATTTAAAAAATGTAGTCTTGCACCATTGAATAAAAAGTAATACAACTTTCTGCAAATGTTATGGCATTTCAAGATGACTTTTCTGAAGGTTAAAAAAGTTTTTTTCAAATATTAACGTGTTGCTATCCATATGGAAGTGTTGGCTAGTTTCCAAGTTGTTTAGAAGTGTCAGATTAATTAGAAGGATTTCACATGTGTCAACAAGTGTGGGGTAAGTGTTGATGTCAGAAAAATGTCTGAAACTGCGACCTTCACACAGAAGCTGCATCCGTGCTTTATATGTTGAGTCCCTAACCAAAGCAAGGAGGAGGAAGGCAAGAATGTGGATGAATGGATAAGGGAAAGAAGAGAAACGTCAGATTTGTAAAAGGTGAGTTATCTATTCCTATAATTTGAAAAAGAAAATCTCTTAATGATCTATGATCTCATAGATTCATGAGAATAAGGACAATAGGGAATTGACAAAAATTCTTAAATTCTCACCATAAAATTTGTACTTTTTAGCTTGTGTACTGGTGTTTCATAAACTATTTAACTTGAATTGAAAATATTCAGTATAGCATCCATCCTGGGATCCACTATACAATTATAGCATTTTGGGGTATGGCTGCTCCACTATATGGGATTGATAACTATGATTGACACAAATGATCATTGATCATATGCATGAAGAGTTCAAATATTCTATCATATTACAGGTGTGCATATCACTAGGAATAAATCTGTACATGTGTTGCAATCAAGCAAATGAAGAAGCATGAGTTATATATCATAAATGTTAACTGTACCTGCCGCAGGCCCTCTTTTGCAACAACAACAATTTCTGGAGTTCGACAGGTTAAAGACTTGAAAAACATTGAAATAATCTTGGCACGCAACTCAGAGTGGTTTTGAGTTTTAAAATCAGCCCATGCCATTGTTGTACAAAGCAGTTCAATGCAAGCAGTACGAAGTTTAGTCAATGATGTCATCACTTTAGGGTTGATAAACTTAGCAACCCAGGCAGTGTCATCAGATTCTGCTATTTGCAAGGCTTCTTGCAGGAAGTTAACTAACTCTGGTGTCAACTTGAGAAGAGGTGGCCTCAATGCTAGACAGAAATTCAATGCTGTAACTGTTCCAACCTACACAAGATACAATAAACTAGTAAAAAGATAAAAGCTAAAGAAAGATCAAATAAACCACCATCAGCAAAAGAACATGTACCTGTTGATCAACAGTCTTCAACTTGAGTGATCGCACAATAAGAGGCTGGAGAAAAGGCTGATATAGTGGCTCTAGTAATTCTGACACCTCACTACCAGTCCTGCTAGCTAAAAGTGCCAAGCATGATTGTACATTCTTCCTCACAGTGATAGATGCATTCTGGTTGAACAATTCTTGAGCGAGAAAATCAACAACTCCTTGAAAGCTCTGCTTTCGTGCCTCACTGTTAGCTTCATCAACATTATTTACCACTCGAAGAACTTGAGTAAGCACTTGACTTGTCTCCTCCTGCTCCTTGCTAGCATATATGGGAAGCTTTTTAAGAACATATATTAGACCACGCACAATTCTTACTTGAAAAAGGCAAAGAGTCTCAACAGTGACCTTTCCAACCAAAGCACCAAGTCCCATGACGCCACCCATTTGAGCTTGCCATGTAAGCCCATAGCAACAGTGCAGAAGACGAGGCAACAGTTGTTCAAATACAGGTACACGAACACTAGGAGGTGGAGAATATACAGGATTCATTGATGGACTAGAGACGATCATAGGTGTACCTGGCCCTCTGGACATTATGAAGTCAGTATGTTTTGAACGAGCAAGAAATACAAGTGTTTCTGCAAACACATTTAAAGCCCCAAGAGCAGCTCTGGCATGAAGCCTGTTTTCATCTGCTAGTACATCAACTAAAGCATCCAAGAATATTAGGGGGTCCAGCTCCTTCAAATTTGAACAAGCGTTGCTTTTTAGCCTAGAACCAACATGAACGTTATTTGAGAGTGATGAACCCCCAAGTGCTGCTACTGATACATTGCTAGATGAAGAATCAATGTGAAATATTACTGCAAAATGTCGACATATATTGACAACAAAATCATCTGTGGGATCTGTGAGATCTGTCTCACCATTGGCAGCAATGACAGTCATCAAAAGAATTTTAAAAACGGACTTCTCAGCCATAAGTTGGGTCTTTGTCTTTACACCTAAGTCGGCCTGAAAATAAAGTGTCATATTTTTGCTGAAATAATATGGTACAGTATAAACCCATCTAACTTGTACAAGTACTCAGGAAAATATTGGAAAGGATAAAAGACCAGTTACATATTATTGCAGAAACATTATACTACATATAGACCCATCTAACTTATGTAAGTACTCTCAATATATTGGAGAGGATAAGAAACCAATTTAAGTAGATAGTACCTAAAGGTAACCACACTTAAATAAGTATAATGTGATAGAGAAAAAAGAAACTAACAGTAATCAACAGTAGCAGAATTTTTATAATTTAATTAGACCATCATGGAAGAGAGATTGATGAATACAGAAAACTGAGTTATTTAGCTACACAAATCTATCAAAAGTGTCAGCACAAATTTATACAGGATATTAAGTGTACTTAATAACAAACTAACCTTGACATCCATCAACTCAGACCTCCGCGATGTTTGATCAACTGTAGAAACTAACAAGGCAGATAGTTGCTTCGACGTAGATCCATCATCAGTAACATTTCCAGGCAAATTGAGCTGAGATGACAGGCACACCCGAAGAAATTTTAGAGCTTGCTTCCGATAGAAGGCATCCATACCACAATTTTTGTTCATTACAGCTTCCACAGCAAGATTTATGCATCGATCAAGTGGCACCAAGAATGGAGTTGCAGGCTCAAATGTCAAAATCAAGCGAAGCCCATGCTCAGGATTCTCCTTACACTCAAGTGCAAGAGGTTCTTTGAGAAATCGTCTGTTTCGGCCTCCTAACTTGCCAAGAAGCTGCAATGCTTTTGCACCCCAAGGATAAGGAGCCGGTCTTAAGTGAGACCACAAGGCAAGAATCACCTCAGACATAACACTAGCCATAATGGGTTCAAGAAAATCAGGATTTAAACTATCAACCCAAAACTCAAGGGTTCTTAAACCAAGACTCACTAATTCATCACTTCCCTTGAGACATAATACCAAAGGCTTCATAAGACGAGAAAGGTATGGTAAAAGAGAGCTTAAACGTGCGGGTAAGGTCAAGCAGAGCTCCAATAAAAGATCTCTCATATCTTCTGCAGTTGGCCCTTCCAACATAGCAAGCAGCATATTGAGGCAGGGCTGCAACATGGGCACCAAGTCACGGAGCAAAAGTTCATATTTGCACCCTGAAAGTGCCTTGAACATTGTACGAAGCAACTGCATGTAGCCAAGAGGTTTTTCTACTTCAGTAGCATTTTTCATGCAAAATTCCATTATAACAGGAGCATGAGGCTGCAAAATCCGTTCAAAATCAGCTGGTGCTTTGGTAACAGCACCAAATATAAATCGAAAGAGATGCAAAACCAATTTTGCAGCAGGTGAATCTGGTTGCTTCAAGGCATCAAGTTTTCCGCTCACAAGAAAATTAACAAGAACATCTGCAAATGGCCGGTACACTTTTGGGGCTGATAAAAGGGTAGAGAATATATGGACAAGTTGATTGTTGGAGATCATGCAATCAAAAAGCTCAGACATACACAGAGAGAACATATCCATCAGATCTCGAGGTTCCATGATGGCCAAAATTTGTGAGAAGAGATGCATCATTTCCCTCTCCTCTTCCTTCTCTTTGAAAAGAGCTAAGCAATGAACACCACTTTTTAAAACACCAGAAGCTTTGCATACCTACACAAGAATCTTAAGTCAACTTTGCCGTTAAACCTAAAAACACAGATGTTAAAGTTAAGCCTATCTGTAGTACCTCATCTTCTCTCATGCCCCTTAATGCTTGAGGTGGGGATAGATTGGAAGATGGTGAGACAAGAGTCTGTAATGATCCACAGATTGGCAAATTCATATTTGAGAAATGATACATGTGTTAAGTGGCAAGATAAAATCCATAGGCAGAAATTATTTTCATTACCTGAGGCCTAGGGGAATGTGCATGGGTGATGCTCCATATTATGGTCTTCATTCCTGAAAGTTGTAAGAAAAGTATTAAAAACGTATACATATAATAAAAAAGTGTACATTTAGCAGACATAAAATAAGGTGTCAAAAGCAATAAAATTACATCGAACATATGGCACTCCTAAAGATAAGAAACTAGTAGGGTTGACAACAGACCAAATTCAATCAGTAAATCTAACCAAAACCAATCCAAACTAGAGAAACACAGGTTCATTTGAATAGTCGTATTAAAATGGATCAAAAAGAGCTTGACAGGACCAACAACCAAATTGGGTAGAAGATCATTCGATCTCATCCAATGAAAGCCCAATCTTAGTTTTATTTTTTCGATTTAATTTGGATTTATTATTAATGGTTATAAAAATTAATAAATATATATATATATATATGTGTGTGTGTGTGTGTTTGTGTGCAGATGTGTGTGGCTATGCACGGACATGTGCACATAATACCAAATTTTATCACTGTTTATTTTCTATAATGTTTCATTTTAATAACTAGAACATAATAAATAAGTAGAATAAAAAAGTATATATAACAATCCAACGACTTGATCAGATTCCAACCGTTTAACCAAGTTGATTTGGGTCAGGTAAGTTGAAAAAATTCAACAGCAAAGATCTAATCCATCCCAGTTACAATTAAACACGTTGGAATTCATTTTGTCAAACCTCATTCAGCCCAAACCATGATCACCCTTAAGTGCAACAGAAGGTTTAAGGATACAAATTACCCATCACTAATGTTTTTATCAAATGTTTGCAATCATTTACTTCCTTTGAATGCTCTACAGGAACTTGCAAAGCCAAAACTGCCTGCAAAAAAAAGGACAACATCACACAGAGCCAAAGACAAATGATGATCTAACCATCATTAAAAACAACATCAATAGCAGCAGTATTTCAACTCAACATATATTATCAAACCATAACTATAAACAACTATGTATTGTCATTTCACAAGAAAAAAACTGGAGTCTACAGACACTAGATTTGTAAACTCCAATGAACAATTGGCTGACATATTCACCAAATCTCAAAGAGGACAGATGATCAATTATATGACCTATATGTTCTAACTTAAGAGAGTGTTATAGTTATAGAAATAAGGATATATGACCTATATGCCCTAACATGAGAGAGAGTGTTATAATTATAGAAATAAGGATTTGATCCTATATAATATACTATACTATACCATATTTTAGTCATATCTCAAATGGACGTGAGATCTCTAACATACTTTCTCATGCCAGTGATCAGACATTTCAAGCATGGGACTTGATATTTGTTAATGGTCCGATAGTAAGTGGTACAATAGGTCTAAAAAACCACACCAGGATAGATTCTAGTGTCATCTTAGAATTTAACCCTAATACAACCTCATAGAACCAGTTTGCAAAATAAGGTTTATACCTACGTATATACTATCCTTCAGTCATATCTCTAGTTGATGTCATATCTCCAAAACATCTCTTCATGCCAGTGAATGGAAATCTAAAGCATGGGACTAGATATTTGTCAGGAGATGCCCTTGAAGGAGAGCTCTCCTGTTTTTTGTTCTTTTCATTCTATTAAACAAAAAACCTTTCTTTTCTTTCTCGTTTCAATTCTTGGTTCCTAACACAATCACACAAAACCAAGTTCCAAAGAGAGGCCTTCACCTGCTTGTATACTAAAGTTTGGTCATATATCTAGTTAAAATGGGATCTCCAACACAAAGCAGCACTCTTTTTTCACACTAGAATTTCCAGTCAATTACACTAAAATAAAAGACAACCCCTCCTCACTTGGCCAAAATTTTTATTTAAAACCCACAAATCCCAACGCCCACTAATCTCCCTTTCTTATTTCTTTTAAAATACACTTGTTAAGTTTGTTTGGATAGTTCAGTCTGTTGCCCAACAAAAGGTGAGTTAATAGAAGTTGTAGACATGATCACATCAATTTGTACTAGATGCAGGAAAACAAACCGATCTGGCCTGTTTAAGGCCTATCTGCAAAGACCGCATTTTAATTGGATACAATGTCCACAAAATAAATGGCTTTCTTCTTGAGTCTGTATATGCTCCACAAAAGTCTGTTTGAGGGTATATTTTAAGCATCATATCCTCATTTCTTATAAACAAGAATTAGCAGTTCATTTAAATCCCCCAATATTCACTTATAATTGCTAAAAAAGAATGAGTAGTCTCTCCTTTATTTCAAAAGTAATTCAAGACGGATAACTGTTAACCATCAAAGTTTATTTCCTTTCTCTACAAGTGAGTAATATTTCTTTGTTTATTTCCAAAAAATGCAAACATAGCTCAAAACAATGCAAATCATGACAATCTGCCACCATGTCAAATGTGACGATAAATATCTAAGTGCCATTATATAGCCTGAAACAAAATCACAAAAAGAACTTTTATAATAACCTGCACAGGGAGTTCAAGCTTTGATCTCAAGGTAGCACGATCCTTTCCTTCCTCACCTTCCTCCAAAAGCTATAAAAAAAATAGCAGTAAATCATATTACTAAAAGATTATGAAGATATGCAGTAACAATTACCCACAGATTCAAATTAATAAAAGTAAAATGCAATGAACTGTAAACATTGTGAGACAAATTAGAGATTACTGATCAACCACTGGAGCAAAAAGGGCTCAGGTGGTAAACCAACTCATTATAATTATGCAAAATTATAATGAGGCAATAGTTAAACATGACATGGAATTATAAATTGACTCAAGTAACCTGGGGAATTGTCCGTTTGAAAGTACTGAATTTCCCAACAAAAGCATCCAGAATGCGGCCCTATAAAACAACATGATTAACATCAATGCGATAAGTGAATGAAGTAGAATACAAAATTGCAAAAATCTAGCATATATCAAGCAGCAGACCAATAGAATCCTTGCTTCATCTGTAGATTGCTGATCAACCCCTTTCTCAAAAATTGGTTCCACCTATATCAAATAGAAAGAAAACAAGATTTTAAGAATTTAATCAGATAACAAATCCTAATTTTGAGCAAAGGAGAAGACAGAAATAGAGGTCAAAATTTGCATGTCATGTTAGAAGTAATGATGGAAAAATAATAACTTTAAAAGAAAAACAGTCTAGAAGCAAGCAAATTAAGGTATTATTTAAGAAGAAATTAAAAGATATAGAAAACAATAAATAGTCCAAAGAGAGAGAAGAATAAAAAATAAACATAGCGAAAATAAAAATGATAATACAAACAAACACCCCGACTACATGAGAAACAGTTAGTCAGGCCCTGAACTCCTAAGCTAAAGAAGGCAGCACCCTATGTTTTAAATAATTCAATATGAACATCACAACTAATAGTAGTACTTCTACAAAAACCCTTGGACCTAATAGTAGATCAAGACAGAAATTGGAAAATTAAACCAGAGAATAGTATTAACTATATTATTAAGAGAAAGGATAAGCACCAGATTTAACATCAAGCGAGCACAAGTGGTGTGGATGCTCAGTGATAAAGAAGCATCATGCATATTACTTGAGAATAAGTAAATAATTCGCGACAGCTGCAACCATAGAGAGTTCAAATTAGCATGATCACGTCTAGCAGAAACCTTGTCAATTAAAAATATTTGCAGAAACAATTTCACACAAATTCTATTGATTATAAAAATAATAAAACAATCATTTATATGTAGTTCAGAAGTATTTGGCGTAAATTAGGGAACAAATGTATAAAAAATAACTATGTACTGAACTCCAAGGAGACACTGCTTTCCATTATAGAACCCTAGAAATCCACCTGCTAGTTTTCTTCTGTTTAAATTAAATGTAGAAACCATCTTTGTATTCGTAAACTAATTAATATTCCTTTCATGTTTTTCCCTAAATTAATTGTTAATTTTTTCCCACTATTGGAGTGTACATCCCTTTATTAGTGAAACATTAGCTATATACGAGGAGAAATTCAATTAAACAGTAGAATAAAGGAAAACTGGACTAACATATCTTATAATCCAAAATGAAACTCAAACTCAAATCCTAAACCCTAAAAAGAAAAAACAATCCAACTAGGCCAGGCTTTGAATCTTTCTCAATATCCAACAGAGAACCCCATTGGACTAGCCATTAGCTAACCATCACTAAAACACTCATAACATTACTTTATTCCATTCAAAACAATAAAACATTAACCATGAAAACATTCATCCTGTCCAATTAAAAGCAACAAATTCACATTTGCTACACAGAAGCACAAAACCTTCTCTATTTTATTCTACACAAAACACATAATTGTTCCAAATTCTCCACATTATATGGCTTGCTGAATTACTCCTCCCTTCTGCTGGTCAACTTTAATTTTTAGTTTCCAACGTATGTTTGGTTGAATTATTATATGGTTCCAAAAGTTATTTTCTTTGGAAAAAAGGATATAATTTGTTTAAGAAAAACCCTCCTTGTAGTCCTTGAAAGAATAATTTGGTCCCCAAATGAAACTTTTTGACATCAAGAGTCCAAAGTTACTATTTACTGGGACCAAATTATAGTCAATGTCAAAAAGCCATAATTAGATGACTAAGTTGATGTCCCAATCTTCCAATGACCAAATTGACATTTAAAAAAAGATTCCAGAAATAATATATAGCTCTATGTTATACAATAGTATTAATCATTAAACAACTGTTTAAGATGGAATGACATTTGAAAGAATCCAATTACTATTCAGCATGAAATTGCTTGAATAATAGACATCTCCTGTCTTAAACAACGTGGCAGAAAATATCATACCTGTGATAAGGAAAGATCTTGCCGAACATGATGTACAATCTCTGCCAAAAGACTATAAGCCAAGGGTCTCAATGTCTCAAAGCATGCCCTTCCAGTCCCAACTAGAACCCTAAAGTTTGAATTATATGCAACATTAGAGAACATTCAACAGAGTTGTATAGATGTTCAGATTTATTTACTCTGACTACTCTAAATTCCTAGTTCCCTTTTTAAAATATTCTACTTCATGACAAACATGGATTTATCCATTTGGATCATCTACCCATAACTCAAAAGTTATACTTTGATCTAGGATCTCAAGCACCTAATATTGGAAACACAAATTAAGAACTATAATCTGAGGCTACAGGAACATGGATTATAAACGACCCAAATTATGACTCTCAATACAATTGACAGATAACTATCAGATGCAAGTACAGTTCATACAGTTTAATCCTTCTTTACTCAACAAATACACAAGTGTACTTTCAGAAAAATTTAAGACCATCTAGTTTGTACTTTGACTTTGTAAAAAAGGAAAACAGAATCATCAAAAGGTTCTCTGGACAAATATGTAATTTGACAGAATAATAATGACATTAGTTTTAAAGTCACATTTAAGCTAATATAGTAGACATAACTTAACAGCCACTCGACACTTAAAAGTTATTCATATTTCATGTAAAATAGTACTGACAGGAGTCCCTTATTTGGACTCCATCTAAAGTGTATCTGCATCAAGATCTCAGAATAGATCATCATGTTACCTTTCTTCCAGTAGAGTATCTATAAGAGGAAATAAACCTCTCCTGAAATCTGTTCCAAGGACATGTTTCAGAGATATCAATAGCTCCTGCATCCAACATCTTTGTCTTTAAATCAATGAAGAGAAATCAAAACAGGAAAAAAAAAAACAAGAGTAACATCAGTATCACCTTTCTAATGGATACAGAATCAGAGCATGTAACAAGCAAATTCACAATGCTTTTACATATACTTTCTTCATGCGGCCTTATATAATCAGCATAGCTCTTCAATAAATAAGTTAAAAAGGAAACCGTCTGCAATAAAAAAAAAATAAACTAGTGAGTGTATAATTATATTACATCAGGAGAAGAATTAGTTAATGAATGGGGCTTTTCATATTCTCAATTGTTCAGCCCAAAATAACTATGATAAAATAGAATATATATATATATATATATATATACCCACAGGTGAACCAAATGCCAAAATTGACCATCCTCAAGGTGTCTCTTCCACCTCACTTTCTCATAATCACTATAGTTGAAAATCTTAAAGGAATTCCAAAATTAACAAGGGACCAAAGAGATGCAAAAGGTAATAGCAGAAAAATTATGAGTAAAAGAATCGTCTTCAATAACTTCAGTTGACTAACTTGTAAACTAATAAAATTTAACTATTCTGCAGATGAAAATTGAGGGTACCAAAAGGATGACACAGCAGCTAGATATTTAAGGAAACAACTGTGGTTATTTCATTTGAAAATGTGGTCTTTACAATTTGTCATATATGTTCTAGCCTTCCCTCAACAAATGGAAATATTTGAGGTCATTGTTTTCTGATGCAATTAATATGTTTTCACTGATAACTACAAAAATGACACCTTGTTTTAGTTTAGAAGGAAATAACAACAAAAAAAAGGTTGTCTTCACCATTTCTTTCCCAGGAGTTTGTAAATAAGGAACACAAAGAAAATAATGTGGCACTTTTTTTATTATTAGTGAAAAAAAAAATTAACAGAAAATTAAAGCGGAGAGCAAATAAAACACCAGCTTTATTTCCCTAGTGACTGGTAGTCAATTTATGCCATGTTATGTGATAGGTGTTGAAAATTAAAATCCAAGTAGTTGGTGCTCATGACGGTCATGAAGAACCAGAGGATTTTGATGTCATCACATATCTCATAAGCCATACTGAATATGTTGTGTTATTCTTCTAAGTACTAAAAATACTAAAATTTCAACTTAATAATATAATTATTAATAAAATCTAGGGGAAAAAATTTACCCAGCCTTCATTATTACCATAAACACCTACCTTAACCTGCGCACCCTTGAGCTCAATGAAATGAGTTTTCAAATGAGGAGGAACCCTTTCTGGGCCAGGAACTGATATAGCAGCAACCATCAATGGCAATAATTGAGGAATATTGGCTTGCACAAGACGACTGTATAATTGAAACAGAAACATCACCACCAGCGGACTCTCTGTAACTATCTTGAATGAGCGTGTACTTGGATTAAGCTGTGAACCAGTTGCAGTGGTGGTGTTTATACCTTGATCAGAAAGTGAAGTCTCCATGGGCTTGACATCTTCCCCAGTCATTGCCATGTTGTCAAAGAAATGGCTAACGGTCAGTTTAAAATTTTGGTAAATCTTGCAGACAAAGTCCAGAAACGGCTGGACCTCATTCTCTAGAGTTGGCCTAAAGTTCCTCAATAGGTCAAATATTATACGAATACAGATTAGACCATTCTCTTCATTATCAGTGGTAAGCACTTGCATGGCAACCTTCAAGAGGTCCTGAACAAAGGGGCGGAGAACTTCACTGTGTGGAAGTCTATTCAATATCTCAACTACAATATTCCGAAGTTTGTGCTCTGGATTGTCCACAAACTGTGGCTTCGTAATTTGTAGCAGTATCGCCGAGAATGCCCTGAAGTAGCACTTTAGAAAATTCAAATACTCAGCCGTGTGTGCAATCTCTAGACTGTCCCTAACCTCCATCACCATCTGCAGCCTCCCTTGAACAGCTGTTTTCAACCAGGGAAAAACAATTTATAAGAAAAAGAAAGGGCTAAAAGTCAAAACTACATAAATCTGGAAGCACTTAAATGCCAATACAACACAAGTATAGTTTGAATCCATTTTCCTACTGCAAAAGAATGTGAAAGTAAGCACCAAACAACAAAAACAGTGAGCGCTTAATTGCCAATACAACAGGCATATTGAAATCCATTCTCCTATTGCAAAAGAAAATGAAAATAAGTGCAACATGTCAAAACAAGAAAAAAAGGATGCATTTAAATGCCAGTACAACACAGGCATAGTTGAATTGAATCCATTTTCCTACTGCAAGAAAACACGAAAAGAAGGGTCAAATATCAAAACGATGAAAACCGAAAGCAATTAAATGCCAATACACCAGAGACGTGGTTGAATCCCTTCCTACTGCAAGAGAACATCATAAGCACCAAATGCCAAAACGACGAAAACTGAAAGTACTTAAATGGCAAAGTATAGCACGGGCATAGTCAAATCTTTTTCTACTGCAAGAGAACATGAAAATAAGCACCAAGTGATAAAACAAAGAAACTAAAGCATTTAAATGCCAATAAAAAACCGGCACAGTTCAATCAATTATCCTGTGGCAAGAGAACACGAAAATAAGCGCCAAATGTCAAGGGAGCGAAAATTCAAAGCACTTAAATTCCAATACAACACATGCATACTCGAATACAATCCCTTACTGCAAGAAAACATCAAAACAAAAAGAAATAAAACCATAGTCGAAAACAGAGAGAAAAACATCCAGTGTCTAAGTTTCCGCCGCAACTTTTTTTTCACTTCAATCTGCTATCAAACCGTAAATATAGCACACAAAATGATAAATAATGATTGTTGTAAGAAGAGAGAACATACGGATGTCGGGCTCCACAAGGTGACGGGAATGTTGTTCGAAATTCTGAACCGGGCTCATTTTGTTACTGTATAAGTGAGAGGAAATCAGAAAAGACTCGAACCCTAGTTCAATTTTATGAGAGAGGAACGATTCCGAGTCTAAAACGCTTATAGTATGATTCTAACTCTAGGGTTCAATGAAGTAACGCTAACCAAAGGTTCTGCGAGCAACCTAGAGCATACCTCTCACTCTTGCAATTGAGAGGGAATGATTTAAACCGAACTAAGAGGAATTGGAGGGGTTAAAGAAAGAAGAATTTGCAGCAACTATGAATTAGGGGTAGAATTTGCTAGGTCTTTAGAAGCAGCATTGAGTGACAGTACGTTCCCTCCTCCTCCGAGTGTCGCGTTTTCGTCCTTCTACGGGACTCGACTTGGCACCACCGATAATTGCACTCACTCGACCGGGTAGAGCTTTCGTTTTATAAAAAAAGTCATTTACAATTTTATCCTGGAAAATTATTTCTTTTAATTAAAGTTTAATGTCATCAGATTTTATATTTAACTGAATTTTTATTTTTTTATTATTATTTTGATCTTAAAATTGTACATTGGGTTTCTTAATTCAGGTAGGCTAATTTTTAGTTTCAAATTATATATGTATTTGTTTCAACTTGTGATGTTTTATGTTATTTCTGTGAACTTTGTTATATAGTCTTAGAATGGTTGTTCAATAAGAAGTTTTAGTGTGTCTAAATCATTAGTATTTTATTTCGACTATTAGGTCTTTTAACCCACTAATTAAATCACTCCAATATTATGAAAATAAGAAAAAAATAATAAAGAATTCATTATGTATATATATATATATATATGATAGATAGATACATACTATAGATAAAAGAAATATGTTATGTATCATAATATAGAAGAACACAAATTTGTCTTAGTTCATAGATTGTAATTAATTAAATAATTAATGCACATAATATACTTTCTTATCTCAAATATATTTATTTATAAGTTTCATGGTATCTTAAGTTGATCAATTTCAAGGTTAATTTATTCTGGTACCATTCATGTCGATCACTCCAATTCAAGATTGGACGTTTGCTTGGTAATCATTCAGTCTTGGTGGCTTGCTATCCGAATCAATGTTTGACTTATCCGAGCTTGTGCATGATTGGTCGTCCTGTTCGACAGTAGGCTAGACTTAGTGTCCTGCTCACTGATATGATGCTTGACTATCCATATTAGTATGTGCCCAATCGGCTTGTTTGGTGGTCGGATGGGTTTAGTGACTTGTGCTCCAGAAAATGAGTTGATCATCTGAACTCGTTTGTGGTTAGACGAATTGTTTAGTGACGAGTTGAGTTTAATGGTTAACTAGTCAGACTATAGTTAACCATCTGGATTATAATTGATCGGACGTTCTATAACTTAGTAGACAATCATACCATACAATGTTATATCTCAAAAATGTATATTTTATTTTATCTCTTAATTTTTATAATTTAATAATTTTATCACTTTCAATTTTGTAAATTTAAAAAGCTTTAAACTTTGCTTGTCTTTATCATTTAAATCTAAAATGGTAGAAATTTTATTTACTCGTATTCACATCTTATGGCGAAAGGAACATGTATAACCAATGTTTTCGTTTAAAAGAAATTTGAGATAGAGAAATATTATTGTGAAAAAAATATTAAATATAAAATATAATTTTGTACACAAAATTTATTAAAAGAATAATTAGTATATTTTATCTTAGTTTATATCGTAATTTCAATCTATTTGATTAATTGACCACCAAATATCTTTAATTTACTTTTTATTATTATTAAATAAACAAATAATTTTTAAATGATTACATGGTAGGAGATTATATTAAATATTTGTCCCACAATGAAATAATTTTACCATATATTAATATGAATATGTCAAAACATTTTGATGACTTATACTTATTTATATATGGTCATTGGTTTAAAAAAGTAAATGTGAATTATTAGTTATTAACAGATAGAAAGGATATTGAATGGTCTTATTTGTCTACATATGTGTGTTGGATGATGATATTTAGACAACATTTTTTTACAACATGTGAACATTGATTACATGTCAATCTATGATTGGTTAAAAATTACTCCACAATAATGTTTATGATTATTATTGATCGTGGAGTAATTTTTGACCAATCACAGATTGACACGTAATCAATGTTTAAATGTTGTCAAAAAAATGTTGTCTAAATATCATTATCCTTTAAAAAAATAAGTACAAAAAAATAATCTATAATAAATAATAATTTATAATTGTGCTGAATTATTAGTTATTAATAAATAGAAAGGGTATTGAATAGTCTTATTTTCTTACATTTATTTGTTTAAATACAATACAAAAAATAAGTAAAAAAAAACCTATAATAAATAGTAATCTATAATACTGTGCTGATAAAAATAAATATTATTTTAAACTATTATTGATACACTTACGGTAATATTACTTAATAAATAAAAAAATATATTGTGAATAACTAAAATTAAGAGTCATAAATGATAGGAATTGAACAAAAATTTTGATTTTGTCTAACTCTCCTCTGAAACGGGTAGTGACATGGTCATGTCAAGTTTGTGTTTTAAGAAGTTGAATATTGTATGAGTAACATGTTTAGTCAAATAGTTTGCAATTTGATCAGAAATAGGAACGTAGTTCACAATTACTTCATTTTGTAGGACTTGATCACGTATGTAGTGCACATTTATCTCAATGTGTTTGGACCGTGCGTGCATGACCGAATTAAGAAGCAATTGACTTGGCACTTAGGTTATCACACCACAAAAATGGTTTCCTAAGCATTGGTAGTTTTAGTTTTGTTAGTAGAGATCTAATTCAAGCTACTTCAACTGCAAGGTCAATTGAGGCTATGTATTCTGATTTTATGCTTGACCGTGATACTACCTTTTATTTTATTGAAGACTGGGAAACAAGAGTTTCTCCAAGAAATACACATTGTCTTGCCATTGAATTTTTGACATCAGTACTAGCTGTCCAATCTGCATCAGAATACCTCATTATGTTATGATCATTTGAGGGTTTTATGTGCAGACACAAGTTCATTGTGTCTTGAAGATATCTTAGAATTCTTTTTATTCCTTGCCTGTGATCCATGGTAAGTGTGTTCATGTATTGATTGAGTTTGTTGACAACAAAGGCAATGTCTGGCCTATTGTTGGTCAAATATTACAGTGCACCTTGTTTGTACAAAGTAGCATTGATCATTGGTTCTCCTTCTGTAGTGATTTGTCTACTAGCCACCATTGTTACTGGACATACTAAAACTGTCTTCACGTTGAACTTCTCTATAGTATCTTTTATCTACTTAGTTTGTCTTAGTTACATTCCACAGTTCCATTATAACTTGATTAGGGCTTCCTTAACATTTCCTAGTTCTTTGTCATATTCACAAATCTTTGTCAAGATTCACCAAGATCTTCTTTATTTGTACCAGTTTTGGCAAGACTACCACATGTGATTTCTTCCTGATAAATTGTAGTATTGATGTTTGGTTTAAAAGTATTGTTGATAATGGTACTTACAGATTAATTAGGAAGTAAAACTGATATAGTTAATTCTTTTAAAGAATTTATTGTGTCAATGAAATCTTGAAAAGGAAAGTGATTCTCATTGAAAATCACTTGTTTTGAGATGAAAATTCTCCTATAAGAGTTAATGCATTTGTATCCTCTGTGTAAATTATTGAAACCAAGAAACACTTATATAGTTGTTTGAAACTGGAGGTTATTTTGATGGTACAGTTTGAGACAAGGATAACAGACATAGTCAAAAGGTTTTAAGTTTCCATAGTCAGATCTTTCTTGTAAACCAATGAGTATGGACTTTTGTTTGGATTTATTGATGATGGAGCCTATTGATTAGGTAAACAATAGTTGAGAAGGTTTTCTGCCAGTAGTTGATAACGAATTAAAATACCGTTATTTGCCATGTGATTTTGATGCTAAAAGCACCCCTTTTGACTTAGAAACTTGCTTGAACTCATATATTTTAAGTAAATTATGTGAATAGGAGAGTTGAGGTTGATTTTAATTGTTTTATAACAATTTCCTCTTGTTTTGACAGAGATTGAAGCAATAATGGAAGAAGAAGTGAAAAGCCAAGAAGATGGAGCTCAAAAGAGGTAAAAAAGGCATCAAGAAGGAAGAAAACATGAAGCTCAGGCAACAGAAACGCGAAAAAAGCGAGCTGAGAATCACTACTGGTCGCCCTGGCGACGGACGCTCGAAGCCCAGGCGCTGAAAACTGACGCCCAAGCGCCACATGACCCTTGATTCACGCTGGGGCGAGCTCCCTGCGACGCTTGAGCGTGACTTGACGTGGATCGGACCCTGTTTCTGCTTTGATTTGATTCTTTTTGGACCGGGCCGCATTTTGGGACACTTCTGGCACTATTTAAAGGAACCTGGGGCTCTAGGTTTTGCATCCCTGTCAGAATAGAGCATACAATACACTCCTAGCCAAATTCTTAGTCTTTTCATTCTTTCTTTTCTTCCATTGTTCATAAGTTCCCCCATGTCTATTGGGAACTAATTTCTATTTGTTGTTGGGGAATGATGTAACCTTGTGAACTATCATGTATTTGAATTTGTTCTTAATTCCATAAGTTTTATTTCATTATTTGTTAGAGTAATTCATCTGTTTTATTCTTGCTTATATAATAACATTATCTGTGAGTTGCATGAGTGTCGGGAGGTTCCTTTCAATTCAGGTCCTTGTTGAATTACTCCTAAGAGTTATATTGCTCACAGATGAGTCTTGGTCGTCTTAACCTCTTGATCTTCACATCTTTTTACTAGGAATGCTAGGAATTGCATGAACTGGTAATTAAGGACATGCTTATTGACAGAGGGATCGGGCTTAAGTGTCTTCGTGGGGGATGTTAACATTAATGAATAAAGAGGAATTCTTATATACATAAGAGGGAACTTGGTGAAATCTAACCCCAACAACATAACCATCTCATATAAATCAACCTTCGTTCATCTTTGTGCTCTTTTGCCATTGATCAATTGCAATTTATTTTCTTTATTATTTCAGCACCACAAATCCATGATCTTCGTTATATTAAGTCTTAATTAATCTTGTTTTCACACGACTGTTCAACGTCGAGAGTCCTCTGGGATACAATACTTGGTCTTACCATTTTATATTACTTGTGCGACTCGGTACACTTGTTGATTTGCCCCAACAGTAGTATAGGTGCATTTTGGCTTGTGCTAACAGGGTTAGGACTTTAGTTTTTATGTTAAACTAATTTTTACCCATAACTTTGAAAAGGGTAAAGGTATGTATAGTTTTTTATTTTTGCTTTAAGAGAATAAATCATGTAAATCTACTAAAATCATCAATAAAATGAACATAATATTTGAACTCAAATGGATACATGATTGGAGTAGGACCCCAAAAATCAATATGGATTAAATCTAAAATTTCGCTAACATCTTGACAAACTTCAAAAAATGTGAATGAGTCATTAGATCATGTTTTCACATTGCATTCCTTCAAAACCTTTTCCAAAACTTTATTGTTGGGATGTGTAAGTTTCCTATTTCAACTTTCTTTAAGAGACATGTAGACATACGAGTTTTTATTGTCACATAGTTGATACAAATCATTTTTGAGTTTCCCTTTTAGAAGAACTTTCTCTATCAGTTTGTCTTTAATAAAACAATAATTTTCATCAAACTCAACAAGAATATTGTTGTGAGCAATCAATTAGAGATACTCAACAAATTTTTGGTGATTTCTAGAACATAAAAAGTATCATGCAAATGAAGATTATTCAATTTTGTTGATCATGAGGTCATTACTTTTCGTCCTTCACCATTACCGATAAGTAAACAATTCTTACCATTATTTTTACCAAGTTCTTGAATTTTGTGACTTTGGTGAGTCACGTGGTTTTTGGCTTCACTATCAAAATATCATTCATGATCTTGACCTTGATAGGGTGAAGCCATGAATACACCGTGTGTTCCTTGTTTTTCACGGTCAACAGATGAAGTTTTCCTTGTATAAGACTTATCAATTCGGTAATAACATTGTATAACAGTGTGACCAATCCTTTTGCATACCTTTCATATTGGTTTAGATATCCTACCTCTTCCTCTGCCACCTCTCATGCTTCTGAAATTAAAACATCTCTAATCACTTTGGGATCCAAACCTGTTACCTTTAGACTCGTGCTAGCAAATTTTGGAGAGGCATTAAGATTAAAATTGCTAAAATTATTGAGTTAATCTAATCGACTTCGTTAACAATAGAGTTTGCAGTTCGACTCAACTGATGTTAACCTGATCAGACAGTCTAATAACCACGAGATTGTAATCAAAATCCAAATCATTTAGTGTCTCAATGATTAAATCATAGTTATAAATTGTTGAACTTACCAACTTTAGCTTATCAGTAAGGTTTTTCATCTTGTCAAAATAGTGTTTCGTGTCTCCTTTCTATGTGTTGTGAAATTCATATTTAAGATGGACGATTATGGATCTGGTGTGTGCACCAGCAAGGCTTTGAGTTTTATCCCAAATTTGTTTAAATGTTTCACACTTAATTAATTGAGTTGCAATGTCAATTGACATAAAATTTACCAGTCATCTTAAAATGGCTTGATTTGGACTTCTCAATCCTCATGACTATGATTGAATTTTATTGTCGTGTTATTCACAAAAATGACTATAATTAGTTTTTATATATATATATATATATATATTATTTTATTGAGTAGCTTTTCAAGACTGTTATTTAAATATTACTTAAATGTTAACTCCATGTCAAATATTAAAAATACAAGTTAGAACTTTTAAGATTAGTGTAAATAGGAAAATAAAGGTTTAAGTTATTTAAATCTTTTTTTATATATAAGTCATGAATGTGTATATACACAAAGAGAATAACAAGGGATAGATTTTTACAATATTAAAAAAATATCAAAATACACTCAAAATGAAAAAAAAAAAAAATCACCCAAATGACTCTCTCATATGTAAAATAAAAGTCCTAATATCCACTTTGCCAAAATCATGTTTCTTAAATACATTTATTCAGCTTAAGTTAAAGCAAGGCACATAAATAATTAAATATAAATTTTATTTATCGTCTAAAACATGTGACTTGGCTCGAGAAAAACACTTCAAACTAATTATAAAACGAATTATATGTATTGAAGCATAATAAATTCCCAAAAAGTTGTGGTGATGCCTAAAATAAGTTGTTTATAGTAAGATAAGATAAAACTTTGTCAATTTAGTGGTTATAGAAATTATCCTAAAAGATTTCTTAGATAACAACAAACATGTCTCTCACAAAAGCACATGTGTTCCATTCTTTATGTTGAAAAGTAAAACAAAAATTCAGAAGTGATATCAAAAAACAAAAAATATTAATCTCATTTAAGATAGTAACTTTTTTATTACACTTTTTTCTCAATTCAAAACAAAATAATCTGAACTCAATATACTTTGTAAACAAAAATTTCATATAATATATTTATAAGTAATATTACTACAAAATAAGTCTAAACCTAGACTAGAAACCACCATATGCCTATGAAAATAAATTACTCATACTTAATTATATCCATAACCGTTTAAAAGTAAATAAATTTAACTACTATTAAATTATAACTAAATATGTCTAATTTTACTACTCATGTGACGAAAGGATTAATGTTCTATGCAATTTTTCAATAGGATATTTTTTTATCAATACATTTTGAGTCTAATGACCTTCAACAGACTAAATTATCGATCTAAATATTGGGTGAAACAAGCTTAATATTCTCATTGAAATAACCGTATGGGTAAGTTTCTCTCCAACCTTAAGGCATCCATTATTATAAGTACATCACTATATATAATAAGTGTCAACTAAGCATAGTTTGGACCTAAATTTTAGGATTATTTTAACAATTATAATTCTTTAATGTTACATTTTATTAGTTTTACTTAATTATTTTATTTCAATGTTATTATTGTGATTTAACTTTTTTAGTTATTTCATATTCAAAGTTTTGTAAAAAATAATTTTCATTCAACATAAGTCCTAGACATATAAGACATTTGTTCGAGTGAAGCTTCAACTTGGAGCGAGCCTTCATAGCATTTTTAAGTAAGGCTTGACTTTAATCATTGAATAGAATTTAAGTAAGGCATGCTTTTAATCAATGAATAAGTACTATTCACATAAGTAATTGCGATGTTAATACTTGATTTGTAACCCTTACATATTTGAGTTTTAAGGAAAAAAAAAATATCCTAGATGTTCTAAATTTAGAATTAGAGAATAAAGAAAAATTATACACATAAAGCTAAATTAGTAGAAACATCATGTTTCACTTTTAATTTTTTTTTTTTAATATTTGGTATAAGTATTAATTCATAAGTAGTTAACCATATTATTATTTAAGGTTAATATAGTTGTTACACTCATGTAATTTTTTTTTTCTTTTTCAACAAAATTGATTAATTTATTTAATTGTTTTCCCTTGTTTGTTTTTTAATGTTTATTTGGTCTTATCAATCAACTCGTGATTTCATAAATTTAATTTCACGAATCCATCATTTTAAGGGAATTGCTTCCTGCACCCTTTCATATCTCTTCATGCCCTCCATAATTAATGTGTAATTCTAAGAATCTATTTGGAAATATTTCATTTAACCCTTTCATTTATCCCCGACCTTTCCCACTTTGTTGTTCTTTACTACGACGTGTTGTCTGCATTGAGTCAATAAGTCGAGCCGATAGCAATGAGTTAGGTCAGATATGATAGTGTTTACCTGTAACTTGATCCGTTGGATAAAATTGTGCTCACAGATACCAATAAAAAATAAAAAAGAAATATTTTATACATTTTTAAAATAAAATTTAAATAGAATTAATATATATATAATATAAATTAAATATAAATTAAAATTTAATTTTAATTAAATTTAACTTGATAAAATATAATTTAATTTAATTTTTAATTAAATTTAATTAAAAATATATAAATTATTTTTTTTCGGGTAACGGAAACCCGCGGTTAAGTAGTATACTACTCATACCTGACCCGTTTAGAAATGGATATTAAAATACCTGTTACTCACTACTCGCGGATAATAAATATCCGTGAATAGTAATTACCTACCATGAATTTTACCCGCGAATACCCGTGTTCACGGATTTTGTTGTCATTCCTACTCATATGGTGTTTTGCCATGCTACCTTGGGTACCAATTCATACCATTACAAAGGAATTGGGAAAGTGTAGTGAGGTAAGTTGAGGAAATGGTCTATTGAGGTGTATGAAACACGAAATCCAAAAAGGGATGGTGCATACGAGTGACAATGTGCAGTGGAATGGAATTTGAGCTCATGTGTGCAAATAATTCAAAACTCTATTTCTTTTTAAATGCGTCTCACTCACACATGATCTGTTTTGTATTTGTAGTTTTTCTTTCTTTCTCATGAAGTACACAAAGTGTTTAATACATCATTTTTTCTTATCTCACAACAACACACTCACAGAGTGGTCTCAATCACTTCCTGCATAACTATTAAATTTGATGATAATGTAATAGTATAGAATTTTAGCCACTTCATCTTACTAAACTGTTAAACCGGTATGAAATTTGAAAAAATTGTTCCACTATTACATACAAGTGAAAAAAAATTGTAAAATATAAAATTTGTCGTTAGTTTTAAAATAAAAATTCAAGTTAAGTATGTGGGCTGACCCCAGGTCTGTGGATCAATTTCAATGTGAAACAAACCAGTATTTTTAATCCATATATTACAGATCAAGTATAGTCGAAAAAATTTTTGGACAATCTTGGAATCGTATTTCCAGTACATATTATGAATTTGTTCTTCAACTTACTGGAAAATAACTTTTATAAGTATGCCTACTAGAAAGAGAAATCTGAATTATATTTTTCATTTCACATTTTTTATTTTGGGATGCAAATTTCTTTTATAACGGAATTGATTTTTGAGAATGAAATTTTTGACTATGTGATATTCTTTTTCATGAAGAACAATTATGCAGCATACTTATTGCATGACATTTAAAATTGAAATTTTGAATTATATTTTTTGAAATAGTAACTCAATGTAAAAAATTCCTAATTTTTAATCTTTTTTTTCTCTGAGTTGTTTCACAATACAAAATTTTCATATTAGCAACATGAAGAGCAACGTAAAACACCTTAGACATCCTTTAGGCAATCGATGAAATCCTAATTTTATATAAATAAAGACCTAATTGATAACGAAAATAAGTAAGAAACTTATTTAAGACTTTTTAATAAAAATAGAATCATCGAAAATTATTTATTTTTACTTTTGTTTTCAAATCTTAGATTTATTTATTTTTATCTTTTTTCTTTACAATTAGTGAGTTTGCCACTTTATCCTCATTTTTCATTTACTAATTGATACAATTTGGTTATCAAAATACAAACATATAATTGACATTTAATGGATTGTTGTGAAGCTCTTCTCACTTTAGTTTCTAATGTTTCACCATTGATATATTTGCTGTCATCAATGTTTTAGAGTTTCCACGTTACAAAGACTTGCACAATATAAGTTGTTATTGTGAGAGTTATACCGTGTAAACAAATTCTTCTTTTCACAAAATTAGAACGTTCCTTTTACCTCTAGTAGATAACCTTTGAATGTTCAAGAAATATGTAAAGATTTTTTTGTTGTTTTTAAGATCGGAACATAATTTTCAAATTCTATTTATATTTTCTAATATAATTAAACAAAAAATATTTATGCAATTAAAAAAATATTTTTTACATATTTTTATATTTCAACTAAATTAGTCATTTTAAAATAAACCATAATTAAAATAACATTTTAAAGCACAAAACTCAAACAAAAACTAAATTTAAAAATTAAATGAAAACATAATTGTGTACTCATCATCTTTGTTTCTATTTAAGCAAGTAAAGAGTGTTGAGTAATAGCGATATCTTATCAATGGCAATTCCTTGCTTTCTGCAGCCATTGGAGTTGTTCAAAATGGAGTTTGAGTACAATAGGTTTTTTGAATTGAACCTTCCCACCATTTGACTTCCCTTATTTTCAACAAAGTTTAAAAAATAAATAAAAAATAATTTCATGTAAGCTTCCAATTAAGTGGATAAAATTAAAGCAAAAAATAATGGGTTAAATATGATTTCTCTAAATCAAAATTCTTCTATTCTAATTTTAAAAATAATGGGTCAAAAATAAGGCATGTTTAAAAATAATGAAGAATTTTTTTTCTAATTTTAAAAATAATAAAAAAACTTTATTCTAATTTTAGAAATAAATTTGATTTTTTCTTCTAATTTTAGAAATGAATTAGAATTTTCCTTCTAATTTTAAAAATAATTAATAATTTTCCCTGTAATTTTAAAAAAAAATTCTCCTAATTTTAAAAATAATAAAAAATTTTACTTCTAAATTTAAAATCATGAAAACTTTTCCTTTTAAAAAAGTAATAAATAATTTTCCTTCTAATTTTTAAAATAATAAAAAAATTTCTTTCTAATTTTAAAAGTAATGAAGATTTTTTTTTAATTTTAAAAATAATGAAAGAATTTTATTTTACTTTTAAAAATAATAAAGAATTCTTTATCTAGTTTTAAAATAATTAAAAAAATCTTCTAAAATTTAAAATTGCGACGAAACTAAATAAAATTAATAAAATTTGAAACAATATTAAAACAAAATTAACAAAAATAAAAACTAAATTAAATAAAAATAGCAAAAAAAAAATTAAATTGAATACAAAATACATAACACGTCAAACTAGCACTCACACATGATTCTTAAATTAAACATAAATTATGAAAATTAAGATCACATTAACTATTAAAAAAAAAAATCTTAACAAAATTGATAAAAATGAATAAAAAAAATGATATTAAACCTCCAAAAACTTAATGTTCACAAACTTCTTCTTTTAAAAAAAAATCAGAACCTTTTTGTCACCTCAAGTGATTGCCGAGACCTTCTTAATGGTCTATTCTTCTTCCATCTTTTTCTTACCTTTTTCTTCTCCTTTGAATTAACTTCTCCCTTATTTGTATTCTCTTCACAGATGCACACAGCTAAATCCTCCACACATAACACACCACCAAGCAGCCCCAAATCGATAACGTATCATTCGTTTTATTTGTTGGATACATTAGGGTTTTTCAAATTAAACCTCACCCCATATGTCTTCCTTCATTTTCAACAAATAAATTAAAAATACAAAAAATAATGAATTTAATAGGTAAAAATGAGGTAAAGAAATATAATTTCTCTAAAGAAAAACTGTTTTATGAGTAAAATCAATATATTTAATCAAGAGATAAATACAATATTATTTGAATATGTTTGTTTAATATTTTAACGAATTTTTAGAATGGTCAAATAATCCAAAGAGAATTTAAAATTAGGTATTAACAAAAATATGTTTAGATTGAAATATGGAAGTAGGTCTAACTGGAGGGTGTTGGATACCTATTTAAATAGCAATTTGGACGATGCACTGGAATGAAAAAACTCTCCTCCTTAAGAACACGAACGTGGCAAGTCTTATTTTGTTTCTGAAAATGTTTTACATGGGCTCCACTAATGCCTGAAATGGAACCAAAAAGAAACTATATGCTATCAAAAATTTCGATATCATACAGATTGAACTAACTAACTAAACTAAACTATGAGGACAGTTCAACCACCCTTGTCAACTTCAATTAACGAAATACCAGTGAAGTGGACGCGAAGAAAAGAAAGGTTTTGTAATTCTACTAATTTTCTTTTCAAGTTACCCAATTATTACACCACCAAAACCCATTACTAATCACCCTTTAGATTACTCCTCTCATCTGTTGTATTAAATGGAGCTTTGCCTTCACACATTCTCTCATACATATCTTACCATCGTTATTACCAACTTTCTCATTCTATCACGCTTTTGTTTCTACACAAACTGAGGACAACTCAGCAACTAGTTAGCTCAAGAACAAACATACATTCAGTTGGAAAATGGTGATCATGGAACGCACAGAGATTGACACTCGTGCCCCATTCAAGTCTGTCAAAGAAGCAGTTATGTTGTTCGGAGAAAAAGTATTAGTTGGGGAAATTTATGCCAACAAGCTCAAAGAGGTTCTCTCTCATTTCTCTTTCTACTATTTAGTTTTCATGTACTTTCAGTTAATGAGAGAAATCATAGCAGACACAATAGTTAACAAATTTGTCATACATATTAAGTGTAATTGTTTTCTCTTCCTGTATCAATGTATTTACCTTGGCTAAAATGTTATTATGCTTTAAGAACATGCATATAGCAATTACCTCCGGATTGCAAAAGATGTGTGTTTGTTAATTAATTTTTGTCGTGATCATGCATGTGTCTCGACTGATTAAGATGCAAGTTGAAGGGAGTGCACAAACCAGAGGTGGGGCAATGGCAGCTGAGCTGGAAGAAACAAAGCAGAGTCTTGAGGGAGCAAGAGAAGAAGCTAGCATGCTGGTTCAGCGCATCAAGTCCCTGAAGAAGGAACTGGAACAAACAAAGAAAGAACTTGAAGACACAAAAGCAAGGGAGAAAAGGTTGCTGCAGGGACGGGATGATCCAGAGATTGAAGACCTCAAGTTCATTGCAACCAATGTGGAAATCAAAACACCAAGCAATGAGGAGACAGTTGAGTTCCAAAGGAGAAGATATGTGAAATTCGCTAGTCCTCATGCACTTGCTCATGTGATTCCTAACAAGGGTGAATTGCTTGGGAGACCCCCTTCTGTCAAGAAGACTAAGAGGAAGCCACTGATGCCTTTGATAGGATGGCTTTTCTCTAAAAAGAAAGGAAGCCACGAAATTGACTCTCCCAAAGCCTGAAAAGTCCTTCTCACCTTCTTAGTTCCCTAACTTGCCTCTATTCTTCTTGAGTTTTCCACAAACATGTGTTGTGTGCCCTCAGTTTTTCAGATTAATAATTACACCCTCGTTTTTTTGTTCTTTGTTTATGAGGCGAAAGTTGGCCCCTCTCAATTTTGTAAATTTGTACTTCTAATTTGCTTCCTGAGCTGGCCTGCTTTGGACTTTGCTTGGTAGAACAAGAGCTTCTGGAACAGTATGAATTCCAACATGGAACAATAAAGTGCTTTTGGGTATATTGTATTCTGTATACTCAGGAACATATATCTACATCTACCACTTAGTATTTTTTTTTGGTCAACAACTAAACCCAGCACTACTTTTTTATCTGTAGAGTCATAAGTCCTCTTATCCGTCACGAGTACTCAGCATACATTAGCCAAAGACCACTACAAAACCGACACAATATGTTTGTAAGTCTAAAAACAAAGTTTATCATGGAAGCATTTTTAACTATTTTATTAAATTTTAATTACAAATTAATTAAATTTTAAGAAAAAAGTATTGATGATAAGCACACGCTTATCATCATGTTAGATTTAAGCTAGCCAACGATAAAAGCTTTATATAAGTAATAAATAAATTTTTCACCGATATGTCTGGAAAAAAGGCCTAGGAGGTTTTCTGCTTGATACCAGGAAACAAGTTCTTCCACCACAAAATTGTTATGTACATTTAAGTTAGATTTTTAAAGGATTAAACGGGATATTAAATATAAATTTAACATAAAATATTATAATCATCAAAGTATGACCCATACACATCTACAACCAATACAGACTTTACGCAGAAATGCTATTAAACATGTCCGTTATTCTAAAACTTTAATATTTTCTGCAGATAAAATATATTCAACACAATCTACAACGAAGACTATATACATAATTATTCATCCTTGATCTTCCAAGTTTGACCCCAAAGGGGGAGCCCAAAAAATTATAAAATGGAAAATCATATACATTCATAACCAGAGGGTGGTTTTGACAGCTGAGGTAGCCCTTCCACCAAACTTAATTGTCTTCTCAGCTTAACAATGTGAGCTTGCACCTAGGACATGGCAATAAAGTCAACAACCGTTAAAAGACTAAACATTTAAAAAAATGCTTTCAAGCTGTAAGACAGAGAGGCCCACATGTGCAACTGCAGTAGTTAAGTTAGTGCTCACTTCATTTGCATCCAAAAACAATGCCAAAGAAATAAAACATTTAGTGAAAACCACGGACTGAATCATTAGGTTTCACCATCCAATAAAAGCCTCCTAGACTTTGTTAAAAGATTATCTTGATTAGTTGCACATCAGTATCAGTGAATTTAATATATTTACTTTCATATGGTAACCACCTCATAGCGCATAAAATAATATTACTTTAAGGAACAGGAAGAAACGGCATAACATAGCATAGCATCCACAAGAAACTAATGCACAATAAAAGCCACTAATAAATCCCTAGAATAAAACTACCAAGTTCAAGAGGTATGATAGAATAATTGAATAATGAACAATAACCTGCTGGCGTGCTGCTGCAAGTTTTAAGAGCTCATCCGCCTCAGAGAAGTTCAAGAACCACTGGCTTAGAGAATGATCTTTGGTGTCACCTCTCTCCTTGTCACTCACAGTATCAATTGGTACTGCATAAACCATAATAAGGGAAAGCTTAAGGGTATAAGTCTTAAGGGGCAAAATTCGAAATAATGGTAGGAATGGAAATAACATTCAAAGCAAATTACCAGGACTTGGTAAATTCAAACCAGCAGGAAGCCTAGGCACATTAACAGCAGGATGATTCTGTATACGTGCAAGAAAACCCTCAGAGGGTTCAGGAAAAACAATCTCATTATAAGATTCAACAACTACAGGTTTTTTTGTAGACTGGGGGCCAGATTCATCTTCTGGATATAATTTCAAATGGTGATACCTACAATATCGAAATTCATGAACATAAATTAGTAAAATAATGTGATCGTCCAAGTAATAAGTAGAGAATAAGCCACCTATTTCATGTGTGACGTATTGCTCTTTCTCCTATGAAATCTCTAAGTAAAACAAACTACTCAAGTAGCCCTAAAAGTATCAGAAATCATGCTAAATAGCATCTAACATATTAAATCAACCTTCAAATTAATTCTTAAAATGTACTCAAATAGTTCGAGAACGAAATTGATGTTTATTCAATCAGAAAAATACGAAGACCTCAAAAGAAGCAATCGAAACTCACAAATCCAACTGTTTTTCACAGACATCACTGTGGAAATAGAGAGTGATGGCTATTTCAAATTCACCCCAACCACTTTCTGACAACTCAAACGGTGGCGACTCCACAACTCTAGTGGGGTTATTAAAACTAGGATGTAATTGAAACACAACCCGCTTAATCACCACCCCAAGATCTTCATTCGAAGCTCCGCGTACATAGACTGTCCACTTGTGTGACTGAGACCTGGTAGAAACGAAGGATTAGAGACTATAGCAAAATCCAGTGACCCAAGAAAGAAAAAGAAAAAAGACACAAACAGAGACCCAACTTACTCACTGGCCTTCCTACCAAGATAGAATGCAATGGTCCCATACACTATCGGGACACAAATTTCAACATCTTTGATCCTATTGTTCGCATTCTGAACCAAAATAAAATCTTTAGGGAAAAAACTCGGTACCCAAAAACCAAAAACGTGGGAAAAAGAAACCAAGAAGGAAAGAATCATGCAGACCTAGAAGAACAATGAGACAGAATTAGGGTTGAAGAAATTGATGATATAAGCTGATTACCTTCTTGTCGGAATCCTCAGACGGTATTGCAATTTTGAGGCGAGAGGGTTTAATGGCAGAAGCACCATCATCAGACAAATGCTCGCCTTGTCTCTTGAGGGGTAACGGTTGAGAGTGAGACATTTGCCAATTTCAGTGTATTGTTTTGGTTTTCCAAAATTGAGAAAGATACAAGCCAGAAGAATGAAGTTTAGGGTTTTACAGAAATTGTTGGCACTCGTACTGCCCGATTCATACGACTAGACTATGCCTTGCTTGCTTTGATCCTCGGCAGTTGTTCGGTTTTTTGCGTTACTCTTGAAAAAAAAAAAAATCTGGAATGGTAGCTCTCTCTGCGTGACAAAGTCCAGATATTTTAACTTAACAAAAGAAATCCAAATTTTTCAAGAAAAAAGGTGATGAAGAAGAAATAACTCCTTTACGAAAATATATTAGAGTATTTAGTCTCAATTTACCTTTGTATCACTGAAAATAAGTTGTAGTTATATTTTCATTACACTAAAGTATATGTAATTTTATTATTTTCATGAGTAATTAATTAAAAGTAAAATGATAATAATAATGTTTAAAAGAATATATATAATTATTTAAAAGTAATATTAGAAAAAAAATATCTTTTGATGATTGAAAATTCTTAATAAGCAATTACTTGACTTCTTATTTTAAGATCACTAGTCAGTTAATTCAAATAAAACATCTTTTATTTATAAAGTTTGAAATCTCAATGTTTTCACATTTTTAATGTAACTTTTTTCAGTTTATTAGTAATAGCGATTTAAGAGTTAAAACTTGCATATTATTTTGTGAGTTACTCGTATATTCTAAAGTTTAAAGTATAACAATCACCCAAAATATAAAATAATTTAGGATTAATATCAACAAAACACCTTGGTGTTTTCATTTCATATTAAATTCATTATCATATCCTTGTCATCTGAAGTCTTAATATTAAGTCTAACATTTTTTTAATTCATTTATAATACATCAAATGACTTTTTCCCTTGTATAATCTACTTTTAAAAATTCTAAAATATACTTATTAATTTGTATTAGAATTTATGAAATTTTCATACAAAATAAAGCAATGTTTAAAAAGAAAGTATGGAGTCAATGAATAAAACTAATAGATGAGAAGTCACAGAAAATAAGAAGAAACAAATCAAAATTGATTAGTAAGAAAATAGAAAAAACTTATCAATCTCTATTTTCTAAACAAATTTATAGAGGTATTTTTATAATTCATCAATCTCTTCACATCCAACTGTAATTAATAACAAATTGTTCATTTTGGACCTTGACAACATAACTTTCAAGATTAATACTTTATATCATTTTTGTCTTTTACCATTTAAATTACTTGTCTCGAGAATATGATAAAGATTGACTTAAGTGTTAGAATGTTTTTTATAAATATATCATATTTATCGAACAAAGGATAATCTGAATCAAAAATCGAACAAAAACGAATCCAAGTAAAAAATCGAGCAGATGAAAACTCGCTTGAACCCCTCAAGAAAAAGAGTAGAGAAGTGGTCTTGTGAAATTTATGAGGTCCTGTAACAACATCTTTCATCTCAAATATAGAAAGTTAGAGATGAATTTTTACTTTGATGAGTTTTATGACTTCATTTTTCCAACCTTCTTCGTATTTCTAGGAAACAAACAGAATTAGGATCAAATGAAGTTACATAGTCTTTAGCTTAATTTCAAAACACTTTTATCAAAAATTCCAAGCTCTTGATCTTTGTCCCATAACTGTGACAAACTCGAACACTTAAACCTTTCGGCGATATTCATGCGTTTTTTTGTGAGTTTCAATGTTCTGGTGTGACGCGTTGGGTTGGGAATTGAGTTTTTTAGCTTCAACGTGAGACATAGTAATAGATAAAATGACATTGTTGCACTCATTTAACCCCACGGGCATGATTCTCACGCATGGAAATTTCGTCCTTGTCCCATCGATGATGAGCACGGCTGTGAAGATCGACAACATTTTCCTTTGCGTTCAGCTAATGTTTCACATGTTCGTATTGATAATTAGCTGAGTGCAGCTTCTTAGGGACAATGTGATAGTACTGGAGATTCCACATTTGAATAGAGATAACAGATTTATAATGTGCGTGAATGCTAATCTCATTTGAGAAACTGATTTTGCAAAGCTAAATTAAATTAAGGTTTTCTTCTTAAAATAACATAAGCGTCTTGCGTTGGCTAAATGCGGTCACCAGATAACTAAAATTGAATTTAGAAAACTAATACAGAGAAACTAAACTAAAAACCACACTAAATTGCTCTCTGTTCTTTACTGACGTTTTAGTATCTATAATAGCAATCTACTTTGAGTTTTAACAGCTTCTGGTGTGATATATCCATTAGTTTTAGTCGTTTTTTTTTTTATTAATTATAAGCTAAATAGTATTCAAATATATAAACAAGTGAAATAAACTCAAGTACCTAAACCCTAAAGTTAAATGAAATGACATTAATTAACTAGTTAATGATGTGAGGTTAGGATTCAGGCTCAAGGTATTTGGAGCAACAGACACCCCTTTCTCATTTTTTTTCTTCCCCGTGAAAGAGCACGCTAAGTTTACATTCCAAGCACAAGTATTTTCTGTGTTCAATCTTAACAACAATAAATGGCAACAGAAAATAAAATCAAGGCATTAATGATGTTTATGGATAACCCTTGTTTAATGCCTCTTCTGGATGAGAGGACCTTGTTCATTATCCAGTGAAGCTTTCACTTTAGATGCCTCCATTGGTCAGCATAAAACGCAAAGCAACCATCCCTCATGTGCTATGGCATTTACATGTTTGAAGCACTTAAGGCCATTACCTTACATTGTTCATTCAATGCAAGAAGTTGAGCCTCTTTCTTGTCAAGCAGTGCACTCAACCTGACATTCTCTTGCATAAGTTTCTGAACTTCAGCCTCTTTCTGCATCTTCTCACCCTCTAATTGAGTGGTCTTTGCAACTAGCCTGCTCCAGAGGAACATCAGGCAATAAGAAATGAATGTACATATCAGAGACAGAAATGAACATTGTAAATGACAATTCAAATGAATGTTTAACTGCACCATAGGCAAATGAGTGGATGTTCACAGTCAAGGTGTGTTTGTAAAAGGAAGGGTGGTCATGAATTGGCGTTGAGTCATTGACGGCTATACAAACACACTCACCTAGTCATCAACATTTTACAACAAACCACCACAAGACCCAAGTTATTTTAACATAATAACAGGCTTATGGACCAGAAACTTTTGCTTCACATATATGCCTACAACACCACGTTAGTATTTACTTAGGTTCCACAGATTATTTCAGTCATATGAATTTTTCCTTCTAAATAAGAGTCTGAGATAGATCACGGCCATGTGCATAACATTATTCTACAAAAGTAGAATACCCGATCCAATAAAATTTAATGATGCCATGGTGCCAAAGTTAACATAAAGTAAATCATATATAAAGCACAAAAATGCAGCATGAAGTATACTGAAGCATGTGAATCAAGCAACTTGATTTGGGTTATTATCAAGACGCTTGATAATATTGTTTATATCAAATAATATACTTACTTTTCAAACAGCCTCTCAATAGTTCGAAATTGTTTCTCCGAAGAAAGCAAGGTTTCTCTTACTGTGATTAGACCACTAACGTATGATTTGAGAGACTCAAATTCTCGCTTCACTCTAGAAAGTTCTTCTTCATTTTCAGCAGCTCGTTCTCTCTGTCTGGTTGTTTCTTCCACCAAGTCCTCAACTCTCTGCCGCATTTCATTTAGAATACTGTTTGTATTCAAAGCAAAACGCTCCATTTCCTCTAATTTCACAGAAACGTTCTCTAACTGGGTAGACTTCCGCTTAATTTCTTCCTGACTTACACTTACTTTTCCCTTTTCTATTGCAGTTTCTGACTCAGCCAAGAAAACTCTTTTGACAAGGGCTTCCATCACATCTGCAACCATTTGTACAGACTTGAGTATCTCTCCTATATAAGCTGCATCTTGTTCGTCAAAGGAACCATGGTGATGGCTAATTTCCATCCAAGATTCTTCATCTGCGTCATCAAATGAAGAAAGGTCAACATTGCTGGACCAACCTGATAATGGTATCCCATTTTTGTCAACAAAGCCTACCCCCTCTAATTGTTTGATGCCACAAGCTGTATGCGCTAGATGAGGAACAGCCATGAGTCTAGCTTTTGATTTCAAGTAAGTCAACAATGTAGAAGCAGTCTTGACTCTTTGCCAAAGAACCTCCAATTCCTTTTTTGCTTCTCCATCTGAACCATGATTGCAAGCCTTTACCTCTGTAAATTCTTTCTGCAATACATGTACTTCGGATTGGCTTCGTGTAATCTCTTGCTTCCATGTTTCATGTGATTCACTCGGCTGGGACTCCATATCTAACAGGTCAGCATTTTCATCTGTTGCCATGCCCTGTCCAGTGTTTCACAGAAATGTCAAGAGCACAATATACATGGAGGATATGTATTGTGTTAAGAAAAAACTAATAAAGGCCAAAATTTCATCGTATGAAACCTTTGGCAAAGCTCCACCAAAGAGTAATCGGGAAGATACTACCAGTTATCTTAAAGTGGGCTTTGAAAGTGATTATATAACTAAAAGGATGCAGCACAGTAAGTTCAAATACATAATAAAACAAAGCAAACAAAAGTAAATCCATTTGTGATTTATTCAGATACATGTCTGCCAGTGTCCTCATTTCAAACACAAGTACCGTGAATACGCCCAAGAACTTTAACATGTTTAAAAATAACGTCTCCGGGAAAGCAACAAGGACAAAATCTATATACTTTGCTTCTTTGAAGCTTCAGAAAGTTAATAGCATCTACCTATATCAACTAGAAGTACTAAAATATTGTAATACAAATAAAAGACAAACATCTCGTTCGTTTGATATCAAACCTCTTGGAATCAGACTTCTACGTCACGCATTACCTGGTTAGCAATGGTTTATGTCTTCAACTTACAGCACACACAAGCAGTTGACTCAACCAATGTTTTTTGACAGAGACACTACAATTACGTTTGAAGCTAGATCTCACAGACAGAGAAAATCGTTCAAGCGGGAAAAAAATAAATAATAATAAACAGACAAATAAATAATAATTAGTGTTTCTGACACTATAAAACAGCCAGAAAAACACAATTAACCTTAACCCAGCTGTTAACTCCTGTGAGCTATAACCTCGAAAAACATTTGTCTCTCTCTCACTCCCTCTCTCTCTCTCTCTCTCTCTTTCTCCTTTTTACTTAAAATTAACTTAAGCTTAGATTTTAAGCTGTAGTCAATTCAGCATAGTTTGGTGAGCAACACAGGCACCGCCCAGGATCAAAACAGCACTTCGAATTGTTAACCAAACAAAATGAACTAAGAAAAGAAAACTCTGAACAATCTCATTGCAGGAAAAGAATCAAAACGTATTTCAAAAAACAAAAGATCTCGCCCCTTTCTCCAAGCTGATCTTGTAGTGGAAGGGGGAAAAATCAAAATTTTACCCCGACCCATAATCATAGGAACAGAGTTGAGACCGAATATCCCCCCAAAAGAGTTAAAACAGGAAATTGAATGCTTAAAGATAACAAAAGTAATTACAATTGTGGAATCTGGAAAAAGGGGATTAAAGTACAACAAAACAATCAAGCAAATAAGAAGGTAACAGGAGCACCTGCTTTGACAAGAAAAAAGTGAGGATCGGTTGAATGGAATGAATATTACAGGTCTGAGTTGGATCGTGTTCTCACTAAGTCTTCCTCTCACTTACATGAAAACGGAAAAGAAAGTCGATGAGAACCAGAATCTGCTGTCCGCAACAGTTTGCTGCTTTACCTTTGAAAATGTGTTTATTTTTTTTCTTACTTCCTTGAAATGAAGGTAAATTAGTCTAATACTCTATGCTAAGCCATTCCATGATAAATCTTAGTATAGGATGTTTCTTAATCTCTTAATAATTATTTTATGAATTATATCAACATTTTTTATTGATTTATAATAACTTATTTCACACTCAACAATACTTATTATTACAAATTTTAATAAAATTAATACGACATTGGATAATAACTTATTGATAACATATTTTAAATTTTATACCATTGTCATGTGTTTAATCAATAATAATGTATTTTCTTATTCATAAAATGAGCTAAGTTTAACATTGCTATTTAATATATAAAAATAATAACTATAATAATAGTTGTTAACATTTAAAAGTAATTTTTGGAATATTATAAACAAAAAGAATATTCCCAAAACATTGAGTAGCAAGTTTGAAGTAATTGAGAAGTTCCGGACAGCTTTGTAGTTGGTATATTGTTGAAAAACAGTGCTACATTTTTTTTTTCAAAATAAGAGTACGTAACGTCAAGGCTTAATCATAAAGTGGTTTTGATAGCTAAAAGCTAACTACACCAAAACATTGGTTACTTGCCCCTGCTTTGCTTAGCGAACAAACTTTACATTTTTTTTATCACATAATTCTGTCTAAAACTTGAAGATGCTTCAAATACATATCTTCTTCTTAAAAATGAACTATTTAGTCTCATAAATGCAAAAATTCATTCTATCCTTCAGCTTCATTATTTAGTCTCCTGATGAATAATTTCCTTTTAGCTTATTCTTAGACTTCATTTGTTGTGTTAGTAAAAGCAAAATTAACGATGTTTGGGTTGTGAGGTCGAATCACCACTAACACTTTCACAATTTGTCTTCTCGACCGTTCGGTTCTACTTTCATATCTCTCTCAATACTTTTCGATCATTGTTTGATCGCACTCCTATGTCTTGTTTTTCTTAAAACCGATCGGTTTGATACCTGTCAAAAGTTCTTTGACGTTCAAGTCAGTGTAGAGTCCACACAGTAAATTTAGGACAATAATAAATGTGCAATAAATGTGAATCGCTTACCTCGTATCTTTTACATGTATTAATAGTTTTTGTCATGGGTCTGGGATATATGGAACTTTACTCACTACCTAATACCGGTCCAATGACCTTAATCACTTCTTACCATAATCCCAGTATAAATCATAGATTTTACCTAACCGTCTGTCCTAAAGCGTCCGGTCATATCCTTATAAATTGATTTCCAAGTTGTCCGGTCCATAAAACTGAACCATTATAATGGAAACTAATTTTTGTTGATGACTATATCATGACGATCCAGTGGCCGTCTGTCCATCTAGTACAAATGGCAACCGGTACATGAGAAATATGATTATCTAAAAAAATAAAATAACATAAAAATATCATGACAACTTCATTGTGTTTTTTTATAATATAATTTATAGGATGATTATATAATAAAAAATTTATTGAGTATTCATTGTGTTATTTTCACTCCCACCATTATTTTATCGATTGAATGGAGCATTGAAAGTTACCTTCATTTCAACCAAGCTTTTATCCTCTGTATTTTCCTTGTTGCTCTATGAAAACTAGGTGGATGCTTTTTGAAAATCCAAGTCCAATCTATGATTGAAAAAAGGTTGTTTCTTCTAACACCCAAAGAAACTATATTGAAAAGAATGGAACATATGTGAAGGCCGATTGTGGAATGACTTTCATTTACTACTTCATAAATAAATTTTTATATTTTTAATATATATATTATTTAAAACTTTTATACTTATATCTTATTTATGTATCGTTACACATTTCATAAAATTACAGATAATTTTTATTATCTATCTTAATTATGTATACGGTATGATGGTTCAGTCGATCATAAATTAGACAATTAATTATAGTTCGCATCGTTTAATAAGTTATATTGAATTTGGTCGACCAATAAACAAATTGATCGATTATAATTGTTTTCAAGTAATCGAGTACATTAAATAACTTAAGAATAAAATATAATTAAACACAGTTGAAATGTAATTATGTCAATAAAATTCATATTAAATATTAAGCGGATTTTTGAGACAAGAGTAAAAGTATGTTTCAAACGATTTAAACAAACAATTTAATACCACTTACATTCAAACTTTGAACACATAACACAATTCAACTCGATTCTCAATCTCATATCCGAAACTCCATGTATATTGGATAACGAGGTTTAACATTGTGATATTGTTGTTTATCTCAAAACGAAGCTAACCCTGACACGTTCGTTATTGGTTAAAAGCTCTTTTTTGTCCCAATTTTGGTTTAGAAAATTCGTTTTGGTCCCTGAGTTGAAATTGTGTTCAATTTCGTCCCAAAGTTCGATTTTAATGTTCAATATGGTCTTTTTCCTTAATAGCGTTAAAATTGTTAACGACAAGGTGTCCAGCTCTGCAACTGCTATGTGAGGTGTCAGTTATTTGCTGAGTGGGCATCCTTTCTAGCCGTTACAAATTTTTAAATTAAATTTCTTAATCAGCTTTTTGATTTTGGGAATAAATGGAAGAGAGTGGATTCAAAATTAGGGTTTTTGATTTCCCAATCTTTTTCCCTTTCTTAACGAGCCATGTCTGCTTCCTATTCTTCTTCATCTTCTTGGAATACCTTGGGTCGTCGTTCTTCTCATCATTCCCCTTGGGGTGGTTCAATGGGGCCAGGGGTAATCCCCATTTGCAATTGTGGTGAGATGACAGTAGTAAAAATGGCTAGAACTCCAAAGAATGTGGGAAGATATTTTTGGGGTTGTCGAAACTACAAGGTAATGTGAATATAAACCCTACAATTTTTGTTGATTAATTAACACTCTGTTTGACATTTTTCTTGTTGATGAATAATAGAGTGAAGTTGGTAATGGCATGTGTTGCAACTATTTCAAGTGGTGCAGTAAAGAAAATGATGACGAAAGGGATGTTATTATTGGGAGGCAAAGGGGGAAGATTTATGATCTGGAAAACGCACTCAAAGCTTCGAAGAAAAAAATCCAATTATTAGTAGCAGTGACTGGTTTTCTTAGTGTAGTTAACATAGTTATGTTTTGTGTATTTTGGTTGAAGGGATGATGTTTGTAGAGGTGGTCTCAGTGTGGTTGAACACTCTGTTTAAGGTCAATGGAGTTGAAATGTTGTGATGTTTAGGTTATGGCTATATTTGTTGTAGTAAATGATGAAATTTTATACATTAAGTAATTGTTCAATTTAGTCCCAGTTTATGTTTATTAGTTATAAATTTGGTCCCTATTTTCACTACTGATGTGTTGTTAAAGCAATAAAACACAACATGATTGAAATTGTAGAAAGCATTAAAATCATAACTTTGCATAAACAGAACCAACGTAATCAGAACATTGATCAATTCCAACAAATTAAGTGGTTAAGGTTTGACATCAAAAGAAATTTAAAGCACGTCCAAAACATATCGTGTGACTAATGTTTACCACACAACTGACCAAATCCAAATAAACAAAAGTACATCAATTTTAGAACATTATAAAAGTTGTTGTCTTCTAATGGGTAACTTGTCAGGCCTGATTGGTGGGGGTTCAGATTGTTGTGTCATTTCCTCATTAGGTGGTTGGGATGGTTGTGTAATTTCCTCAGTTGGTTGTTGGGGTGGTGGTTGGGATGGTCCTGGTAGGTCTGTTTGATGTTGAGTAGGGCATTTATTTCTCTTATGTCCAACTTCACGACAAATACTACATTTCTTCCTGTGGCCACCTTTAGTCATCTGGGTCTCATCCCTTCTTAGCTCCCATTGCTCCAACCTTCTCTTCTTCTTTGGTCTGCCAGGTAATTTTCTGTTGAGTGGTGGGAGGACGTCTACGTAGGGTGTTCTTTCCCATAACAGGTGGCCGTTCACTGGAAATATGATGGAGGCATATGCTTCTTCATACGTTGATCGTCTGAACCAAATGGGTACATAGTTTTCTGGATCTAAATTTAGGAACTTCATGGCTGCAATTGCATGGCAGCATGGGATCCCAGTAAGAAGCCATTTCCTGCACGTACAATCTTGGATGTCCAGGTTAACTGCAAACTTGTTTGTAATCTGTGCATAATGCCTAACTTCAAATATTTTTTCAGCAGACCAACTGTCATTAAGCCATAAATGAACAGAAGTTAAGAAATATTTGATGAATAACGATCAGCCTAGCATAAGATCCAATGTGAAATGAAAAGCATACCTTGGGATCCAATTTTTTGATAAATTGGCCTCTTTTGTAAGTCTCTTTCTAATCTTGGGGCATATATCAAAGTCCATAGTACATGATTTCGTTCTATTGGTTGCCCATCTTTTCATGAGGAAAACTCTAATTTCTTCAAGCATGGTTATAACGGGCTTTCCTCGTGCCTCAAGAATCACACTATTAAAACCTTCACTCATGTTATTGGTTAGACTATCACAAACTGACCTACCTGTAAATCTAGACCTTGACCAATATCTGTTACAAGCAAAAAAACAAGCAATTAATCGGGTAGCAATCAAGCAAGCACCTCAAATTTTGCTGCAGCAACTAATTTTAACCATAAAAGTGCCTAAAATTTGGAGAACATAAACATCGAAAATGCACAGAACACTATAGATTCGAATTAGACTTGCACAAACATGTTTAACAGGTGAATATAAACTTGTTTGGCTAGTTTTTCTTGGCAGATTACACTTGTAACAAAATCTGATATATGCAGATCATGTGCACTTCGAAATAAGGAACTCCAATACCCAAAATTTGAGGCAGATTGTCCAACGACTTAGAAACAATGCAAATGACTCCAAAAGAGCACTAGAAAGTTGCTCAAAGTATAAAAAATAAGTACTGGATGGTTTGCAAAGAGTTAGATATTACCTTGGCGGGGCGACAACAATCAGATGTTTGTAAGCCTCTTCATTCACTTCCTTCATATTTAGCATCTCTTTTTCCCAAGCTTGGGGATATGTACTTGCAGCAGCTTTCCACATTAGATTCTTCAACTTTTGGCCAGAGAACTTCTTCCTAAAATTTGCATACATGTGTCGCATGCAAAATCTATGCTCTGCCTTAGGTAAAAGTTGTTCAATAGCTGGCAGCAAACCCTATTTATAACAGGGACCAATTTGAACATTTTTAATTGAAAGCAGGGACCAAATTGAACATTTTAATTGTAAAAAGGGACCAAATACAATAAGAATTGTACAATTATTATTATGCAACAGAACAGAAAACTGCACGTACCTTTTGTTGATCACTCATAAAAGTGCATGCATTGCCAACTTCAGTACCCCTAAGGTCTTCTATCAACAACTCTAGAAACCATGACCAACTCTCTTTGTTCTCAACTTCCACAACAGCGTATCCCAGAGGTAACATCTGGTCATTAGGATCTCTCCCAATAGCTGTTAATAACTCTCCCTTATACAACCGTTTCAGAAAACATCCATCCAGATGAATAAATGGCCTACAACACACGAAGCTAACCTTGCAAGCTTTCAAACACACATACAATCTCTGAAAAACTGACTGCCCACTTCCACTGTCCACTTTAACTTGTACTGTTGACCCAGGGTTACACTTCAATAATTCATGTGCATAGTCATGAATTCTCTTGAATTGATTTTTGAAACTACTTTCAAGTTTGTCAGATGCCATTATCTTTGCCCTACGAGCTTTAGATAGGGTGACATTGGTATTCCATTTCCTCAAAGCTTTTGAGCGTATTTCATTTATCTTCAAATCTGGATTTTGCTGCATTGAATTATCCAATGTTTCACTCAACCACTTAGCATTCATCATTTTAATGTTGAATTGCCTATTGCAACTATGGTTATCCACTACCTTTCTCAATTGCCATGTACTACATCCTTCCATATACCCACAATAAGCCATCCAAGGACAACTCTTTTGGGCACCCAAACATCTCACGCGAACACGTCTATTATCATTCTTAATGAACTTCAATTCTCTCCCACCATGGACTGCATAACTTCGAACAGCCTCCATAAACTCCTTTTTATCCCTAAATTTTGTTCCCACTTCCCACTTGTATTCTCCCATACTCTTTTGCATTACAAAGGTCCCAAATGGACCACAAGTTTGGCTTTCATCCTCACTTCCACTTTCATCTGGGCTGGGCAAAAACTCTGACTCCCACTCATCATCAGACAACCCTCTGTCATATGGGTTCTTCTCGGTATGTGAAATATGAACTTCATCCTCACTTCCACTTTCTTCATTTTCACTCACTTCCACTGAAACAGCCCCTTCTATATTGTCCCTAAGTTCTTCATCAACATTAACATCAACATCTACTAATCCTTCATCCCCTTCTCCTTCATCAACATCTCGCTCAACTTCATGCCCTTCTCCTTCAACACTATGCACATCCCCTGAATCAACAGACACACTTGAAGTATAATCTTCAACGTGTACTTCCTCCTCCTCCAAATGTACTTCTTGACCGACAAGTTCTTCCTCCACATGAACCTCCCTCTGTTCATCATCCATGTTGTCCTCCTCCAAATGAACTTCTTCAACGTCAACTTCTTCCTCCACATCAACCTCCCTCTGTTCATCATCCATGTTCTCATCCTCCAAATGAACTTCTTCAACGTCAACTTCTTCCTCCACGTGAACCTCTCTCTGTTCATCATGCATGTCCTCCTCCTCGTTATGGACGTCGTCATTCAACCCCTCCCTACCTAAACTTCCGTCACACAGCAAAAGAACTTGGTCTTCTTGTTGTTGACTTGGTTCTATATTAACCAACTCTGGTTCATCATCCACACCGTGAACCACATAATGCTTAACTTCCCCTAACAGTTTGGCAATGCTTACCATGTTCATTGCACTTTTATCATCCTCCAACTTAAGTAGCATATTATCGATGCAATAAAATATGTCTCTCACATTCAAATACCCAAATTCTTTAACAGCATCTATTGCTTCGAAATAACTCCATTTGTCAGGGTCCACACTCCAATATGTCTTTTCCCCACCAACATATACAATAGGATATTGGCTTACTAGGGTCCCAGCATGGTGGACCACAACATTAAACCTCTCCTCAGACATCTCAAAAGCAACCCTACAAAAGTAACAGTTATGGGCATGTGACAACTATACAAACGCTACTGTTAACATGTGACCACAACATCAAAATCACGTATCATACGTTACACAACTATGCCCCATATAAATTACAAACATTGTTACAAAACTTGTAACTTTTCCAAAATCAAACATTGAAACGAAAAAATTTGGGGTTTTACACTCTTCAACAACAAAACCTAAAAATTAATCTCGCAAAAGCAAGTTATATTGGGGTTTTACACTCTTCAACGAACAAGAAATCAAACCTGATTTTGCAGATAGGATTTCCCAATGCCAATCTTCTGTCGAATGCCAAACTTGTGTCGAATGCCAATCTTCTTCTTCTGAAGTTGCAGAGGTTCTTCTACCAAATTCCACCACTTCTCAATCTCGCAACTTTCGCAATTTCCCTCCCAAATACCTAACTTTTATTTTATTAACACATTAATTAAAAATCTAATTTAAAAAAATCCTAATTGTAACGGCTAGAAAGGATGCCCACTCAGCAAATAACTGACACCTCACATAGCAGTTGCAGAACTGGACACCTTGCCGTTAACAATTTTAACGCTGTTAAGGAAAAGGACCAAATTGAACATTAAAATCGAACTTTGGGACGAAATTGAACACAATTTCAACTCAGGGACCAAAACGAATTTTCTGAACCAAAATTGGGACCAAAAAGAGCTTTTAACCTTCATTATTTGAATGGGCTTTTGTGCATTTTGGAGGTCCATCAGTTGTGGATTTGATTCGTCCATGGTTGCCTCATATTTATGAACTGCAACAGGTTCTCAATCTACTTACCTGATGTTTTATACATACTAATCTATAACTTTAATTAGAATAACTTAAGTATATATATGTAGTAAAAAATGTTATTTTTCATAATCATTTTCAAAATCATAACTAAAATGGTTTCTAGTTAACTTATTGTGAAAAAAAATTATACTAATATGTTATAAGATCAGACACTTATTTTGTTTATATAACATTTTACTTTATAATTTTTTAATTGTTCATATTATCATTTAAAAATAACTTATCTATAACTTTATTAAAAATAACTGAGCATAAAAAGAAGAAGTAACCTACTAGTAACATGCTACCATTTTTAAAGGATAAAACCAATTAAAATCCTTTGAAAGAAAAACTTTATTTATTTAATTAAAGAAAGATTTACTAAAGAATTTAACTTTAAATTTAATTTAACCTTACTAATTTAATTTTATAAAATGAAATTTATATATATTATAGGGTTAAATATGTTTTTAGTCTCTATACTATGGGGTGATTTTGGTTTTAGTCTATTTTCAAATTAAGGTACGATTTAGGTCTTTCAACTTTAGAAAACTCTGATTTTAGTCTTTTTTACCAAATTTTTTTAACTTTAGTTGTTGTTTCAAGCATGTTTCATTATAGCATTTGGATTGTTTATACTGTTTGACACATTTTTGCTTCAATGTTAATTGAGAAATGCGTTTGAACAGTAAATAAAGTTAAAATTTTTTGATAAAAATGACTAAAACCAGAGTTTTCTAAAGTTGAAGGACTAAATTATACCTTAGTTTAAAAATGGACTAAAACTAAAATCGTCCCAAAGTATAGGGACTAAAAACATATTTAACCCTATGTTATATAATATAATTTTTCTTATATTTAGTTAAAATGATGTACAATTTTCATCTCCTACTTCTCTTACCAAATAATAAATAATCCAATAATATAATGATAATAGATAATAGAATAAATTTAACAAAAAAATTGAATAATAGGTATAAAAAGTAGAGGAGAATAATTAATTGTAACAATTAGGGAGAATGTAATGATGCATTGCAAGCAAGTATGTCTCGGGGGCAACAATTGAAAATTCAGCTCGATGAATGTCTGAAAATCTGATACACGACTAGACTTTTCAATGTTTTCATCAATCGGAAAAGGAATCTGCAGAGGATGTTATAAAATAAATAACATTTCATTAATATTCACAGATAAAAGAATAAAAACTTAAGTACAAGAAGAAAGCCCACGCGCATGCCTTCATTCTGTACAAAGCCTCATCGTCTTTACAAATCATAAAAACTTATTAAGGCAATTACAGCTATCAAATTGGCAAAACTTCATAAATAAATATATAATCAAATCGTGACTAGACTAATAAAAATAAAGATCTATCATAATATTTTGAATATGATTTTAAGATTGATTAATAATCGAATAATCATCTTAAATTATTTGAAAACCAAGCCATTAATTATCCAAAAATCACCTAGTCTACAAAATAACTTATTCGATCACAAAAATAGCCAAAGAACTCCTAAAACATTACCTAATTAGAGAATAAGATTATTTTAAGGATTACCCATCTTAATTTAGGAAAGGCATTTTGAACTGAGGAAATAATCTTAATAAAAAACCTAGTTAAAATTTCGATGCCATGATATATACAATTGAGTTAAATATGAAATTAGTTGGTGGGTAGGTGACAAAGAATAAGCTCTGTATTTTTGTAGCTATTCTATCGAGAGAAAAAAATCTTTAACTTTTTATACGCCAATAACAATCAATCTCACTTATTTTGTAAACCAATGCTGAAAGTTGATAGTATCATTAATCAAACCAATTTTTTTAAATGGTTTTACAGTTGATGATATTATTAATTATATGTCTTTATAACTTTTATTTATTTTGTAATCCGCATTTATATTTATCAACAATACCATGTTTCTAACTTTAAATTTCATTAGGCAAACCTAAATATTTACCATAATATTTTTTATCAACTTCTATAATTCAAAGGGGTTTACTTTCTTATCATTACATGGATAGGTAGATATGCTCTAGAACAATGTATTTAAAATATATTGAACTTGTAAAGTATGAATTAAAAGTTGCTGCGCTATAAACTGATTAAGTTTAATTTTCATTATTTTATTTGACACGGTGTAACAAATTTGATTTACATAGTAAATTTTGTTTTATGTAAGAATAATAAATATGGTTGATCTTATTGCCGAATAGTTAAAGATTGCCGATATGTTTGGACAACTTTTTATAAATATTTTTAACAGATAAAAATAAGAAGAAAAAATGAAATGATTTTCTTTTCTAATTTAAAATTAACTTTTTCATAATTTAATTTATATAAATTCTCTTATGTAAGATTTTATTTTTTTTAAACTTTTGCATAAACTAATTTATGAAAAAAAAATCCTGATTTTGTTCTCATACGTGGTTGTGGAAGCAAACCTTATCAAATATAATTACCACAAGGCAGGTCTTGGTAATTTATATCAATTTGAATAATTTTTTCCGCTTTAGGACATAAATAATTATCTTATAATTAATGTCTTGTTCATTTGAATGGATTTGAGAAAAAGTGATTGAACGGATTTGAGAGGATTTGAAAGTAAATTTTCTTATTGTTTATTTGACTGGATTTGAAAATGGGAATGAATTTGAAAAGTAAAGTTTATGAGAATTAGTGAATATTTAATTTATATGACATATTAAAAAAAATTGTTTCCAAATTCACTCTTACTTACCTTCAAATCCACTTAAAAAAAAATGTATCTTCAAATCCTCTTCAATCCATTCAATCACTCTCCTCCAAATCCATTCAAAACCTAAGTCAACAAAGCCTAAGTATCCTCCAAAGTGATTATAAATTTCCTATGGCGATGTAAAAGTATAAAACAGGTTTGTTGAGAAAATTGTTGAATTGAATGTTTTGATGTGTGTGAAAGAGGTTGAAGGTTGGAGAAGGTTGTTCCCGTTTCTGATCGTTGTGCTTTGTTTGTATGAAGAACCAAAATCATATCACACGAAAACTAGCATTTACATATGTTTAACTCATGAAAGCAACTATTTACTTTAGAAGCTTGAGAAAATATTACGTGGGGATTTGAATGTAGATGATAGAGAATACAAAGAAAACGAAAAGTTGAGTAGGAGTTTACTCTATATGGTGTATAAGATGGAAAGAAGAAAAAGGAAAAGAAAATGAGAGCAGTAGAAGTAGAAGGCTAAAGAGAGAGAGAGAAGAGAGAGAGAGATATGGAATGATCTTTGTGATGTATGTTTGGAGATACGGGAAGAAAATTAGTGGAAAGAAGATGATTACCCGTAAGACTAGGGAGTGTACCACTGCGGCTGTGAGGTCTCTCTAGCTTATGAGGTAAGCACTTGAGAATTTTGGAGGAGAGAGATTTGCTGCTAAATAAAAGAGTAAAAGAGAAGAAGAATGTGAGATTTTTTTTTTAAAAAATAAATAAAATGAACAATAATCTGTGTGTGCGTGAGAGAGATTGCCATGTAAATGCATGATAAGGAAAGCAAAATCTCATGATGGCGGTGTCAAAATCAAGCAAATTATGCAATCTGAAAAAGTTGAAACATAGAGACACGTACACCAAGGATTGAATAACGTTCAAATCAGTAGTATATTGTTTCCAATGTTTTTGTTTTGTATCAAACATCAAATGAACCAGACTGTTACAACAGAATGAGTTCAGAAAGGAAAGATTGAATAGTTCCATCCACACTAGTTTCCCTGATTGGTTCGTTTTTATGTAAAACTTGTACAATGGTACTATTTTACTGTAGAGTTATATGCACGAGAGGCAACCCAAAAAGCACTGCCCACTTCTTCTCTTTTCATTTCCCTACATACATATCTCTTTTTTTATTACTATTACCATTGTCAAAATAATTGAAAATAGAAAAATGATGCAGAAGAAAGAGTTGACAGAAGAAAATGAATTTTCTGTGGTTGAGGATTAATAAGTTGAAAGGTACATATAACCAAAACAGAGTTTGAGGAGAAGTGTTTACTTTATTTTTCTGTTTTTGGTGACTGCTGTTGTGTTGAAAGTTCAGGCATGCGAAGAAAGAATTAGAAATGAGCTTTTAGGATATCCCTTTTCTTTCAACACTGTATATTTTCAAAATCTTTGTCACATAGGGTGTAGTCTTGGTTGTACACGCATCATCTACTTCACAAGTACAACTTCAAATTATAAAAAAGCAAAAATGAAAAACAAGAAAATTGGATGTATGAACATAACATAACATAACATAACATGTACATGCTTGTTGATGAGAAATACATTTTTGCCCTCCCTCCACGTCCACAAAGATGAACATATAAGATGTAGATGCTTGTTGATATATAAGTACAGTATATCTTGGTAGCATATATAGAGTAGGGTTTTGTACATGTATATACACATGTGTGTAGGGGCCATTTGTGATTTGTGATTTGTGATATCTCTCGACTCCATGAAAAGAAGAACCTATTGAACTCCCAAATCACAACCCGCATCATTCCATTCCATTCCATTGCCATTCATTCATTCTTTCATTCAGAACATCTACTTTTTTGCTTTCCTTTCATCCAATATATATCATTTCATATATTTTCTACTTTATTTCACATATACCTGGTCATGCCTTTTCGTCCAAGTAATTCCTGATAGTACCCTCACTTTCTAAGCTCTCTTTTGTCCCTTCCCTTTTTATGAACACCACTCTGTCAACCTCAGTCCTTATCTCCCAGATATTTTTTGTGATTTTCTCTCTTTATCACTCCATGTACTATGTGCCTGTGCCTCATCTATAATGACACCTATTATAATAACTTCATATCATCGCCTCGATCACCTTCATTTCCTCCAATTCAATTCATGCACACTCTCCCTCCTCATCTTACCTACCCTCTCTTTCTCTTTCTCATTCTCTCTATCCAACAAACAACATTCTTTTTTGTTGCCTTGTCTTTGTTTCCACTCCATGATGGAACCTCAACAACCACAAGGGAGCCAACCAAACGACGAGGGTGGCAGTGGAAAAGGGGGCTTTCTCAGCAGGCAAAGTAGTACACGGTGGACTCCCACAACCGACCAGATAAGAATATTGAAGGACCTTTACTACAACAATGGAATTAGATCCCCAAGTGCAGAACAGATTCAGAGGATCTCTGCTAGGCTGAGGCAGTACGGTAAGATTGAAGGCAAGAATGTCTTTTATTGGTTCCAGAACCACAAAGCTCGAGAAAGGCAGAAGAAAAGGTTCACTTCTGATAATGTGCCCATGCAAAGACCTCCTGCCCCATCTAATGCTCTTCCTTGGAAACCTGATCAAGATCCTCCTATTCATACCAACTATTCTAACATTTCCTCTACGGGTAAACCCTCACTTCATATCTCAACTATTACTCTTTTACCATCTCTCACCTTTTACTATGCAGGGATCTCTTCTGCATCATCTTCTTCTGTTGAGATGATTACTGTCGGCCAGATGGGGAATTATGGCTATGGTTCTGTGCCCATGGAGAAAAGTTTTAGGGTAAGTTATAAACGACTCTTAATTTTGGATTTTACATATTAGCCTCAAAGACTTTCTCTAATTTTTTACTCTCCTACCGTTGCTCATCAATGCACATTTAGCTTTGTGATGCACTAAAATGGAAACTAATATCCATGTGCTGTGCACAAGTAAGTGATGATCTTTAACAACAAAATGGAGCGACAATCAGTCCTTTACACTGTTCATTCCTTGAAAGTTCCATAACAGGAAGAGCCAACCCCATCGATCCCTTCACTCTTCTAAAACGACAAAGCAATGTGTGAAATTTTTTCATGAAATAAAACTACATTTATGTTGAAGCCACCAACTCGAGAGAGTGAATACAGATAGAATACAAAGTTCAAACAGTAGCTCACCAGATTTAGAAAAATGTTTTGTACAGGTTATTAATTAAACCATTTTAATCAAGTGTTAAGTGTTGGTTAATTCTTCATTTGTTTTGAACCCTTATAATTTTTCAGGACTGTTCAATATCTGCTGGAGGTAGCAGTGGCCATGTTGGAATAAACCACAACTTGGGATGGGTTGGCGTGGATCCTTATTCCTCACCCTACGCCAACTTCTTTGGCAAAATAAGGCCAACTGAAGAAACCCTGGAAGAAGAACAAGAAGAAGATGGTGCTGCTGAGATTGAAACTCTCCCTTTATTCCCTATGCACGGTGAGGACATTCATGGCTATTGCAACCTCAAGTCTAATAATTCTTACAACTATGATGGAAACGGCTGGTATCATTCTGAAGACGGCTTCAAGAATGGTTCTCGTGCTTCTTTGGAGCTCAGTCTCAACTCCTACACTCGCAGATCTCCAGATTTAGCTTAAGTATTCATGTATATTATATATATACACTCAACTTAGTCATTATTATAATTATATAAGCAGATGTTGATGATGATGATGATAAACTTTCCTAATTAGTTATCATGTTAAGATTAATTGTAGTTATTAATGTCTCTGTGTGCATGTTTAGTCAGTTATGTTTAATCAGTGGACAAATGTAATGATCTCTAACTGTGTTCGGTTGAAGAGCTGTTCCCAAACTGACACATGTCATGAGCAGAGAACTTAATGGACTGACACTGACTAATTAATCATAGTTATCTTATTTTGTCCATCTTCCCAAACATTCTTCCATTAATTTGCTAATTGAAATGATTGGCTTTAGAACAACAATAATTAACAATAGTGATGATGGAAGATGAGCATATCTGAAACTGACCATACATAAAACAAAGAACAATACTTAATCTATGCATGCAGCTATTGTCATGTATTTTGACCTTGAATCCTGTGATTTTTTATGAATAAGTGAGGCAATGATGACTTATTTTTTTAGCTTAAGGTAAACAGTATGACTGCATCTATTGTATTAACCAAACACATAATTTAAAATAGAACATTTTTTTTTTCTCATTTAGGACTATCATTATCATTGAGCAATGGAGATACCACCTCAAATTTCACTTATTTTAGAACTATTACAAATTACAATTTTAGGTTATCACTTAAGTATACTGTTTTTGACGTTCCTCGTTACTCAATTTTTTCGCATTTGAAGCAACAAATATTACCTTGTTAGTATTAATTTCTTCATCCTTCCCCAACTTCAATACAAGGCATACACCATCTGTTGTGGTTAATAACATGCGGTCTTCGTTTATTCTATAGTAAGTAGCACGTTCACGTAACTATATATTTTGAATAGAAACAAATACAATGTCAATGAAATTTTGAATTTCTTTTTCGATTAGGTTTATTTGTATGTTTTCTCCATTTTCACATTGAATTACATGTGATTCTTTTTAACACCAAAATATTATAGTTTCACAAAAAGAATCTGAATTAAACATGAACTAATAGGTTCGAGTGTATGCATATATAAGTAACCTAAACAGTTCGATCTTTCCACAAATCTGAAACATTAGATTCCAAACTATAACGTTATTACTCTTCAATTTTAATATTGTTTATAAATAAATATTTTTATAATTAAGTAACTACAAAAGATTTTATATATGAAAAAACGGATAGAGGTGATTTGATGATCGTATTCAGTGGTGATATTGTTTTACACAACTGGTTTATTCGAACAACACTGAAAAAGGATGGTTTAAAAAAAATAGTGATAAAAACATATATAAAAAAAGAAGTGATTATAAGAATTTCTTTAATTTGAAATCGTATTGGTACAAATTAGTTATTGCCTTTCTTACTCTTTTTTTTCATATATGTGTGTTTTCCAAGAATATTAGTTGGATACATAATGAACACTAAATATAACTACATACTTCTACAATATTTCTTATCAATATTAGAGTGAGAAACTATATTTTTTCTGTCCCACAAGTGATTTAGAATTTCTTGCTTAAGAATGAAGATAAACTACTATAGTGTTACATGATAATTAATTGGTTGAGACCTATAATAACAATTTATTAGAAGAAAAATCAACATATCATATATGTAATTAAGGTTCCAAAACTTTTAATTATTCTATTTGAACAACAAAATAAAAATAAAGTAGAATAAGAAAATATAGTTTGCATTTAGAATTTAGGCATAAAAAAAGCACAAATATGTTAAAAACTAAGTGTTTCCGGTTTATGTTCTACTTCAGTTTAGGTCAAAATTATTACATGTCGGATTAAATCTATTCGTCTTAGTGAGAGTTAGTTTTCATGTAAGAAAACATTACGTATATCAGATTAAATATGTTCATTTTAGTATCAGATTGATATCTGTGTAAAGAAATATTACATATATGGAATTAAATCTGTTTGCATTAGTATGGAATTGATTTTTTTTTTTAAATTATTACTTATATCTATTTAAATATTTTCTTCTTAATGCGATACATGCAAGGAAATATTATATATATTGGATTAAATTCGTTCACATTAGTGTAAAGTTGAATTGTTACATATATCGATTTAAATATGTTCACCTTAGTTTAGGGGCTAGGAGTTATTACATATATTAGATTAAATATGTTTGTCTTAGTGCGAGATTGACCTTCGTGCCAAAAATTTTTATATGAGACTAAGTCTGTTCTTTCAGATTAAAAATCCTTTTGTTTTGTAAGATTGACCTTCGTACTAAGAGTTATTACATATATCAAATAAAGTCCATTCGTTTTAATGCAAGATTGATTTTCATGTCAAAAATGATTTCATATATTAAATTAAACTCATTCGTCTTAATATGATTTTCCTGCCACTAAATTCGTTCACCTTAAAGTAAGATTAATCGTTGTGACATGTGAAATGTATCAAATTAAACTTGTTCATCTTCTAAGTTTACTTTGTTAAATATATCAAAATTAAAAATAAGTCTATTAATATATTAGATAAAAGATAAATACAACCAATTCTCCAATAATATTAAAATAAAATGAAATAAAATTTAACTAAAGAAATGATTTTATTCAAATCCATAAAATTGATGAAAAATAATATTATTTATGAATAAAACTAATTATTTTAAAAATGATCGCAAATGGAAAATATCAAACTACAGTTCAATATTAAATATAGTCCATAATATATTGGGAATACCCAGAGAATAAACTTTTTCATGAAATCAATAACTTGTTTTTAAATATTTATTACATTTAATCAAACCATATTAATCAATTAAATTTGTAACATATATAAATAAATATATATATATATATATATATATATATATATATATTTAACATGTGATGATATTAAATAAATTATATAAATTTTTATTTCTCTTAATTTTAATTTAATATAATGTGATTTTTACTTTTAGCATGCTAACTATAGGGCTCCAAGAAGAGGTTTAGTGTGTACACGGTTTATTTGGGGCGCGTGATTGTGTAAAGTACTGTTTGTGTTTGTAGGGACCACTGAATCCCTATCCTGGTTGGGCAGTGTTGTGGTCTTAAGTCACTGGCAAAATATGTACGGTTTTCTCTCTCTCTTTATCTTATGCTTCAGCTTTATCTTTCTCTGACCATTTTATGGCGTTAGCTATCTATGTACATGACATGACACACATTCATACTGATATGATATGACCACCAAATTGCAGCATAATAAGAAAAAGAGAAAGCAGAACAAGAGTTAATTATGCATATCATGAGACTGAGAAACCATGGACTCTGCAAACTACCACCCTGCAACTAGGAGAGTATATATTTTGAAGTTTGAACCCACTTCCAATTTCTGCATTTCATATATATATAACATTATTCTATTCTACTCTTCTTTCACATTTATAATTTTTCTCTAGTTTTAAAATTAACAGCCAAATTATATTTTAATAAACCAAAAAGGAACATATTTGAGTGATTTCTAATGTTATTTTGGATGTTTAATAATAAATGGTACATTTCCATCACTCTTCTGCTGCATGCCCTTTCAACAATTTATTCCATTTCCATCATCACCCAACTGTAGTAATATCTGCTTATTCCCCATAGTAGATATCAAGTGTCATCATCAACCACACCCAACTGACCAAACTTATTTTTCAATCTTTAAACACAATTCATACAATATTCCGTGGAATGAAAACAAATATTCAATGTTTCAAGTCCAAAATTATGTATAGGTTTAAAAATATATATATAGCATTTCTCAGATATATATTGTAAAGAGTTCGATTTACATTATTGCAAATAGTTCGAGGTTTAAACCCTAATTTTCAGCATCTTAGTTTAAAAAAGTAAGTTTTCTTTCTTTCTTTTTCATTTATACACTATATTTTGTCTTGAAATTTAGTTTAAAATAGATAGAGTTAATTATATTACTTTCAATTTCCAGAAAATAAATGTGGTTTAGGGTTAGATTGAACAATATTTTTTATAAAAATTTCTAAAAGAAAAAAAAGTTTCTCTATAATTTATAACTTAAACGCGTACTTTTGAAAATAAAAATTTAGAAAAACTATATAAAAGAAATTCTATAAAGTGAATTATGCATGTACATGTTATGAAAAAAGAAGAAGTTATTCTGTGTTATTTTCTTATTCTTGTCTCTTAAAACCTCTATAAACTAAGTTTGTCAAAGCATATGTTAATGTATCTATACTCTGATAGAGTACATGCCTTTAGATGACTTATTTAGAGAAAAATACAAAGCATGCATGTAATGAAGTATGACTTTTTTTTTATGTACAGTAATATAAACTAATTTAAGATGCCACACTCGTCATAGTTTAATTTAAAAAATCTAATTTAAATCAGTTCAAATAATTTAGCTTCTTCAAAAACTATAATAAGATATTTTGAGCACAAAGATTTTAAGTTTAACTCAATTTTACAAAACCGGTTTAATTTTAACTTTAATCGACTGACTTAATCTTATCTCTAATCGATGTGGGACTTCTAACCTTAACAAAGAAAACGAGATTATTCAACAGCAACAATACAAAGCAGTAAGGTCCAAAATATTCTGTTGATTTTGGTTGCGTCTATTGGCATTCATTTAAGAAGGGTTTGGTGACTGAAAAAACGTAAGAGGTTTCCATTGGTGGGTGTTGGATGCAGGATTTCCCATATTTGGCTCCATATAAAATCACTTCTTCTGTGACTCAAAATCGTCCCATATTTCGTCTGGTGTGTAAGGGTGTCCATCTTCTTCCATTATTGATTGATAGGGATTTAGCTGCAAATCGGAGAAGATCTTTGAAGCTTTTTCAGGCATCAAATACGTAATGCCCTTTTGCAGCAACTATAGGCATACCATTCACAAGATTCCTTCAAATAACTTGTTTAACTTTCCGCTCATAGACAAACGAATGATTATCCTACACTTTACCTATTTATTTTTTCATGAATACTGAAATTTATTTATGATATTAACGTTCTCTTTGATTTATTTCTTCATACATTATGGATCTGGAATTTATTATCTGATTCCACATATACACCTTGCTTTCCGTCAAAGTTTCTATATATGTAGTTGTCTGTCAGATCCATCTGTACACTGTACAGCCATAAACCCAGTTCTGCTAATACAAAGAACAAACGAGCAAGCTAGACTCTTCGATTACAGAATTACTAAAAAAAACATCATTTATTAACAGTCAAGTTTGTCTCTAATATAACTTTTGTATGACATAAGTTTCTATCCAAGTTAATCTTTTTTGTCATGCACGTAATGATACAATATATCTTATTATGTCAAAAAGATATGGCGTTAACATGCAATGTAGTGTTTTGCCCAATGTAAGTAGAGTTTTATTACTCTCTTTTTCATTTCTTGTTCTTCCTTTGTCAACAATATATATGGTTAAAGTATATCTACTTTCTTTTTTTGTTAACTTAATGAGTAATAACTCGAAATTATTAACATATTGGCAAATCCTTATTTATAGTTAATTACTCATGTAGAGAAATTAATTTGCATTTACTTTGAATTTAAACAAAAAGTATATCAAAAGTAATTTAAAGATTAGAGTTTGTTAATGCAGTATGACCTATGGAACATATTTGATTAAAACTGATTAAAACTACTTTTATCTAATCACAAAGTTTAAGTATTTGAAGATTAAATATTATCATAAAGAATTCCTAAGAAAAATAACTATTTTAACATACATAATTTTTTTACGTTAATTTTACATTATTCTTTTTATTTTTTATTTTTTTTAAAATATAAAAGTTCATTCTTACATTTTAATATATATCAATTTTCGTTGCTTAATAAATAATTCTTTTAGTTTTAATAATATATTATCGAAATTAATGTGACAACACTATTATCAGTGTATCGAAATTAATGTGACAATCCACTATTATCAGTATATTTCAAATGAATTCAAAAAAAAAAAAAAATTGAATTGTACTTTTGGAAGTTGGATACACATTGGGTGGAGGCTGTTTACTCCACGATACTGAATCCCAGATTCTGATGTCCCCAAACAATGGGAAAATAAGTACAACCTTAATGTCTGTTTCTGTTTATAATTAAATTCCTCAAAACTATGATCATTTCTCCTACTCCTACGTGGGTGCTTCTCCGTTTCTCACACTTCTTGCTTACTACTTCAAAAACACGTTGTCCACCATGGATAAAAAATGAACACATTTTTGTCCAGCTACCAAAAACAACACATAGACACATTATCCTAACGTGTCCCTTCCAGGGATTCCATGTCATTAAATCAGCAACAGTAACTTGATGGGCTTCATTTCGCAGAAACCATCACAACACGGGCTTTACACTCATTGGCCCGACATATCATAATATGTATTAAATTAACTTATATTGTACACCAATATCATATGACAACTATTATTTACTCATATATAACATGAGAATTTTCCTTTTCCTTATTTCATTTTAATAGATTTCTTGTTCATTAACCACGACCAAATACAATAGAATGTCTTTCAAGTACATAATTGCTGGAGCCATATTAGTTAAAACAATCCGAAATTAAGAAGTGTTTTTTCAAATGCCGAGAAAAAGTATTCAACTTTTAATTGCATTGATTTGTCATTATAAAAAATACAATAAAAGATTGCCAGTATAAACTTCTAACATTGTATATATAAAACTTTTTAGTACTTGATATACGTTTCCGATAGGGATGAACGCTCTAAAGTTTGGTAAGTTGTTAGGGTTTAAAAGCTATTTTGAAGTCCAAGTTCTAGTGTTATTATTTATCTAAACGGTTTGGAAGATAGTTAAGATATTAATAGTGTAATAAATATAGATCATTTACCTTCTTACCTCAAATTTGTATTTATAAACTTATGTTTTTTAATAAAACTAGTCTAATTATGGTCTAATTATAGATAATCACACTTTATCTCTAAATTGGTTAACATTAAGGTTAATTGTCTTAATTCATAATCGACTAATTAACTTACCTGACTCTCTAGTCTTACTAGTGGTTCCCTCATGAATCCAAACAAAAGTTGATCATTCAATCTATGGTTGACTGTACGGTCATATAGTAGAGTATAGTATACGCATTTGGAAAAATTAATTTTTCACCAATTGAGTGGAAGAACATTTCAAAAGTAAAAATATAAAACTAATATTGATATGTGTTTTTTCTTTTTTGTAAAAATAGATGAGTGGATTAAGGGACTTTTAGTAAAATACAATTTAATTTAGTAAGTAAAGATTGGTTGCATTGAAGTATTAGACATTTAATATAAACAATACTAACATATAGAGCCATACATTGATGAAAAGGTGGCCTTTGGAAAAGAAAATATGTATTCAATATATAAAGAAAATTCTTACTAGCAGGTGCTATTGATGTCCTTACAATACTTAAAGAATCAAAGTTTTAACAAGGATAATAATATATTTTCTAATGTGAATTTCCGTCTCGTCATGATTTCGAAGCCATGTTTTTTTACAATTTTTTTATTACCGGTTCTTTGGCACGAATGGCAAGAACGTCCATAAAAAAAATCGTCATCTGAAGAACAAGAATGATTATAATATTCAAAGTAAAAAAAGAAAAGAAAAGAGGAGAATAATAATGATTGGTAGTGCCTTCAGTATTGTTGAATCAACTGGGTCGAAATCACACACCGGCAAAAAATTCTAATTCACCATTGCCTAAGGGAACACACCGGAAAATGGTTGGCCCATTAACTCAAAACATGCATGAGCAATAATTCTGCATCTACCACTTTGTCCACTTCCTACGAACAACCTTTCACAAACGAAAACCAAACACATAGGAAAAAACAAAACAAACACAGTTAATGAACAAAATGTATTGTTATCTACACATTGCTTAATTCAACTTCACAAACGCATAAAAATCCGGAATTCTCCGTCCACATCTCACACCCTGCGTACATACATCAGTGGAGCCAAATATTACAAATCCATCACATCAAATTACAAAGAAGAAAAGAAGAGGAACAAAGAAAATAAACAAGATGGAACTAATATTTTTAATGTTGTTACATGACATGACGGTGGTCGAAACTACCAAGCAATAAAACACTATCAGTGAGGGTTTTGATTAACAGGTGTCGGTGGCAGCTTTTTTCTTAATGAACTCGATGCAATCTGCTACGGCTTCACTGTGGTGAGGGTCGTGGGGGCTGCAACGACGGTGTTGGCGTTCGCCGTCGCCGGAGCCGCGGTGGTTGGTGTTGGCCTTTGAAAGTGCAGATAGCATCATTAAGCGGAACACTGCTTCTCTGAAACGCTCTAATAAGGTCATTGGAGATGGTGCTTTGTTCTTGCAGGAGTTGCTTTTCAAACGGGGCATGCACTGACCCTTCATCATGTTTTTCTTTCCTCTGATCAATGCTTCCTAATCTATGGATCTGTTAGAAGGAGATAAGTATATATATACACATATATAAGTATAATACATGTGTTACTTTTGTTCGTATATTTTTATTATGTTATGTGTGTATTAATTATAAAGAAAAATGTATTTTTTAATTTATTCAAACATTTGCTTAATAAACTCATTAATACGTTAAAAAGAATATCCAAAACAGAAAAGGAGATATATAAATAACATAAGATAAAAGTTAAATATAATAAAAGACGAGAGAGAAAATTTGTGAAAGAATGAAAAAAGAAAAAGAAAAAAGAGCTGAATGTGGACATTAAATTTAGAGAAAATCTTCTTTGAAAAGAAAATAAAAGAGAGTGCACGATTAATTTGTATAAAATGAAATAAAAATTGTATGTTATCGAACTTTCTTATATATATAAAGAGAGAGAATCTATATTGCTTGGAACAATTGTTTATAAATATATGTTTGCATAGTTGTTTTATAGGGGATTCATGTGCGTGAGCCTTTGGCTGGTTTGGATGGCTACTCCTGTTTGTGGTTTAATCACGTTACAAGGGAATTTAGTTGAATAGTGTGTGACTAACTGTGTTAAATTTCTCAGTATAAAAAAAACCAATAAATCTTAAATTAATTGTTTGAATATTTATACTAATAATAAATTAAAAGAAAAATATTTTTATGCTATATACGTCTATATTTTTTTTTTTTCAAAAGTAAAGTAAAAGAGAAAGAAAAATGGAAGGAAAATAATAAAACATGTTGTAGTAATTATTTAATAATAGTTAAGAGCAAAAATGTCCAACAAAAGATATATCACAAAATGGGAAGTATAGGATAATTATTTTCTGCTCAGAAATGAGAAAATAAATGTTGGTTTTAGTTACGAAATTTCATTAATATAGAAAATAAAGAAGAAAAGAATGAAGCAAGATATGATTTGAATAGAGAATAATGACAGAAAATATAGGGCTTAATACAGTTCACTATTTAGTTAATTTTTTATGTGGAATCTAGCTGGAATTGTTACTATGGCATTCCAACTAAGAAAGTTTGACTATTATGTTGAGTGTGCATGGAAAGTGAACGTAATCTTTTTTGCTATTAGGTTTTGTTAATTAAAGAAATGTGTAGGGCTACAGCACAGAATCAGAATATAAAAAATGGGTGAAAGTATCTGTTGAGCCAAAAAGCAATTGGTGATTATGAAGGTGGTCATGGTCACGGAGAGTAGAAAAACGAGCCATGCTCATGACTCATGTTATTCTTGTATTCAGATTTTGTCTTTCACGGGAAGGCCTCACATGGTTACATGTGCTCATTTAGACAAATTCTAAAATTTGGAAAAGTTTATTTTTGTAATTTAAAAAAATAAAATAGTTGACTATCTTTTTTTACAGATTTAGGACGATTTTCCAATTGAAATCCTCATTAGTTTAACGAAATTTTCATAAAATTATGAAAAAAATGAAGTTATTATAATTTACATGACTTCTTTATAAATTTCTTAAATGAAAGTCTTTAAAACTTTTAATAAATTTTAATTTAAACTAAACTCATCATAACTTAATAGTTAGAAAAATATTTAATATAACTAAAGTCATCATAAATTACAATGACTTTAATTTATTATAAATTAAAAAATCGTAATTAATCATGACAATTTTAATTCAAATTAAAAATCGTCATAAATCTTGACAATTTTCAAAATCATCAAAATAATAATCATTTCACTTTTTCGTAATTTTATGAAAAAGTTATAAGATAATGACTTGCAAAATCGGCAATTACAAAATCGCGAAACTCTTATGATTTACCTTAAATATGGAAAAAAGAAATCAATTATCTCATTTTTATAAATTACAAAATAAATCATCTTAATTATAAAAATTTGCGGCTCATTTACGTTAAACACTAATCCCATCTCTTTAATTACTCACACATCCTATGATTTCATGCATCATTCAATTCTATGCATTATGTTTAATTATACAGGGATAAAAATAAGCAAATATAAACTTCAAGATGGTACATTTTTGCATTAAATATTTTACCGGATGTACAATAAATATAAGAGACCACGATATATTTATAACATAAAACTTTATAATTTATGTTTATAATTTTTGTTCTTGTATATGTCATTCAATTTTATCGTATTCAGTTTTATCATTTATACTTAAAGTGTTTAATCACTGATTCCTGGACTTTAGCATATTTTCTAACCCTCTTAACACCTAATGTTTTAAAATAATCATTAGTTTAACATTTAACAATTAAAGAGAGATTTGTATTTTAAATCCATGATCTCATACCTTAGCTTTCTGACGCAATGTTGTTGATTGGTGGAATATGGCTGGGTTTGATATGTTAATGAGTAGTTTCAAATTGATTGAGTAAAATGTTTTAATGAGTAGTTATTTATTATGTTTTAATGTTAATGAGTTATTTGGGTTTGATTATGATAGCTATTTTTGATAGTTATTTGGGAGTCTCTAATATATTAAAAAATAGATATCCATAAGTATCGTATTAAATTTTGTCACTAGAAAATACATTATGATAATGAGATTTATATCTATTTATATGTAAATTAAATTTATTTTAAATTGAAGTTGGAACACTCCATAGAGTTAATAATGGGAATATCCCTCGCGGTTAAATTTTGAAGTGTGTACTTTAAGTACTTTGTGCATTAAAAACAAGAGCTTGTAGAAGGTCCTTTATGTAGCCTTCAATGGGGGATGGTATATATATATAGAGAGAGAAGGAGAAAGCAAGGGTGTGACAAGGATTTACAGGAAGTGAGAGAATTGATTGGTTGGACTTTAGACATTACTGTTTGTGCGACCTTAACGTCTGCCCTAATTTGTCTTGTTACAGAACTTTGGGAGACAAAAGTAACATGGCTTCACATGTTTATCATTTCATTGAGTCGCCATTAATCAAAGCACCCAATGCCTTCTTCTGATTATTATAGTATGCTACATATTGTAATTTATGATTCTTAGATAATTTTTGGTTTGGAGCAGATGATATGAAAAGGGAAAGGTTGATGTATGACGAACATGCAAGAAAAAAAATAATGAGAAGAGAGAGAAAGATAGATTTCCTTGCAAATATGTGAAGCAACATTATAAATCAACCTCGTGGGTGTATTTTATTTTTTCTATTCTTATTATGATTATTAAAAAAATATGATTAATAATAATAACAAAGAAAATTGTTATTTTTCATTCATTTCTTTTCATCGGTTAAAAATGTCTACTATTTTAAACACACCAAACCTTATAGTTTCCCATGATCAGATTTTTATTGTTCTATCTTCCTTTTCATAGGTATCAAATGAGAAAGAAAATAAAAGAATTTATTGAATCAAGAAATATATGTTTACACATAAAAAAATATAATTATATATAATAGTAATGTACTAACAAACTGAAAAATAAACAAAAAAAAATAATAATTATATATATATATATATATATTATATTTTATTCTAATTAATATATTTTTTAATTAGATAATAGATGTTTATAAGTATAAAACTTGTTGGTGAAATGATTGAAGACAATTAAAAAGGAAGTACAATTTTGACATAAATAGGATGCCAGTCATTTTATCCATATATATTTTATTTAAATGGATAAAATGGGATTAAGTTTCGTCTTTAATTGTATAGTGGCTAAATCATGAATAAAATAATAATCAATATTTATATATTTAAATCTCTCACTAAAGCAATTAGATGTAAGGAACATATATAAACGCATTTGTTATCACACAAGAGTAAAATTGTGACAATCAAAACTACAAGATATTTGGGTAATTGTCCAAACCACTAATTTGCATTGATGATAAAACACGATACTTATTTTATCAAAGATTTGAACACAATATCTTGTTTGATAAACTTGCAAAATTTTTAAAAATTATAAAACAAAAACCACAAAAATCAATTATTTATTTCTTGGTGTCTAAACAATTGTCTTAGTCTGTATCATCATATACTAAACGATAATTCAACCCAAAGTGAACTTTAAGTATTGTAACAAGCGATGACCTCCAATTATATGTGTGGTCAATGCATTATTCATGTACTAACTTAACTATTGAATTGCAAATGTAATGTTTGGTCCTAAAATTGGTAAGTACACAAGTTTTTAAATTAATCTTTTTGTAGAGATCTTCGATAGAGTCACTAGCATTGGGTTATTGCGTAATAGGTTTGCTATCATCAAACAAATATATTTTTCTCTAACTAAAGGAAATACCCTTACCGGATCTAGCAATTTCTAAGTTTAAGGAAGTATTGGAGAAAGTCAAGGATTAAAAATAATATTATATTACCTGTTTAATATTTATTTATTTAAATCTCAACTTGAAACATTTGTTTTGCTTTATTATTAGTTTTACATGCGTGTATTAGTAATAAGGATCATAATTTATTATGATTCCAAATAAAATTTAGAATAAATGTTTATTATATATTTAAATAGATGTGTTCGAGATGTTACATTAATTAGAGAGAAGTAAAAATGAGTACAAATCTCGTTATGTAAACAAATTTTGTAAGATTGATTTAGGATCAAAGTTCACTTCTTAAGATGTATCCAAGTCATTTTAAATTTATATAATAATGTTTCTTATTTGTTGGACCAATCATATTATCCACTATCATATCACTATCGAAGTACTCACTAATGTTTAGTCTCACAATTGATATATATATATATATATATATATATATATATATATATATATATATATATATATTAAAAATAAGATGAATTTATATATAAAGGATCACACTCTAACCTTATTTATAAAATTAAATTAGATTTGAGATTTTTTTATAAAAATAATATGTATAATTTATATTTATTTATTATTACAAATTTATATTTTAAATTATATAAAAAATAAGTATAACGACAGTGAAAGATGTTAAATACTGAACTATCATTAATTAAAATAGACATTCACACAATTAGTTATAAATGACAAAATAATAAATAACATAAAATAATTGAATAAAATTAGAAATATCCCATCAAACAGTCATCGCCATTAATAATATAACATAATTAATAAGATTAAATTAGAGATATTCACCCTAGTGAATAATTACAATCATAAATAGTATAAAATATGTAAATAAGCCAATGACGTTGTTGGACTCTATTTTCTGGTTCTCTGTGTGTTTTGGAAATGAGTGATGTGACATTATTTATAGATCACCTTCATAATGGTTACACTTGGTTTTGTAACTTCCTTTTTACTAAGATTTTGGTTTCTTGTACGAGGATGTTCAAATATTAAAAAGAAAAAGTGGCCTCAAAATTTTATCACTTATTTTGTTGTACTTTATTCCAATTTATCCATTTCCGCAAATCCTATTTATAGGTCGAATTTATCGTGATTACATTTTATGATATTTCAATTTGATTTGTTAACCTCACCAACTTATTTTGATTTCTTTTTTTTTTTTAATATTGATAACTATGGGCAAGATAAGGTCGTCTGCGGGTTTAATATTTTCATATTTTCATTATATATATGGAAATAAGTTTAATAAAATAATGTTAAACCATTGTTCTCAAGCCAATGTGTGCCTGAAGGGACTTAAAGATAAAATATATTGGAAATTGTTATCACATATAAGTTGTGATGATCAAGTATAAGGAGAGAGAGAGAGCATAGAGAGGAAGAGAAAGAAAAAAAAAATATATTTTATTTTAAGTATTAAATATATATATATATCTTTCTAATATTAAAAAGACATATAATATAAGTAGAGATGAAAAAAAATTTACGTCCGTGGATATTCGCGGATAAAATCTGCAACGGATAGTTGGTATCCGTGGATATTTACTATCCACAACCTGCCGGTAGCGGATATTTTAATACCCGTTTATAAACGAGTCGGGTTCGGGTACTACACTATTCGTACCCGTGCATACCCGCTACCCGCTAAATTGATTGAAATTACAGTTTTACCCTTAGGGTTAAGTGAGGTTTTATTGTTTTGCATTTTTCTTCTTTACTTCTTTATGTTGTCAACAGTTTTACCCTTAGGTCAACCTTTTTGTTTTTGCAGAAAGCTTGCGGTGGAGGTGCTAGAGCGTTTTCCTCTAACGTAGAAAGGGAGAGGAGAACCTTGACGCGGCGATTGGCGGCGCTTTGGCTTGCGGCTCGCGGCGGCCAGTGTTGTTCGTGAACAACCTCGCCCGCGAAGAGGAGAAGGAAGGGATAAGACCCGACGCCACAACTGGCGGTCCTTCTGATGGTGAGCAACGGCGCTGGCGACGCCTTGAGCCGCAACTCACGGCGACCAATTTCAGTGGAGGCGGCGACGAGGATGCAAGGTGGAGAGGCGAGAACAGTTCTCTCTCGTGCATGAAGAGGAACATGAAAAGAAGCCCAAACGGCAGGGGTGGGAGGCTTTCGCCTCGGCCAGCAATGGCTCTCGACGGCCGATTCGGAAGAGGCGCGGGTGTGCAACGGATGCCATTCTTCTTTGCTCTGGAGAAGAGACTTTGGATTTAGTTGAATGCAAATGGAGTAAAGAAGGGGAGACCCCTAATGCTTCTGAGTGAGGGAAAGAACCAAACCCTTGGGACATGTTCTTGGACCAGTCTTTTTGTTTTTGTTTTTAAATATTCATAGGTTGAAAACAGGTATCTAACCGATATCCACAGGTTGAAAAAAGTCTGTGGATTTTTTATGCGGATATCCGCGCGGGTAGCGAGTAGCAAGTTGAATTGCGGATACAATTTTATCCGACAGATCGAATTATGCATAGACACTATCCGTATTCAACACAAACCGTTATCATCACTAATAATAATACGATATATAATGTGATTAGATAACCTTTGGCATAAAAAGGTGTGATACCTTATTTGAATAACTTTTCTTTTGGAGAAAACAAGTTGATAAATTACGATTATTGAAAAAATTGACATGACTTAATTATTTTAAAATTTGACAAAAGTTCATTTCAAACCATTTAATGAAAATTATATATACTCAACATGATCTCAATTATAGACTTACATTCAAGCGCATGTTTTTTCATTGGAAAGTGAGAGATTTGATTTTCCAACTTCTATATTATTAGACAGATGAATACACTTTTCTATAATTTTTTTGTGTCATTTTATAATCATAAACTTTATACTTTAATAATAAAAATATTTATTCATTTAAACAAATAAATAATTACACTATCTTTAATAAACATAATTGCATATTTTTCTTACTAAAACAATTATTTAGAGTGGTAATACACATATTAACTATTTTTTTATCGAATATTCTATAGGTTTTGTTCATTTTATCATTTTCTTTTTTTTAGTTATTCATGGTTTGGATACCATGTTAAAAAGTAGGTTTTAGGCCTAACTCAATTCCACAAAACTAACTTGTAAAATAAGATTTGCACCTCCCTTATATATTATAAATTGACCTTATCTAATCGGTACGAGATTTTCAATAATGATACAACTAATTTATTATAATGGATAAAATTAATTATTATTTTTAAATCCCGCAGAAATAACTTTAGAAAAGAAACAGAAAGAGTATTTAATTGAAAAATTATACATGATACTCAAAGTGTTAAATAACAATAATATTAAGAATTGTGGATGATACAAAATAACAATAAATATTGATTAGGTATTATTGAAATAATAAAATTTGTGTTTCATTACTCTGTTTAATTCCCCTGGCATACATACAGAGAAAAAGTAGTACAATACAAAAATGTATTTATGTTTCCGTGATGATATGTTGGGAACATGATGTGAAATTTTAGTAATATTTAGTTATTGAGCAGCTTCATAGATGGAACATGCTTTTGTCTTCTTCGTTCAGACCTTTACTTTTGTTGCAGGGTTTATGAAATGGTTGTTTTAATCCTTTCTTAACATAAGAAGAAAATAATGATAATAGTAATAATATCCAATAAAGCTTCGTATAACACATTCTTATTAGGCCAATTTGAAGGGACTTTGACAGTAACGGCCTACCAACAAACACAGCTTTTAATCACAATTGACTTCTACAGTGTGTATCATTGATTCAGACTCCTTTCGTCTTTTAGTACAAAATATACTCTTTTTTTCACTTGTCTCAAGTATAGAACATAAATAATTAATCCATAAAAAGATAATTGCATAAACTATTCTGTTTGATAAAATTTCAGATATAATCTAACTCAGATATATTAGATTTAGTTTCATATGAACACTTTGAAAAAGTTCATTAGTACATCATGAACATAGAACATAAATACCTAATCCATAAAAAGATAATTGCATAAACACACGTACAATTCAGCACACTTGTTATTGTTAAGTCAATACTTTAACTATCATTTATTTAACTTTGGTTTCAACGAATAAATCTACATAATTTTATAGTTTTATGTTATCTCAACCTTATAACTCAATCAATCGAAAAGTAATCATATATGCCAACATGCTAAAATTTAAATGGCACTATATTCACTAATTCAAATAATTTCATCTCTAACAACATTCAATCAATTCACACAAAACACAAACTTAATCTCAATTTTACCTATTATATTTCATCACACAACTTAGTAACTTAGTAATGTAAACAATTTATAGTAAAATTATATAATTAGTAATTACAATGTATTAAATAGCTCAAAACCTTTATAACACCCTCACCTCACGAAATTTTATACGTCTTCATAAACAATACAGATATGATCTTGAAATACTATTTGGACCATTGATTAATTGAGATTAACAAAGAAAACTCAAATACTACAAATAAGTAAAAATGATCACATACAGAAAAAAAAAATCAACTTATTTTATTAATGAAACTTATCGAAAAAAATAGAAAATTCATTGTAAAGATCACTCGAGGAGTATTTAACCTTGAAACAAATAAAAGGATGTAAAGAAACTTAGAAAAAAGAGAAAACCTTTAAAAAAAGTTTTTAGGAAGAATATGTGTTTTTAAATATTTATAATTTAAATTTTTAATATTAAAATAACTTAATCACACTATTTTAAATACATATCAATACTAAAATATAATTTTCTATACTTTTACAACATATCTTTATAATAATTTTTTTTAAAATTGTTTTATTTCATTATTAGAAAATTAAAAAAAAAAAATGTATGCAATGAAAATTTCAATATATTTTTAGGTTGATTCGATATTAAGCTTATTATCATAAAATAAATTTTTAGATTATATGATACTTTTAAAAGGTCAAATATAAACTTAAAACTATATGTAACAATTAAATCGGTCAAAGACCCAACAAATTCTATCTTTGTCTACTTACTTTCTCTTTGAAAGTATTATAGTTATGTTTTCTTTTGTATTTCGATATTATTTTGAATTTGATTTTATATGGATATTATGGGCTTGTATACAAGTTGAATTTTTTTTTCTATAATACTCTTTCACATCTTTATTATTATAATTAGATTCACATATATTTTATTTCTTTAGATTTTTTTATTGTAGATGTAGTTTAATTATATTTTTCAGAAAATAACATAAAATTTTATTGGAAAAAAAAATCTAAAAATAATATTTAAAATTATAGAAATATAGAAATTTTCTTGAAAAATGAAATTTAGAAAAAAATATAAAAATAGAAAATTAAAAATATAACAAAATATCAAAATTTTAATTGAAATTTATAAAATTTTTAAAATAGAAAAAGCATTAAAATTTATTAAATATTTAGAAAATATTTGAAAACAGAAATTTAAAAATATAGCAAAATATAGAATTTTTAATTGAAATTCATAAAATTTTGAAAATAGAAAAAGTATAGAAATTTATTTAAGAAATTTTATTTTAGAAGAAATATAAAAATATAAATTTAAAAATATAGTAATTTAAGATATTTGAAATATATTTGATTATTCTATTGTATTTAAATATGTAAATGTAAAGAATTTTTTTTTAAGGATTTAGTGTTTTATATTTAATTATTTAAATGTGAAAATGTTTTCTCTATCCATTTTTTCGGCTGCTTTTAAATCTTTTGACATAGAATAGTTGGAGGCTTTTTTTCTATCATAGCACATTTTGTTGTTCAAATTACTTAAAAAAATAAATAAATTTTATATTACTCAACTTCTTAAAACAAAAAACAAAATTGCATAGAAAAGTTCCAACTTTTATTTTTATATTTGTTTCTTAAATAATTTTTTTAATAAATTTTAATAATTTTTATATTTTATAAATTTCAATTAAAATTTGATATTTGTTATATTTTTAAATTTCAATTTTTATATTTTTTTCTAATTAAATAATTTATTTTCTAAATAAATTTTCTATATTTTTATAGTTTTAAATATTCATTTTTATATATTTTTTATAATAAAAAGATATATCATTTCAAATAAAAAATTGTGTTAACATTAAAAGGTCTAGTTTAGAAGATAAAATTGATGATAATAAAAATATGAAAGAGTTTACTGCTTAAAAATTTCTATAAGAGTCATGTAAGAAAAAAAGATATATGAGTTGATATAAGGTTGGATTAAAAGTCTCAATAATAAAAAAAGTTAGACAATTTGATGATACATTATTCAATTATCATTTAAATGAAAAATTTATGTAAAAACCTATCCACAAATGCCTCAATCTTTCAATATCTTTCAAGACCAAATTTGGATATTACTTTTATAATGAGGTTTAATTAAAGTTATAAAATTTGTTGTAGATATATTTTAGCATTGGTAATGAAAATTTGTGTAAAAAGAAATATTACTTTTTAATTCATTTATATATATATATATATATATATATATATATATATATATATATATATATATATATATATATATATATATATATATAGATATATATATATATATATATATATATATGCTGAAAATTTTATTTGATGTTTCAGACTTCTAGCATTATATATTAGTTAATCCAAGCCTGGCCAAGTCAAGTTGAAGATATTTTTTACCAATCCAATTCAGTTCATAACCTATAACTTTTACAACAAATGTTGTTGATAAAGTTAACTTGAACTTGGATATTTCTAGCGATTTCCTCCTCCTAAGTGAAAACCTGCATGTGTTTAAGTACCAGTCTCATCTTAAATAGAGACTGCTTCTGTTCTATTAACAAAGTACACGGCTCATAATAGCAGTATTTGGTAGTGTCATTGTACATGATTACTTCAAAATAGTAAAATATAACACTACAGGACGAGCAACCCAAAATGGCAATACGATTGAATGCTATGATAAATAGCTCTAGGACATGTTCCATATAGGTTTTAAGCTCTCATTCAATTTGAAAACGATTTTCACCTTATCTGTGTTTCCTACACGCCTAATTAACTGATAAGTTGTGAAAATGTCAATTTGGTATATGGCAATTAAGGTAGATACCCAAACCAAAACATATATTGCTTTTAAGATATATGACAATTAAGGTATATGTCAATGAAAATACCATGTTTGAAGCATAAAATCTAGCCACTTAATGCAATCAGGCACGTTTACTATGTTTGGGACTCTATTTGTACTAATTAACACAGTTGAATTTGATCAGATTACAAACTAAAGAAGGAGAACCTATATTGTGTAACTTGCCCTTTATGATTACTTGGCGAAAATGCTGAGATGCAGCATCCAGAAGGAGCAAGAAAAGATGGAAAACTGAATGTGTGCAAGTGAAAAATTCCGACATGATAAAAGGATGAGTGAATGGAGACAAAGTGACGGAAAAATTTTGAGTTAAGAGGGAAAGTGGCCCACATTGTCTATTGGGGAAGGAGCAGGCAAACAAACGTTCACTGGTGTTGGAACTTGCGTTCCCTGATAAACAAGTTTAGCCTAAAACACTTTGGTCTGCTACCAGTCCCCACACCCACATGACTTTGGTTCTCTCTTCAACAGTAATATCTCACCATAAATACCCCTCCAGTCTACCCCATAATCCACACTTCTCAGACCTTCTCAGACACAAAAAAAATTCTAAGTTTGAAGGTGCAAGAGCAACATAATGGCCATCAAAAAATCCAATAAACTACCACAAGCTGTTGTTCTCAAGCAAATTGTCAAAAGATGCTCAAGTTTTGGCAAGAAGCAGACTTACAATGAAGAGGGTCTTCCTGATGATGTACCAAAAGGCCATTTTGCTGTCTATGTTGGGGAGAACAGAACCAGATACATTATCCCAATCTCATGGCTGGCTTATCCACAGTTTCAAAGCCTGCTCCAAAGAGCTGAGGAGGAGTTTGGCTTCAACCATGACATGGGACTTACCATACCCTGTGATGAAGTTGCATTTCAGTCCTTAACCTCCATGATGAGATAGGAAAGGAGGAACTACATATTTCAGAAGCGGAGGATTATAGTCACTTACATCCCTTGTCAAGTGGTGATTCACTAGTTAAAAGGTCCCTTTGTCAAGTGGTGCTTATGACTGGTCACTACTGTTAACATTTTACTTTTGCTGTTGCTATTGTATATACTATAGATATATAGATTGAAGTCCAAGCATATTTATTCCTTGGCAATGTCATTTGTATCTTTGATGAGTGGTGATTTAAGTGAAGCAATGTTTTTCACGGGGTTGTTACCCTGTTAAATATTTTGATATTCTCTTTACTATAATTTGCATTTGTCTGCTTGGCATATTAGCTTGAACGAGCTTGTTAATTAAATCCAAAGATATTGTTTGACATTCAAAACTTTTGATAACAAGAAAAAAAAGCAAAAAATCCTTTCAGAACTGGCCAAGTTAAGCAATGTGTATTTTCAAAGATGTTAAAATTACAGTGGTTCTGGTGATTCAAAGGTATTAGGAGGAAAAGGGAATAAGCAAATGAATGCAAGGGGTTCTTCTTGTTGTCTATTCAAGCTCCATTTTCTCAAATCCCAAACAAAATTTGAGTTTCATCAGTTACCAGAGTTCTGATATTCTTGAAAGATGAAAGTCAAGTGGTGCATCAATAGTTGAAAGATGGAGATAGACAGGTTGTAACACAATTCTAAAACTGCAAGTTTATTAGCATTAAGAAAAGCAATATAAAACTGAAATGCACATATTTTTTACTAATCATGCACCATACATAATGGATCATTATGTCACATCCCTTTCAGATATGATGCGGGTACACTACATTCTCTCTCTTTCTCTGAATAGAAAGAATTTCATTGACCAAAAGAATAATCACTGCAAATAGGACAAGCAGAGAGCGAAGCAGCCTTGCAAGTTGCATGGGAAAAGTTTGCTTAGCCATCACTAGGATTGAACTCCTTTCATGCATTGCCATCTTTCTATCTCATCTAACATGACCCCAAATCCAACTAACCAAAACTAGACGTGCTTAAATTCCTCGTTACAGACCATGATTAAGGTTTGTTTGTGTTTTTCCTTCGTAAAGGTCATATTATATACAGTTTTATTTACTTTTTCATTTCATATACAATACATAGTTTATCCAATCAGAAGGCTAATATGAAAATGGACATTCTCAATAATGTATGTTTTCATTTACTCTTACAGCCGACACAAGGGACAACGACTATACCTGTCCTTACAATTTCAAGTACTGAGATATTTTTCCTTCTAAATTACCTGAAAATTCTAGTACATGCATGGACCCCATATTAGTATATATACTCAGCAAACGTGTAAATTTCATATTTCACCATAATTAAATTTTACAAATGTCTTCTTAATCTGTCTGCAACCTTGCACATGGAAATGAGGGCGTTTTGGTTCATCAAATGGGGTCCCCTCAACAATTAAACACACAGTCCTTTTGTCCCTTCCTTAATTAACAAATGACAAAACCTAATTATCTTAAACCACAGAAATAAATCAGTTTGTTTTCTTTGATATTGTTAGTCTGCTATACGATATGGACAAGTGTGTCACAGAGAGTCACAAGCCAGTCAGAGTCCAATCTTTATTTCATTCATTTTAAGCTCAGAGGTTTATATTAATTAGGTTGCCAGTCACCTAATAATGTCCATCGGATGTCTGCTTATATAGAGGACAAAAAATTAGGGATCGATTAATCACTGTATAATTGTCTTTGCCAGAACATTAATTATCACAGCCAATGATATTTGTAGTAATACTTATTTGCCCAGAAAGAAAAGGACAAAAATTTAAAATAATACCAACACTTTCCGATGAGAAAAAGGAAAAATCGACAACTTAACCACTAAAGTTCTCATGTGAAAGTACACTTGTACAAGACATTAACTCTTTATGTTGTCGACCTATTCAATATGAAGGTAAGCCTGGATCATTCAGTTCCGTTGTTCCTATGATATGTTAGATGAACTTTTCATCATCTTCTAGTAAATATTCACTGCTTCAAATTATTTTGATCATCACTGGAACATGATTTTTTCATTGAAACGTGTATCCTATATATTCTGATCAAACTAAACTCAATCTTGCAGGTATGTAAAGTGATAAGCCTTAATTAGTAAACTCCACCCAAGAGTTCTAGAAAATCATCATTACAACCAGAAATATTAAATGCAAATGGAAAAGTTGAACTAATCATAGCGTTGAAGTTTATGATTTTAAAAGCATCCAAAGGCAGAAGAAGTTGAAGAAAATAATAAATGTCAAATATTGACTTGTGTATGGAGATGTACTTTATAGACAAGACTTGCTTTTATACGCTGTTTTCCAAATCTAAAACCCTGGTTTCGATTATTTGAAGAAGGACATAAGGTAGGTTCGGTTGCTGAAGAAGTAGTAGGGCAGACATGTCAGGTTCATGAACACAAGCAAAGCCTGCGTGCCCACGTACCAATTTTTTCCTGTATTTTCAATGTACTACTCTCTTCAATACAAAGGCTCAACCACTCTATGAAATTATAAAATAGGTATTTCAAGCATATATATGTCTCCCAAAATTCAAACTTCATGTTCAACTATGACCTCTGTTTGCATGATTTAATGCAGACAAAGCAATGGCTTCCTCTTCTTTGGGTGCTTTTGCTTCCATCCAAACGTGGATTCCAGGTGCATCCTAAAATATTGTCCGCACAGTTTCCACTACGGATTTCAATTTTAATTTAGTTTCCATGTGAAATGTTTTCAATTTTTCATTTTTCAACACAAAAATTAGTCTATATGCTTAGCTTTTCTTCCTGATTTTCCATTTCATTCGAGCTTATCAACACACGTGTTGGGTCCACGTTTTTCATAAAAAATTCTACTTCTAATAGAGACTGTCTAACAAAAAATATTCCCAAAGTCTAACTCTCTTCTAATATTATAATTGGTAAAAGAAAAAAGTTTCTACATATGATGAAATTGAAATAATGTTTAGTTTTGACCTTTTGTATAATATGTAGCAATGTTTCCATCCTAGCTACATAGTCATATGTACTCTTATTTTTTATTTTGACCTAGTTTCATTTGGACAAAAATAATACTAAACTATTTTGGATTGGACCCTACATCATTATAACTTAACTTATGGTGCCCACTTTTTAGGGTTAAGAATATTGTTAAAAATCCATAATTTTGACTTCCGACTTGTTTTCATCACTTCTTCAATTTTAATAGTTATATATGGTTAGAATTTAAATTTAAGTTTAACTCAATTCCATAAAATCAAGTGAAATTTATATTCATTTATATATTATGAATTGGTCTTATTTTTAGTCGTGAGACTTTCAATATAAATATATATATATTTGGTTTTTTTAGTTTTTTTTTTACATAATCTTGATTATTTAGTTATTCATAAATTTATTCAATTTTAAGTTTAGTAATATGTAGCTTTTTTTCCTCCAGTTGGACATAATGTGGTAGATTAAGGAAAAACACGTAACGTCGAAATTGCGGCATTTTATTAAAATTGAAAACAATATTAGATACAGAATTGAGGAAGTTTCAAAACTGAAAAATTGAGCAAGGTTAGGGATGATTAAAAATTAGGAGAGTAAAATTGTATTAAAAATGAAAAATTACGGATGATTAAAAATTAGAGTTAAAGTTGTAAGAAAACTAAAAACCAAAATTATGAATTTTATAAAATATGTAAACTAAAATTTGTACTGTTTAAAGTTGTTAATCCCGTTCCAATATGTTTTATTTTTATTAGTTTTATTATTATTAGAAGACTGAGAAACATCGAAAACTCCAATATGTTTGGGTCTCAATTATTAATACATTACACTCGTAATTTTGTAAACTTGAATCAAATTTAATTATTAGAAAGAGTACATTAATCTTTTACTTGTAATGAATATAAATGCGTTAATATCTTATTAAGTTTAACTATTTAGACTACATGTAAAACCTGCGCAAATGTAGAATTAAAGTTTAAATTTTTAGATGCATTTTTTTTTAGCTTTATAGGCTAAAATAGTTTAATCCATAACTGTCTACAATTAGATAACACCGAGTATAAAAAATAAGTTAATCTGATTTATATGAGTTATGACTCATTATAAGTTAAATTAAAGATAAGATAATTTAATTTGATATATTCTATGATAAACCAAAATTTTGTAATTTGTTTCATTCATTATGAAGGGATAACTTAAGTGAGTTGAATTTTTTCAATTGTTTTATATATCTATTATAATATAACCATAACTAATTGGTTCAACTTATTTTTTTTCTATAGCAATATAACGAGGATATTCACCTATTTCATTTAACATTAATTATAAGAAAAAATTAATATTATAAAAACACTAAATAAAAATAAAAATGTTAACTTATATAATTCAAATATTATCAAACAATATTCAAGTACTAAAAAACAGTGTTAATCTACATGTTAAATTATTTTCGATTCAATTTAAAAAATATATTATATAATTCGATTTGATTTGTAAGAAAATATTTCCACTCAATCCATGAACTGACTGGCCTCGTATGTTTATCTCCATTTTGATCTCCCTACTACTAGACCAATATAGATTTTAAGGTTTCTAAATTATATATTGGTTCTTTCAAATTGTGATGAAAGATGTAAACTAATATATTTAAAATTTAAATGAAATCTTTAATCTATTTAGAGTCAGTTATTTTATGTGCAAATAAGTGAACATTGGAAGAGCATACTTTATTAATTTTATTTATTGATCAACCTTTTAATGGTTTATGGGCCAGGCATATAATATAGCCCATAGTTTTTTTTATGCAAAACCTGTATGGACATATCTTCCTGTTCCTCCTTATTTTCTTCTTGCAGCTCCATAAATCTACTTTACCTTTATTTTCACCAGGGATGAGGGAGGGAGAAATTTGGAGTGACTTGAAATTGTGCGCCGCCGCAATCTCCGGTTGCATGAATAGCTTTTACATTTTTATTGTGATTTTTGTAAGGGATAATTTGAGAATTATAAGTTTTTTTGGGGTGCAACAAGAAATAAATGAGGTGCGGAAAGAAAAAGCTAAACTGTATGTATGCTAAAAATGAAGTCTATTAAATAGGGGTGGGCAAACTAGCCTATAGTGTCCTGTACTATAAAATATTATAGTTAACTATGAGCTACTTTAAGAAAACTTCACTGAACTAAAAAAATAGTTCAGAGTACAGTTCAGTTAATTCTTTTTTTGTTAATTATAACTAAGTTTCTCTCCCTGTAAACAAAGCAAAGACAGATAAAATGGTTGCTATGCAATTAAGATGGTAACAGGGTAGTTGGGTGAAGAAGCAACATATTTAGGTTCACTGCTAAGTCTTGTAAGCCCTCTAAGGCCATATATCACGTTCAAGGCAAAGAAGGAAAATTCAGGATAACAAAAAGCTGTTTTAAATTATATAGTAATTCTAATTCTGATAATAATATAATAAAAAGGAAAGAACCCCTCACCAAGATATTTTATCTGCAAACAATCTTCCAAATCAAACAGTGCAGTGAAGAAACTAAGTTCATTACATGTGTAAGAATAAGTTAAAAACTATATGATTCCTAGTTTTGCAGTAGTTTGAAAAGCAGGCAGAACGTGTGCCAATGGTTACAATGTAAGTATTACAAAAATTTTAAGCATTAACACAGGAGTTGCAATTCATAAAGTTACAATGTAAGTATTACAAAAATTCACTCCAATGGTAAAGTTGTTCAATCTAATTTTGTGGATCCTACAATTGAATCTTTTTTGTCGTGATTTCTTTTGAAATCTGAGTTGTATTGTTTTGAATTTGATTGAACCACGTTAATGAACAATAAGTCCCACTAAGATTTACATATGAACAATGAGACATTAATATGATAATATCTACACGAGAACAGTTTTTTTTATCAAAGATTATGTTAAACCAATACAAGAAATTAGAAAAGGTTCATCATCTACAACAAAGAGAAAGCATAAAGGTCAATAAGGTGGAAAATTATACCAATGACTGAACAATTTTTATCAAATATGATCCTAACCAGTACGAGGATGTTAGTATTCTTTGTGACAAACTTTATAACTATATTCCACTACCTCACCATGAAGATGTTTGTGAAGAATCCTGCATTTTTTGTAAACTGAAGTTATTTCGTAAATCATTTCAACATGAAAGGACTTTAGAAGTCAATATCAATAATCAAATGGTAAGAATCAACACAAGAAAAAAATACTGGGAGAGCATGGATTCCATCTTTCAAAAGCTAAACAAAACACAAATATGCCAAGAATAAACTGGTACGACCTTAATCTAAGACTCCATTTTATTTATCTCTTTTGAAAGGGAAAAAGAAGAACATCCGTATCTTTTGGTTGTATCTTTTGGTTGCAGATTTGCTTCTCTTTCCAGTGAGAAGTGTTCTCAAAACCTTCGACGATGCTGGTAGAACCTTCAACAGTTCGGCGACAGCAGAGTGCAACAAAGCTTTCTACAGGACCCTTTGACGACGCCAAGTCTTCAACGATAGCGAACCTTCGATGGGAAACTTCAACGCGGCAGCCTTCAACGACAGCGAACGAGACGAACGGTCCGAAGAAAATTACGATGGAGAAAGGAGCGAAAACCTAATTGTGTGATAAATGAATTGGGAAAAGTAAACCCATGATTAATAGTTAACTGTAGTTTTAAACAATGTACTTCAATATTTTTAATCTGAACTTTTAATAAGTTTATTTAGTTTTTAATAAAATTAGTTTCAGTTTTTTAAGTTTAAAAAAGTACAGATAAATTATACTTTCAGTTTTTTATATTAACTAGCCTAATTAAAAGTGGTGTTAAATTGATGGATTAATTTCACTTCAATCTTACGGGACTCTTGCTAAAACTAACATACCAATCCTTTTATCCAACTATAGTACTACTACCACCCTCATCCCAATTTATCTACATTTTTATCTTATGTATTAAGAAAAACAGTAATTCCGGGTCCTCTCTGTATAATTTTATTAAAACAGTCATACATTTTCTCAACAGATGCATTGAACAAATAGTGAGAGAGTTACGTGGTTAATCAATTGACTGACGAGAAATTAGAAAAAAGAAATACAACTAAAACAACATAACTTGTTTCTGGACAAATTAGAAAGGATAGATTTGTAGATGAATTTGGAAAAATATATTTATTAAAAGGTAGCAATTAATTTAATATTTAAAATTTATTGGATTGAACTATTCTAATTGGGTCAATAGTTATACTTTGTTATTAAGTGTATTTTTTTAATTAAATATATTATAGTTAAATACCTTGATTTTATTGATTTTAGTGTGACTTAACCTTTGGTTCTTGTTGTAGAATATTTGTATTTTTTTAAAAATATATTTTTGACAATTGTTTCTCTGTAAACTAAACTCATAGATTACGATTTTTATAACAATTTTATTATGAGTTTGATTTTAATGAAACAATTATTGAAGAAAAAATTGTTACAAGTGACATCACTTGTCTCATAACATATTCTATAAGAAAAATAAGATAGATTAAATCATAATCAAATAATGATGTGTGAATTATTTACACTATTAAGTAGGAATAATTATACTATTGCTCGAAGTTATAACATATAATGATGTACTTAATCTAATAATTAAAAACCTAAAGAGAAAATGTGCATTATGACATAAGAAGTTTGATGATCTTTTAAGGATGATAAGGTATCATAAATAGAGTTATGATATGTTTATTTATGAGTATGAGTAATATCCAAAGTTCTTAATTAGGTATGAAAACAAAGATAAATTTGAACATTTGTGTTCCTCTTAGTCTCTGTACATGTCCTAATATTCATTTTCATATTGGTTTCCATCATCATTTAAATTATTAAATTCTCACACTTTATTAAGTAACATAAAAGACTTGTATGTAGTTGTGTGCATTTATATTAATTATTCTCTTAGTATTTCGTTTTGTATATATATTTTCCTTTCCACAACACAATTTTTTTCTCACTTTTTTCTAACTGTTTAGTTTGATCTATATGTAGAAAATTCATCTATATTTTTCAAGATAATTTTCCTCTTGCATAGTTTTAAGTATGCATTTTTCTTTTTTGTGTAGTTATCTTCAAACGGTGAATTATTAATTTAAGTGAATTAAATAGTTTTTATATCTCAAATTTGATCATTTTTACTTTTTCTAGTATCATTATTTATTGTTTATTTTTTCACATGAATATCTTAATTTTAAGTATTCAATTATGTAAAGTTTTCATTTACTAGATATTGTAAAAGAATAATCTTATTTCCTTTCTCCATCCTTACTTTTTTGTTTCATTTGAATAATTTATTTCCCTCGTATAATTTTAATTATTTATTAATGATTTAACTAGTTTGATGTCTACATTTTTTTTTCCAAATTTCCCATGTATTTACCATCTTCTTATATGCTTGATTTTACATTTTTTTCCTTTTGCACAATTTCATTTAATGATATATTAAATCGTTTATAGTACATACATATAACCATTTTCACTTTTTTTAACTATTATTTTTATTTGTGTTTTTATCATTTAGAATATTATTTTAATAGTTTTTTTATATAAGTATTTTAATTTTCTAACACATTCTCATAAATAAAATTCTGCTTTTTGCTTAATGTTATTGTCATTATGTTTAAAAGATAAAATATTCATATCTAAATTCAAATTATTAATCTAATTTTTTTATGTGTGATTTCATTTAAATAGCATATTATAATTTTTATTATTAATGAAAAAAACTTATTATAATACAGATAAAGAAGTGAACATATGAAATATTTTTAAATTTGAATATTTTTTAGTTTTATCAATTTTACTTCATTTTCAAAATTAAGACAGATTTTTTTTTGAAATTTTATTTATTTAATTATGTAATATTTTATATTTATATAATTACCATTTTTTTTCTAAATATTTAATATTAAATACATTATTTTAATATTAAATATTTGATAATATAATATTTTTGCAATATTTTTTAAAACATAATTATATATTTAAGATTAAAAAAAAGTATAAGTTCAAGAATAACCGTGAGAAGATAGAATGGAAATTTTATACCCATTAAAAACAAGGAGGATATAAATATGATTTCTTATTCCAACGATGAGATGAAATTATAAATAAAAGTAATCAGAGAACACTGCATTAGTCTATTTAATGCTATTTTGAGTTTTTATTTGTATTATTGTTCTCCTAAGATTTATTGTGAATTATTTGGAGTTGTTTTGATTTAAGTTGCTGCTAGATTTGCTTTGATACGAAAGTGTCTACAAAGGACAAAAGTGTAGCATATGAGTATTTATTTGCTGTTGTTCATGTAAGTTAATATTATAATTTTTCATTGTATTTTAAATTAATGATGATTTCAAATAAAAATGAAATAAAAAACGACGTCGTAATGATGATAATTTGTTTATGGGAGAATTTTTTTAACTATTTTTTTAACAATGTTTTTAATGATTAATTCGTTTTAAATATATAAACCAATAAAATAGTACACATTTAAAAATTAAAAAAAATTATTAACATCATATTTTGTTTAATATAAATTTTGTATTTGATTATTATCGTTTAGGGTCAACCGACCATTGAATTCATGTTATAAAGAAAAATCAATGCTTCGGTTATGATATTCTAAGTGTTGACTATTCTGTTTGAAATTCTTTCATTTACACTTAGATTTCAATGTTATCCAATATTTTTAAAGAAAAAGAAATTTTATACACTTTAATGTTTTGTGAATTAAATTTAGAAATTGTAGTAATAAACTACAGACAACAAAAATAAATTCTTTTGTATTAAAGAAATTAACCAAATAAGTAACTCTTGTGTAGAAATATTTCATAATAATAAATATAAAATAATTTATAATAACTAATAATAAAATCAAGATTAAAATTAAATAATTTTGTATTGATATGTAAACAAAATATCATTAAATATTTGTTTTGAAGAGGAAATAAACACGAGTTTTAGAAAAAAAAAGTGAAAATTTGAGATCCATAAAAAATAAATTAAAATTTATTTATGACCTATACGAAAGATGCTATACATACATGTAGTATGATGGAAATGAGCTGTACCTTAGACATATACATAATACTTTTGGCTTTTGAAATTTTGTAACGGTTTTTGTTGGCATTTGCGCACATTCTATATCAATATTACAGATGTTATCATTTATAAAAAAGAAAGAAATCAATTCAGTAATTTTTGAAAAAATACATACTAAATTGATGTAATTAAAGGTCAAATATTAATTAAAATCAAGACGTTTTAAAAAACATTATTAAATAAAATAAAAGTAGTTAAATAATTATATATATATTTTTAAAAAAAGTGTAATTCTTTATCTTTGATAAAAAAAAGAAGAAAAAAGCACAGAGGAAGATGGGTGAGGGATAACTAAATATACGGCTTATGCAGGATAAGAAAGTGCATGTACCACATCGAAAGGAAGCGCACATCATGCATTTATTGCCTCGACTAAACAAAACAAGCAACCCAATAGACCAACAGATATTAGGATGTATTTTTCAAATTCACGCAGACACTGCAAAGGTGCAATTGGACAAAAAACTCTATTCGTTGAAGTGGATGTGGGAATTCGCGCCTCCCAATGCCAAGCTTTCTTTGAGCCAGATAAACGACAACAAGAAAGACAGAAAAAGAAAGACCAAACGACAACGGAAATAGCTAAAAAACTTTCCATCACTCAAATACGTATTATTTATCTGCTGAAAGGAAAACCGTAAAACCCCAAACAGGCGTTGTGTTGACTAGGACGTTCTTTCGTCACCTTCTCATTTTATACAAGTATTTTTCAAATTACTATTTTATTTTATCGAGGTGGAGCCGAGGAGCGTTTAAACAGTGACCGCATACGCGCACATTTGGCCATTAGCTCATTACCTTAACCCCGCTCCTCTTCTTTTTCTGCCTCTCTTCACATTAAGTCAAACACTTCTTAACTCACTCTTTCAGCTCTTCAGAAGCCAACACACCCATTCAAATCCAATCCTCATTGCCCTTCAGCTTCTTTTATTTTCCATCACACTAACTAAAGATATTTCATTCTTGTTTCTTCTTTCGGGGTAAGTTTCTTTCTTTTTTCTCTGTCTATGTCTTGCTCCATGTTGTGTTATGTATCAGTGTGTCAACTTATGTGTTGCTAAAGTTATGTTCTTGGACCTGAAGTAGTAGTTAGTACATTCTACTTTCTTACTGCTGTTTGATTTCGGAGTTCTTTCTGTTTGATTTGAAGTTCACGAGGCATTTCATTTTGTTTTAAACTAAATTTAAATCAGAGTATATTCACAGTCCCAATATAGTAGTCTAATCCTTTTCCCATTCAAATATTTCATGTTTGGCTGTTTAGCAGACTATATAAATTACAATAACTTCTTAGGCAATGGTAATGCTGATAAAGAATACACAAAACAGAACAGTTCAGCTATGATTGATATTATAAAAGGAAAGGGAAATAAACTGAATGATATCATTTGAATAGAGAATTGAGTTTGAAATAAGAAAGTCTGTGTTTAGCAAGAGGGCAAGGACTTGCTAGAATAACATACTAAAACTACTGAAAGAAAGCTTATCTAAACCATATTAAAGAGAAAACACATTTTTGTTACTTGTTGCAACAATGACATTCTTTTTTTATTATTGTAAGGTGCATTTGTGGGTGGTTTCTTTGGTTCGAATTTATTTTATTATAATAACAATACTATGAATGCTTTTTACCTGATAGTCGAATGATGTGAGCAGGGTAGAATTTTGAGATGGATCGCCGGGGTTGGCTCTGGAAGAAAAAATCATCTGATAAAAGCATAAAGGTTGAGGATGAGAAACCTGTCTTTTCTTATGAATCTGTTGTTCCAACCTTGTCTTCTGTGGCACGTGTAGATAAGGTATTTTGTTCTTTTTAGAGATTCAGGAGGGAAAACGTTTTTACATGAAGTCACTTGCTACATTTCTCACTGGCCTTGTTTTTTCTTTGACTTTTTTCAGCAAGACAACAGCAAAAATAAGAACTATGTTCAGATATCCATGGAGTCGTATACTTATATGTCTGGATTGGAAGATCAAGTTGTAAACTTAGAGGATCAACTAAAAGCTTTGGAAGCAAAGCTATCTTCAGTTCATACAGAATTAAATAACAAGAATAATCTAGTTAAACAGCATGCAAAAGTTGCAGAGGAAGCGGTATCAGGTAATTGTCATATACACAAATGTACATAATTCCACGTAACTATTTGTCCGAAAACTACTCAGCTACAACATTTTGCAATGACTGGATCAGTCATTCAATGACTATATTGCACTTGTTTGGTGTTGGTTAATTAAGCTTTATATGCATTTTAGGTTGGGAGAAAGCTGATGCAGAAGTTGTTTCCCTAAGATGTCAACTTGAATCGGTATCTCTCTCTAAGCTTACCGTTGATGAGAAAGCAGCTCACCTAGATGACGCCCTAAAAGAGTGCATGAAGCAGATAAGAATTGTAAAGGAAGAAAGTGAGCATAAACTGCAGGAGGTGATTCTTATGAAATCTCATCAATGGGAGAAAAGCAAGTTAGAACTTGAAGCTCAAATAGACAATTTGGATGAAGGACTACGTGAGTTAGCCAGTGAAAATGCTGCCCTTCTAAGATCACTTCAAGAAAGTTCAAACAAAATAGTGAAACTAAAAGAAGAAAAGTCTGAAGCCGAGGGAGAGGTTGAGCTTCTAACGAAGAGTGTTCAGTCGAAAGAGAAAGAAATATCTTCTTTGAAGTATGAGGTGCATGTAATTTCTAAGGAGCTAGATATCCGAAACGAAGAGAAGAATATGATAATGAGGTCTGCAGAAGTGGCAAACAAGCAGCACACAGAGGATGTCAAGAACATTGCCAAGCTAGAGAATGAGTGCCAACGACTTCGTGGTCTGTTGAGAAAGAAGTTACCTGGGGCTGCTGCGTTGGCACAAATGAAGCTAGAAGTTGAGAGTTCACATCATGTCATCAGTGCATCCCATCTAAGAAAAACTACTTCAAAAAGTGATAACCTGCAAGAATCTGAGTTTCTTTCCAAAAAATTACAGGTGTTCGAAGAAGAAACAAGGACATTGAAAGAAGCATTGGCCTCAAGTAATGCTGAACTGCAGGCTTCTAAAAACTTGTATGCTAAAACAGTTGGCAGGCTTAAGCACTTGGAAGCAGAGAGACATCAAGAAAGAAGCACCCAGAAAGCAATTTTGGCAAACAATTATGAAAACTCCTTTAGAAGAATTTACAGCTACTCACCGAGCATTACTTCTATCTCTGATAATGGACACGAGGATCCAGAAAGTCCTGTTGAGTCCTGTGCAACATCAATTCTTGACCATTCTGATATAAATAGAATTGGAAGTGTAGGTAAATTTGAGAATCATAGGAGTGAAACTGTCTCAGAACTGATGGATGACTTTTTGGAAGTGGAGAAGATGGCATGTTTATCAGACAATGGTGGTGTACCTCTTGGCATCATTAGTAAAACTAGAGATACAGCCGAAGATAAAAAGGAGACTAGTTGTTTATCTTCAAATCAAAATTGTTTTGACACGACGAACAAAACTGAAAGTAATAACCCCAACAAGGCAGCTGAACATGATGTGCATATGCAAGATCTCGAAGAACAAAAGCTGATGTTACAGGAAAACATGCAACTTCTAGAAGAACTGAAAGAACAATTGGCGTCGTCCCACAAATCATGTAGTTTAACTGAAATTCAGCTGAAATGTATGACTGAGTCTTACAAGTCGCTTCAAACTCGTGTAGAGGAGTTAGAAAAAGAAAATAAGAATTTAAAGGAAAAGATGGATGAGCTAAAGAATGATCTTACAGAGGAAAAACAAAGTCATCACGATGCTTTGGTGAGATACAAAGAAATTGAGGAGAAAATGCAAAGGTTAGCTCTGAGCCTTAATCGGAAACAATGACATAGTTTTATACTGTATTCGATCTCTGTTTCTTCACATTGATATGTGATCCTTTCTAAAATTTTGGTGTGTTTGCCACTTGAAGGGACACGTGCTCGGTGTGTGCATCAAATTCAACAGCAAACTCCGGGAAGGTATGTACATTAGTAAAACTGTTGTTTGATGCAACTCCTGTCTTGGTAAAATAAACCTCTTTTGTTTAACGTAAAGGAAGCAAATATGTCCTTTTTGTACTCAGTGTTTTCTAATCTCTTCATGACAACAGGAAAAAGAGCTAGCAGCTGCAGAGAAAAGGCTGGCAGAATGCCAGGAGACTCTTTCTATACTTGGTAGACAGTTGCAAGCCATGTGCCCCCAGATAGGTGTAACCACGACCCATCATAGTAAAAGGCTTCAAGTGAATGAAAAGTTAGCCAAACCATCTTATGGCTGGTCTAATTCTTACGGATCCTGTAACTCAAATGAAATTGAGCATGCTGAGGCATGTAGCGTTGTGGCTGATGAGTTTTCATCTCATACCTCTGGTGCCACATCATGCCTCTCAGACACCGAAGGCAACTTTTGGTTAAACTCTTAAGTTATATATGCTTTCTTAAGTTAAACTCTTCTGCCTCTGCTGCATGGAAGAATCAATAAATTCTCATAGTTAGCAGAGAGAAGTAGTCACTAACATTGTTACTTTCATTGTCTTCTATCGTTGGGAGCTCCCCAACGTGTTGTAGATAGGCTATATATGGTAAGGTTCATGTGTGTCTGTATTTCTCTTCAATATATAGATTTTGATTTTGGGTAATCATAGCATCCCAAGTACCTATTATGTCTCTAATCTTAAAAATATTACCTAGTAACTTTTTTATTGTAAGTTCTAGGATGACGTACACGTATAAAAAGGTAAAATGATTATAAAAGAATAAATTTATATAGTTTTTCAAGAAAATAAAGAATAAAAAAAATATTAAATGAATATAAAAAATTTATATGTTTCAAAGTATTATTCTTTAAGTGCAATTAAGTTGATATTTATATTCTTTACTACTTTTTTTTCTAAAAATCCCGTTTTACACCACCCTTCATCTTCATTACTGTTTAAACTGTTTATTTTTTTTCCAACAAATCTTTTTATTCATCGAACCTTATTTTTGCTTCAAAGTAAAAAGAAGAATTTAAAAAGACAAAAATGTGAAAAATTAAGTTTTGAAGAATAAAGAAGAGGAATATGAATTTTAGATTTACGATGAGAAGTTTAATAATGGCAAAAGGAACCGAGAAATAAATATTAAACTAAAATCACAAATAAATAGGAATCAACATAAAATGAGAAGAGGAAGGTGTTGTGAGAAAGAATTATATGAAAAGGAGAATAAAATAGGAAAGCTAAAGGTATATTTAGTAAAGTATCACTGCCTTAAACTAATCTTCTAAAGCCCATTTAGGCACTTATTGGGCTCTAATGGTCCGGGCCCGATCTCAAAATTTACTAAGTTGCAATCTACGTCAAACACAAAACGGTGTCGCGTCCGCTATATATTACCTGCAAAGCCAAAACCCTAGCTTCCGATCTATCCTTCTTCCATCCCCGCGGCGCACTCAATCACAGACTAGTGAATCGGAATGGGAAGGGTAATTCGCGCACAGCGTAAGGGTGCGGGGTCCGTTTTCAAGTCCCACACCCATCACCGCAAGGGTCCGGCGAGGTTCCGCAGCCTTGACTTTGGCGAACGCAACGGCTACCTGAAGGGAGTGGTCACCGATATCATCCACGACCCCGGTCGAGGTGCCCCTCTCGCGAAGGTCACTTTCCGCCATCCCTTCCGCTACAAGAAGCAGACAGAACTATTCGTTGCGGCCGAAGGTCTATATACTGGCCAGTTCCTCTACTGCGGCAAGAAGGCAACCCTCGTAGTTGGCAACGTCTTGCCCCTCCGATCCATCCCCGAGGGTGCTGTCATCTGCAACGTTGAACACCATGTAGGTGATCGCGGTGTCTTCGCCAGAGCATCCGGTGACTACGCCATTGTTATCAGCCACAACCCCGATAATGACACCTCAAGGTTCCTCCTCGCACCTTTACATTTTGTCTCAGGATTATTGTCTTTTGATTGTTTTGTTTGTTTTTGGGATGGGGATCTATTGCTTTGCGTAATGGCGGTATTTTATTTTATTTTACTGTGAACGAAGGTTAGTGATGCAATACTATTTTTTATTTATTAAAAAAATACAAAACTGAATTATAATATGTAATCCTTTACATAACCAGGGAAGTGAAAGCTTGACATTTAGTTCAGTTCTGCAAGATTAATTTGAGTTAAAATAAATAAATAATAGAAAATAAGAAGAAAAATAAATAAACTTTTCCAGTAGTTTTAATCAGCTTATCGATGACTTAAAAACAAGTGTTTAAAGAAGTTAATAGTGTTGAACTTGCCCAAAATTAGCTGATGGAAAATTAATTACTTTTAACTTATTTTTTCTTCTAAAGTGTAAAAAGCAGCCTGTCATGTTCTTATTGTAGAGCAAGTCATATTCTCAATACCAATTCTGTATGTTTATGAATATGTATCGTTTTGATCATTTTAGAGGAGATTGAATTTGTAAAGTGGATATTTGCCCCATGGGAAACTGTGCAAGTGTTTGAATGCATCTTTGCACTCTTTTGGCAGAATCAAGCTTCCTTCTGGAGCGAAGAAGATTGTGCCGAGTGCATGTAGGGCAATGATTGGGCAAGTTGCAGGTGGAGGAAGAACTGAGAAGCCTCTTCTAAAGGCTGGTAATGCTTACCACAAGTTTAGAGTGAAGAGGAACTGCTGGCCTAAGGTGCGTGGTGTGGCTATGAACCCAGTTGAGCATCCTCACGGAGGAGGTAACCACCAGCACATTGGGCATGCTAGTACTGTCAGACGTGATGCTCCTCCTGGCCAGAAGGTTGGTCTCATTGCCGCCAGGAGAACTGGTCGTCTTAGGGGGCAAGCTGCCGCCACTGCTTCTAAAGCTGACAAGACTACTTAAGGAGATTGTTAGAGATATGCTTAATTGCAAATTTTCAAATTTTGTTTCTTCGATAGTTTGTTTTCATCTGTTGGGTACTATTTTCAGCACCATAACCACCATAAATATGAAGCTTGTAATATGCGATTAAGATCTGTTCAATCCTGTTGTTTGTCAATCATTTTATGATTTCATCTAGTTGGAACTAGGAACGTTCTAGTATGGTTTCTTTCCTTTTGTAGACCATTATTTCATTGATCAACTTACTCTTGTTTGCCAGTATCCTAGTCCTGATATCCTTTCGATAGTTATTTGAATTAAACATTCTGGCTAAACGTAATAAAACTACTAACATATTAAACTCATAATTAATGTATTTTTATTAAAACATATATAATATTTTTTTAATAATTTTTATAATGATTTGGACAATGACTTGGAAATTCCTCTTAAACATGGATTGCTCCATTTATGGGTGACAAAATGGGCTACTTCGTTATGTTTCAGGGCTGTTTCATCCTCCACCTCCAAGGTTTCATCCAGCATCTCCAACTTTTTTAAAAAATTTACTTTTAACCTTAGTAAATATCTTTCTTATTTTTCACATGTTTCATCCTGCACCTCTAACACCTAATCTTGCATTTCTAACCTTTTCAAAACTTTATTTTTTAACTTTAGTAAATATATTTTTTACTTTTTCATCCTACATTTTTAACTATGCATCCTTTTTAAATTTTTGAAAAACTGTCTTTATTTATATTTTAATAACTCTAATTTAATTTAAGTATCTAATATTATTTAATATTTTTCATATTTTAATAATTATTAAAATATAATTTATATTATTATAATAATTATATTACTAAAATTAAAATTAAAATAAAAGTAATAACAATAAAAATTATTATATAAAATCTGATTTAATATAATAAAATATATTAAATTATATTACATCAACAAATTAAATTTCGAAATTTTTAGATTTATTAATTATTATTATTTTTATTTTAACTTTTTTAATATTAGTACTATAATTATATAAATTATATTTTAATAGTTATTTAAAATAAAATATATTAATAATATTAAATATTTAAATTAAATTAAATAATTAATAAAGTAAAAATGAAAAACAAATTTTTTAAAACATTTCTATCGGAATTGGAAATCCGATAATTATGTTATCGGATACCAATATCTGATGACTTTTTTTAAAGTTTTTTTTATTTAAAATTCAATAATGATTTAATTTTTATATAATACTTATATTAAAAAAATTAAAATATAAAAACTGATTTAATATATATAAATATACTAAATTATATTTAAATATTAAATTAATAAAATAGGATTTTAAAATTTTTATATTTCTTAATTATTATTATTATTATTTTAAATTTTTTAATATTAGTACTATAATAATATAAATTATATTCTAATAGTTATTAAATATAAAATATATTAAATTTTTAAATTAAATTAAATATTCATAAAGTACAAATAAAAAAAAATTAAAAACATTCCTATCGGAAATGAAAATCCGATAACTATGTTATCGGATATTATATCCGATGACTTTTTTCTTAAATTTTATTTTTTATTTAAAATTCAGAAATAATTTAATTTTTTATATAATACTTATATTACAAAAATTAAAATTAAAATAATTAAAATAAAATTATTAAAAATAAAAATTATTATATAAAAATTGATTTAATATATATAAATATACTAAATTATATTAAAATATTAAATTAATAAAATAGGATTTCAAAAATTTTAAATTTCTTAATTATTATTATTTTTATTTTAATATTTTTAATATTACAACTGCAATAATATAAATTATATTTTAATGTAAAATATATTAAATAATATGAAAATTTTAAATTAAATTAAATAATTAATAAATTATTAATAAGAAACAAATTGTTAAAAACTTTTGTGTCGGATACCAATATCCAATTACTTTTTCTAAATTTTATTTCCTATTTAATATTTAATAATAATTTAATTTAAATGAAAAAAATATATTTTTTAATAATTATTAAAATATGGAAAATTGTTAAATAATATTAAGTTTTTAAATTAAATTAAATAGTTATGAAGTTACAAATAAAATATAAAGTTTTAAAAATTTTGTTAAAAAGGTGCAGAATTAAAAATGTGTAAGATTACTTTAAATAGAAAGTGAAAAGTAAAAAAGATATTTACTAAGGATAAAAATAAATCTTTTGAAAAAGTTGTAGATATAGGATGAAACAGTTGAAGATGTAGGTTGAAGCTTTGGAGGTGTAGGATGAAACAGCCTATTTTAACCCGATCTGATTTTGGTCTGTCAAAAATGGGCCAGACTGATATGATCTGTCAAATTGAAAACAGTTTGAAACTTATAACCGGACCCATAAGAGAGGGGTAGGTGAGCTAGTCTGCTAGTTTTGATCAATATAAATTACCAATCATCACATTTATTAAATTCTTGACAAATCAAAATAAATCAAAATCGTAATCAGTAACATAAAATGAATCTAAATCTAAAGTCATATTGCAATTAACTCGTACGGACACAATAATGCAATACACATTTTTTGTCATCTCTGGCTAAAAATACATGAGATTTTCACTTTGCACACCTCTATCTTTGTGTCTCCTTTTTTTTTCCCTGTTTTGTAAGGTAACTTGCATACTTTATTTGCAATATAATATCAATTGATTAATTTATATTTGATATAAAGTATAATTAATATATTTTTAATTTTTAAATCTGAAACTGAAATTCATATATTTTTTTTAAAATTTTGATATATTTTAGTCTTTCAATTTTTAAACTGTATTAAAATTTGAAATTTTAAAAAAACTCAATTTTACATTTAAAATTAAAAAATGTTTAAGTATAATTAACGTTATAAAGTATAATTGGTTAAACTACGGTTTCTTCCAATAACTTTAGTTAATTTTATTTATATATATATATATATATAATAAAAATAATCATAATAATTATTAATTTTACTATACTTATAATAATAATATTTTTGTAATTTTAAATAACAATATCAATTTTATTTTAACATATTTTTGCTATTTATATTTAATTTTATATCACAATTTAAGTGTAAAATAATAATCATCTAATTTTATACATTAAAATATTTTTTCTAATTTATCATATTTATAACATCATACACAAACATTCATAAACTTTTTTTTTTCAAATTCATCCCTTCAAATCTTTTAATCCAAACAACATACAATTCATTCCTATCTTCTCATATCCATCCCCTTACTCTTTCTCAAATCATCTTCCATTCTAAATATTACCTTAATATATTTTAACGAGGAATTCATGCATTAATTTCTTTTCAACAACAATATTTGTTGTGTTCTTATAGTTAAAAGATGAAACGATGGATATAAATAAATGAATAAATGGAGGAGAAAATAGATGAAGAGAATGAAGATAGAAGTTTGCAATGTAATTTTTACAAGGATAAAACAAACTGGTAAATTTAATTATCATTGAATTTGTCATTTTTTTATTCATGGTATTTTCAAAGTGGTTGAATTGTAATCACAATTTTTGTGATCTTTTATATTTGAATGATTTATTTATATTTTTTTTCTCCATTTTTAACAATTAATCTAGAAATAAAATTAAAAAAATTACATTGCCATATTACTGTCTTAAAACTGCCCACTTTATTACATTTAATATATAACATGATTATATCAGCACCTATTTGTCAAGCTAATAAAGTATTTCATTATTGAATTTAATTTGCATACACCATCTCCTCTTTCGATCTCACGGGTAGTGGAGCACAGCATTAGTCTTTATAATGAAGAGGAGCCATCTGGGAACACATGTCAAAACTAGAGAGTGAGATAAAGCCTCTTTTGGAAGATGTGGTAAGAAAATGGTTCAAGCTTCTATGTTCTATTCATTATGTAGCATGACTAGGGTGTAGGATCTGTATAATGTCCCCTTTTCTGAGACTCTTGTTCTTAACCTTTTGGCCTAGCTTTATTTCACAATCACTTCTTACTCATAACAAAAATGCTTTTTTATTTCATTATTATTTTTATTTAAAATGTTTAGTTATGCATGTGTTTCTGTTTTTTGAAGAAATGAACTTCTGATGAAAAAAAAAAAATATCTATGGTTTGACACTACAAAATATAATTTAGTTTCATATGCAAATGTCAATATTGGTAAGCGTATATTAAATACGCTTCTTAATATTTAGATTTGCTTCTAAAACTAAATTATTACCATACATATTCCGATCATCATCATCGAAAGTTTATTTCATTCCAAAACATGTAAAACTAAATCTTTTAAACGAAAATAAACAGAATGGAAAGAAGAACATTTTTTGAAAGTAAAAGCTGTATGATTATTACTGCAAATGGAGTTGAAAAGTGTGAAGATAATAACATGAATGATATAGAATTATGCATGCTACGGGTAGATAGCTGAACACAGTAACAGCTTAGCTTCTAACCTCAGCATGATTTTATGTAATAAAACTAGGCCAAAAGATCAAACAAAAGAAGCTGTGATGATGACAGAACCAAAAAAAGGGCATATAATCACAAAACCTACCCTAATAAGTGCCAAATAGTGACTAAAACAAAGAAGCTTCAACCATTGGTAAACATCCTCCAAAAATTATTCTCAATCTCTAGTTTTATTACCACCTGATGCTTCTAGCACCACAGTCTGCATATTTTGTGACAGCATCATGTTTGATGTCTTCAAACACTATCATTTTTTGGACCCTGAAAATTTTGCTCTCTACTGTGAGTGTAAACATGAAAAGAAAATTAAAAGATGAAGAAGTAACGAAAATCAAACGTGTTCTTTTAAAAATCTCTTACATCTCATCACCGAAATAGGGCACTTCCATATAATTCGGGAGAATTCAGCCTTTGATTGATTCAGAAAATTATTTCCTTCAAAACCAGATGGTAAATCATCACATTCCTCGGCAGTTGAAGGTCATTGATTCAATGCCTTTCCCAGAAGAGGATCTTGATATTTCTTTTCAACTTTTAATAGGCAATCCTCGGGAGAATGGTTTTACCTGCTAAATCAAGATAATGTAAACACTTAAGGAGTAGCATCATTCGAAAACACTGAAACTATAACACATAACTTCACACATATATTGATTTTTGTTACTGTGTCCACTTGTTTTAGGTAAAATACAGCAAGTACAAAGAGGATATTGAAAGAGATCAAAGCCATAAAGAAATGAAAAGATAGATAAACTTAACGTTTGTACGTGGATGAGATTTGACACATGAGGCTTCTTCATTTCCCTTGATGGGTTCATACTGAATCTCAGAGATGAATTTGAGAATCAAATTGCTCACTCACTCTCTGAGTCGCTTGACTTTGCAAACAAGCACAGCAAGAGTTTATATAGAGATATTGAAAACCCTAAAAGTACTGACAGCGGTGAATGGTGGTTTCAATAAAGAAACAAAACGGTGTCGGATTGCAATGAAAACAAAACAAGTGGCCCTGTGTATCTCGAACAAAGTTGTGTTCAATTGCAAAACGCGTACCGTTACAAGGTTTCTAATAAACAGGGTTATAAAATAGTCTTAATTGTTTTTTATTGGTTTTAACTTATTATATAATTTTAAGACGTTTTCTCATCTTATTATAAGATTATCTTCTTTAACGGTTATTACATGAAATTTGAATTTACTCTTTATGAATTTAAATATGATATGTTATTTTATCATTTTTATTTTAATACTTTTATAAAATATATGTTCTATTTAATGTTTTAGTTCGTTATTGATAAAAGAATATGTTTCCAAAAATATATTTTCACTTTTATGAATCAGACTTTTAATTTTGATGTCATGATTAACATACTTTGATTGAAAAGTTTTATAAGATCTAAATCTTAAGTTACATATGATAATGAGGATTGACACGTTTCTTGGTCTGTTCGCAATTCGTTAAAAAAATAGATCGTACTTATCTACTTTGCATAATAGTTATGGTTTAATTTTGTTGACTTCTCCCATATAATTATTATAATTATTAGGCTGCATGTCTACATGCCTGCGTGAGAAATTAAACAGTTATTGTAACACTAGTTTTATTTTAATGTTTTACATCTAACAAGTTTATCATTATAATAAAATTAAAATAAACATAAGATTATGATCCAAATAAAATAAATGTGTCAAAATTAAATATTTTATGAACAAGAAAACATACTAAAAAAACTATAAAAATCAATCAATACTAAATGTAGAGAAAAAAACTCTCAGAATAAGTGAAGGAATCACATAACAAAATCAATAAAAAATTTCTCTAACTTAGAAATTAAAATATGATAAATTATTTTTTTTATTATACAGGTCAACCCATTCCATCCCTCATTAAGATCGGCTGTGGAATTATTTGCTCCACATTGTCAATTTTATCTTAAATTTATGATTCTCTATCTAACTTTTAAAATGATGTCCAATGGAAGAACTTAGATGACTCATGGCACTTTCAATGTAGGTCATACACATAATTATAAACTTAATTCTTATAAGGTTTAATAGGTTCGGAGGTCCCTATTTATGTGAATTTGCACCAATTGGGTCCTCTTATGATGAAAGTGTTCAATTGGGTCTCTATTTTGGTAAAATTGAATCAATAATGTCCTTTCGGTTAATTTTAGTAGAATGGCGTTAACTTTAGTACTTGGTGGCATGGTGACATGGTACTTAATAACCACTTGGCACATAAAAAACTTGTTACCTGAAATGAAAAGGGTGCTTTTATAAACTTCATTGTTTGTTACCAGAATTAATTCACCATTAATGTACAATAATAGCTCATATTATACTTTTCAAACTAAAATTAATGAAAGGAAGAGCCCTAGCTTCATCTCCATTAATTAAATTTTAAATTATAATTTTCTTTTTGGAAGCTGGAAAGATCAAGAGAAAGAATATTATATATTATATTAATAACAATTTCTTACCTAGAGTGTTCGTGTTACTGTGCATCCAAACTGTTACACAGCAAAATTCATCGTGCTTTTGGATTATCTACCACAGTTGTTCTGCAAATGCCAACATCTTATCCTTCTGTTCCTACATGAACTTAGTTTACACATTTGTATTGTGGCGAGATGGCAGTGAAGGTAGCCGCCGACGGAGGGGTGCTGCGATACTCAGTGATGGTAGCATGGGGAGAACTGATGGTGGTGATGCAGCGGCGTGGTTCTTCTGGAATTCTCGTTACCGTATTGCGGCGGCACTGAACGCCCCCTTCTGTCTCTCGTAGTCAACTTTTGAACTGACAATTTTTTGTTTTGTTTTCCACATTAGATCCCCCTCTTACAATACAACCCACAAGGTTTAAGAAAACATGGAGTCCGAGAAGACAAACCAAAACGACATCATCACACGATTGCAAACCTAAATCGCTCCCCCATGAGGATCGGATCAACCAGATCTTCCCAGAAACCAATTGAAAGAAATTTTTTTCAGATTCTCCAAAGCTGGAAACAAACGAAAAAAAGGGGAGAAATTGTCAAAAAAATGAAAGAGTTTGTGTTGAGTGGTTTGAAAAAATTAAAAATAATATGATTAGAATGGAAAAGAAGAAGAAGGTGAGGAAGGTTTGAAGTCAGAAGGAGGACCCAATTGATGCAAATATACAGAAATAGAAACCTCCGAACCTATTAAGCCTTCTTATAAAACACTTATAATGAACTGTAAATTTAAATTTAAAACCGAGTAATAGAAATTAAAACCCCGATTCATAGAAATTAAATATTAAAACACTTATAAAACACTTTACAATAAATTAAAAACCCCGAGTCATACAAATTAAAAATTATTAGTTTTGCTCTAAAAACAATTTTTGTTTCCAATAAATATTTAAGAATAAGAAATTTTATAAAAGCTTTGCATTAGAGGAAAAATAGATATAAGATCTTAAAAAGGATATGATATAGTGTAACTCACAAAAAGTAAATTAGGGTGTATTTATATTTATATTGTAATAATATTACTATCATGCATGCCGCATTAATGATAAGTTCAAATGAATTATGTTTTATCACAAATTTATTATAAATATGATTTTTTTTTTCTGTATTTGATTAATATTAAAATAATAAATTATTGTATTTTTTTTATTAAATTTATTTACTAAATTCTCTCTTAAATATATTTATTACATTTAACATGAGATTGTTAAACACATTCTATTATCGTAGAAGTAATAAGTAAATGACATTATTTTAATGGGTTTTATGTTTATTTCAATAAGCTACTCATATTAAAATTTTAAATAATTTATAAAATTGTATTTTATTATTTTTCATAAAATAAGGCTACAAAAATCTCAGTGTTCAAATCTTGTTTACGATGATGATTTTGGGATTAATTGTAACATTCCATTTCAATATTATATAACTACTAAAAGAGACATCACCTACAAACGAATGAAAGAGCAAATGTTTCAAATAGAATAAATACAAAAATCTATTACAACTATATCTTGCATAACTATAATAGCAATTGAATATATTCATACTTCTAAACGTATTATCACGTACACCAAATTAAAAGTCTACTACTATTTTTACAAAATTTAATGAAAGAAAATCTAACAATTGAACTCTAAACTTCAACATCATTCTTGTATTGAATTAACTTGAACATCTTTATTTGCTCACACCATTAAGGTGATCATTGCAGACAAGAAGGAACATGCAAACAAACAAACAAACAAAAAAGGGTAAACTAATATATAAAAAACAATCATATATGTTTATAGAAGTAGGCATATAGCGCAAATAAATCAATCAGTACTAAGACATACAATCATTCCCTCTAGATTTGACCCTTTGAATACATATAACGCAAATAACTCACCCAAAGACATTACCACACACCGAAGTTAACCTGTCAAATATCTATGGCCAAGAAACAACCATTAGACTAAAGACCTTATGTTACTCTTCACGACATAATCATCCTTTTCTACTTGAGATTTGAAAGTTATTAAGAGCGTCAAGATAACTCCTCATACAGAGTTCCTATATCAATACATACATTATACATAACCAACTTAAGAACTTCTCCTTGAAATTCTTCTCATACCATATACCATATACTATCTAGACTCAAAATATTATCACATACCACTTATAATCATATCCATTTTAACATCCATTAAACATAAACATATAATTCAAAATATCTCAATTCAAACATATCTAATATCAGAATAATAGAAAACATGAAATATATATAATTTTGAAGTACGGAATGCTCAGTGCCCATTTCCGGCACTCAGTGCTAATGCTCATATAAACAAGCTCGCTCAACGAGCCTAACCTCTCTCTCAGCAAATAAATGAGCAAAAAAGTACAAACTTGCAGGGAGATAAGTGGCTTTCAATGGCCAAAAGTACCGCTTAGGGACATAGAGCTTAGGGGCTCTCTGCCTGTGAAATGCTCAACATTCAGAGGTATCCATCAACTTCCAAGAAACAGAATCTAATTGTCTTACTATCTCTCAATGTCACCCAAGGCCGCTCAACGTTATATTAGAGTAAAAAAAACCTTAAAATTATTGTTTTACGTGTACTCAATACTTATCCAATTGCAAAAAGTGATATTCTTGGTACCATAATTAGTTATACAACATATTTATACTTTATATTGAACAACCAAAACCAACTAAACTCAAATGACATATTTATAGCTCATATTTCAGCAATATAAGTGACTAATCAAGTCCTAAAATACCACAAACATGGACCCCTAACCTCAGACTTAATCAATAAACCATTCCTATATAATTTCATGTCAAACCACTAACTATAGACCAATTTCCAATCATATATAAAAAGTCCAATCATACAAGAAATTTTGTCATTCACAATTCATCCAAAACCAATACAATGTAACAAGTTATCTACAACAAGAATTTCATTATACCAAATCACCAATATCAATATATCACACAATCCATTACCATATAATTCAAAACAGATTTCAGAAAATTATTCTATATAATTACCACATACAAATTCAGGTTATTCAACTACTAAAATTTAGAAACAAGATATTTAGCTTTCAGTACCTTGTAGATGACCAAACTGCTATAAAAGGTCTAAAATAATACCAAAAGCACAAGAAGCTCTATATATTCCTATGAACAACAGAAACACAATTAAGATATCCGCTAGAACCATTAATCAGTAGAGAGTCTTATATAAGACTAAAATGTCACATGCATTCACAACAAACTTTTATGAAAAAAAAGACAAACCAAACAAAAAACAGGAGCAACAAATAAACTTACTCTATCGAAAAAACTGATCATTCTAAATTGAAGAGCTCACCGCAAAGATCAATTTTACGGTCTTCAATCAAGCAAATAGAGAACAAGAAATCTTAGAGAAAAATCAGAAAACTCTATAAAAATAATTTATAAAAAAGTTATAGTGTTTTAAAAATTATAAAACCTGTCCATAACAAAACTATTTATATTAAAATTCTTAATATTAAAATATTTCAATTTCAGTATTTTAAAATGTCATTTTATAATTCTTTACATTAATGTTTTACTATTACTTTATTTTTAATTATTGATTGAATGTTGATTGAACTGTTCCTTTGTTTAGTTTTAACAAAAATACTTTCTTTTTATTTATAAATAATAGTTATTTTAAATTATGATGAAAACCTATTTTTACACAAATATACAACATGAAATTTAATTTATCCAATTTTTTTAGTTAAAAAAATTAAAATATAAACTTGTAACTTTTAAATTAATTAATTAATTAATCAATATTAAATTTCATTAAATAATTAATCATGTTGTTATTTCTCTTTTTATAACTTTCACTTGGTTGATAAATTAATTTTACTAAAAACGTTTAATTTAATTTTCAATGTTTAACTCCTTTTACAACTTTAAGCTATTCTTATTATAAGTTATACTTATTATTAATTTTAATATAGCTGTTAAATATATGACATATTTATTGTGTTATTATTAATTATATTTATTATACTCATTAAATGCATTTATTATAGTTATTAAATATGTGTAATAATAATAAATATTTTTATTGTATAATTATGATAAGTATTTATTACAACATTGTAAAAAGTGTAAAATGTTTATTTTAAAATTTAAAAGATCATAAATATTTATTGTTCTTATTGGTTAATATGTTTTCTAATGGCTCAAATCAATTTTGAGTGTTCATAATTTTGTGAATGTGCAATTTTTGTCCTTATAAAAAAACCTTTGATATATATATGCTAGCGTTAATAAAAAACTGGCTTAATTTAATAACCTGTACTTATATATTAAATATTTACTAATGTGTGTTTCTATAAAACATTTTATAATAAATACTAACAAAATGCATGGTATGGCTATGAACTTACTAGAAAAAAAAAATTTAACAATATTCTTTAATAATTTTTTGACAACATTTTACTATTACTTCGTTTTAAATATTTTTTAAATATAAATTCAAATACACCAGTTGTGAAAAAGTTAAAAAAAAGTCGTAAAAAATCCAGTAGAAAATATCAGATAACAGTATTGTCAAGCGATGACATTCTCCTGACTAAAATATTCATAAAACTGTTAGAATAAGAAAAGTTTTCCACTTCTAACTCACTGAATGGCTCCTCCTCCGTGAGTACAATGTACAACGGGATATTTGAAACACTCTTCACCATCAGAATATGCAACTTCAGATTACATTCTCCACACCTTATCATGCAGATAACGGCATTTGGAACCACGGCGAGAACCCCTTGAAGTCTTATAGTATTCGGACGATTTCTGAATTTTCCTTTTCACTTCATTTGGATTACGGACACGCGGTCGTTTATAATATTGCAAATGATTATGATTCTGCATTTCTGGCTCACTCTTACCATCATATTTTCTAACAAGGTTTTTATGGTAATTGACATCTTTCACTGGCATGTGCTCATGAAGTGCAGCTGTGTGAGCAGATACAGATGCAGACAAAGGAACAAGTGCAGTTGCAGTTACATGATTATCATGTACAGGTGCCAGCAATGAACTAGATGGAATTTCAGACATTTCAGGGGCGACGATCATCGGTGAATTTGATGGAGCTGATGATTTTCTTGCACTCACAGTCCTTGAGGCAGTTGAATATTCTTCTATTATTTTCTCAATCATTATTGGGTCATTAGCTATTTTAAAAAGAAAATCAACATCAATCACGGTTCCTTCTTCGATGCTTTTTAAGATGGTAGATAAAACAGTAGTAATAGAAGCTGTAACGAAATTTGCCTCCGAAGATGTTGTTGCTGGTGGAATGCATTGCTTTGTGGTTTGTGTCTGCAGTTTGGAGAGAGAGTCTCCATGTTTTTTTGTGACAGACACATCATGGTTAATACCTGTTACTGATTCATATTCCTCAATGGGAATAAGAGAGATGATAGGAGTAAGATTATCATCATAACTTTCATTCTCCACGTTAAATGAAACAAAAGGGCTGCACGAACTCAAAGAAATGAACTAAATTTAGTAAGAAATGTATATGAAGTACCAGAAATTCTCTCAGTATAAGACAATGCTTTCTAAATAAACATGAAATTTTACCTTGGAGGAATGGCAGAACTACAAGGATAATATGCTTCAGAAACTCTCATTTCTCTTAGTATCTCATCATGTTTCTCCGTACTTTCTTCACCAGCTGCCACGCTCCAACGATTCAGAACAAGCTATATCCGAAATAGATCAGTTAAAACATGACCAAATAGAATAAACTTTTGTATGAGGAAAAACTGAAAAGCCATATTCCTGACAAAGTATATTAAACCATCTGATATAAACTAAAGAAACGTTCATGAAAGGGAAATTTGATGAAGATTCTATATCTTTCAAGAAATTTCCAAGATCTCATTACCGGAGGAGGGCATTCCCATTTAATGTAAGAAAATTCTGACTTTGATTGATTCTGGAAATGATTGCCTTCAAATCCAGGTGGGAAATCATCATATTCAAGGGTTGAAGGCCTTGTGGACAATGTCTTTCCTTGAAAATCATCTTCAGATTTGTTTCCAATTTTTGAAGGACATTCCTCAGGTGAGAAAATTTTTACCTGTTAATTAAGGTCACACTAATGTATAAGCTTTCAAAAGAAGACTGAAAATGTTTACGTGAAAACTCTCAATAGTATAACACTATCATTTGACATTATGATCTGATATTGCATATATTAGAAAATTGCTTTCAAAGGAAAATACTGCAAAATCATTAACATTAACTATTTCTTGTTTAGGATTAAATTGAACAACCTCAGTTGAACACATTCAAAATTTCAAAATTGTCATGGTTCTGTTACAGTCAATCTACAGTGAAGTTAAAAACCTTATGAGAAAAAAACTTTGGAGTTGAGACAGTTTCTTGAACTTGTTCAAGCAGAATCTTTCATTTCTAACAAGGATGCGAAAAACACGACGGGTCGTATTAATTTTTTTGCCGAATTCGGAACTTTGTAATTTGAAATATAAATAAAAACATTTATCATAAGTACAGAAATAATTAATTTAAACTAAAAGAAAAATAATAATTTCTAAAAATAGAAAAGTGAATTTAAATTATAATTATGAGATTAAAAATGTTATATGAAAATAACTTTTTAAACATTTAAAAGTAAGATTATTTAGTAATTGAACAGAAATGACAACATGTTAATGACCTATGTGCAGTTAAGCTTGCCTTTCTCTCAAAACGTCTGAAAAGAAATGTTATTGAACAGAAGATAAAACTAAAAGCATTCAACTATATTCTGAAAAAAAAAAACATAAACAAAATAAAACACTGAGCTTAAACATAGTCCTTTAAATAGAATACAGAAATTAAAGAGTCTTACCACAGTTGACTTTACTGATTTTTTTCCTGCAACTGGAATATGTATTTATAATAATCCAGATTAATTTCATATTTTGCATTTCGATTACGTACCCGTCCTACCTTTTGACATAATATATATATATATATATATATATATATATATATATATATATATATATATATATATATATATATATATATATATATACACACACACACACATATATATATATATATATAATTATATTATGCTACAGTATATTCTCCGATCAGCGTGCAGATATAGTATTTCAAATCCATGATTTTATTTCTTATCTGCTATGACCACATATCTCAATGACCTAACGTTTGATGCAATTTAAATTATGTTATGATTTTATAGTTCTTGACTTGATGAAAATCGATTTCAACATGCAGAAGGTACACATGTGTGAATTTTTCTGAAAACAGATTAGTTATTTGAAAATATTTGAAGGTTTCGGACTTTCAGTAATATTTAGAAACTTAAATCTGACAATTGTGAAGTTAATTGTATATGACAAAAACCAGTTAAGTGTACTCAACAAGTGCATCATACTCCTCACTGAAGAGGTGTCTCACCAAAGAGAATTCAGATAGATCATGCATTTGATCGATGTCAAATGCCCGTGTCCAGTTACACACTTTTAGAGATCCCTCAAAATGAGAACCAAGTTGATTAATTATGTTCTAAACGGAAGTACATACGTCCATATTTTTACGATGGTTCAACCATGAATCAACGTGAATTCATCACTTTCTAGGTTGTGATAACGTGGATTATCTTCTATAACCAACGTTTGGATGTTTATGTAGCAGTGAAACAGTCCACTGAATCCAAATGATCGGCACTCATTATTGCTCACCGATTTAGAAGAATAGTTATCCTGATATACAATTTTTAAGTTTAAGTTTCACCATAATGAGGATACAAACATAGACTATTGGTGCATTTATGAATCCAGAGAAAAACAAATTTCGTAATTAAGAAAGCTAACAATGTCAACTTTGTTTGACGTTACACTTTTTTGTTTCTTCCAAACTGCAAAGGGATTGCATATTCAGGTGAAGAGGGGATTTTGTTTATCTTAAAGTCACAGATAGCAGAAGAATTCGACAGAAATTGAACCAGATCGGAGCAAGAGCAGCATAGAGCAAATGAAAAACATAAAGAAGACGACGTTTATATACCTGACAAAGATGAGATTGAGGAGCCCACGAAACCGTTTTTAATTTCCTTGCGTGCTGCATATTAAGTCTCCGATTTTCTTCTATATATCAAGTGAAGGAGAGAAAATGGAATTGAGGGAAGAGATGCTTGAAAATTGAAATGAAAGAGCAATGACGGTGGTCTAATGCTGTATTTGATTTTGGAAGCGGAAGAGAAGAATTGATAAAGAGACGAAAGAAGAGATTAAAGTGAAGCTATAAATACAAAGCACAAGCGGTGACTTACGTTACTTTGGGATGGTGCTGACGATATATAATAAAAGAAGGAAATTTTCACACCAATTTTTTAACACTATTTTGACATTGCACCAGTGTCAAAATGTGATTAGACGATTTTAAATTAAAAAAACTGAGACAAGAGCATATTTGGAAGAGAAAAACCAAAGTTTCTCTTTTAATTTGAAATCGTCCAACCATATTTTGACACGTGTGCAGTGTTAAAAAGGTGTCAAAAAATTGGTGTCAAAATATTATTTTCCATAAAAGAATTCTGATTATATGTGAGACAGATAACATAGCAAAAAAATTAACAGATAATGATAATGAATTTTTAAGGAAAACTAAAACTAAACAGTGGCGTGGGTAAAAAGCTAGTTTATTACAGTTTTTTTCCTTTTGTTTATTTTTCATTAATATTATTTTTTTATCAGTAAATTAAATATATAAAATAGTACAATTGAGTTATCTAACCCTTCTAAAAGAAATGTAGATATATAATTATCAATGTCAAGTATATATAACACTTCCCGACTTCTCTCTCTAAGCAAGTAAATTCATGTCTAGTTAGGAAAAAATTATAATACTACTTTCCCATACTATTTTAGGTTTTCTTTCCCATCTTCCTAAGATGTTCTTTGAAACAATCATGTGTTTATTGTATTTATTTATTTATTGGTTAATGTCTTCTAGCACATGACTTGTTTCAGCATGTTATTCCTCTCCATGTTCTTAGTGTTCTCTCTCCATTATCTAGTAGGAAAGTGTTTCAGTTTATGAAGTACAGTTTATGTCTATTTCTCAAAACAATCTTCAAATTTCAAGTTTGGGTAAAAGTTCTTTTTTTCATTTCACGTTATTTACTATTCTGTCAAACTAGAAGATAATTTGATATTAAAGTCCGTAAATATACGATAATATTAGTAAGAAATGTAACTAATTATATTAATATCACAAACATGTATTTATAAATTTTGAGATAAATTATGATAAATACTGATCTAATAACCCAAACAATAATGATCTAATTTATTATTAACATAATTATCCTTAATGTTAATATAATTATCCTTAATGTTAATTATGTTTTTAATTCGACAATTCGATTTTTCGACTGGTTCATATAAAACTGCACTAGTCGACTTTGCTAATTTTAAATTGACCGAATAGTCATACTATATATAAAAAAAAATTCTGCACATAATTAAAATAACCGAAGGCACATAGTGAAGTATTTAGACGGTATCTCTCAACCATTAAACGTTAGGCAAGTATAAAGACATAGGACATAAATGAGTCCCTATAACATTTTCAAATTAATATCACACTATGAAAACATATTCTGAATCCATGAATAAGCCAAGCTTGTAGCCTCATTTTACAAATACCTAACTAACCATACAAATATATATATGGAGCTTGCTAATTTGTGTATGTATGTTTTTCAGTTGATACATTTTAACAATGTGTATCTGTACTGGTCACCCGGCCCGGCTTCGGGCCGATCCACAGGGACCCATGGCCGGCCGGCCACAGGAATAATCAAGAGAGCCAGGACCGACCGGTCATCCCCGATGACCTTGAGGTAGGTTAATTTTGATAAGAGTTTAACATGTTTGAGCCTTGATTAAAAGGGTTATTGGGCCGTGATTAATAAAGTCTTAACCACGGGCCCAAAACTAACACTATATATAGAGGTCAACAGGAAGAGGTAGGTAAGGTAAATTGAATAGCATTTAATACTGTGAACTTAAAACCGAACGACCATAAATCTAACTTGAGCGTCAGAGCATCTTTAACAGGTACCCGACCGGCTAGTTTGGAGAGGAGACCTAGGAGTGTGAAGCGGCAGAGGAGCGGACGGCTTGAAGGAGTGAGAAGTAAATGTGTAGGTGAGTGTGACCGGACCCACTACCGAAACATTTTAGTGTGACCGGACCCACTACGAAACATTTTGGCACCCACCGTGGGGCTCGGGGACGAAAACCAATGGTGACCACGAGAACCACTAACGCTGACGAGCAGGGAGAGATGATGAGGATATTAGAGAGACGTTTGGATGAGATGAGGAAGCAGCATGAGGAGGAAATGGCGGCGGTGAGGGCGGAGTGCGCGGCACAGATCACCAGGGCCATTGCCGCCCGTGGTGAGGAGGATGTGGAGGATCGGAGGCAGGAGAAAACGGTGATTGGGACGAGGAACGATAGGGAGGAGCACAGTAGCGCCCCTTCCCGTGAGGAGGAGAAACGGGAGAAGCCGACTCCGACTGGGGACAAGGACGAAAAGGCACCGCCGCTAGGGGTCGAGGGACCGACCGTGCCTGTCCCTTTCGTTCAGGCTATTATGGACGTGCATATCTCCGAACAGTTCGTCCCGCCTCAGTTCAAAATGTACGACGGTACCACCGACCCGGACGCCCATGTCAAATCTTTTACTAACGCCATGTCGTTCCGCACCGGATGCGATGCCGTCTGGTGCCGGGCCTTCTCTCTTTTCTTGGAGGGGGAAGCTTTAGAGTGGTTTAATGCATTACCGACCGGTTGCATAGCCAGTTTCAAAGGGCTGGAGGCTATGTTTAAGAAACAGTTTGCCGCATGTATAGCCAGGGACATCACTGTCGTCGACTTGATGAATCTCAAGCAGGGAAAGGAAGAACCACTGAAAACCTTTATGGACAGATACCAAAAAACCGTCCGGAGGGTCAAGGGGTTGACTCTAGAATTGGCATTGCAACATATCATGCCGGCGTTAAGGCCCGGACCCTTCAAAGAAAGCGTGTGCCGAACACCACCCAAGACAATGGAGGAACTGCGCGAGCGGGCGGCTGACGAAATTAGGGTGGAAGAGATGAAGCAAAGTTACCAAAAGGAGACTCGGGAGGTCAAGGGGGAGAAGGGTGAGGGAAAGAGGACGGAGAACCAGACCCATCGGGCCGGGGGTCCTAGGCCTCGGGACGGCCCTCGAGGGCCCCGTTTTCAGCAGTACACAGCATTGAACGCCCCCTGTGCTCAAATCTTCCACGAGGCTTTGAGCACCCAGCTGTTGCAGGCGCCGCAGAAGCGTCCAACACCGTTTCATGCAGACGGTACTAAACACTGTTTGTATCACCAGAATTTGGGACACGACACTGAGGATTGTGTCACCCTGAAAGACAAGATAGAAGAGTTAATCCGTGCGGGGAAATTGTTGAAATACGTGAAGACATATCGGCCGGATCGTTTGCCCGTCCGGGAGAGAAGCCCCCGGAGGGCAAGTCCTCGACAAAGGGAGGATAGGAGAGATGCCCGTGACCGGAACCCGCAACACCGGCGGCAAGAGCGCCGTCCTGATGACAGGAGACGAAGCCGGAGTCGGGGAGGGGGGAACGACCGCCCGCTACGAGGAATGATCAACACCATTTCTGGAGGGTTTGCCGGCGGGGGTTCCTCATCCAACGCACGCAAAAAACACATCTGTGCCCTGCGGTCGGTCCACGCCGTCGACGCCCCCAGAAGGACGATGCCACCCATCATTTGCACGGATGATGATTTCCATGCGCCCGACCCGGAACAAGACGACCCTATGGTGATAACCGCCGAGATCGCGCGGTATGGGGTCAGGAAGGTATTGGTTGACCAAGGAAGTTCCGTCAACATCCTTTACTGGAAAACTTTCCAACAGATGGACATATCAGAGGACTTGATTGTACCGTATAATGAGCAAATTGTTGGATTTGTGGGAGAGAGGGTAGACACAAGGGGCTATGTTGATTTGCTTACCCGGTTGGGGACCGGCCGAGAAGGGGACGAGAGAAGGGTGAGATACCTGCTGGTGGAGGCAAATACGTCGTACAATGTCCTCCTTGGACGACCTTGTCTTAACGCATTCGGGGCTATCGTATCGACCCCGCACTTGACGTTAAAGTACCCTGACCATAAGAGAATCATACGCACGGGCAGGGCCGATCAGAAAACAGCCCGGGAATGCTATGCCGCTGGGCTGAAGCTATACCCAAGGGAGGAAAGGAGGAAGGCCCGCCGCTCTGAGGTAGCCATGGCCGACCTGGACCCCCGAACGAATACGGAGGATCGGCTCGAGCCGATTGGAGAAACCAAGCCGGTAATCATAGGCGAAGACCCGAACCAAACCACGGCGATTGCCAACGGCCTGGAGGCCAAGGTGGAGGAGCAACTTAGAAACATCCTCTGGAAGAACAGAGATTTATTCGCTTGGACAGCGGCCGACATGCCTGGGATTCATCCCTCGGTGGCATCCCATAAACTATCGCTGTTCAAGGAAGCCCGGCCGGTGTCCCAAAAGAAGCGTAGGCTTGGCGAAGAGAAGAGGAGGGCGGTCGAGGAGGAAGTCGGGAAGCTGAGGGAAGCGGGTTTCATTCGAGAGGTAACGTACACCACGTGGTTGGCCAACGTTGTGATGGTCAAGAAGCCGAACGGCAAATGGAGGATGTGTACGGATTACACCGATCTCAACAAAGCTTGTCCCAAGGATTCTCATCCTTTGCCTAGCATCGACGCCCTTGTCGATGGGGCATCCGGCCACAAAATTTTGAGTTTCCTGGACGCCTATTCGGGATACAACCAAATTCGATGTACGCGCCCGACCAGGAGAAGACGGCCTTCATCACTGAAAGGGCCAGTTATTGTTATGAGGTCATGCCTTTCGGGTTGAAGAACGCCGGGGCTACCTATCAGCGTTTGATGGACAGAATGTTTACCAAACAGATCGGTCGTTGCATGGACGTATACATTGACGATATGGTAGTACGGTCGGGGGGAGCAGAGGCACATATACAAGATTTGGAAGAAGTTTTCGCGCAGATCAGAAAGTATGGAATGCGCCTTAACCCGGCCAAATGTACTTTTGGGGTATCGGCCGGTAAGTTCTTGGGATTCATGTTGACGTAACGAGGAATCGAGGCCAACCCGGACAAGTGCAACGCCATTATAACCATGAAGAGCCCGACCAATTTGAAGGAGGTCCAGCGGCTGGTCGGTCGGTTGACGGCCCTCTCGCGTTTCATTCCCAAGATGGCCGAACGAGTGCGTCCCGTACTGCGAAAGTTAAAAAAGGGGAATTCCTGCAACTGGGACGACGAGTGCGAGCAAGCATTCCGAGACGTCAAGTTGATACTCCAGAACCCTCCAGTCATGAACCGACCTGTGCCGGGAGAAGAACTGCAAGTATACTTGGGAGTGTCGGATTCGGCTGTGAGTGCCGCATTACTTCAGGGCGGCCGCGAGCCCAGGCTAGTGTATTTCGTCAGCCGTGCGCTGTTGGATGCCGAAACCCGATACCATCAGGTCGAGAAAGTAGCTTTGGCTCTCCTCCATGCAGTGAGAAGGTTAAGGCCTTACTTTCAAAGTCACCAAGTAGTGGTTAAGACCGACCACCCCATATCCAAGATTCTGAGAAAACCCGACCTCGCGGGCAGAATGGTCGGTTGGGCAGTGGAATTGTCCGAATTCGGACTTAGGTACGAACCTAGGGGGTCGGTCAAGGGCCAACACCTGGCGGACTTTGCCGCCGAGTTACCGTCGGGAGCAAATGAGGATTGGAGTCTGTTTGTGGATGGAGCGTCCGGACGAACGGTCAGCGGAGCCGGGGTGGTGTTGGAGGGGCCTAACGGTTTCCTCCTTGAGCATTCTTTGGTGTTCAAGTTCAAGATCTCCAACAACCAGGCCGAATATGAGGCCTTAATAGCCGGTTTGGAGCTGGCCCGAGACATGGGCGCGAGAAAGGTGACATGCCGGACCGATTCCCAGTTGGTGGTCGGCCAGATGAACGGAAATTTACAAGTAAGGGAGGAGAACCTACTTAAATATTTTCACCGGGCGACGGCCTTAGCCCGAGAGTTCGAGGACATTCGAATTCAGCACATTCCCCGGGAGCAGAACGCCCGGGCAGACGTCCTCTCCAAGCTTAGTGCAGGGAAAGAAAAGGGCCAACTCACCACGATTATAAGGCAAGTCTTGCTCCAGCCGTCCATCGAATGCAACGCTATAACAGGGGGCGACGGGACTGACTCGAGGACGGAGATCCGGAAGCTGATGAAGGCTCAAGATGATGGTTCAACACTATCCGTCGCCGATACCAAGAAGATCGCGCGGTTCGTAATCATCGGGAAGGACTTGTATCGGCGCGGATATTCAACGCCGTTGCTTAAGTGCCTCAGCGCAGAAGAGGCTCATTACGTGATGAACGAGCTTCACCACGGTATATGTGGATTTCACACTGGCCGGAGGGCCATGAAGGGGCGTGTAATCAGGGCCGGATATTTTTGGCCGACCATAGAGGACGATGCCAAGGTCTTTGTTCAGAAGTGTGTGGGATGTCAGGCTCATGCTAACAACCCGCGCGCGCCACCCAACGAGTTACACTCCATTGTATCCCCATGGCCTTTCGCCCAGTGGGGAATGGACATCGTCGGTCCATTCCCGCCCGGCCAAGCACAGAAGAAGTTTCTTCTAGTCGCCATCGATTACTTCACAAAGTGGGCGGAAGCCGAGCCGCTCGCCACGATTACAGCAACCCAGGTACAGAAGTTTTTTTGGAAGCTGGTCTGTCGGTTCGGCTTGCCACGGACCATCGTCACCGATAATGGCCGACAGTTCATCGACCGGAAGCTGGAACTTTTCTTCCAGGATTTGGGCATAAAACACACCACTAGTTCGGTCGAGCACCCGCAGACGAACGGTCAAGCCGAAGCCGCAAACAAAGCCATTGTTCTGGAATTGAAAAGACGTCTAGGGGAGAAAAAGACGGCGTGGGTAGAAGAGTTGCCCGAGATCCTTTGGGCGTATCGTTGCACGCCCCACGGCACCACCGGGGAGACGCCATTCAACCTGACTTATGGAACCGATGTCATGCTGCCAGTTGAGTTAGGAGAACCGTCTCTACGTCGGCAGATGAAGGATATACATTTGAACGACCAAGAGCTCAGAGTGGAGCTGGAAACTCTGGACGAGCGAAGAGACCGGGCGGTTTTGAGAGCGGAAGCCTGTCGGCGTATGGTGGAGCGGCGGTATAACACGAAGGTGCGACCTAGGAACTTTAATGACGGAGACATGGTTTGGCGGAAGACCGGGGAGGCTAGGAAGAACACTTCCCACGGCAAGCTGGCGGCCAAATGGGAGGGTCCTTTCCGGATCACCGAAGCATTGGGAAATGGTGCCTACCGTTTAAGTAAACCGGACGGGCGGCCCATACCGAACACGTGGCATGCCTCTCATTTAAAATTTTACTTTAGTTAAAAACTTTTATGTATTCACATGCTCTATGTAATGAAATTCGCAGCATTTTCCAAGTCAATTCGGACTAACGACGAAACGTCTAACACTGACCTCGACCAAGAGGCGAACGCAAAGCCTTTACGGATTCAAGCAATCGAAGCCCAGGTCGAGGAACGGAATTATCCTCTCGACCTGGCCGGGGTGGTGAACGGCAATGCCCTGCCGCTCCGACTTGCGAAGTCCAGGTCAAGGAACGGAATTATCCTCTCGACCTGGCCGGGGTGGTGAACGGCAATGTCCTGCCGCCCCGACTTGCGAAGTCCAGGTCGAGGAACGGAATTATCCTCTCGACCTGGCCGGGGTGGTGAACGGCAATGCCCTGCCGCCCCGACTTGTGAAGTCCAGGTCGAGGAACGGAATTATCCTCTCGACCTGGCCGGGGTGGTGAACGGCAATGCCCTGCCGCCCCGACTTGCGAAGTCCAGGTCGAGGAACGGAATTATCCTCTCGACCTGGCCGGGGTGGTGAACGGCAATGCCCTGCCGCCCCGACTTGTGAAGTCCAGGTCGAGGAACGGAATTATCCTCTCGACCTGGCCGGGGTGGTGAACGGCAATGCCCTGCCGCCCCGACTTGCGAAGGTCAGGCCGGGAAGCGAAATCATCCCCGGCCGGGGTAGCAAACGAGAACAATACGAGTTAAAAGCGGCGTAACTTGCATTAAAATGAATGAAAACGTTCATTGCATTAAAATCAAAAGGGGCGGATGTACATGAATCCGACGACAACAAAACGCGCCGGCTAAACCAATTAAGAGGACAATTTTCAAAAAGCAAAAAGTATATCCCTTTCCCCCGGCTATCTAAAAACCTAACCCCCGGATACTACTGCCCGGCGCGGTCATCGTCCTCTTCGTCATCGGCCGCTTCATCTTCCTCCGCCTCCTCCCCGATCACTTCATCCGGCACAGGAACAGGCCTCATCTCCCCGTCAAAAATGTCCTGGGCGATGTCGAAACCGACTGTCATGGGGTCGGCCTTGAGCAAATAAGCCACTTGACGGAGGGCTTTGTTAAAACCTTCCTCATGTTCGATCTGGACATCGGCGCGGAGAACTGTAATGGAGTCATTGGCCGAGGCAACCTCTCCGGCCAACCGAGCGATCTCCTCCTGTTGCTCCTTTTCCTTCCCCTCCGTCTCATGGAAGGACACCTTCAGCTGATCATTTTCCTCGGCAACTTCCGAGAATCTGGTCCGCAAGCCGGTTAATTGCTTGGTGAGAGTGGCCACCTCTATGTAGGCGCCTTCATACTTCTTAGTCAAGGCCGCCTGCGCTTCTATGCACTTTGAGTGCTCCAAGCCAAGCACGGCCAGCTCATTTCGAAGGTCGTCGATTTCCTTCTTCGAAGCCGCCAGTTCGTGCTGAACTCCCTCGGCTCCACGTCAATCGGCGAACCGGTTGAGATACCAATTTAACATGGCGCCGCGACAGTTGAACTCGAGGGCGGCTTTTGTAAGTTCTTTTTCAGAAAGAGATTCCACGATCTCCCTCTGGGCAGAACTCATCCGGAAATCTATCCGGTCACTGACGCCAAAGGCGGCGTCAAGCAGGCCCCCGGTTAGAGGGCGAGGATCACTGCCCTCTCGCCGACTCCTCTTAGAAGAGGATTCTCTGGATTTCCTCTTCTTTTTGGAGGACGGGTTGGTGTGAACGGAGGGAGTGGCCTGAGGCGTGCCCCGAGCGGACGTGCCAGCTTGTCCGATAGGATCGGCCTGCGCGGAAGGGATGGTGGCCGCCGCTGACGATTCAATTTCCACCACGGGGACTTGGTGGGCGGCCACAGTGGTCTTCAGGCCAGCGGCCCCTGCGGACGGCGCGCGGGATTCGACGGCCGTGTTCACCTTGCTGGAGCCAGCCTGGCCAATTTCCCTTTTGGGGGGAGGAGGAATAAAGCTTGTTCGGCGAAGAGTAGGAAGCGTCATTCTATCTGCAACAAGAAGGAAAATTCAGTTAAGTCGACAATGAACTTATAAGAATACGGGTAAAAATAGCATACCGAACGCCACGCGGGTAAAATCCTCGTGGCAAAGACAGCCGACCAATTGTCGGGCATGGAGACGGCGGGGAAGGTCGTTGATGATTTTCACGGCATCCCGTTCGGCAGGGGTCATGTCATCGGTAGAAACAGCACAAACCCTGACGGGGCTTTCGGTCCAATAGTAAGGAAACAGAGGCTCGCCGGCGGAGTCGCGAAACTGGGAACGACCGGCCTCCTTTATTATTACTTTAAAATAACTCGTCTTGAATTTTTTGAATGAATCGGCATACGCTTTGAAAAGGCAAGCATCTTGTACCGATGTCAATGAAACCCATCCGTGTTTCGGTGGTGGCCGAACATGAAAATAATGGAAAAACACGTTAAGAGTGGGCTTGATGCCCAAAGCCGCACACATCACCATGAACGCTTGGATGCAGGCCCACCCGTTCGGGTGCAACTGGCAGGGGGCGACGTTCATGCGGCGAAGTACTGCCGCCTGGAAATTGGAAAAAGGAATCCGAACGAACATCCTAGTAAATAAAAAGGTATATACATAGAAGAAATCCTCGATGGTTGACTCTTTCCCGTGGAAGACACGTTCGTTAGGACGGCAGACGCCGAGACGAATCAACCGGGCGTCCTCTTCATCCCGAACCACAAATGACTGGTTAGACCAGGCCAGTAAGTCTCTCCGGCTTCTAATATCGGTTTCGTGGGCCGCTACTTCGGGTGATGCCCAAGCATACCCATTTATGGTCGGCCACCCCCCGGCCGGGGACGGATCCGTTCCGTCAACCACTACTCCGCCTTCCAGGAGAAAAAGGATGGCGCCGTGCCAAACTCGGTCACCTCCCGACCGCGAGGAACCTGAGTTCGCGCTGGACGATGACCCCCCGCCACTGTTGGAGGAGCCCCCACCGTCTCCACCTGCTGACCCTGTAGAGGAAGACAAGGAAACCGTAGCCATTTATTTACCTGAAGACAAAGAAATCTTTGAGAGAGCCGACGGTCAGAGTGGTAGAGAAGAGAGAAAGGTGAAAAATAGTGTAACGGTCCCCCCTATTTATAGTAAAAAATTTTATAACCGCCCATGCATCTCCACCGTCGAAAGGGACCACGATTAAGGGCCCAGATTGAAGGACTCCTCCACTGCCCGAGGCACTCAACCAATCGCAAAGCGACACGACTTCTCCCGCCCAAAGTTCCAAAATTTTCCCGCGCAAAGTTCCAAATCATTTTAAACGCAGCGGCGACCACGTGCCTAAGGCTTGGCGGGCTTGATTTTCCCGCTCAAAGTTCCAAATCAAAGTTCCACACCATTTTAAACCCAACGGCAACTAGTTGCCTAGGGCTTGGGGGGCTTGATGTACTGGTCACCCGGCCCGGCTTTGGGCCGATCCACAGGAACCCATGGCCGGCCGGCCACAGGAATAATCAAGAGAGCCAGGACCGGCCGGTCATCCCCGATGACCTTGAGGTAGGTTAATTTTGATAAGAGTTTAACATGTTTGGGCCTTGATTAAAAGGGTTATTGGGCCGTGATTAATAAAGTCTTAACCACGGGCCCAAAACTAACACTATATATAGAGGTCAACAGGAAGAGGTAGGTAAGGTAAATTGAATAGCATTTAATACTGTGAACTTAAAACCGAACGACCATAAATCTAACTTGAGCGTCGGAGCATCTTTAACAGGTACCCGACCGGCTAGTTTGGAGAGGAGACCCAGGAGTGTGAAGCGGCAAAGGAGCGGACGGCTTGAAGGAGTGAGAAGTAAATGTGTAGGTGAGTGTGACCGGACCCACTACCGAAACATTTTAGTGTGACCGGACCCACTACCGAAACAGTACCTATTTTAGTAGACAAAAATATTCTAATATATCATAAATTTTAAGTTTTAAGGTTAAGAGTATTTTAATAATTTTCATTCTCAAAATTAAAAAAAAAAAAAAAAGAAACCCCCCAAACCCTTGCTCACCTCCTTCATTCCTCTTAATCCTTTCTCTTTCATCTCTCTCACTCCAACATTTTCTCTCTCATCCCTACACTAGTCCCAACTAAAAAAACACTCGCTGTTAAACAATTTGCTTTTGTAAAGAGTTGAGTCATTGACATATTCACCTTTAAGAAAAGGTTCATTCAAGATCTCTTCAATTTCATCATTTTTACTAACCTCTCTAATTTCAAATGATCTGCAGATGTTAAATCATCATCTCTAAAATATACTTTTAGGCCAATTACCAATTCCTTCCAATGTTATTATACTTGTGAAAATTAGATAAAATTAAATAAGAGAAAAATTATAAAATGAAAACTCATTATAAAATCATTTTTTTTAAGAAATTGTTTAACAGTGAGTGTTTATGATGTTTTCCAGGCCAATTACAAATTCTTTAGGATGTCATTATGCTTGTAAAAATTATGAAATGAAAACTCATTATTTTTTTGTAAGAAATTGTTTAACAACGAGTGTTTCTGATTTTTTCAGTTTACAGATAAAATGTTGGAGTAAGAGAGATGAAAGAGAAAAGGTTAAAAGGAATGAGGGATGTGAGCAAGGGTTTAGGGTTTTTTTTTAGTTTTGAAAATGAAAATTATTAAAATATCCTTAACCTTAAAATTTAGAATTCATAATAACCAAGTGAAAAACAGACGTACATAAATTAACAAACCCATATATATATATATATATATATGATTGTCTCAGAAACACGATTATTCAATAAGGCACATTATCCCTAAGATACACTTTGACCACACACATTCTTCCCCAGCGGAACCTGAATATCTTGATAGTCCACCTTGCTAGATTAAATATATGAACATTTATGTGGATTAATGACGAAATTTAATGGTCATTAATTTTGAAAACGTATTCTATCCATATTGCTCGTATTGGAATATAGCTACGTATTAATATTTTGATATTGTGTAAACTCAATTAATTTTTGTCTCATCTTTGATAATTTGTTTTATTTTTAAAGAAAAGGCTTGTCAAACTGGAACAATAATAAATAATTCCCAATTACTGTCAATGAAAAAGAATACGATGAGAAAACACCATATTTTTCACCGTATACTTTTTCATTGGTGGTCGGAATGGACATAGGTAACAATGCAAGTTCGTCCTTGGATTAAAATGCCGTGAGAAATCCAAAAAAACGCAAGTTTTCCTTACAAGGAAACTAGCAAAAGGAGAAAGTACACTACGCTACACAAAGACACAACAAAAAAATCGCACCAAAACACAACGAAAAGGCAGAGGAGAGGGAACTTACCTGGAAAATGCACAGCAGCAGAGAGAAAGGCACAGACGATGTGTTGGTTCGCAAACCGCTGGTGTTATTTAACAAGAAATTGGACGTCTGTTGTACACAGAACTGACGTCTACATTTTCAAATATGTCGGACGCCTGACTAATGTGACATCTATTCGATTTAAAAATTAATTTTTTTGTTGTACATAGACGTCGGTGTTGATGCAACTGACGTCTAGAATTGTATATAAACGTCAATGTGGCGGGATCCGACGTTTATAGGGCTGAAAAAAGTGACTATTTACTTGTCCGGCAGGCATATAAGCGTCAATTACAACGAGACTGACGTCTATATGTCTGACAGGTTGGTAGGGAGCATTAATTTCCACCATATAGATGTCAAGGCCCCTTCAATGTGGCATGATCCGACGTCTATAAGGCTCAAAACAGTGACTATTCACCTGCCTGACAGACTTATAAGCGTCAGTTGTGACGCCCGGGCACTGACGAGGGCGGGGAGTGAGCGGCTCCTGGCAGGCTTCGAGTGGAAGGGGCACATGGATGAATCGAACATACACCGAAATGAGAGGGATCTGGAGACTGTATAGGTATGGGACTATACGGTTGAAGGATAGCTTAAAGGAATTGATTTGGCTACTTGTCGCAACCGAAATCGCGACGGGACGACGATCCAAAAAAGAAAGCGTTTTTTTAAAAAAGAAGAGAGATTTGGAGTCGCCACCATAGTTTATTCTGGAAAACTACGGAAAAAAACCTTTTCTTCCTTGTGCTAAAAAACCTTTTCTTCCTCTTTAAAAAAAATCACAAATGGTTTTAAAAAGTTTAAGCACAAGTGCGACCATTCTGTCTGCCTTGTGCTAAAAACCTTTTCTTCCTCTTTTAAAAAAAATCACAAATTGTTTTAAAAGGTTTAAGCACAAGTGCGACCATTCTGTCTGCCTTGTGCTAAAAACCTTTTCTTCCTCTTTTAAAAAAAATCATAAATTATTTTAAAAGGTTTAAGCACAAGTGCGACCATTCTGTCTGCCTTGTGCTAAAAACCTTTTTATTTCTCTTTAAAAAATCATAAATTGTTTTAAAGGGTTTAAGCACAAGTGTGACCATTCTGTCGGCCTTGTGTTGAAAACCTTTCTCTTCCTTATACAAAAGACCTTCAAACACAAAACATCATTTTCCAAATAACAATCAATTTTACTAGAACTACGTAACCCTGATTTCTCATTTTGAGAATACGTAGGAGCAAGGTCAATCCTTGTCGGGCACAAAAAATAAAAAAATTATTTTGTTTCTTTAGAATTTCATTTTTAGGGGAAATTAAACATTTTGAAAACCACATCTTTATTCGTGTATTTAATTAAAGGTACTGCCTTAGGGCAGGCGTTGTGGGGTGCTGATACCTTCCCCACACGTAACCGACTCCCGAACCTAGAATCCGGTTCTTGTAAACTGTGCCTTATCATTTTTAGGGTTTTTCCGTAGTTTTCCAGAATAAACTATGGTGGCGACTCCAAATCTTTCTTCTTTTTTAAAAAAACGCTTTCTTTTTTGGATCGTCGTCCCGTCGCGATTTCGGTTGCGACACTACTCATATCACCAAATGCATTTGCTTTTCGGTAGCCTAGCCCATAAGAACTCCATGGTTAAGCGTGCTTAGCCTGGAGTAATTCTGGGATGGGTGACCTTCCGGGAAGTTTTCCCGGAAAGTGTGTGAGTGAGGACAAAGCACAATGAACCGACATCTATAAGGTTGATGGAAATGACTTTTCACCTAACGATCATAAATATAGACGTCCGGTTTGAAGGACCGACGTCTAAAATTCCATAGACGGCGGAGATGGACCTAACCGACGTCTATATTGTCAACTTATTTACGAAAATGTCACCGGTCATCAATATACGTCGTCAACAAATGGTACACCTACGAGTAGTTGAGTGGTGAACGATGTTGTAACACAGTGTATATGGGTTGTGGGTTGCATAGCAGTGTTAAATTTGTGTAGTTTGATTAAGTTTTTGTAGTGTGTTTTTAGTCCCACATTGCTTAGTATTGTGAGATTGTGTTCTTCACTTTGTTATATAAGAAAGCTTATGTAACGTTTACAAATGCACCAAAACAAATACTTCTTAGTATTGTTTATTTCTCTCCTCTCTCTTTTATTGCCCTTGTTCCCAACAATTGGTATCAAGAGCCCAGTTCTTAGTATGCTCTGTGGTTGCAGCGTTTGATCTTCCACATCAGAAAAGATTTGGTCAGAGTAAATTTTCTTAGTATGCTCTGTGGTTGCAGCTGTGTCTGACCTTCCACATCAGAAAAGATTTTTTCTCTTGTTCTTGGGATTTTTTCTCTTGTTCTTGGGATCTCAGTTTAGAGAACTAGTGGGGGCTTTTCTTCAAAAGCAGTAAGAGCAATGGCAATGGACGAAGGAAAGATGAAGATTGAAAGGTTCGATGGTGCAGACTTCGGCTTTTGGAAGATGCAAATAGAGGACTACCTGTATCAGGAAGGTATGCAAGAACCTCTCACAGGCAAGAAACCAGAAGCTATGAAGGAAGAATAGTGGAGCTTTCTAGACAGAAAGGCTCTCGGAGCCATCCGGTTGACGCTATCCCGTAATGTTGCTTTCAACATTGCAAATGAAAAGACTACAGCTAGTCTTATGGCGGCTCTTTCCAGCATGTACGAAAAGTCGTCGGCCGCAAACAAAGTTCACTTGATGAGGCGGTTGTTCAACCTACGGATGACAGAGGATGCATCAACAGTGCAACATATAAACGAACTCAACACGATTACAATTCAGTTGAGTTCAGTCGGAATCAATTTCGATGAAGAAGTACGAGCTCTAATACTTCTTTCTTCCCTACCAGAAAGTTGGAATGCTACTGTCACAGCTGTGTGTAGCTCCTCAGGAAGCAACAAGTTAAAGTTTGATGATGTTCGTGACTTAGTCCTCAGTGAAGAAGTCCGCCGGAGAGAGACAGGTGAATCAACAACCTCTTCAGTATTGCATACAGAGTCAAGAGGTAGAAGTTCAACCAGAGGAACCGAACGCGACAGATCAAAGGAGAGGCAATCCAAATTTAGAAATCATCAAAGCTCTAACAAATCGAAAACTATCGAATGTTGGAATTGTGGGAAGACTGGTCACTACAAAAATCAGTGCAGGAGTGCCTCGAAGAAACATGAGGTGAAAGATGAAGCAAACGTTGCTACAACCTCGGGAGGAGGTGATGCACTGATATGTTCATTGGAAAACAAGGAAGAGTCTTGGGTGTTAGACTCTAGAGCATCCTTCCATGCAACCTCACAAAAGGAACTATTCGAGAATTATGTTCCTGGAAACTTTGGTAAGGTTTACCTTGGCAATGAGCAGTCATGTGAGATTATAGGTAAAGGTATGGTAAAGATTAAGTTAAATGGGTTTGTATGGGAATTGAAAAATGTCAGACATATTCCCGACCTGACGAAGAACTTAATCTCAGTGGGCCAGCTAGCCAGTGAAGGCTACACGACAATCTTTCACGGTGATGATTGGAAGATTTCAAAGGGTGCAATGACAATTGCTCGAGGCAAAAAGAGTGGTACTCTTTACAAGACAGCAGGAGCATGTCATTTGATTGCAGTTGCAGCAAATGAAAATCCCAACTTATGGCACCAAAGACTTGGGCATATGAGTGAGAAATGGATGAAGATCATGCACTCAAAAGGAAAGTTACCAGGTCTTCAATCAGTAGAAATTGACATGTGTGAAGACTGTATACTTGGAAAGCATAAGAGAGTCAGCTTTCAGACAAGTAGAAGAACCCCAAAGAAAGAGAAGCTTGAGTTTATCCACTCTGATGTCTGGGGACCAACGACTGTCCCATCCGTTGGTGGGAAACAATACTTCGTGACTTTCATTGATGATCACTTCAGAAAGGTATGGATTTACTTTCTGAAATACAAGTCTGAAGTATTTGAAGCTTTCAAGATTTGGAAAGCTATGGTGGAGAATGAGATAGGTTTGAAGATTAAGAAGCTCAGATCCGACAATGGTGGTGAGTATGTAGACACTAGATTCAAGAAGTTTTGCTATAAGCACGGAATCAGAATGGAGAGAACCGTGCCAGGTACGCCTCAACACAATGGTGTAGCTGAGCGTATGAATCGATCGTTGACTGAAAGAGCCAGAAGCATGCGTGTACAATCAGGCTTACCAAAACAGTTTTGGGCAGAAGGAGTCAACACAGCAGCTTACTTGATCAACCGAAGTCCATCGGTACCATTGGAGCACAAGATACTGGAAGAGGTATGGAGCGGAAAAGAGGTAAAACTCTCACATCTTAGAGTTTTTGGCTGTGTAGCATATGTGCATATCAGCGATCAAGTTAGAAACAAACTTGATCCAAAATCAAAGAAGTGTACTTTTCTTGGTTATGGTAAAGATGAGTTTGGCTACCGCATATGGGATGATGAAAACAAAAAGATGATCTGCAGCAGAGATGTAATCTTCAATGAAAAAGTGATGTACAAGGACATGCATAATAATGGCACCAGAAACTCAGAAACGAGTGGACCAGTTTATGCAGAGGTGGAAGATATCCTAGAAAGTCCTATATTGAGGACTCCTCAGCCAGAGGAATCAAATGAAGCAAACAATGAGCAATCAGAACCTCCTACTCCAACTCCTGTACTGAAAAGATCCTTTCGACCCCATGTGCCTAACAAGAGATACATAGACTACATGTTGCTGACTGATGGAGGGGAGCCTGAAGATTATATGGAAGCTTGTCAAACCACGGATGCCGACGAGTGGGAGCTTGCTATGAAAGACGAAATAAAGTCTTTGATCTCAAATCAAACATGGGAACTAGTTGATTTACCTATGGGAAAGAAAGCACTTCACAACAAATGGGTGTATCGGGTAAAGGAAGACCATGATGGTTCCAAGCGATACAAGGCCTGACTGGTTGTCAAAGGATTTCAGCAAAAAGAAGGAGTTGACTACACTGAAATCTTTGCTCCAGTTGTCAAGCTCAATACTATCAGGACTGTGTTAAGTATTGTGGCTAGTGAGGATCTCTACCTAGAGCAATTAGATGTGAAGACTGCATTTCTTCATGGAGATCTAGATGAGGAGATTTACATGCACCAACCTGAAGGCTTTTCAAAAGGAAAGAAGAAAAACATGGTGTGCAAATTAAAGAAGAGCCTGTATGGCCTGAAACAAGCTCCAAGACAGTGGTATAGAAAGTTTGAAAGCTTCATGCACAAGGAAGGTTTCCAAAAGTGCAATGCTGATCATTGTTGTTTCTTCAAGAGGTACAAGTCCAGCTATGTCATTTTTCTGCTTTATGTTGATGACATGTTAGTAGTAGGATCAGATATGACAGACATCAGAAATTTGAAGATGCAATTGTTAAAAGAATTTGATATGAAGGATTTAGGCCCAGCAAAGAAGATTCTAGGAATGCAAATCACAAGAGATAAGCAAAAAGGAGTTTTGCAGTTATCTCAGGCACAGTACATCAACCGTGTTTTGCAGAGATTCAACATGGAAAAGGCCAAACCAGTCAGTACTCCTTTGGCCAGTCATTTTCGTCTATCCAAGGACCAGTCTCCTCAAACAAAAGAAGAAGAAGAGATTATGGCTAAGATTTCGTATGCTTCAACCATTGGAAGTCTGATGTACGCGATGGTATGCACAAGGCCAGACATTGGCTATGCAGTGGGAGTTGTAAGCAGGTTTATGTCAAAACCAGGTAAAGCTCACTGGGAAGCTGTGAAATGGATTTTGCGATATCTACGAGGAACTAAGGAGAAGTGTTTGTGCTTTAGTAAAGGTGAACTAAAAGTACAAGGCTACGTAGATGCAGACTTTGCTGGAGAAATTGACCATCGAAGAAGTACCACTGGCTACATATTTACTGTTGGAACTACAACTATTAGTTGGATGTCACAAATACAAAAGATTGTTGCTCTATCCACTACAGAGGCTGAGTATGTAGCAGTAACAGAAGCTAGCAAAGAATTGATATGGCTTCAAGGATTGTTGACAGAGTTGGGATTCATTCAGGAAATGACTGTTTTGCACAGTGATAGTCAAAGTGCAATACATCTGGCTAAGAATTCAACTTTTCATTCCAGAACGAAGCATATTGATCTCCGTTATCACTTCATCAGATCTCTACTTGAGGATGAAGTACTAACGTTGAGGAAGATACTAGGAAGTAAGAACCCAGCGGATATGTTGACAAAGGTTGTCACGACAGAAAAATTGAGGCTTTGTAGTACCTCAATTGGCCTTCAAGAATAACTGATGATGAAGGCAATTACACTATGATAATCAAACTCCAAGTGGGAGAATTGTTAGTTTTGTGTAGTTTGATTAAGTTTTTGTAGTGTGTTTTTAGTCCCACATTGCTTAGTTTTGTGAGATGGTGTTCTTCACTTTGTTATATAAGAAAGCTTATGTAAGGTTTACAAATGTACCAAAACGAATATTTCTTAGTATTGTTTATTTCTCTTCTCTCTTTTATTGCTCTTGTTCCCAACAAGCGATGCGAAGAACAAGAAAATCAAATATGAGACATACACTAATGTGAGCAATATATTAAGGAAATAAAGCGATATTAAGGAAAATGAAAATTAGGGTATACACTAATGTGAGGAATATATACTACATAGGTGTTATTAGTAATCGATATAACATCATCATCCGGTACTATATTACATCGGTTATCTATTTTACCCATATTATATGATGTTAAAAAATTTTAAATTTGTCATCACGTGTTTATTGAGATTCGTTTTCCTGAGACGATCTAAAATGTCATTATAATTTTGTATTTTGCATTAATGGTACAACTTGTTTATCCACAATAATTTAATAAATATTTGTAATTTTTATCATTCTAAATACAAATTAAAAAAAAATCACAACGGATACAAAATATATTGTTAATTAGTTGTATATTGAGTTGATAAATTAATTAAGTCATGGCAAAATCAATTATAAACTACAAAAATAACAATATAAGAAGTTGTTGGTATTGTATATTTCACTCTTATGTTCTCCTAAAATTATCGGTATATAATTTCTATAGCTTAATGTTATTGAATCTAAAAAAACAGTCTAAGTTACTTCCTTGCATTTAGAAATTATAAATTTAAAGTTAATAATTGATTCATAACGTACAAAATGAACAAAGTTTAGTAGCAAGCAATGTATAATAAACAAAGGAATCTCTTAAGTAAACATGGGAAGTTGCTTCATAATATCTGCATACTTTTTACATTATGTCAATATATTTAAATACAAAAAACATTTTTATTCATTTAAATACATTTTCTTCAAACTCTCATTACTTGTAATAAAAAAACAACTTTCGTGCTGGTCTTTTTATAGATATTATATTTAGTGAATCTCAAATCTAAAAATTTTTTGGAGTTTAAAAATGTTAGTTGATGAGGGTTTTTTTTTTCTCAAGACTTAATGCAATTTAGAAAAATTATTTATGTACTAAAAAATCATCAACACTTAATATATATATATATATATATATATATATATATAGTATGAAAAAAATGGTAAATTTATATATTATGTGATGTAATAATAAAATGTATCAACTTACATATCAAACTCAACTAAGTATTTCATTGAAAATATCGATCAAGAGAACAACATAAGAAATAATAAGGAAGACAAAGTAAAAACCAAACAATTAAATTAATGCTTAAATATATTTATAATTCATGTATTTTGTGGTAAAATTAAAATTTATTTTTATTATAAATTTTGATTCAGTTTAGTTTTAAACTTAAAAATTAAAAGGAAATAGTTCTCTAATTTAATTTAATTAATTTTTTTAATAACGGTATTTCAAATTATTACTTCAATTGTTTATAATGTTGGATATATTTTAATTTAAATATCAACTTGTAATACTATTTAACATATAAAAGAACTTAATATTGTTAAGTTAAAATAACTATATTTATTTATTTTTAAAATTTAAATATTAATGTATATTAAAATATGAAACAATAACACACTTGAATTTCATGTTCAAATTTAAGACAATAAATATATTTAACCTTAAAATTAAAATTAAAGTATTAATCAAATATTCTTAAAAGTAAATAAAGTCTCATAAGAACTCTAATACAGTAAAAACTAATATAAGATATTAAAAGATGAAATAAAATATAAAACATGAAAAAAAAAGGTAAAAACTAATATAAGATATTAAAAGATGAAATAAAATATAAAATATGATAAAAAAAGGTAAATTATGATTCTAACAATAATCTCTGAAAAAAAATGTTATAAATTTCCCTGTTAAGTTCAAGTAATTATTAATTATTCAGTTATTAAATTATAAGCCTATTAAAATTTTATTTTATTAAAGTATTAATTTATTTATCTATTAGTGTAATAAATTTAATATTTATTAATATAATAACTTATTAACTTAAATATTTTATTAATTCAATTAAATTAAAAAATAGTTTACTAACTTGCTAATTATTATTTTAATAACTTGATTAAATATTATTTTTTAACTTAATTATTTATTAATATACTTACTATTAATTCATTAATTAATTTTGCATGTGTGTTTAAAAAAAATTAAACTTTTCTTAAAAAGAAAAGCAGGTCAAATTTAGAGTTTTCATACCTTCATTTTAAAGAAGGATTAAGAAATTGTTATTTGAATTCGGATTTTCCAACCCCGATGTGTACACGAGGTCAATGTTAAAAATGATTATTTTTTGCGTATTGAAAATGGTAAATCAAAAAGAAAAGGAGAAAACTATAATTTTAATACCCTCACCGACACGCAACACAGTATGTAAATTTATTACTTTTAATGTCTTAAGATTTTTATTGTAAAACTAGCGTTTACTTTTTTATATAATAAAATTATAATTTTATTATAGATATTTTTTATTTATTTTATAAATAATATTTTAATAAAAGTGAGTAAGTTTTAAAAAAATAATTAAAAAATAATAATTTTAAAAAAAATTAAATAATCTAAAAGAATATAATTTAATAATTAGAATTTATTTTATCTACAATTATATTTATAAGTTTTTTTTTTTATTTTTTAATTTTACTTTGTTAATTACTAATTTTAAAATTTAAATAATTTATAGATATTTAAAAAATATATCCAAAATAGTGTAATGAAAAGATTAATTTATCTTAATTCTTGACTTGTTCAGGTGTATTTTTTTGGATTTTTTTAAATATTTAAGAAAATCCTTAATTACAATTAATTTATTTATAACTACCGAAAATATATGTATTTTAATTTTTTATGATAATGAAGAATAGTAAATTATTATTACAATTATGAAATTAAATATAAATATTTTTATAATTTTATTTATTTAATAGGTAGTTTTATAATTAGAAAATGATTAAAGTTAAAAAATATGAAATTGAAAAAACGATTAAATTTAAAAAATGATAAAATAATTATTTTAATTATTTAAAAAATTATCTAAAAGATAAATTGAAATAAAAATGTAGATTTAAAATTTTAAAAGTTATATGAAATGTTTTTAAAGTTAATTTAGTCTAGTGAATGAAATAATTTTAAACCAATAAAAAGTAATTTTAATAAATAAAATAAAATTTGAATTTTATTTTTGGTGTAATTATTTTAGAAAAACTGATTTAAGTATAGGTGTGATTCAGTGTAATGCAGTGAAAAGGGTGAGAGTGGTAAATAAAGGAAAAGAGTAGTAAAATGAAATGAGAAAGTGTATGGAAGGGAAGGAGAAGATATTGAAAAGTAAAAGAGAGTAAATGGAATAGAATAGAGAAATAGCAATAGGGGCAGTGAGAAATTGTGAATCCCAGTTAGAAGATTTGTGTTCTGAGCTGTATAAATTCAGGCACAGAGGCCTCTGTTTTTTCATTCCTTCATTCATTCATCTGTTCTCTCATCCTGCAATGGAGAAGGCCAACGCTGCTGTGGGATCCGGATCTGCCACCAACGGGGAGGTGTCTCCGCCGCCGCGGAAGGTGGCATTGATCACCGGAATCACCGGTCAGGATGGGTCTTACCTCACGGAATTCCTTCTTAACAAGGGCTACGAGGTGCACGGCCTGATCCGTCGCTCCTCCAACTTCAACACTCAGCGTATCGATCACATATACGTAGATCCCCACAACGCCCACAAGGCGCACATGAAGCTCCACTACGCGGATCTCTCGGACGCCTCCTCGCTCCGCCGCTGGCTCGATACCATCCTTCCCGACGAGGTCTACAACCTCGCCGCCCAGTCTCACGTTGCGGTCTCCTTCGAGATCCCTGACTACACAGCGGACGTCGTCGCCACCGGCGCCCTCCGCCTCCTTGAGGCCGTCCGCTCCCACATCGCCGCCTCTGGCCGCTCCCACATCCGCTACTACCAGGCCGGGTCTTCCGAGATGTTCGGCTCCACCCCGCCGCCGCAGTCTGAAACCACCCCCTTCCACCCACGCTCCCCCTACGCCGCCTCCAAATGCGCTGCGCACTGGTACACTGTGAACTACCGTGAGGCCTATGGACTCTACGCCTGCAATGGCATTCTTTTCAACCACGAGTCCCCTCGCCGCGGCGAGAATTTCGTGACGCGCAAGATCACGCGGGCCGTGGGCCGGATCAAGGTCGGTCTCCAAAACAAGCTCTTTTTGGGGAACCTTCAGGCCTCCAGGGATTGGGGCTTCGCTGGGGACTATGTTGAGGCCATGTGGCTGATGCTGCAGCAGGAGAAGCCCGATGACTATGTTGTCGCCACCGAAGAGTCCCACACGGTTGAGGAGTTCTTGGAAGTGGCTTTCGGCTATGTGGGACTCAATTGGAGGGATCATGTGGTGATTGACAAGAGGTACTTCCGTCCTTCTGAGGTTGACAACCTCAAAGGGGACGCCTCTAAGGCCAAGAAGGTGCTTGGTTGGAAACCTAGAGTGGGGTTTGAGCAACTCGTTAAGATGATGGTTGACCAGGACATTGAGATGGCTAAGAAGGAGAAGGTTCTTGTTGATGCTGGCTACATTGATGCTCAGCAACAACCTTGAATCTTCGTCTTCCAATTTCTCTTGTTTAGATTTCTCGGAGAGGGGGTAAACTGTTCTAATTTTAAAGTATAATGTTGTTCTTTTAACCATTCATCATACCGGAGACAGTTTAATTTATGAGCAAATTATGTTTTCCTGTTGCAATTTGTATTTCATAGTTGTGCCTTTCTCAGATTTTTATTTTTCTTTTGTAAGCCAGCTGAATCATTCAATTAAAGCTTTATACATCTATATCCATTATCTTGCACAAGCCATTATGCTGAGTTATTCCGATTGTTCTTGTTTTTTAACTTTTCTTCCTTTGTCTGTACATTCCCCTGCTGTGATATCTGAGATAGCTTATTCGGTACAGATCATGATTCTGACCTGTGTCCTTTCTATGAAGTGTTTGACAAGAGGGTTATATTGTTTTTATGATTTCCATATAGACATGTCTGCAAACAAGGTCTTATAGAGTGACCTTGAGGAAGGAGTGTGATACTATTTTTTTTTTTGTTACTTTAGGTTCAGAGCTTGTTTTCAAATTGCATAAGGTTTTGGACTTGGTGTTCAAGAACTTGTAGAGGATATCCTTAATGGATGGAGTCTTGAAGATGCAATTTGCAGTCTTTACAGAGACGAATGTAGAGGATGGAAGTACTGTGTAGTTGCATTAAATGTCAGGAAGTGTTGGTGGGATCTGTCCTAAAACTCTGTACATTTTGCCTTGGCCAACTAGTTGTTATTTCAACACAATTTTCTACCCATAGAAAAGTGTACAAAACTAAAGAACCCAGTTAAAAAATAATAATTTACCAAATAAATGTACTAGTGAAAATTTTTCAAAAGGGCCTGTTTGGATGGAGACTTTGACTGTTACACTTTCACCAGTAAATTGTAAATTATGGTATGTTAGTTGGTGTAATTAAACTAGATGAGCAGACGTGATTGCTAAGCCAGTCACAGATGCATTGAAGTGGGTCATCTTACATGCAAACACCAAAATGTAAAAACATTTAAAATTAGAACGTGTTGAGGTTGCAATGGTTGTATAACTATTCTTTTCTAAGAGGGAAATTTAACTTTAATTTGATACAATGTATCGAACAAGTTAAAACAAAAAGTGTAATTTAAGAAATTGGTTTGAATTGAAAAAGAATGACAGAATTTTAATAAAAAATATTTAAATAATAATATAATTTAAATGCAAAGGATAAAGATTATTTTTAATAGGAGTACCGAGAAGCGCATGAAAGTAAATAAAAATCCATTTTAATTAAAATAAAAAATATAATGAATAAATTTGTTGTGTTGAGTTATATCTCTCAATACGTAGTTTATCAATACATTTAAATTGTTCTGTTGTGGCTGTCTTCTTTCCCCTCCACCCCTGTCGTATATGATTAGAAACTTTGTTTGCTTGTTTCTTCAGTGTCATCATGCTTGAATCCTCAATTCCCTGTTTTATCACCTGTTTCCAGTTTTGCATCAGAAATAGATATCTTCATGATAAAAATAACAAGAGTTTCCATTAAGCACTCAAGTACATCATCAAACAGTAATGCTAAATGCATACAACTTTAGATTGCATCATTGCTGAAACAGCTTTCTAGTTTCTTAAAAAGTAAATCCAAATAATGGACAGTTTAATCGCTATAGTATCTTGTTATTGTTTTGTTTTCTTTTTCCATAATTGACAATAAACCCCAAACATTCAAGTTGAATGCTTCCGAAAGTGCATAGGAACTATGAGACAAATCATGGGAACCATAATAACAATGATCACCCCAAAAGAAGATTATTTTTAACAACCAATTTTGTTTGATTCAGAAGCCCTTGAAGACCTTCGTACAAAGAATCAAGTGCCTTCGATTCCAGCATGGCTACGTCTTTGGGAAAAAGGTTGTGTTGATATAAATTTCAAATCTAATTCAATTTTATAAAACAGTGTATAAGATAATTTATTTGTGGTTGATAGAAAAGTTTTTTACACACCATACTGGACCTGATAGCGACGTCGTGGCGTATTGGAACAAGTTGTTTCTCGTGACAAGCCTCATCGCTCTGTTCTTGGAGCTGTTTATTTCGGGAACCGAGTTGAAATTTAAAGTCTGCATCATTAGTATTGATCTGGGAAGAGTTCTAGGATCTTACGAGTGTAATGCAGGACTTCTATCCGATATGTGCATTTTCGTTGCTGATTGTGATTTGGTTGGTGATTCCAGCGAGCAGAAACTCAAGAACTGATCATGCCTACAATATAATCTTGAACTTTTTGTTCTTATTCAATATTTTCCTAGATTGTTTCTTATCTTTCATTTGAACCAGCTTATTCAAGACAGCGAAATTGGATTATCCACGAAGAAGAAGAACCACTGAATTCATGTTCTTCCTCAACAGAGGCCTAATTGACAAACACCGTGCTTCAAAACAATGCACCAAATTCAGTAACGCTATACACCAGCAACTCCTACATGGCATGATTGATTCTGGATGTTCCAGAACATGTCGGGAGATGAAAGGACTTGAGTCGGATTTCTTTTTTAAGGCTTTGTAATGTGCTAAATTTGTACTTTTGTCTGCAACCATAATGATTTGATTCGTTTCATTGCATTTTTCACTCGAGTTTTCTTTCCTTTGGAGTTCCAAATCTGTCGAATCTTTGGTATTTGTACCGAATAAATTTGGTTAGATCAATCAATTTCACTGACTCTGACATGTGGATAATTCACATGTACTTCTACGTCGTCCTATTATTATTGGATGTATTTGACTCAATTGTATTTGAAGTTAAATTAAATTTTGGTAAAATTAATTTCACAGTGCAATTAAAAAGTATTCAAATTGGTTATATTTACAAATTACAAAAGTACGCATCGCATAATGTTTGGGGACTCTTCATAAATACTTGTGTACTGTAACAAAAGGACTAACATCTTTATTTGACATCTGACATAATTAGAAGATGACAAAATATATATTTAGTTGGCATCAATAAAGACATTGGCAACATGTCGCACAATTACACGATCATGTGCTTAATTTATACTGAAATTGTCACCGTTGTCGAAGAGTCGAAACAACGACGTTAAGAGACCCAACAGAAAATGACAAATGTTATCACTTTAGATCCGATCACGTATTTGTTATCTCGTCCTTTCAATTATTTGCCTCCAATTAGCAACCAAAGCAAAATGTGCGTGTCGGTGACAGACATCGTAGCTCCCATAGAAGCATCAAAACATGGCTGGGTTGCTCTGTGGTAGCCATGATTTGGTCCCAATTAAAGAGAAATTTCATGCCCTCCAAAACATGGCCCCATAAAAAAATTAGTCTATCATGTGAATGTGATCCAACCGTTCTTCAGAATCTCGAGCACCTCAAATTCGATAAGAATGTAGGAAGCTTCTCAAAATATGAGCAAAAATCAAACTATTCTTCAGCGGAAGGTGGATTTATTTTAGAAACTGTCGGCAAAGTAGACGAACTTGAGCCGGTTTTTTGGTCAGCCGTAGCAATAGAAAAAGGTTTGATAGATGACCGGAGAGATTCTGAGCCCTCTGTTTCAATCCTCTTGCACAATGCATCGCAATTACTGATCACCTCGGTCAACCTTCCTTTGAGCTCTCCAATTTCCACCTGCAAGGCATGGACTGTAACATATAGAGTTAACAGTGTTCACAAGCAAATGAATTAAGATTTTATGACTTCATGATCCTTGAAAAGGATGAAAGAGGGAATTTCCCTTTCAATTCAGCATATTATGAAAACAAGTCTAACAGTATCAGTCTCTCCCTATAATATGAGAATCCTAGTGTTTCAAATATTGTTCAAACTGTGTCAGATAATTACCTCCGGATAGATGCTGCGAAGCACTCTTCATTGTAGATTTTGAATGATTATATCGCTGAAGAAGTTTGATTGCCAAAGCATCTGCAACTTCTATTTTGTTTTCTATATCCTCCTGCAAAGATTGCAACCATCTTCATGACATGTACAGAAATACAAGAGACAACGATGTCGAGCCATCAATGCAAATATCGGTACTATCTAATAAAATAACATAAATAAACTACTATTGAAGGGGTCATCGTGATAGGAACTATTCTGGTGTTGAATTAAATGAGGCCACTAAATTGCCTTTTCATTTTAGAAATAGATTGAGTAGTTTATCACCAAATACGGAAGTTCCGGCATTGTCATTTTTGCTATGTACAATCAATTAATTAAAACAATAATGAAAGTAGCTTCACGATTCCAAATATTCCCCTGAAAAATTAAATTAATAGTTTGATGAATAGCTTTTTTACAATCACTCAATACCAACATTTACATACTGAAATACTCAGAAGATTCCAAAATAAACTTTCGTAGCATGGAAGGGGGAAATACCAGCTTAGTTGTTATCCATAAGGTAGAAAGTATATGTTTGAAGGCAACTCTTCTCATGTCACCATATGTTTAACATATACTCACCAGTCACAAATTGAAAAGAAAATGACAGAACATGCCAACTTTCATTGAAATTGTTGTCGTAATTGTTAACAAATCATCATCACTATTATATAGCAAATAATTGTATGGCTGAAATGTGCTGCCAACACATCAAAATGAAATTCCTTGTATGAACTTTGTTAACACTACAAGGATTCTGTATTTGTTGACATACAAATCAGACCAACTGACAAATTCATGAATATGCTACATACACCTCCCCTCCATTAAATTTTTCTTTGAATTTCATATTCTAAATAACAATTTTAAGTTAATTTCTTCTTACCAGTTAGCTCAACGGTGATAACACAACTATTAAAGACAAATGTCTTCTCCGTGTGATGGTCACATCTGGTGCCACAACACTACTTAGTCTAATTAGCAAATACAATTCATTTTGTTATATCTAGTAAGTATTGGTCAACTATATTTTATTTATGGGTTAAATATGTCTTTGGCCCCTTAACTTTGAGTGAAAATTGGAATTACTCCCTCTTCAAAACTTTGGTCTAATTTAGTCTCCCAACTTTAAAAATGTATGAATTTAGTCCTTTTAACTAAATTTTGTTAGGTTTATTTGATGTTTCAAGCACGTTTCATAATAGCATTTGGGTTGTTTACACTATTTGACACATATTTGTTTCAATGTCAATGGAGAAACGCGTTTGAAACATCAAATAAAGTTAACAAAATTTGGTTAAAAAGACTAAATTCATACATTTCTAAAGTTGGGGGACTAAATTAGGCCAAAGTTTTGAAGAGGGACTAATTCCAATTTTCACTAAAAGTTAAAGGACCAAAAACATATTTAACCCTTTATTTATATAACAAATAAAAAACCAACTATGTTTATATATATACACACACACACACACATATATATATATATCAAAATCTTAACTGAAACCATTGAGACTATTGAAATGGAGGGAATAAAAGGGTGGGTTTGAGTATGGGTAAAGGAGTTGTGTGTAATTCACATGAAATTGAATTATATATGTGCAAGGAAAAAGTTTCCTCTTGTGTAAGAGAGAGGAAAGGTAGGTTTGGTAGAGGGGGTGGATGTAATTCACTTCAAATCGAATTATACATATGCAAGAAAAACGTTTCCTCTAGTGGAAAAGGGAAAGGGTGGGTTTTTCTAAGATTTGTACGTATGCATTAGTAGATGAATATTGTTAAGAAATAGATTTAAAGCCTAACTCAATCTTACAAAACCTACTTGTAAAGTGAGGTTTACACTCACTTATATATTATAAATTAGTCTTATCTTTAATCGATGTGAGACTTTTAACACATCCCTTTATGTTGAAGTATATACATCCCGAGTATAGGACTAGACATTAATGGATGGTCTGATAGTGATCCAATAGTGGATAGAATGATATGTTCAACAAATACAAATCTTTTTAAGATAGGCTAATCCACGATTCTGATACCATGTTAAGAAGTGAATTTTAAGCATAACTCAACCCTACAAAACTGACTTGTAAGGTGAGGTTTGCACTCACTTATATACTATAAATTAGCCTTATCTCTAGTCGACGTGGGATGTTCAACACACCCCCCTCATGCCAAGGTATATACATCTAATAGCGATCCAATAACAGGTAGAACAATGTACTCAACAAATACCAAATCTCGCTAGGATAGGCCTAACCTGACTTTGATACCGTGTTAAGAAGTGGATTTTAAACCTAACTCAATCCCACAAAATCGACTTATAAGGTGAAATTTGCATTATATACTATGAAATTGTCTTATCTCTGAACGATGTGAGACTTCCAACACACCCTCCTCGCACTGAGATATATACATCTCGAGCGTGTGGCTAAACATTAATGGATGGTCCAATAGCAGGTGAACCAATATTTCTAACAAATAACACATCTCACTACGATAAGATCTAACCTGACTTTGATAACATGTTATGAATTGAATTTTAAGTCTAACTTAACTCTACAAAACCGGCTTATAAAGTGAGATTTACACTCACTTATATACTGTAAATTAGTCTTATCTCTAGTTGATGTGAAACTTCCAACAAATACAATGGACTAATTTTGTATTAAGCAAACCTGTCTTTTGGTTATCTCTTGGGCCTTTTTCTCCTGCCAGTCACGGTACATTGAGAAGAGCTCCAATAGAACCTTGGGATTCACTGTACCTGTTTCAAACATGAAAAAGAGAGAAAAACTAAGCAATTGGCCACAAAAAAACTACTAGTATTAAATGCAGATGCCATCATACAACAAAGTGATTTATGCTCTCAACTCATGTTTGAGACCTATATGATAGGGGAACCTAAAGAAAAGCTTTAACAGAAAAAAGAGATTCCTTAAACACTCAAATACATGCAGATGTAGATTTCACACATTCCTGCAGTAAGAATAATAAAAGAACCCTTGCTAATATTATAGGTCAATGGGTTAAGCATAGCATGCCAATAACCAAACCCACAATGAACCGGTAAACCAGAACACGGAAGCTTTATGTGGGTACAGATGTGGTGTCTAAGGGAATCATATTGACTTTTGGGACAACTGAGCTGGCTGGCTGTTAGGGAATGCTTGCACAGCTACATCAATGCGACGTTCTATAATAGATGTACAGAGTATGGCCAGAGCCTTAACGGTTTTTCTGTAATTTCGGGAATTGGGATCTTGTTACTGTAAGCAGGAGGCTAATTCCTACAGTTATGATGCCTTCTTACAGTGGTAACCCGGGGAAATCATTCTGTTGGAGGGGACTTCATCTTAATGCTACAAGCAAAACCAATCAAAAACCTTTTGCCAATGTAAAAGCGTTGCCTATTTAATCCCTAACTAATTAATAGCTTGAATTAGGAGAACAAGTTTATGAAAAAACTGCCAATAAGCTAATCTACTTTTAAGAACAAATCAATTACAAGAGAAGCTATCCAGCATGTGTTGAAATCACAACCAATAAAAGCATAAGTTGGGGACCGGATGGAACTCTGCATTTTAATTTATATTTAAAAATAGCCACACACAAAAAAAAATCTATCGTAAACTAAAAGATGGCTTGAGCCAGGCAGGGGACATCTTAGTAATCACAGTCATTTAAGGGAAAGAATATCTACCAAAAGGAGCAGGATTAGATGCATAAAATAGATCATTTCAGCCAATAACCCCTCTGCTCAATTCTATTGGGAGTATAAGAAACAAAATAATCCTTGTTCATTAAACCTTAGAGATCAGCACCTGAAAACGAAGATGATGAAGGCTTCCTCACCAAAATATCAGTCAAAGTACCCTCTGTTGGGGGAGAGGTCAATATCGGTGGTGTCTGCACCAAACCAATTAAGGGAATCATAACCAAATAAAACAATCAACAACAAAAACCCTCACAACAAAGACTTGTTTCCTTATATTGAAGAAAATTACACACAATTTTGAGAGATTTAAGGCGCTCCAAAATAGGGTCAGAAGCTTCCAATCGCTCCGTTATGGTGGTGATTCTGTCATCAGGCGTCTATGGCAATAACAAATCAATAGTGTTCAGTGAACAAGGACACAGCTAACAGTTTTATTCATTTTGAACCAAAAAAAAAAAGAAAAAAAAAAGGAGGAATTGAAACCTGTCCGCTTGAGAAAGTAGATTCTGAAGCACCCATGTATGGCAATGCGGTGCGGAACCGTAGCTCAAAAATTAATCTCTAAATCGAAACTCTCACTCGCGTAGCGAATCTGGGGAAGGAAAACAGTACTCTAACGAATTTGCGTTCAACGAACACGTTCAATGACAACCACCTTTGATGGAATCGGTTGCACGTTACCGTAAGCTTAAGTTCTGAAGATAAAAGTAGAAAATTAAAAAGCTTTTCCACAAGGTAACGTTGTTCTATATTTTAAATTAAATAAAAAAGTTGATTCCTTCGTTAATTCTTTGTATCTAATTTTTTTAAATTCCCATTTTCATTCAACTTATTTTAAGAATTAATTTAAAATAAAATAAAAAGATAAGAAATATGAAGAATCTATTAAAAATGAACACGAAATATTAAAAGGATAGCAAATTTAAAAAATATGTTAAATAAAGTAATATTTTTGTATTGTTGATTTTATTGCTTAGTGTAATATAGATTATTCAAGTATTAATTAATTAATTATTTAATTAAATTTTTTCTATAATTTATTGTAAAGTCTGAAAAAAAAAATTCATAGATAAAAGCAATACACACCTGGCAGCAAGGCTATGGGCAACATTTTAAAATAAAATTTTTATTAAAACTTTACCTTCCAAGATCAGCCTTTTATTTTCTTTGCCATGACAGCTTTTCCAAAAAACAAAACCCAGCTTCTTCTTTTTGCTTCAATGTTTTACTTCCACCCGCTATAAATTAAAATTTATCCGTTCTTTCATTAAATAAGAAGCTCATAAGCAATCTGGACGCTGAGAGCTTTGTTTTCATCCGATCAAATCCTCTTTTCTTCAACGGGTAAGAAAACCCCTTTTTCCTTTTCTTTAGGGCTGTGAGCATGCTATCAAATTTACTGCATGTGGCTCATTTTTTTTCTCTTTCAAATCTAGTACCTATTTAGTTCTAAAGTTCATTCTCCATCATCAATTGATGATTCATAGGTGATCTTGCGTCTTGGAAGTAAAAAGGGCGCGTTTGGGGTCTTAGTGAGCATAGTTATTCGCACTAAAGGTAAGGGGAGCTAGTTCTATTTTTGGAATTTTAGTTATGTGATGTGAATGCATGATAATTTTGGAATGGTATGTTGTTGGAGGCATGAAATGAGTTTTAGTGACTTGAAATGCATGTAAGGATGTGTTTGATATGTGAATTTGGTGTGTGATGATAGTGTGTTGTTTTGGAATGGTTTAGATTGATTAATTATGTATGTTGGGACTGTTTTAGTATGAAAATTATGTTGAGATACTGTTGGGAATGAAATCAAGTGTCTTTCGGGTCAATTCTTGGTCATTTAGAGGAAGTGAGGTAGTGATTTTTAACCTTAAGGGTCTTGAATGTATTTGGGCAGTTTGGCCAGCTTGGATGAGTCAATTATAACTTGTTGGAACTATAAAATTGGTTAAGATGAGGTTCTAAATGGTAGAAGTGGAGTTGAGTCATTAGGTTGAGGAAAAATAGTGTTCTGAGTGAGTTTAGAGGAAGTGAGAGGGTGGTTTTGAGTAATTGAGGCCTAGGGTGTAAGTGGGCAGTGGGGACAATTTGATTTAGTCATTTGTGACTTGTAGGAGGTGCCAAAATGGTCTAAAATGATTTGGAATTGATAAATTCAGAATTGGTACCTTAAGTTCATGAAAAATAGTTTTTAGAGGTAAAATCTATGCATATCAACTAGAGAATTGTGTTAGGATGGGTTAGAAAGATCTAGACAAGTTTAAATCAACATATAGATCAAGTTAGGAGTACTAGAAATCCACCAAAAGGCCTAAAACGAAATGAGAGTGGGTGAGTTCTGCAAAATCTGCAGAAACTCTGCAGAATCCACGCCTGGGCGCCCCTGAGGGGCGCTGGGCGCCCTTCAACTCGCTGTTTTAGCTAAATTTTCACGCCCGGGCGCCCCTAAAGGGGGCTGGGGCGCTATTTTCTGCAGTTGCTTTTATTTTTGATAGTTTGGGGGGTTCCGGACATCCGTTTTGGACGTTCTTTAGGTCGTTTTGGGGGTTTTTGACCCTTCCGGAACCGTTGGTGATGGTTTCGGAGCTGTTTGAATTACTTAAATATTGATAATTAAAGTTCATAAAGAAATTGGTAGTAATAAGTGATGTTTTTGTGAAAATATGTACTGTAGGAGTTGTATATGTTTTATTACGCTTTTGAATGAGATTGTATGATTACTTGAATGATCTTTGAGGTATGAATTATGTGTGAACTAATATGCTTCTGAATGAGATTGAAAGATTTATTCAACATGGATTGGTGGAGTGAAATATGATTAATGGATGAAGTGGTGGTGTTTGAAAATCAAATAAGATCTCTAGGTGAGATCAAATTAGTGTTTTGAATGTATGTAAGAGGCTTCCACTATGGGGGGTTATCCTTAATACTCTGACGGTCTTTCAATCTCAAATAGAGAGGATCGACGCGGGTGGTGAGAGTAGTGGGAAGTCCTAGGGTAGACGCTTCCACTGTAGGTCTATTCCGCGGTAACGAACTCGCCTTGTGTGTGGTCGGGTGAAACCCCTCAGCAATGGCTTTGCAAAACAGTAGAGTCCACCACAAGTGCACAACCCGCCCCAGCTCTATATACATTCTTAGTCCGGACGAGTCTAGAGGTCTTTATATGATAGGATGATTGTTTTAATTGAGTTTATGAAATAAGCGCTTGTGTTTATGATGGCTTATATGCTTGTATGTAAACGAATGCTCTCGGTAATGTTAGATTAATGTGCCACGAATTGTATGTTTGTTTGAGACCTAGCTCACCCTTGCACTTGTATGTTGTGTGTGTTTGCCTTCCTCCCTTGCGATGATCATCCAATCCTTTGGATGTGAGCAGTAGGTGACGATGTACCTCTGGAGCAGGCGTTGGAGACCGAGGAAGATCTAGCACCTAGTGCTTAGGCGTTTATCTTGTTTTTACTTCCTTTTAGCCTATCATATTTTGAGAAACTTTAGACCTTTGTACCTTAATTCCTATTCGTTTTAATTTATTCTAAATTTTGGATGACTGTATAAATATTTAAATACTGTCATCTTTATCTCTTAACTGCTTTCACATATTGTAATAGTTGAATCCTATTATATTATATGTGAATATGATATTTTGGGATGTTACATTTATCACTTACCATATATCATAATATTTTATAGCATGATATTTACTTATTAAGCTTTTGTCCTATTTTGTTTTTACTTTATCTATCAAAGGTTTAAAATGTTTGTAGATACACAAGAATACTAAATAAAGTATACATATATTTGCAATAATATTTTTTTTTATTTTCTTATACAAAGCTTTTATTTTCTTTTGCCTTATAGGAAACAAATTGTCTTCCAGAATTGGGAAGACTAATCTCAAATATAATGATATAATCTTCTTGGTAAGAATAATTATTAATTTTTGTTAAGAATTTTACTTAACACCGATTATTAATTGTTGCTTTAACCAAATATTTTCGAGATAACCTTCACAGTGATTTCTTTGTAATTATCAAAATTTCAGTTTAACGAAAATTTTCACTAAATAATCTAAAATAAATAAAAACCATCAAAAATTAATGAGAATAAATGTATTTTTAATCTTTATACTTTAATCTGAAATTAAAATTGATCATGAAATTTTAACATAATTTGATTTTTAAACTTTTAACCTAAATAAATATAATCCTTATAATTTAATTTTGTTAAATTGTTTTAACGTATTAAGTAATGTCAAGTTGTTTATATCGTTTTATATATTATAAATCAACTATCAATCTAAAAGAACATTTAATAGTTAAGAATATTATTTAAAATTAAATATCAAAATAAATAAAAAATCAATTTCATCTTATTAATAGATTAAAAATATATTTACCTTTCTTTAAACATAATAATTTGTTGTTAATTTTATCACGTTATATTTAATGATGACAATTATAACAATACGTTCAAAGTATTATCGGATAAAAATATAATTATCAAAATTAATCAAATCCTAAAAGCAAAAATTATAGAAAGTTGATGTACTCGCAAATTATTCAAATATGTTGTAAAAAATCTTATTTCATCCTAAAATAACTAAAACCCTTTTTATTTCAAATAAATTATTGTGATATTATTTTAATTTTGTATGTTAAAATACTTATATTTAGAATTAGCTCCTGCGATACACATGACCTAAAACTAATTTATTTTATAAACAAATATTATTATAAACAAAATGTCTATCTTCAGTTTTTAATAAAATAATAAGAGATATATTTGTCATAATTAAGTCACAATATAAATATTTGTCATAATTAAATTGTTAAAAATTGTCTTAATTTTTTAAAATTTAAAAATTTGTATGTTTTTAATTTTAAAATCTTAATTTTCATATAATTTTATTTATATTTTTGTCAATATGTTAATTGTTTAACTAAAACGGTAGTGCAAAAGTCACTTTCACGTTAAAGTATAAGAGAGTTAACTGTCATTTGATTAAAAAAATGAAAGAGGTGATTATCATTTTTGAAAACTTAACAGGAGATAAATGCATATTTTAAAATTAAAGTGTGAGTATTTTTAGCATCTGGGGACATAGTGTAATTTTCTCATTTCCATCCAAATTTATGTGAGAGTGTATTTAGTTTTTCTTTTCTTAATTATCTTCGTTCCATATTTTTTTTAATTTCCTTATTTTACTTGATCTCATTATTAATAAGAAGTATAACAAAGCCTTTACTTTTTAAATATGTAACGAATTTTTAATCTAATTAGAAAAAAATATTGATAGCTTGAATTGATATATAATATAATTTATAAAACTAATAGAAGAAATAAGTTGAAGATAAGATAAGTAAATGGTAGAAAAGGGGAATTAATAATTTATTTTTATTGGTTATCATTATTATTAGAAAAAGGGGGTTGGATATTCAGTGATTTAGTTTGGTCCTAAATGGCCACCATTTAAACTATTTTCACCTACATTGTAATCTACTCTCTCTTGTGATAAACCCTACAAAAAAACAATGGGTGATAAGAAAAGGAGATGAAGAAAATGGAAGAACAAAACCCGCAAGAAAACACACCCTTTCTTAGTTCCCCGTTTGGTTTGAGGAAAAAAGAGTCAGTTACTAATACAAAAAACTGTTGGCATTCCAATCCACAGTCTCAGCCACTTCAGAGTCTTTTTCGAGGTCTTCAAACAACGCTCTAAATGTACGCCACGTGTACGTTCTAGATATCTCTCTGCCACGCTGGCAATCCTCATGCCACTGTCTCCACCAATAGCACGCAATCCTATATCCAATAGATATTGCCCCCTTCGCTATTTATAACACGATGTTTACGTTCCCGTCATCATCATCAATATCAAAACCATTGGGTTACTTAACTCTTTGCATTCCATTCTATTCACCCTCTGAATATTTGATCGGAGATGTCTGACGTTGCCGGAGAAGCTCCTGTACCCGCTCCCGCCGTGGAAAAGCCGCTGGAGGAGGTGAAGGCGGCGAAGGAGAAGAAAACTAAGGCTCCGAAAGAGAAGAAGCCGAAACAGGCTAAAACTGCTGCGCATCCTCCATATTTTCAGGTATTTCTGCGTTGATATGTATGTTTTTTTAATCCCTAATTATGTGCTTGATTTTTAGGTTTTGTTTGTTTATTGAATTTCGTGAGTTTGTGTTGTTTGTTATAGATGATTAAGGAGGCTTTGGTGGCGCTGAACGAGAAAGGAGGATCGAGCCCTTATGCTATAGCGAAGTACATGGAGGAGAAGCACAAGTCGGTGCTTCCCGCGAATTTCAAGAAGATTCTAGGTCTGCAATTGAAGAACCAAGCCGCAAGGGGAAAACTCTTGAAGATCAAGGCCTCGTATAAGCTATCCGAAACCGCAAAGAAAGAGAAGAAGGAGACGAAGGCCAACGCTGAGAAGAAAGAATCGCGTCCGAAACGTAGCAGAAGAGCAACCACCGCTGCTCCGACGAGCAAGAAAACTGAGGCGGTTAAAAAGGCCGGAAAGAAGGTTGGGCCGAAGAAGAGTAAGAAGGTGTCGACTCCCGCGAAGCCCAAACAGCCCAGGTCTATTAGGTCTCCGTCCAAGAGGGCCCGGAAAGCCACCGTTACTGCCGCTTGATGTTTGATATTTTTCTTTTCTTAGTGAAAGTCTGTAACTGCATATATAGTAGATAAAGAAAGTTGTGTTCTTTGTACCTTGCTGCAAAACCTTGAAGGGAGTTTGTAAGTATAGAATGGTTTAAGGGTTATGTAGTATTCTCTGTGATCAAAATGAGGATCAGTATTACTGTTTTCAATTATTTTTTCTCTCTGCTGCGTCTCTTTCGAGTTCTTTTCAGTGAGTTCTCTGGAATGCCGAAATTTAGTTGTGTGCGGTTTTTTTTTTTACTGGGCCGTTTATGTAGCTTTATTATTGGTGGTTTGTGACTGGGCCGAAAATAGTTGCGCACTAAACCATTAGGATCAAATGAGGTATGATTCCATACTCTGCACATCGCTTTAAATGTTTCCATATTTCTGTGGTGTAGAAATTTTTGAATGAGTCGTCAACGATTCTAGTATAGAATAACTTGCGAAACTTAATTAGGTTTTTGAAAAACACCGTGCATGTAGTGTCCCTATTAAAAGAGGGATAATTCATTTAGTATTTTATTTATTATTATTACTATTGCACTTAATATTAAAGTTGTTCGTAATCTGAGAATTTTCATTCAATTAACCGATTTGATTAATTAAGAAAAATTAGGTATAATAACATTTTGTGGAACTTGTACTAACGACATGGTAATGCAATTTGCTCTTGTTAATAAATATACTTTATTAAAGGTCATAACATATATTTATTTTCTTCACTTCTCTTCATAAATATGGTTAATAGTTTTAAAGACAACGGAACGAATAAAAAATTAATACAAGAGAAGAATAAAACTACGAATAAGACCTTCCATTGTCCTATTCTCTTTACCTGTTAAAATTTAGTACAAAGTATTATAAAAATCCAATTACTCTTAATATTATCTTAAGTATGATCAAAATCCATCTCCTTTAGCTTCCCAATTTATATATTATTTGTAATTTATTATTTCACTAATTTATTTATTACAATTTTATTATATACATTTCAATATGAGTTGATAGCTTTTTATTTATAATTTACATTTATTAGCTAATTTTTAGTATTATAAATGATATTTAAATAAAATAAAATTATTATTTTCATTTGAATGCTATTAAAAATACTTTTATTAATTATACTTAAAATCAAATGGTTAATTAATTAATAGTGAGTGAATAAGTCCTCCTTGAATAGCTACTTATTTATTAACTATTGAATAATGTTTGTTGTTATTATATGCTCAAGCGAATAATGTATTTGTTGTTATTATATGCTCAAACGCAGCGTTAGAGATTATTTTGTCTAATGCACTATTCTCTTATAGTATTCATAGTAAAAAAGTGGTTTTTCTATATCTTTTTCTTTATTCCTACTTTATTGTTTATTTTAAATTGATTTGGAGTGATACAAAAATTATAAAAATTAATAAAATAATAAGTTTCTTAAATTTAAATTTACCATCATCTATAGCTATTCATAATCATGCAAATTTTTATTTATTTAAAGAAGATAAAGTATAACATTTTTGTTAATATTTTTATTTATTTATACATATAATACCATTCATCCGAAAGGTTTTATCTTTAGCAATAAGCAAAGAATAAAATTTAATCTTTTTAATGCTTTTATTTTAATTAAGTACATAAATTCGAACTTCGTATATTTTTTTCTGGGGTTTCTTTATAGTATTGAGAAAATGTTGCAATTATCAATATATCTAATATAAACAAACTTAGTGAATAAATAATAAAGTGATAAATAAAATAATTATCCAATGTAATGTGAAGTGAATTTGTCTTGGTTAGTTGTTGCTACTTGACATCATGGTTATTAAACTCGTGAGTTAACTCATTAACGCGGATAAGTTTACGTACTAACTCAACCCTTCTGAGTTAACTCGGAAGCAAACTCGGATTTGGTGTAGAATCGGTGGGCTCGATGGTAGAATCGGTAGACTCGACTGAAATCGCGAGTTTGCTTTCGATTTGGCGAGTTCATGAAGATTTAGGGTTCATCATATTAGGGTTTTCTGATTTAGGTTGAGTGATGAAGCTCTCGTCTCCTACGATTCACTTAGCATTGTGCTTCGCCTATGTGATTCAGTAGTTGTCGCTCGCGTTTCGTCCTCGCTTGCGTTTTGTCCTGGTTCGCAGTCGCTGTTGGCCACAATCTCACCGTCGTCGATGGTCGCATCGCATCGTGCCTTCTTCAGGGTCGCACTATTTTGCCTCTGATAGTGTACTCTATTTCGCATTCATCATGCCTTTATTTCACTATTACGCTCACAGCCCTTGGTTCGGGTTTCGTGTGGTGTAATGTAAGTGAAGTAAGTTTGTCCTTCATATGGTGTAATGTAAGTGTAGTAATTTTTTTTCTTTTTCTTTTTTTCTGAAAAGTACTAAGCCTTTTTAGTATCTTGTTTTAGACTTCAATTGCTACACTGTTTTTTTAATGGTTTTAATAATTATATATCATCAGAGGATTAGAGAATTAAAAATAGACACTTCATATTTTAATTTATGTTAACATTTTTATAAATAATATTTTAATAACTTTATTTATTTAAAGTTATATAATTTTGTAGATTTATTTAAATTAGATATTATTTATATAATTATTTTTCATGTAAAGTAAACTTTTACGAGTTTATGAGTCAAGCTTATTTGACTGTTACGAGTTTACTTAAACTCTCGAGTTTGATAACCTTCCTTGACACCCTTCTTTGTACATCTCGTTATGTAGTGATTGAATTGCCATTAGAAGCAAAATCCTTCTTCTATGCAATTAGATATTTACACAGAAACACAATTATTATAATTTTTTTTAATACTTACCAACCTACTCTAACTTCTACGATATTTTGTTGTTAATTTAACTCCTTGAACTGGTTTAATGAATTGAAAAGAGTCATGAATTACTTAAAATCACAGAGCTATCGGACTCTTAAAGACACTCACATAATTTGTATATATCTTGACAATTTATTATAAAATTTAGTACTTAATTTTTTTTTTCTTTTTTCCAGGTTTCTCACTTTGCAAAAGTTCTTCTTAACCATTTCTGAAAACCCTGTCCATTAAGCCTCAAGGTAGGGCAATTGCTTTCTCTACTCCATCAATTTCTTCCTGTACCCCTATCAATTTTCCTAAATGCCTATTTTACTTTCATAAAAGTGACTTCCGGATTATTAATTCTAGAACGGGCTTTCTTGAAACAGACTTTCGGAATTTGCGAAACAACATTTAAGTAATGTGTTTTTCAAAGGGGCATTGACAATGGTAGTGTGGCCCAATAATAAAGGGTATTTGGGTATTTTTGTTGTATTTTGGTGCAAGAAGAAATCTGATGGGATGCAGAAAGCAGTTATCAAAAGGTAGGAATCTGAGGCCCAATCTTTCTTTGTCCCCACACACTTAAACGTAAGAATGTTCAAACTTTGTTAGGGGTTGCCTTCCCTTTCATTAATTCAATGTTATAATTCATAGTAACAAAACATCATAATGATGTACGGGGAAAGTTTATGGTTAAGGTTGCCTTCTTTTTGGACAACATATGTAAAAACAATCAAATAGCGACGAATTAGAATGAACTGATAGGGAAGGGAAGGACCATCTGCTCCTTCCACTACCTCATCCTAAAACGTGGAACTCATGAATTTGTTCTAGGAGAATGTATGAAAAAAAAAAACTAAATCTTATATATATATATCTACAGATACAAATAAAAGTCTTACATTGAATAAGCAAGATATAAACATGAGTGTCTATTCTGAAATGAGACGAGGATGTTGTCTTTGTGAAGTTCCTATATCCGCTCCCTGTAACGGTTAGTGTATGGGGTGACGTGTTTATTTATAGTGTTTATAAGAATTTAATTAATTAATTTATCTTTTAATAATCATTAATGTAAACCTTAATAATTCATTAGTAACTATTGTAATATTATTGCGTCTTAATTTTCTTCAACTGTTGTCGGGATCGAAGTTCTTTTGCATCTTTCTATACAGTTTGTCACAGAATGTGATTGATCCGCTATAAGTCCATTGTAAAAAATGAGTTTATATTTCCATTAATAAGAGATTTTTTTGAAGTAGTGTGTTGTTGGTCTTACCGTATGTAGTTAGAGTAAGGAAACTACCTTAACGTAGTGTAGGGTATATATGAAGGTACGCACATGCAATTACTTTATATTTTGTGTGTGATAGCAGATGAAGACAAATATAGAAGGGTCAGAAATGTTGGAATAAGTTGATTAAGAGATGCATAGGAGCATTAGGTCCACCTAATATATAGGATGCCAGCAACTCTGAAAATCAAATGGATAAACATTATTCTGTTCGGAATCCCAAGAATTATTTTGTTACTACTGCAACGCTCATGTAAGCTATATTTAATGATGATTTTAGCGTAGCAATAGAAATCACAGTCTGAAAGACATTTATTATTTCATAGATAGGGACTGAATAATCAAAGTTCTAAGTCCATATATATATATATATATGTAGAAGATAGCATAGGAGAAAACTAAGAAAAAAGGAAAGAAAGGTAAAAAGAAAAAAGAAGTTGCATGGGGTAAGACAAAGCATGCTGAAGAGGAGAAATGGCTAGCAGCATGCTAGACAACATACGGACCCACCAAAACTATCCATGATCATATGCTTTTCTAGTTTCAAATATGTCTTTCCATCTTCACTTCTTGACTTCAATTTTAACTTTTCTCCCACAATCATTCATTTACTTCCCTTTCTCTCACATATCTTATTCTTCCATTTTCGCTTTTTCATCTTACCTCTACGTACCATCACACTTTCATCTACCTTAAATATTTCACTCTGTTCCCCTTTAATTTCAATAATCATTTCAAACTCTTCTACTCATCAACATAACATCCCAAAATTAATTTTGCTTCTTCAAAATCTTCATTTATTTATATTTTACTATATTAATTATATACCAAAAGATATATATTGCTCAACATTTTTTTTTATTTATGTCAAATTTTATATCACTTATTATTGAATTTTAATTATTTCTTTCTTTCTTTTCATCACCATAAAAAAAAATCAAAAAGAAAATCTAAGATGCTATATAGTTGGAATATTAAATATAAATTTTATCTAGGTTGTTTTCAATAACCAATCCAAATATACAGAAGTGTTGAAGATTATTCTTTTAATTAAAAGGTTTAATTGTTATTTATTAGTGATCTGATTTGGTGCATAAAATAATGACAAAGAGATTCAATTGACTATTTCCTTTAAACAATATAGTAAGACTTTATGAGCAATATGGAGATAGGGCAAATGGGACATGGGCATGGAGAAGGAAAGTGAATGGGAGGAAATAGGTGAGTGGATTCCACTAAGATTTAACCTTGTAATGGTACACAACATAATATCAAAATTGTGTTGGAAGTCTCGTATCGACTAGATATAAAATCAAATTAAAATATATAAGTGAGATACAAACTTCACCTTACATGTTTTGTGTGGTTTAGTTAAACTTAAAGTCCACTTCTACCGTAATGGAAAATATTATGATTTCTTCCCATTTGGAGTATTTGAAGAGAAATAGGTATAAGTTTCAAGATAAAGCCTTTAATGAAGAAAAGGTGGCTCAAGAGATTAAATTTCATAACGACACTTGGAATAGGTATAAGAGATTTGTGTTTCTTATATTCATGTTTATGGGTGCTATACCTCTTGTACTAAATATATATTATAATGTTGTCCATTACGAGAAAAAAAGAAGTGAGTATATATCTTAATAAATATTTTAATTACTTAAATAGCATGTGTTAATTGCTTTTTTTACCCCAATAATAACTACAATAAACATTTTATTTCTGATCATCTTTATATTATCAATTACCGCCATTAAAAAAAAGCTAAATTCATCTGTGAAATTTATTTTTACTACAAATGTATACTTCTTTCGACAATCATAATATAAACATATGGCCGATATAGTTTAAGGATATCAAAATTTGTTGAAGAACTAATCAGTTGAGTTGAAAAAATATATTCTTTCAAATCTGGATTAAATTAAACATAATTTATTTAACCTTTTGAATTATGGTAGAAATTACTTAAGTCGTAACTTATTAAGAACCACTTTTTATAATTTTTTTTTCAAGTTATTTATTTATTACTTTTTATTATGTAAGTCAACATTTTTTTAAAATTTATAATGTTCCATATTATTTAAATATTTTGTTATTTATTCAATTATATAAGTTATTAATTTTTTTAATTTTTATAATATCACTTTTTAATTATTTTTATAGATTAACACTTTTTTTCTAACAAAATATATTTAAATGAGTTAACGTTTTACTAGCTAATCAATATAGGTCAATTCGAACTATAAAATTTCACACATTTAAGATGTGAGTTAAATTGAATTAACTTGATTTTAATCAAACACAAATCAACCAATATGTATGAGTAATGGTAACATATTTTCGTACCCCTAAATAAATAGTAGTTATCAAAATTTAATAATCTATCAAATTCAAAATACATGCTACAAACTTTAGGTATGTGGAAATATTAGTATCCAACAGCGCTAAAGTTGTATTTGGTTCTCACAACAACAAGGAAAGAGATGGATGAGTTGGTGGAAACAATTACACTTTAATTCTTTAGTAATTTCCCTTTAAAGTAATTAAAGTTAAAAAAAGTAATCAATTTAAAAGAAAAGAAAAACTTTAATTAACAACTAGATTTTACACTTAACGCTACGATTACTTTTCTTCTAACTAAAAATTTAGCTACACTTGTTAAAAGAGATAAAAAAATTACTAGGTATAAAAAGAAAATATGAAAATACCTTCATTAGTGGAAAAAGAAAGTTTCATAAATACCTTTATGATTTTTCTTTTTTTTTTTTAAGAATATCTAAATAATCAATCTTTCTCTTTTCTCATATCTTTAATTTAAAACAACTTTTTAATTATACATAACTAATAAATTCTCTATAATTAATCTATTTTTTTTATCAATAACAACATAAATATCACACATTAATCATAAAAACAATAATACATTTATTAATTAAATTTAAAAAAAAAATAGCGATAATTAATCAACATCAAGACCAAAGATTATACAAATGGAGCCAGCCTTCTTCTCTTCGGAAATCACCGCAACAACCTCCGCTAACATAGTCATGGGAATTAGCCATCACCATGAAAATGTTGTCATTGTCAGTCGAATGTCACCGTCGGAGCACCGTGACGCCATAGCACTTGTCGGTCTTCTCCTCCACCAACCTTTATCTTTTACTCGTTCAAACCTTATTTTTGTTTTGGGTGAGTATTTAGTTCATCAAGAACACTAAAATAGAGAGAAGAAACGTAGATGGTAGAAAGGATGTGTCAGAGGTAAAGTGTTAAGGAAAAAAAATAATCCTCATTCTGAACATATTTTTTTGATGAATTTGAGTTTTTGTTTATGATGAATTTAGGTTTTTGATGTGTATGACGAAGATATTATTGAGGTTTTCACTAAATGAAAAGATAGCAAATTGTTCTTCGATATGGAGATGGTGATTGGATGAACTACCAAAACTGAAAAATGGATGAAGACTGTGAGTATATTTTTGTGAGGGTGGGCCTGTATTGGATGACTGGAGGTGTTGTAAAATTAGAGATGGAAGATGTTTGGATGGTGAAGCATGGGAAGATGTTGTATAATCCATTTCCAAATTCAAAGACACTCTAAGTGAACTTTTTATAGTCAACTTTGCATGAAAAAGTAAGTGGTCAACTGTTTTAGCAAGTACATTGATCATTAAAGATCAACTATATGCACCAAAAGTTTTTGCGTGAATTTTATGTATTGAAAATATACTTGATTAAACAAATCCGTTAGTAACACATCATTATTTCACTGGAAAGAGAAGTTTTTAACATACATTATAAGAGCTTTGAAATTGTGTCACTTATGTTATATGTCAAGAAAGCGAGGACCATGCAATCATAACCTTTCTATATACACATTAACCACACATTTAGTACTTTAAGTGTGTTAGCCACAGATCAATCCAGAGACTTAATTAAAGTTATTAACCAAATTTACATCTAGTTACAAATAACATATATATTAATTTATTTGCTTTCATTTTGCACCGACAAAATGGAAGTGATGAAGTTAGCATGTAGACACCATGACAGTATAAACAGCTATATTGTGTGTGCATGCACGTGACAAAGATAAATGCAGAAAATTGTACAGGATGCTTAAAGAGAAGAGCAGAAAGGAAGGTTTGTTGCAATGAGAGAAATTAAAGAATGCAGGCATTAAAAATAACAGAAGGATTGTGAAAGATCACAACATATGCTGCCATCTTAGGCATGAGAGCCAGAGCCTAGGTAGAGGACTCTTTTATGGCAAGGCTATTACTGCACCTGCTTAATAACATGATAACTTAAAATATAAAACTACCTAAATTCTAGAGCCACTTGGACGCATGCATCTCAATTTCCGCACACAGCTGCACTCAAGCAGAAGGGCATACAGAGTTTGATTCTTCTCATCCACACATATTTTTTTATACAAAAATATAGCATGTCCCCAGCATCCATAGAACAATTCACATATATGGTACTAAAAATAATTAAAAATCGTTTCCATGCACTTCTTTCCTCTGTCATTTTTCAAACACGCATATCCCAATATCACAGTCTGAGCTTGTGTTTAGAAAAGGGCTTAGCCTGTTCCCTTCATCCCTACTGCTCTGCAGTAACAGCAGTGCCATGTCGTGGCTATCATGGGGTTCAAAGCTTGAGAGACCATTGGTTTCAAGCGTGTCTTCTTGACTCAGTTGAGAGGCTACAAACTTGTCAAGAGCTCTCCAATCAGTGACTTTCTTTGTGTTGTTGTTGGATAACCTGTTTTGAATGTCTTCGTCTTCGTTATTGTCCGATACCAGTGACACTGTGCTTGGCCTCTTCACTAATGGCAAAGACGGGCTTTCTAGCTGAGGAAGTTGTACAAATGGATCTTGAAGCATGCAACTCAAGTTATCCGCTTCTATCTCTTGCTTACACAAGAAATTTTGAGATAAAAAGCTCTGAGACTGCCTTGAAATGAGATCAATTGGATCAACCACGTTGCTTACACCACTTCCTTCCTCGAAGAAGTAGCTTGAGTCCCATCCTTCAATAGTCTTTGTCTGTCCAGTGGTTTTTTTCTTGAAGGCTCTGCACACAACCCATCCTTCCTCCTGCATGAACACAAGTTACAAAGTTGAGATGAAAACTCTCTGTTACTTTTTGAGTTTACCAGACTTGCTACATGTTAGGGGAAGAAAAAGTGAAAAGTCTATTGTTGTTGCTGCTTTAAAGCTTTTAAGTAAGGCTTTGCTTTATCTTTTGAAAAAAAACTCCATCTGTTTGGTGTGAGGCTGTATGTAGTCAAATAATTAATTACGTTTTGACAATCAAAATGGCAAGAAAAGTATGTAGCAGAAAGGGAAGGAAAAGAAACAAATTTAATTATTCGCTGCTGAAAGCAGTGACTTTTGACTTCTTGTTGGTGAAAGTTATGTTACGAGAAAGCGTGTACGTGACTTGGTGAATATTCAGAAGTTAGTGGTGCACTTAAAAAGTGGAGAAAGTGAGATTAGAGAAACCAACCAGTTGCATCATTTGATATAAGTCAAGTATAATAGCCACCAACAACGAAGTCTTTTCATAAGATGAAGCAATAACTAGTCAGTATGTAATGCACATATCAGAATTCAAAATAGTGTAGCCATATAGAGGAAATAGAGAGTATAAGCTACTACAGTTACTCTAAAAAGAAAATAAAAACCAAAATATAGATAAATTGGTATTATGGAAAAAGTTCCTGTAAAAGTTAATAGGATAAAGATGGGGAATGGAATAGTTTTAAAGTTGAAAACCCTTTGACGTCATTAAGAGAGCTACAGAAAAGAGAAACAGTGCTTGATCTCTAGCTTATATGTATTGTTGATTTTTTAGTATGTGTGTGAAAGAGGAAAGGGTTAAGGAATGTGCCATAATTAAAAGGGCCATCTAAGGCAAAGTTTGAACGTATAAAACATCAAACTCAACCACTCAAGTGGAGTTAACAACAATAGTAGAAGTGCAAAAAAACAAATGGTAATTGTTTATGCACTAGAGATTAGTAGTATGTACGCAGTAAAATATATATGCTTACCTGTGGAGGTCCATTCTCGTCGGATTCGAGTCTATACTCGTGCATGATCCAATCAGACTTTTGTCCATTAGGGGCTCTTCCTTTGTAGAAAACAAGGGTTTTTCTCATCCCAATTAGTTTTGCCTTGTCATACACTGCTTTGTCTCTTCCTGTAGCCTTCCAAAACCCAGCCATGGTAGCTCTATTAGTTCTTGTCCCTGTTGGATACTTTTTATCTTTGTGGCTGAAAAAATACCACTCATTCTGCTCTTCATACCCGATCCTGCATCTATCTGCAATATCTTTCACATCAGAAAAAAAAAAAGAAAAACCTAACACAGATCTATGCTGCTAATATTTGATAAAAAGAGTTAATACGTCAGATCAAATATTAAACATTCAAAACCCTAATAGTTGATTTGAAATGAGTTAAGAAGGAAAAGATTATAGTAGCTTAACATAAGTATTAATAGGTAACTATGTTCATATATATACCTTGGAGATCCCATGGTTCAATACGATATAGATCGATCTCTCTGATAACGTCAAGGTCAATCTTTTGAGAAGCCACCTTCTTCCTCAGATAGTAACCAACAAGCTCTTCATCTGTTGGGTGGAACCGAAACCCAGGTGGGACACATGACTCCATCGACTCCATCATAGCAAATATTGGTACTGCATCAAATTCACCACCACTGTTAATACCTACCACACTTTGACTTTCTTCATCATGTTTGAATTATAACCAACCAACATTTGATGTGAGTGTTAATCAATACTGCTTAATGTGTATATATAAGAGAGAAGTGAAGCCAAGGGATGATACTATATAGTAAGAGTAACACCGTAAGTTATAAAAAAAAAGGCAAGCGCCAATAAAATGAAACATTTAAATAATATAATATAAGGCCTTTTAGTGAAAAGGTGACAAGTTTTATCAGAGATAATCATAAGCTCATTTGGTGGTGAGCAACACTCACCAAATTCCATAGGAAATAAATATAAGCGCGTGTTATAAACAAAACCCCATGATTTCAGAAACAATGATTTTCTTCCCTGGGCCGGGTTAAAAAAGATAAGGAAATGGGGAAAGAGAGAGAGAAGAAAGCTAATCATGAGAGTTTAGTTTTCATTAATAAAAAAACAAAAAAAAAAACAAGGAGTTGAAACTTGGCATAAGCCGTGTGTTTGGCAAGGGTGAGAAACGGACAAGCAGAGGCTGTGCTAATGATGTTGTCTTGTGTTAGTGAATGGTGAGAATGATTCATCACAGAACGGGGTTCCCCATTCCGCATTACCATTAATAATTATGTATATTCTCAAATAATTAGACACATAAGTTAAGCTCAACAAAAACACAACATGACACGGATAAAACAAACAAAAACAACTTTCTAGGAAACCATTTTATTAATACTTTTAAACCAGTGGCACAGAACGGAATGTTCATGCTTAAATCTGACATAAGAAAAATACTGATGCAAGATTAGCATGCGCTAGCCAGGAGCTGAAGTGGCCAATTATATGAACACATGTACTAATCGAAATGGAAAAGAATGAACAAAGCATTGCATTAAGAACTTAAACAAATGAAATTAAGGAATAAAGAAAGGACATGGTAAATGGGAGTGACGTGATCACAGATTGGGCACGCGTCTCTCGAAAGAGAAAAGAGTTGGGAAGCAAAAAGAGAGGCAGCGTTGTATTGGATCAAGGCGATGAGAAAAAGCAAAGGTTGAGAAAAAGTGGGAGAGGATAGGATATAGTAGAAAGCACTTATACTAGTGTTGTGGCATTGCGAGTGAGAGAGTCATGGATCGTCTAATTCAGGAAACTGGGGTTCTGACTTTACTGTCTCTTTGTCGAGAATTTTCATGGCACATCTGACCTCTTTCCTTGACGAACTTTGAGGAAATATGCTGACCCAAAAACCACTACTTTTATGAGCTACACTACATTCCCTATAGCCTATTCAACTTTCTTTCTCATGACTTTGGTTTCGACTACAATCACTGATCATAATTCATCAGGTTAATCAAAATCAACAAAAGAAAAACATGTAGAAGGAAAGAAGGTTTTCCAACATGAACGAGAGTTTAGTTCATCAGAAGATCAATCTCCCACTAAATGAAGGTTGAAAGAAAATTTAAATTTAGTATTGATGGTGTGTTTCCAAGATGCAGTTGTATGTGATGAAGTTGAAGGGCAAACAGAAGATGACATTAATAAAAAAAAAATGGTAGCATGGTTGTGGTGTGGTTGTTTGAAGAAAAAGCATGCATGGTTTTTGGTTGGAGATGCAATGAAAGCTTACCTTAATGAAGAGAAGAGAAGAGAAGAGAAGATAATTGGAATGAAGAAGAAGGTAGAAGAGAAGAAGATGATGATTGATGAGAGAGGGAGAGAGAAGGATAAGTGAGAAAAAAATCCGTTAGGAGTGAGTGAGGGATTTGTAAAGAATATAAAAGAAGAGAGGGAGGACCGCTGAAATGCGCATGGGTTCATGGTTGTCCCCCAGTAGCTGACGTCATTGCCTAACCTTCCTACACCTTTTCCTTTTCTTTTTGTTTCTTTTCCTTTTCCTTTCTACACCTTTCCTCTTCAACATTTTTTTCAGATAATTAATTATCCACTTTAATTCAAATTTACTTTTTACTATTCTTATTATTTTCCATTTAAGTATTAAACATGTACACACCCAAACACAACATACTCTTTTATTTACATTCTTTTTACACTCATCTCTCCTCACATCCTTTATACCTTTCATATCATCAAATTTCATTCTGGCTTTTCAGTTCTGACCTAAATTTCACTAGTTAATACTTTAATTAACTTATTATACCTTATTAGTTAGCTATTCTCACGTGTTAGTTTAATTATGAAGGTTTGCTGATGGTATAATGTAAGGGTATAGTTGTAATAGTAAAGGAAAATTCATATTTTAACAATTTAGCACTACTTCATGAAGAGAGAATACCAAAGTAAGTTAAATGTAAACACTAAATAATTTTTTTATAAAATAAAAAAAAGACTAAATCATATAAGTATTAAAATGATTTGCATAGCGCTCATACGAGTCATGCAAACATGCCACATTAACTTATTAAAATGAACTAACATCGTAGAAAATGCAAACATTCAAATACAACAATGTCATATTTTCGCTGATATTAATACTATGTCACAGCTTATATTTTCGATAGTATTAATATAGATAATGATACTTAGACCAATCACAAAATGACACGCAGACGATGTTTTAAATATTATAAAAAAATATTGTATAAGTATCATTATTCTATTAATATTAAGTGGTAGGTACGATTTTTATGTCTCTATAATTTTATTTCACCGTGGCAAATTAAATAAATGTGAGCATATATTCTAATAATATCAGTTAGTTTAACAATTAATTTTAACACTATCCATACATTTTAATTGAATTATATAATGTCTTTCTTTACGTACAGTGGAATTTTGAGTTTAACTCGCAAAGATGTTGACAAAGCTTTAATGATTATTTGCATTTTTAATTAACTTTTGAAATTATTCAAATTGAACTATGAGAAAGCCATTGTGTATGACATAGGTCCTACACTTTTTTTTGGGCGCAATGGTTTCAGTCTATCGATAACATGCCACGTTAGCCCAAAATGACCTCTTCGGTGCTTAAAAATCTTACAATATTAGCTTTGACTTTTAAATATAAAAAATACATTTTCAGTTAGTGCGTTTAATAAAAATAACGTGATTTAGTTTTCTCTAAAGACTAAAAACATAAATATATATATATATATATATATATATATATATATATATATATATATATATATATATATATTAAGGGTTAAAATAAATAATACTTTTTTTCAGAAATAAAGCCTCAATTGATCATGTTTTTAAAAACTAAAATCATAGGTGAAAGTTAAATTAACGTAATAAAAGAACTTCTCTTTCGATGTTGCTCTTTGCTTATAGCATTTTAATTTCGTCGTTTTCAATTGAATGTTTACTTTTTACCCCGTTATTGGCTCTAATAAATAGTATCAAATTTCAAATTTCACAAATATATTGTGAAAAGCATCACCTATAAGTGTGGCAACAAATGTATATAATATTCTCCAACAATAATAAACTTAGTTATTTTTGTTTATATATATATTCCTTGTTGTTGGCTTCACATGGATGTGGTTGGGAAATCCTCGGTTAAGCTCTATCCGGAGATTAAACAATAGATGAATTAACTTAGAAGCTTTCCCTTATTAATTAGTTTAGTTTTATATTAATAACCACAACTGAACACTCAATCATTACTATAAATATTTTTTCAATTTTCTAAAAGTATTATTTCGATTTTTAAAAACTATTTATAAAAAAATTATCTACACATATCTTGATTGAAATTAATGCCTAAAAATGTAATTTAATTTTAGTCTAAAAATTTACTTGGGACTCCAAGTTAGAACATTTGAGAAAGGGCAATCCTTATTATTTTTTTAAGATTTATTTACAAGAAACGTGATAATTTAATATCTCCTGATAATTAGTATTCCCTCTTCTAGTTTTCAGATCTTACATACAATTTCATTATTTAAACATCAGAAAATTAGTTAGGTCGGACTCCCCTAATCCTTATCTAGGATAATATAATTTATAATAGAAAAATGGTTCTGTATTTTTTTTTTTAGAGAAATACTCTTTTACAAATATAAGGTTTAGAAAGATCTATTTTGAAGGCCAAGAAATTTGTTATAAATAATTAAACATATCAAGCTCGATTCAATTACACATAATTTAGACTGCTTTTTGAGAATACATAATCCCCTAATATTAAGGGAACTGAAAGAAAAAAAAAAAAAGAGACTAATTTTATGATAGTTCAATCACCCAAATCCAACTATCCCTAAAAGTATAACACCTCTCTCTCTCTCTCTCTCTCTCTCTCTCTCTCTCTATATATATATATATATATATATATATATATATATATATATATATATATATATATATATATATATATGAATTGAGAATGTCCTTTATTAATAAAACTGCTTTATCGTATGCAGCTTCATAACTTCACGATGAAGATATAACATTGTGATTTGTGAGAAATTTAGTTTTCACGTGAGCGATAGAATTGTTTAAGCTTCGTGGTAAGTTCTTGGTTATCTTCATCTGGCAAAACAGAGAAATATTGTTAATTAATCTTAGAGCAGTGTATCTGGTTATTTAGGATAATATATTTCGCTAATTAAATGTTACAAACAGGTTTATTGCTATGGTTTTGGTTATTTAAATAACGAAAATACGATGATGCAGAATAACTTGGAAAAAAATGTTTTTCTTTGGTGGGCTTTTTTTTCTGAAGCGCACGGTGTGATTCTAAGGTACAAATTACAATGTTGGAATGATTTCTCGACAAGTATTTTGGAGAAGAAAGAAGGGAAAAAGAGAAAACGTAAGTTGAGCAACAACAGTGTGATTAACCAACGTGTAAGTCACGGGTTGGTGAATTTGTCTTGCAACTTTACGTAGAAGATAAACAAAGAAAAGACAAAAAATAACCAAACATTCGTCCTAAGGCCATGCCTTTGATTACCGGGGGAACCCCACACTTTCTTTGGTCCTCCAACAGAGTTATAGTTCAAATCAAATTCTCTCTTCAAATTACAATATACACGATTCCTTTCATACCAATTTATTCCATCATCCACCATTCTTGCTGCTCGATACTTCATCAATAAGCTTCACCGATTTAAAACAAGTTTGCTTTCCAATTCTTCTGATATAAAAATGGCTGCACACCACAGAGTATACCAGTTCATCAAGTCTGACTCCTCCTGCTACTTTAACAATTCAAGAAAATAAAACACATGGACTTAAAGGGTGCAAGATAGAGGAATCTTATCACATTTTGTTTTTTTATACATCATTGTGCTATAGATATTGGATCAGTAACTATCAAGCATAATATATTTATATTTATATATATATATATATATATATACTCACAGAAACATAAGATGAACATTAAATGTCGGCAATGGCATGTAAACGTTAGTGGTTCTTTTATATGCACAAGTGTTAATAGGTGAATAGTTCATTCTTTTTGAGATTGGCAACGTTGTGTGGACCATTTGGGCCAATGGTGAAAGAACAAGATTTTTTTATCGCGGCCTGTTTCATGGTCTTTTATCGAGTAGGGTGATAGCTTCGGATATAATTAATTAATTTTGCAATAATTACTGCCCTTTTCATTGTATATATATATATATATATATATATATATATATATATATATATATATATAATTAAAATGTTGCAGTTTCCTTCTAGAGGATTCAGAGAAAGAGAGTTTGACAAAGATATATATTGAACTAGTGGGGTATTTATTCAAAGTGGTCTCCACCATTTCATCTTGAAGAAGATCTCACATCTTCATGACTATTATTATGTTTGGCAAAAACCCTTGTCAATGTAAGTAGCAGGATTAATCACTTCCTAGTTATAACAAATTCTCAGTCTTCATCACTTCCCTCTTAATTACCTTATTCAAACCACTTTTGAGTTTCTCACAAGTTAAGGAATTTCGGATATAATATTTTCCATGATTATTCTACTTCATAACACCTCATTCACTAATTAGTTAATAATTTAAAAATTATATAACTACAAAATATCAATTTTTATTTCTACAATATTTGATCAAGAAAATAAATAAATAATTACTATTTTAGTTAAAAGTGTTGAGAAACTTAAAAGTAAAGCATGCAATTTATCCATTCTCTTTTAGTGAAGTGTCAAAACATGCATATTTGTGAGATTAGGTATTCAAACTACTTTTGTGAGAATGATTATGATAAGATAGAAGTGTGTTTTTGAAAAGTTATCCCTCCGAAAATTAAGTCATATATTATTGTCTGAGTTATGCTATACTTAAACCAATTCAATCCATCATATATCAAGAGTATTTCTATTATATCATTTAAGAAAACTAATTGAAAACATTCTATAATTATGGTACATATTTACTCTTGAATAGAGAAAAGCAAATTGTTAATGAATTATGATTTAGTGTTGGAATCTAAACATAAAAGTTTAGTGAAAAAGTAAAACCAGTGTCCTTAAATTACGTGTTGGAATTTTATAACTTGGTAGGGGATTTTGTTTAATAGCCGGATGCATGGCAAATGGTGTTATGAGAGTGGGGTATTGGATAGAATGTTCTGTTTTGTGGTGGTCCTCCCTGTAAAATACGTGCCTAATTGGTGACGAAAGAGAAGCAAATTAAGCGTCACGGGCAATAGACGTTAATACATTCACCAATTTATGTTAGTAAAAAGAACCATATCTTTTACGCAAAATCATTACTCATAAGTAGTAATTTTGGAATCATAATACATGGAACACCTCTGTCAATCTCTTAACTTTGTTCAAAAACTATTTTACACATCTCTTTGTCCTAATTGCTATAAGTAAAATCTTATTATTATTTATTATTATCCTTATGTAATTGTTGCTTCAAAAATATTTAAATTATATTTTTATTAATTAATTCCATAGGTCATTTTTAAATTGCATGTTTCCTTACAAAACTTTCTAACGCAAAGAAATAATAATTTTAGTACATTAGATTGAAGGGAAAAAATGAAATAAAATACAATATGTAGATTTTTCTCCGAGATACTTATACTGCTTTTGATTTAAAGAATGAATTTGACATAAAGAGGAGATATTATTTGTATTAAGATAAGATGTTAAAGTTTGTAAATAGTTTGATAAGTATGATAGATTAAAAAATGTTTAAAAAGATGAAAAAGTAAGATTATAATTTTATTCTTATTGTTAAAATTAATATAAAATAAAATGTAATTAGTTAAACTTATTTTAAAATAAAATATAAATTAGTAATTTTTAAATAAAAATTATTATTATTAATTAATTAATATTGTTATTATTATTGATTAGTATTTTATTTAGATGCTACATTACCTTTTCATTAATATTATTTTTAAATACTTTTTATTTTTTTTTTATTATTATTATTATTATTATTATTATTATTATTGTGCACAATAATTTTCTTTTTAAAAGAAATATTTTAGTAACTACTCGACTGATGGGCGTTTTTAACTTCAAATCTTTTCACTTTTGTGAAGATCAAACATTTCTTCCATTCTCTAAATCATCTTCCTCAGTAAATAAGTCATTTTTTCAAAGAATAAACATATGGGACTACAAAAATATCTGTATTCGTATTTACAAAGTATCTATTGATAAAATTTATATGTGTAGTTGATATTCCTCAGGATTTAATGAGTATTCTTGTTTATAAATAAGTCGGATACGAGTAAAATCATAAGTATCTGCAAAATGTTAAAATTAAAATTTAATTTTATTTTATTAAGTTAAGTTTAATTAAAATAAAATTTTAATTTATATTGTTTTAGATTAAATTTAATAAAAATTAAAATCTGATTTATATTAAGTTTTATATTTTTTATACTTTTATTTAAATTTTATTTTATAAACTTATAAAATATTTTATTTTAAATATTTACAATCATTTATAAATATTCCTAAACAAACAACTTTTAAGACAGTATATTTATGGATCACTCTATTTATTAGTGATCTTATTATTTTTATATCTAGCTTTAGACCTTTAACAATGTCTTCTTAATTATGAATTTTTCTATATTAAAACACCTATCTCTCAAACACTTGTATCTATTATTTTTTCATTTTTTAAAAAATGTTTTTCTAAAATAAAAGGACTTTAAATACAAGAAATCCTTAATGTTGTTGACCTATTTTACAAAGTATTCGTTCGAAATAAGTCCATATAAAATATTAAGATAGCAATTATAGGCGAAAAACTTAAAGGAATAAATTTATGGATATATAGTTATATTAATCATCTTATTTATTATTATCCAATATAAAGTATCCATCTGGCCTTAAATTTGTAAAGTTTGTAATATGTTAAAAGAAACTTAAAACAGTTTGCCTGGAGTAAAGAAAAGTGTGTTAGATGTCTTAGACAATGATGTAGACAGGCATAGTCCACGTAGGACGGTGATGGTGGTCGGCGGTGGGTCTCCAATCATGGGGCAGAATGCATCATTGAACTCTTATAAAGACTTATTGTTGGCCCTACCAACAACATTCCCTCTCCCTCACTTATGCCAACAACAAACATCAAATTTTACTGTGTTCATATTATTATTATTATTAGTATTTATTTATTATTACATATAATAATAATAATAATAATAATAATAATAATAATAATAATAATAATAATAATAATATAAGAAGAAGTATATGAGAGAGAGAAAGAAGGGTTAGCGTAAGAAGCTAAAGGTGGAGGAGATCCATGCGGGGTCCTGCAAGGATCTTAGCCCCTTTTGACACGGACGCTGCTCCAAACCTCTTCCTTTTTCTATCAATTACATCTTACCCTTCAATATTTTTTTTTATGTTATGTAGTTTTAGTTTATGTTATGCTGGCGGCAGTTGGTGAAGAAAAAATCACCATACTGAATTCAAAGAAAGATAAATAAATGAAATGGGGTTTGCGAAAAGTCTTCAACTACACTCCCTGTTTGCATCTAGGTGTGAATATCAAGCTTCTTTCAAGGGGGACATCAACCATCATTGCACCCTTATAGGTGTTTATTTTTTCATTTCACAGAAACACCAATAACAATATTTATTATGTTCACTTTCTAGACCATCCATGATTGATGCCCCATTTTAGAACACCTTCCATTTATCACATCGATCAACAATTAGGTACAGTAAAACCGAGGAGAACTGAATGTGATGGTAAAGTCATTCATTTTATGCTTATGAGAGATGAACATTGCCTGCTGTTGAGTGGAGGGTCCAATTCAAATCGATAAGAACGCGTTAGGAATTGACTAGAAAGATCTCTTGTTGCTTGTGTTACACAGACATCATCTTCATCTTGCTTTGTGCTATAGTTTGTCAAAAACTCATGATTCTCCTTACTTTCTCTATCACCATTTTCGAGTCAATGAACTTCCTTACTTACCCAGTCTTGATTAAGACTTAATGAAAGATACTTCCTAATTCTCTCTACTTCTCTCTACTTCTCCATTAAGCTATTCTTTTCAAAACTATTTACTTAATACTTATTTTCAGAACCACTGACAGATATTTATTTATGTTAGTGGAAAGACATCACAAATACTAGTAAAAAAGTTACTTTCTGAATCATGCGAGGAACGCGTAATGCAGACCAAAGAGGCAAAGTATTATCTAAGTATTTTTCGCACTATCATCTCTTAGGAGGTGCAAATATTAAAAGGAGTTAAGTAATTATAATTATTCTAGATTTTATTTTAAGATATATCATACTTTTTATTTAACAAGTCTCTTTAAAATAATTATTACCGAAATGCTCTACCATATATCAAAGAGAAACAAACATTACATCACTGTCTCGTGTTAAAATATAAACTTTTTTTCCTTCATAAATATACATATATCACGGTTTGCTTTATTTTTTTAAATAATCTTGTGAATAAAATATCTTTCACAATTTACACTTTTCTTGCTTGAGTGATTTCAATATATATACTAATTAAATTATGCAATGTTCCCTTTTATATAATAGATGAAAAAAATCAAATATTTTTTACTAATTAATGACAATTTTTTTCCATAAAAAAATATTTCATAATTTTTGTACATTTTTTTTTCTACAAAAATGTGTATGCTATTCTAGCTCATTGGATTTCATAATATAAATGCAATAATTACTTATCTAGTAAATTTCATTTCTAACTTCTTATTTTTATACGTACGGATAGAAAACATATTTGGTTCAATATTGTAGGAATGTTAGATGGAAGAAAAAAAAATGCAGTTTCTTTATAACTTGAGAAAGTTGGTTTTCATGCATGATTTATATTTTAAAATATCTCAGAAATGAAATTTACTTATATTCTATGAGAAATTTGTTTCCGGTGAGAATTTAATTATTCTCGATTAGTTTCAGGAATCAAATATAAAGTGATACAACTTTGTGGATGGTAATTATGATTAATGAACTAAATATATTAACTAAATTAGTAAAACTAGAGTGACGTACGAGTTGGAAAAGAAATAATGAAATTTTAAGTATAAGTAAAAGTATTCTATTGGGTCTCAAAAAGAGAACCGTCATTGTAATCCTCAACTAAAAGTAGTACTGAACTTACCATAGTTTATTGAAGGGACATGATACGAGCAAAATATTATTTATTTTCATGCATAACAATTAATTGTTACCTTTCACTCGTGAAACATGAAAAATTACTTTCTTTAACTTTATTAAGTTTATACCATCTGTTAATATTAATACATCTCAATTAAAAAAAAAATCTAATGATGACCTCCTTATTTTACTCCGTGCCTTTTATTACAGGAGAAGCATACATTAAATTCCACTTTCATAATGATAATCTTACTGTTACCATACGTACGAAACACACTCTTGATCTTTATTACCAAACTACGATTGACTTTGTTCTACCTTTGTTTTGGTAGGTGTAAGTTTCAACTTTACCATGTAATGTTGATTTAAATAGATGGGCCAATGTTTTTAGTTTAACATCTGATTGGTGAAGATAAAAATAACAATGATGACGCATTTAAATTTAAGACAAGCAATCCGTGTGCAAATCATAATGGGTATACATTCAAAATTTCTTATCGACAATAAGATGGAATACAAGAAAATTTCCATGCTCTAAAAGAATTGCGAATGATGAAGCATTAGTATGAATCCGAATTAAACGTTAGAATTTGCTATCGAAATTGGACAACTCAAGAAAGTAGTGATACGAAAGCCTAGAGAATAATTACACCTCCATATCAAAGTGGCAATGCCTCTTATAATAATTTCAGTGATGTTTTCATTGGACTTTTATCATACATCTTTCAGGCCCCATATCTGAAATGAACGTGTGGCGGAAACTGGTTCTTCAGTGTGAAGGCCCGGAAAATGTGGTAACATTTCCAATGGAAATTATTAGAACTTGTCCAATGATAACAGTTTTGACTTTTTATTTTGCTCTTGTTGTAAAGGATTAAATCGATAGCAATACATGTTTAGATAAATACAATGATGAAAGCTTAGCTTAGCATGGTTAAAAAAAAACAAAATTAATGATGAAAGCGAGAGTTTAATGTTCATTGTTAATCCCATTAACTAAACCAAGATGCATTATTATGTGTTAAACATTGAAACGCGTGGTGTCTGTAGTTCATTTGGTTAGTTGTTAAGAGTTCTTGAGTGGTAATTAATTCTCATTATTGAACTAATGTCAGTCATAATATTACATGTCATTATTCATCGAGATAACCTCAGCATCCCCATTCGTCACTTGAAGTACATGAAAGTGTGTAAAAGACAAAAAAAAAAAAAAAAAGTTGAGAAAGTAACTGAAAAGTAACCGAATTAATTGACGGTTCAAAATTCATTTTGACAGTTTTAGGTTAAAACTAAAGTTTCCTTATTCTTACGATAGTTTAGTAATGACTTTATAGTGACATCATGGGCCGCAGCTATTGTTTTCTATACGGGCCTCAAGAGATTTTTTGGTGGATGGGCCGGCCTTTCTGTTTTCAGCCACACCTGCTATTTTCAGTTCCCCTTTTCCTAATTACACTTGGATGTTAATAAAATAAAAACATGTTCTTAAGACAGTAAAAGGTAAGTGGAATGATATAAAAGGGATTATTTAGGTTGTTTCTAAAATAATATAGTTTGATTACATGTGGCGTGAGTGATAATGACAGAGGTGGCAGAGAGGGTCCGTTCAAGAAACTTCCGAGAGGGAGAGCGAAGAAGAGAAGGCGAAAAAGCAATAATAACAGTAATAGCAACAGATCTCACTGTCGTCTGGCCGAAGCCAAAATCCAGAGAAAGAAAGAAAGAATGGTTGATTTCAGCGGCGATGAAACTGCCCCATTCTTCGGCTTCCTGGGCGCCGCGGCGGCCCTCGTTTTCTCCTGCATGGGGGCGGCGTACGGTACGGCGAAGAGCGGCGTCGGTGTTGCCTCAATGGGCGTGATGAGGCCGGAGCTGGTGATGAAATCGATTGTGCCGGTTGTCATGGCCGGAGTGCTTGGCATCTACGGCTTGATCATCGCAGTGATAATCAGCACGGGAATTAACCCTAAGGCCAAATCGTACTATCTGTTCGATGGCTACGCTCATCTGTCTTCTGGTCTTGCTTGTGGTCTCGCTGGTCTCTCCGCTGGCATGGCCATTGGCATCGTTGGCGACGCCGGTGTTAGGTACACTATTCTCATTCTCTACTCTATTTTCGTTACTTGTTCATTTTCTTAGGTATTTGCTTCTATTACTGCCCACACTTACTTCACTTTGGTTGTTCCATGGGTTTTGTACTTGTTTTGAATTTGTTATGTCAATTTCATGGTAGATGACCTTCTGTGTGCAGAATTGAATTGCAAAATGATAATTTATTCAAGAATTGGGCAGAGTATCTGTGTTGACATGTAATTGGGATGCTTGTTCGTGGTACTTTGTGTATTTGATTTTGGTTCAATATGAGTTTGAAGTAATGTCTGGGAACTTTTCTTTTTATCTTAAGAGCCTATCTGATGATTACATGAGCATTTGTTTAGTGTTTGAGAGAGTTTGTGAAAATAGGTTTTGATTTTTTTTTGTTCGTATGTTGCTTCTAGCTTATTTTAATCAGCTGTGCAGGATAGCTTATGAAAACAGCTTACAACTTGTATCAAAATAGTTTAACCCAATTTCTTTTTGATAATGGAAACAACTTAAACGTATGTAGGCATTTATGTATAGTGCTTGATGAAGTTGTTTATTCAAAGGCATTGATTTCTCAACCCAATGGAAAAACTACTTTTTGTTCTGTTTTTTCTCTTGTAGTCTAACATGCATTTTGGTGCATAATAAATTTTAACTAATTAATGATGAAAAAAATCTTTACTGTGAGGTCATGTTTCTGTTCTTAAACATGGTTGAGTCCTTCAAATTTGTATCCGAACATGCTGGTAGTTAGTCTGGGCCACAGCTGCAGACTTCTTTATAGATAAAATTGATTTTCATTTTGTTCTGTGTAGTCTACAAGGGAGAAACAGCTATTATGGCATGATACAAGGCACAATTTGGGATATACATCAGTACTTCTATTGTTTATTGAATTTGAAGTCCAAAAATTATCTAATCCTAGTGTCACCATTGCAGCTAGTGCTTTCAATGTTTTGACTGCATGTTCACTGAGAATGTTTCACTCCTACCGGATAAATTCGTATAATCTCTATTGCAATTTATTGAATTTGCCATACTGAAAATGGACTGTTCTCTGTAGAGCAAATGCCCAACAGCCAAAGCTTTTTGTTGGGATGATTTTGATTCTCATCTTTGCCGAGGCATTGGCGTTGTATGGTCTTATTGTTGGCATCATCCTCTCTTCCCGCGCTGGCCAATCCAGAGCTGATTAGTATGGAATTTCACGCTGTTTAGAGCGCATAGAACCATGGATTGGATGTTGAATGTCTCGAAGATCTAGGTATTGGTAAGAGTGTTGCTTTATGATGCTCTTCATTCAGGTTATTCAGAAATAAAACGTCCAAACGATATCTTTGGCCATTTATTGTATTTAATTATGCTATCCAGACTAAATTGAAGATCTCTGAAATAAAACATGTTTGTGTTTATTTCGATAACGTGGAGTATTATGTTGTGTGCCATTCAACACTACACCTCTCTCCTCAACTCTCAACTTCGTTTTATGGCTGTAATGAGATATTAAATGTCAATCTTATTTCTTTTATAATGATCTTGAAAATTATGGACATGTACAATGATGACTGTCTTAATAATTCGTCTAATTAATGGATAAAGCTGTTAATGCGTAATGCTGTTTGTGACCTTGGAAAGTACCAAAAGAAAATGAAAATGATTGTTTGATTGAGAGTACCAAAATTTTCAGCCAGTTTAACTTGAAGTAATCCAATCTGAATCAGGTTTGACCAGGTTACAATTATAAAAGTAGAATGACATTTTGAGATGTAAAATCTCAATTTGTACCAGTACACCTCAAATATGGTAGATTAGGTACGTTACGTGTTTTCCAATTAAATTTGGACTTTTTACTTTAGTAATTTAAATAATATTTTGATAACAATATTTTAACATCGTTTATGTTCAAAATTATTTTATAATTAATAATAATAATAATAATTATAACACTAATGTCAAAAAATCTTGGATATTATCCAGGTAAATCTCTAAAAATGATGAAGAACAATATACAGTGTTTATGTTATTATATGTAAACCTTTTCCTAATAAAATGGTAAGAATGTGAAAATTAAAAAAAAAAAAAATAGTTAAGGCAGGAGGGTTGGATTGATTGAATTTCACTATGCAACTTAACAAGATCCAGAGATTTGCAACCGGTGAACTTAGTATAACTTAGTACGGTTTGGCATGGGTTAAAGTGAGCCTGACATACTTAACATTTTAAGTCAGGTTTTGATGTTAATAAAATGAAATACAGAAACTATGTCAATATTTCAATGCTATTATTACCTATATGATGTCATTAATGAGAAAAATGTTATTACTTTTTATATTTTATTAATTTAATGAAATAATTCACTCAATCTACCAATTCATATTGGATAGTTGGGTAAAAAAAATTCATCCCCTATAAAATGACTTGGATTCAACTTCTCTATTTTTACTTCAATGTGTAGTGAACTAATTTAAATTGGTTCGCCTTGACACTCTAATGGGATTGTTGGACTGTTAAAGTTTTTTTTTCTCTTTGTTTTCTTGTTTTCTTCAAACACTTTCCATTGAATACAAGTCAAAATTCTCTATGGTTTAGAATTTTGAATTATACAATTAAATATATTTTGAAATGTAAAAATGTATTTATAAATTAAAAATTATTTATAATATAATTTTAAATTGTACAATTCAAAATATTTTTCTAATTTCTTAATTGCATAGTCTGTAAAATTGTTCAATCTTATTATATAATTTAAAATATATTTGTATCATACAATCCAAAGATTTCTTGTCCTCAATAATTTGATTTTTTCGCAGCTGTGAAGATAAAAGAAGAAGGGTGCTAAAAGAAAGAATCACAGTTAATATGACACACCTAGCCCACATATGGAACTAATTGGGTTGAGCTAGTTCAGCATATGAGAGGGGACTATCTTTTTGCACGCCACATTTTTTTTCTGCACCCCAAATTTGACTCCAATGCCCATTATAACCCTATTGAATATATATGTATTACTAAATTAATTACGCCTACTTGAATTTATTATTGTGTTACTATATTTATTTCTTCCACACCAAGCAATTTTCACAATGACATTTTTTTTCTTTTTTCTTTCAACAACATTCTTCAAGTGTTTACTTTTTTTTAGACAACATTCTCTTCAATACCTTAGTCTTTCTATTTGGAGTAATACCAGATTTCAAAGTTCGATGTACAAGTGTCTTGAATTTCAAAATTTAGTTAAGAAGTTTTCCAAATTTTGAAATTCAATTGAGGAGAATCTCGGATTTTGAAAATACCAGATTTAAAAATTTGGTTTAAGAGTGTCCTAAATTTTGAAATCTGATTAAAGAGTATCCAAAATTTCACAATCCGACTAAGGAGTATCTTGAAATTTGAAATTTATTTAAGGAGTGTCTGAGATTTTGAAATCCGGTCAAGGAGTCTCCCAGATTTCAAAATCTGGTTAAAGAGTTTGTTGGATTTTGAAATCTTATTATTTTTGTTGTTATTTTTTAATCTCTCAACAAATGTCAATATCAATCCTTTACATAAAGATATTAAACCAAAGTTCATCACAAAATTTTGAAAGTCACATGACATACTCCAAATTTGTTTAAATATTTTTCATGAAATACCAATTTTATCTTTTCTCGATCATAGACAAAAATATGCATATAAAATTTAAACAAGTCAACAAACATCAAAAATAGAAAAATAAATTAATGTACTTTACTAACCTAGCCTTCCCACAGAGCAAATGTTTAGTGATCAACTTAACTTACGAGCAAAGAACTGTCGTTTCAACCTCTAGTAATTCCACATCTTCATGTTCTCGTGGAACAACATTCTTGTGCTACTAAAAAAATTATCCTCAAAAACATCCTTTTATTGGTCATCAACATCAAGGCTAAATAATGATGCAACTTCTCCAGCTTCACCATAATAACCTCTTCAACAAGCAGATGAAGCGGGTCTTCTATGAGTTTCACCCTGTGCAAAGGTTTCAACCTGGTATATAAAAACATTGCATTTTTTTTTTCTTTTCTTTAACAAACAAACACTAAAAACAACGTACCACATAAATAAACTTAAAAAGAAAAAACTAATAAAACAATAACACATCGAATATTTAAGATTCAAAAAATAAAAAATAACATAAGCATAACGCATCAAATTATAAAGAAACAAAACACATCAAATTATAAAAAAGAAATTAAAAGAATTGGATTTTGAAACTCGGAAACACCTTAATTAGATTTTAAAATCTAGGAGACACCTTAACAGGATTTTGAAATTTAAGAGACAACTTAACTAGCATTTCAAAATTCGGGAGATACTTAAACCAGAATTCAAAGTCTAAAAAAAAATTCTTAATCATATTTTGAAATTCGATTCACTCATAAATTGGATTATAAAATCTAGTGCACTCTTAAACTGGATTTTGAAATTTGATACACTCCTAAACGAGATTTCGAAATCCAAACACTCTTAAACTATATTTTGAAATTTGATACACTCTTAAACCAAATTTTGAAATTCAGTACACTCCTAAATTGGATTTCAGAATTTGGTGCTTTCCTAAACCATTTTTGAAATCTAAATCTTTGTTTTCTTAAACCGGTTTTTGAAATAAGGAGTTTACCCTCGAAGGGAGAGTGTGAAGGGTGAGTGTGCGACACTAAAAATGTGAGGGTGAAGGATGTTGAGAAAATAAATAAGGAATGATGGAGGGTAATTATATTTTTACCTAGAAAAAACTAAAGAAGGTTAATTAGGATATTTAAAAAATTTCAGGGATGCAAAAAGAAATACGTAGGGTGCATGAAGAAAGCATGTACAAGAGTACAATAGCTAATTTACACAAACCTAATATGGAAACATATGGGTCAAGTTGGTCCACATAATAAATGAATTAGTAAAATAGAATTATAAGGGTTCCTTAGCTAGTCGACACGTCTAAATAAACATACGAAGAATTAAATAAAATTGAAAGAAAAATAATAGTGTAATAAAATAATTTCTAATAATGAGTGACTTGAGTAACAGTGAGTTCAGTACATGTTTTTGTGAATTATAAAAAAAACATCCTTGAAAAAGAAATCCATTAAAAATAGTTAGCAAGTTCTTCAACCGAGATTGATCGCTCTTCTCTCTATAAAAGTAAAAATAATAATAACTTTAAGAAATTACAAAGGAGGATTGATTGTAGTATGAATACCTGATTTTTTTTGTTAAAAGTTTCAATTTATAAAAGGTTACATACGAAAACCCTCGCAAGTTAGAAGCAATGAATGACTGTAAATCTCTAAAGAGAACCAAGTAAGACACACAAATATACATGACACTTTTATCTATGAAAATTATGCATCCAACAAAATGTAATAAATAGGCTCGTGAGGCATATTCCATAGTTCTCACAACAATCATTATATGTCTTTCAACTAATTTAGACTTACATGAGAACCATGATATTGTCTAAGCTCATATGTATCTCTCTTGTGGCTCACGCTCAAAAGATCCATGAGAGTTTCCAAAACACCATCAAAGTCTAATGTGAGTCGTTCATTTGGACAAAATTATCTCACTATAGGCACATGTAGCAGTGTTAATACGTCATCTAATGTGTCAGTCATCTCACCAACAGGGACATGAAAAGTGTTTGTCTCTCTATGTTACCTTTCAACAAAGGTCAATATTATCTCCTTGCATAAACATAAGAAATATCACAAAAAGATATTAGATCAGAGTTCATCACAAAATTCTGAATAGTCACATGACATTCTCCATATTTGTTTAATTTGTTTTTATGGGAGACCAACTTTATCTTTCATGATCCTAGAAAAAATTATTGCATATAAAATTTAAACAAGTCAGCAAACATCAAAAGCAAAAAAATAGGTTCATGTACTTTACTAACGACATTCCTATAATGCAAATACAACGTGATTAACATAGTTTATGAGCAAAGAATTGCCATCTAGAACTCTAGGAAATAAACATACTCAATGTTCTTATTGAACAACATTCTCGTGTTGCTCAACAACATCATCCTAAAAAAATCCTCATGTTGGCCATCATCATCAAGGCTTGCTAGTGATGCAATATCTCTAGCTTCACCAGGCAACCTATTCTACGAATAGATGATGTGGGTTTCCTTTGAGCTTCACCTTGTGAGAGCTTTTAGCATGGTATGTAGAGGCACGGTGTGTTCTTCTCATTTCTGTAACAAACAAACATTAAAAGCAACACACCAAATAACTAAACTTAAAAAGAAAACAAAAATAACTAAACCATAACACACCAAATATCTAAACTTAAAAAAATAAAAAATAACATAAGAAGAACACATCAAATTATAAAAAAATTGAGATAACTTAACCGGATTTTGAAGTTCGATATACACCTAAAGTGAATTTCAAAATTCGATAGACACCTAAACCGGATTTCGAAAGATGAGAAAATCCTTAATCAGGTTTCAAAATTCAATACACTCATAAACTGGTTATGAAATTCAAATTTTGAAATCCGATACACGCCTAAATGAGATTTCAAAATCTAGTGCACTCCTAAGTCGAAATTTGAAATTTGATGCTTTCCTAATTTGAATTTTGAAATTTAATGCCTTCCTAAATTGGATTTTGATTTTAAACTATTTTTGAAGTTTGAATCTTTACTTTCCTAAACCAATTTTTGAAATCCAATATTTAGCCTTAAAATCTGGCGCCTTCCTCGGTATATCTAACCCACTATGGATTTCTAAATCCGTTTCACCTATCAACAAAACTAACCAACATCTAAATCATCAAATTTCAAACTATTCCTAAATTAAAAAGCAATACAAAGGTAAAAAAATAAAAAATAAGTTGGAAAGTGTTGCTCGAAGAAGAGGAAGCGTGAAGGAGATGGAGGAAGGAAGACTTTTGCTTATGGAGTGTAGGAACTTGAAGGAAGGAGGTTGTGGAGTGGGGAGAAAGTATGAAGGGTGAGTGTGTGGTGCTAGAATAAATGTAAGGGGTGAAGGATGCTGAAGAAATAAATAAGGAGAGATAGAAGATAATTACGTTTTTACCTAATCAAAGTCAAACAACATCACTTAGGACATTTAAAAAAATTTACAGGTGGAGGAAGAAAAATGTGGAATACATGAAGAAATCCTCAAGAGTATAATAGCTAATTTACATAAACATAATACGGGTATATGAACTAATTTGATTCACATAAGACAACATATAAGTCGTGTTGGTCCACATAATTGTTAATAGATTATTAATAGATGATTGAAAGAATTAAATAAAAATGAAAGAAAATTATTAATAGATTATAATAAAATAATTGTTAATAATGGATGATTCGAGCATCACTTAATTTAGTCCATATTTTGTGATTTTTTTTTTTTAAAAAAAAACATCCTTGAAGAAAGAATCGGTTAACAAGTTCTTTAATCAAGATTGACCATTCATCTTTCTATAGAATTAACAATCATAATAATTTTAAGAAATTAAAAAAAAATATTGTTATATAAATATTTGATTTTTTGTTTAAGAGCTTTGATTTATAAAAAAAACAATAATATTATGACACACTTTTACATTCATTTAACATAGAGTATAAAAACAAAATAATCACAGTGTAAAATTTTGTATTTTTCAAGAAAAGAAGAAAGTAAAAAATAAAAAAAAATAATGTAAAAAAATTAAATGTGTCAAAAAATATTTTTCTATTTATAAAATGTTACGTACGAAAACCCTCTCTGCATTTTGGAAGCAATGAGGATCAATCTGTTTCCTCCCTTTCATTTAATGGTTTCCATGAGACAGACTTTTAGAAACAACATTTGTTTTCAGCTAAACACTTTTTTCTTTTTCTGTCCACACACTGAATCGTGCTCCCAAATCAAATATCGACTTATTACAAAATTTAAGGGTTCATGTATCATTGCTATGCATTCATTTTCATTCCTTAGGCCCATATTCCTTGTGGCCTTCTTGTTAAGCTCACAAAAATTCTTCCACGTTTGAGGATGGGAATTTTTTATTAGAGTACATGTGTTTACACAAAAAAAGTGTGTGTAAAATCACACTGTATATTGTCATTTTTATATCTGCCGTCATCATTATTTTTAGTTTTTTCACCCTTCTTGTACTCATCCAATGGGTACAGCGTGCACTGAATTGGCTTTCTCTTTTCTTTGTCTGTGAAACTTAACATATGACAGTCATACGCAAAATTTACAAATACCAAATAAATGTATTCTACCTTCCTGAGTGGCACACTCACATGGCATATGTTGTATAATTTGAAAATGCACAACACTAGTACATGATAAGAGGGAGGAAAAGTATGTTTATCTCTTCAACTTTTCTTTTCACAAATAGATATTTTAGATTTTATTTCGGTTCTAATTAATCTATAAAATTTACTCTCTATACAAATAAATATCTTTAACTTTTATTATCTCTTTTTACACATAAACACCTTATTTTGAATATCATCTCAATTAATCGTTAAAATTTACCAATCCCGCAAGTACTTTCCTATTTGAATTAGGGTTACATTATTTCATCCATTTATTTAGTTTACATTTCAGTTTTTTCTATATTTTTAAAAAAAAATTAAAACAGAATAATGTTTTGAATGAATAAAGCAAATAAAGACTTTTTATTGTTCTTAATTTTTTCTAAGTTTACATTGTTATTACATTTTAATATCAATGAAAGAATAATTTATAAAAGGTATAAGTTTGAAGGATTGACTAGGACTAGGATATGTATAAAAATAATCAACAATTTATGCAGTTAATTAAATTGTTCCACGTGGCATATGTTACTCTAAAAGACAAATAATACAAGATAAAAGGAAGGCGTGTTGAAAAACTCCTTGAGATCTATGGATACATGCACTACATGTAATCTCCATTTAACTTAAAGTGGTGCCAATTTGATTTTTTAATAGAAAAAGTATGAGCAGTTTACAAAAATAGTCAAGTAAGTTAAGACAAAATTGAAATTTATATACACCTCATTTTTTAATCTCCTTGCTAAAAACATTTTTCTAGTTTTTGGTCTAACGAATCATTCAAAATTTGGAAGGACCCTTAACGGTCAGTGGACAGTATTAGGAGTTGTGCTGTCTGTGTTCCCTTACTCTCTCTTCACTGCCAGTCAAATTGTGAGTATTTAGCATTATTGATTATTGCACTACCTTATATTATATAAAAATGTTGTACTACGATTCCTTTATGATTTTTTTATGACAGTACCACCTGTGGAGAATCTTGGAGTCTTGATCCACTAACACATACTGCTAAATAGGTATCAAAGATGAAGAAAAAAAAAATAAAGAAGATTTAGAAGCAAGTTGGACTCACATAGTTACTCCCCAGATAACCAGATCCAATCACAAAGAGGAAGGTTCTTGAATCTCCCAAATAGATGCCAAGTGCCCCCTGAAAAGTCCCTAAAGCAAAAAAATGGTAACCAGGCAGAATCCAATTCAAAGAAAAAGTGGCGGATATGATATGATGATGACCCACAAAGAAAGGTTCAAGAGTTGCTGAGCCGTGGGCCAAATGGCCAATCATAATGTATTAGTCCCTCATGACTTTTCTCTATTCCCTTCTTTCCACTAAACAAAAAATAAATAAACAAATCCCAAAATGAAGACAAATAATAAACTAGAATTAATTAGGGCACCAGAAAAATACACGTGGCGCACCAAGGGGAATACTGAATTCTACATGTCTTTCAAGCTGCATGACCAGATGGGTTACACCAAAAAACAATGCACTACTACTCTTGGGAACAACGTGTACCTCGGACCCCACAATCTTAACGGCTACATCATTCGACTCCGTTGCCGGAACCTGCGCCAAGACCACATGACGATGTCAGAAAAACCAGGTCCGTTTCGTGGACGGGAACAATACCAATTATGTGCCGTTAATTTGGCGGGAAAGGCCGCGCGGGACCCACCTCCTTGTCCTCACTCGTTCCTCGGTATCGCAAACCACTCTGTATGTCATAGACGTTGACTAACTTAGAACTCGAGAAAGTGGGAGAGAGATAACACGCCTCATCATGGGGTTCCCACCTCTCCATCTACGAGTCCGGCACCAATTTGAAACAAACCGTGAAAATAGCCACCAAAAATGGAAAAAGTGGCGACAATGTTACCTTTTCCTGTTTTTTTCTTCTTCAAGGGGAAAGAATTCGGCAGAAAGAAAACAAGTTAATAACGAAGAACAGGGGAGAAAGATAAGGGTTTTTTAATAATCAAAACAACTAAATGTTAAAGTTGATCATGAAAATTTGCGGATTTGGGTTAGGCCGGAGAAGGTTGGGAGGTGGGATCCGCGGAGGATGGGATATCAGGACCAACTCGACAGCCTTCAAGCATGAAAACAATGTCAGACATGGTTGGTCGATCAAGAGGGTCAGGTGCTGTGCAAAGTAACCCAACTTTTACACCCAGTAAAAACTCTTCCCACTCTGATGATTCTGGATCCAACTCAAGCAAACCCGGTTCTAACAGCTCTGTTATTTGACCCCTTTGTAATTGTTTTTTTACCCACTTTACTATGTCTTCGTCCTGGGTGAACATGACGGGTCGTTTTCCAGTCAGCAGTTCCAACAACACAATGCCAAAGCTGTAAACATCACTCTCCTTCGTGGCTTCCCCGGTTAAGACTGCTTCTGGAGAAACGTAACCCAACGTGCCAACCGATGCTGAAGTTGAGGCTTCGCCTGGGGTGGTGGCTACTGTTAACTTTTCTAACCCAAAATCTGATAAATGGGCTTCGAAATCTGCATCGAATAGGACATTTTGTGGTTTCACGTTGCCGTGGACCATTGAGGATTGGTGTAGGAAGCCTAAACCACGGGCAATGCCCAGTGCAATGAGGTGTCGCATTGGCCAATTTAGAACGTGACCATCTTGGTGAGAAGCTTCTTGGAGGAGGGTTGCGAGGTTTCCATTGGGCATGTAATCGTAGACTAGGAGTCTCATGTCAGGTGGCCCAGCATAATAACCTCTGAGAACTGTTAAATTTCGGTGCTTCACTTTGCCTAGTGATTCGGCTTCTTTTCTAAACATGTTCTCATCCAATGATCCATCTTGGAGCCTGCGAATGGAGAGGACCATTCCATCGTTGTAACAGGCTTTGAACACTAATCCGTACCTTGTTCTGCTCAGCACGTTCTCTTCGTCGAATTGTCTTGTTGCTTCAATGGTCTCAGCAAGTGTAACTTTAGTGTTAAACATCACTAGTTTTGGTCCCCCACTCTCACTGCTGCTACGACCTCCACTTGTTCCAGAACTGGCTCTAGCGGGACTCTTCTTCTTTTCACCCGATACACCCCGTTTCAGTCTTTTACGCCATCTCAATAGACTGAACACGTAGAAGCAGCAAAACAAAACCAGTACAAAAGCTCCACAAGCAACGACAACCACAAGCACAATCATCTTCTTTCTGTCCTTACCATTATTTATATCTTCGCATTTCGTATCCAATGGCTTCCCACATAAACCTGGATTATCTGTGAATACATCGGGGTTACTGAACCGAGATCCCAATGTTGGTGGTATCTCACCGTCCAAGTTATTTCCTGAGACATTTAAGAATACTAAACCCGAAATCATAGAAAGATTGTTCGGAATTTTCCCACTCAAGTTGTTAGCAGAGAGATCTAGCATTGTCAGGTTTGCTAGATTCCACAAGGACCCCGGTATATCCCCGGAAAGATGGTTGTGATCCACCAGCAAAGTGGTTAGCCCCGAGCATTTGGAGATTTCCTCAGGCAAATCCCCAGTTAAATTGTTTCCACTCAAATCAAGCACTCTCAAAAATGTGAGACGAGAGAGATCAGCAGGAATGCGACCTACCAGAGAGTTTGATCCAAGCTCAAGAATTTCAATACCAGAGCAATTTCCAATTTCCGAAGGGATTGCTCCTGTAATGTCATTACCAGACAACGAAAGAACAAGCAATGAACGAAGAAAGCCATAATTTTCAGGAATGGACCCGGAAAAGGCATTAGAACTGAGATTAACATACTGCAAACTCGTCAAACTACTAAACCCTTCAGGCACATCACCAGATAACTTGTTTTCCTGCAGTGCAACAACTTGCAAACTGGGCAATCCCGAGAGCTCAAGCGGTAATTCACCAGAAAGATTCTGTTTGCTCAAGTCAAGCGTAGTTAACTTGAAAAGATTCCCCAAACTGGAAGGAATTTTTCCAGAGAAGCCATTGCCACTGAGATTGAGAACCGTTAACTTATTCAAATTCCCAATACTCGCATAAACTTGACCCGTAAATTTGTTTCCACTAAGGTCTAGTATCGTCAAATTGTTCAAACTCATTATCATCTCAGGCATACTTCCAGTCAACCTGTTACCCCACAAACTCAACATTTCAAGATATGAAAGGTTTCCAAAACTCACCGGAACCGAACCAGAGAAGTGGTTCCCACCGAGAGAGAGCACCTTCAGCCCCGTCACATCACCCAAAAACGAAGGAACTTCCCCGCCAAACTCGTTGCCTTCAAAATCAACGACGCTTAGGAACCCACATTTCTTCAGTTCCACCGGAATGGTACCGGTGAAGGAATTATTAGCCATCTTCAACACCTCCAACTTAAAAAGATTTCCTATTTGGGGCGGAACTTCCCCAAAAAGTGCATTATTGGACACATCAAGCACGGTCAACGTGGTAACGTCGGTCAACCACAACGGAAACGTGCCTCGTATCCGATTGTGCTGAATATCCAAAACCTGAAGAACACTTATACACGTGCTCGTCTCAGGCCCCACGAAATCCACGAAACCGTTGAAACTAAGGTGAACAATCCGCAACGACGGCGCGTGGACAGAACCGTTGCAGAAAACGGAAGCTGGAATGGAGCCGGTGAAGTTGTTCTGAGACAGTGACATCACCTGAAGTCTCGGAAGCGCCGAAATCGCCGACGGAATCACGCCGGTAAGCGCGTTTCCGTCCACGCTCAGATGCAGAAGCGCGGAGCAATTTGCGAGCGCAGAAGGAAGCGTTCCTCCGAGGAGATTGTGGTCCAGCCAGAGGTACTGCAGCTGCTGAAGCTCCCCGAGGCTCGCCGGAATCTCGCCGGACAACTGGTTATACGACAGGTTTATCAACTGAAGCTGATAGAGGTTGGCCAAAGAGCTTGGAATCTCGCCAGAGAAGGCGTTCGACGAGAGGTCGAGGGCTTTGAGGCCGAGAGGGAGAAGGCCGGGGATACTGCCGGAGAGGCGGTTCAGCGCGACGTTGAGAATCTGAAGACCAGTGAGGTTGGCGATCTCCGTCGGAAGGTTGCCGGTAAACGAATTCTCCTGCAGGAACAATGACCGTAAGAGCGTGCATTTGGAGAGCGACGAAGGAACGGTTCCGTTTAAGTTGTTTGAGCGAAGGCTTATCTTGCGTAGCATGCGCAACTCGGAGAGACGGTCGCTGAGTCTGCCACCGAGTTGAAGGCGAGGCAGACGCAACTCCGTGACTCGACCGTTCATGCATGCGACTCCACGCCAGTCACACGGTGCCGCCGGAGACGTGGGATCCCAACCGTCAAGAGCTCCGACGGGGTCGTGGAGGTTGAGCTTGAAGGATGTCAAGGCTTGGATCTCCACAACAGTAACGGCGGTGCGGTCGGCGCACGTTAAGAGCGGTGCGCAGAACACCAGGAGTAGAAGAAGAACAGGCATGAGAATGCGAAAGGATGGTTGTTGGTATGTGGTTAATGGTAACCGTTGCAGAAGCAACGAGTGAAGAAGCTATGAATAATAATAGAGATCAGCAGTTGGAGGAGCAGGGTATTATTATTATTATTATTATTATTGGGTGTGCTGTTTTTGCGTACATTAGCAATCTACACACACTGAAACTAATAAGCAGAAGAAGAAGAAGAGCGCAAAAACAACTCTCCCTTCCTATTTCCTATTTCTCTGTCTCATACATACATCAAAAACACAGTTTTCATTGCATAACGCCATAACAGCTCCCCCTTCTGTCTTTTTTTGTTTCTGTTTCTTCTTATTTAATATTTTATTTATTTATTTATGTCTCCCTCTCTCCTCCCTAACAACTATAACCATTTGAACCCACCCTTTTTTGAAAGCACCACTGTGTGTGCTGGTCTGAGTTCTGCTCTGTCCCTACATACCTTTTTAAACTCATGTGATGTGATATGGCTTGAATCATTCACCTTTCTTTTTCCTTTTTATGCTCATTTTTAAATTATTAATCAATATTCGTATTAAATACAGTTAATAGGGATTATAGTAATAAAAACAGTTACTGCATTTTAAATTTTTTAAAGACGAAAAAAAAAGGAAAATACTTATTATTGGAAATTTTATTCCTTGTTAGTTTGAGATTGTCTGTTTTCTCTTGGGGCCAATCAGATGAAAATGAACGAATGCTTTGACATATTTTTGTGTTGTTCATGTTTCGCAGTTTATAGTAGGTGATTTCTTTAAAAAGTTAAAAAAGCTGTGCATGGTCAAGTTTTGCACTGTTACTTATAGGCTTTTGAATCTACTTAGACATAAAAGTTATGGCGAGAAAGTACAAGAAAGGCTAATCCGAGACAGTAAATTGAATTAAGGTGAATCAATAATTGGGTGGACCACAAAAATCCCATAGTCTCCAGTTGAAAACTTTGACAATGTAAAGACAAGCCGTGGCAATAATTTAAAATAAATGCAGTGTCTTTAGACATTGGATTACAACTATTATAGTAATTAAGAGAGAAAGAAAAAGAGTGCTATTGAATGCTCCATTGAGCTACAGCAGGCCTTATGCCAACCAAAAAAAGTTTCACTTTAACAACATGATCCTCCATTTATAATTATGTAGTAATTGTACAGTGGTCCACCCTCAAATAACTGCAAGAAATTTCCCATGGGGTAAAATGGCTGAGAATTAGAATTTCGGGAACCCTGAAATGGAACTTTGCGTTGTGGTGCCATATCCCTGCAGTGGCTTGTGGTATTGAGCAGGCACAATCTTTGCAACCATCAAGGCCATTCAATTTTCGCTATCTTTGTGACTGAATTCAATCCAAAAGGGTAACGTTTCTTCTGCTTTTCATTCAAATCTTTGCCACTGCTAACTTCTCAACATTAAATTACACTGGACCAATTTGCTTATGTGTTTCTTCATACTCCAACAGTAGATACAGGAACCTCACACGAATCAATTGGCGCGTCTGCATTTTATAGCCTGTCAAAGAATCTCATCTTTTTCCCCCACTTTCTCATCATTTAACCACAGCCAGTGCCCTGTATAGTAAAAGTAATTTTTTTTTTAACTTTTCCTCAAAAACTGTAGAATAAAAAATGTAGAGAGACAAATAAAAAAGACGTTTTACTAATCATAAATGAAATTTAATTTAATTATAATACACTTACCATGTAAATATTTTTGCAATATTGTATACTTATAAATGATATCTATGATAAGTTTTTAAAATATTTTACCTCTTTAAAAGTTAAGGATTTCTAAATAGTTTTTGTATTTGTCAAAAAGATATATAGAGAGTTTAAAATAAAAGTATTCAATCTACGTATAATATATAATGATAATGCAGATGTTGTGAAAAATAATGAAACAAAATTAAGATTTCTTATTTTAAATGGACCTAAAGTCTGTTGCAGAAACTCAAACAAATTCAATATCTTACTCCTTCTAAGATCAAAACTCACTATTTCGGATATATCAATTTTAATACCAAAAACTCTTTACAGTGACAATATATGTTAGAAAAATAATCATTTAAAAAATAAGAAAAAAAATTCTCTATATATTAATGAATAAGTTATCTACTAAATTTATTTAAATTTTTTTTAAAAAATATTTTATGTTTATGAAACAATTTGTCTATACCGTTCTTTTCGACACTTTGACAACCCATAAAAAACCAGGGTATAAATGGACTTGGGCCATTAGACGTATAGCCCAAACAAAATCATGGATTACGGAGGGTAACACGATAAGATTAAGACTTTTGCTTTCTGAACCTCAATCATTACTACGTGCATACCATATTCATAGACAAATTCCTCATGCATTACCTTATGCTTTTGTCGTTGCACCATCATCACTACAGTGGGAAAAGAAGAGGAAAAAGTTACAGGGGAAGAAAACAGAGAAAAACACAGCTAAAAAAATAGTTCTGAAAATCTCATTTTTAAAAACTCATTCTGAAAAATATCATATATATTTTAGAAATCCTATTCCAAAAAATTTATCCCAGTTTCATCTGTTCCAGAAATCCCCGTTCCAAAAAGTCAATTCCTAAATTCATGTTTCATAAATTTTATATTTTTTAAAAAAAAATTGGAACAAATAATATAAAGTCACTTTTACGAAAGATAAAATACTCTTTTGAAAATTACGGGTGTGCCAAGAAATTAAAGGGTACAGGAAGAACAAGACTAATTTTAATCATCTTCCAGTTTGGATTTTGTTTGAAGGATAACTTTTACTTTACAGAGTAGAGCATTGAACTTCGGTCTGAAGCAAACTGCAGAGTCGGAAACAAATTTCTGCTTAAGCAAATTCTCATTTTGTTAAAGCAATTGTTAGGAAAATTATAGGTTTTATGATTCCTGATTTTAACTAAAGAACGGACTGCTACAATACATCACACATGGAAAACAACATCACATAGCATTTCTTAGAAAATCCAGGTAACAATTAGTATTGAACAATTCCTGATGTTCCAACTGGATTCAAGGTAAATACAGATGAACAAATCTACCACCTTAGAATTGCACATCCTTTACAAACCACTTTACAATCAATAGCAACGAGAGTTAGAAACATACAACAGAAATCAATTTGTTTCTAAGATAAGAGAAGAAAAAAATTAGCTACGTTATGCATATATATATATATATATATATATATATATAGAGAGAGAGAGAGAGAGAGAGAGAGAGAGAGAGAGAGAGAGAGAGAGAGAGAGAGAAAGAGGGAGAGAGAAAGGGGAAATTTTGACATGGGCATACCAAACTACCTAAAAAGTAATCCAAGCTCACAAAATATGCCTCACACTGGCTGTCCAGCTAAAAGATTTCCTACTGGTGGGTTGTGGGGTAAAGTTAAGTCCAAACATCTCCTTAAAAGCTTGCTCTGGCTCCACTAATCCAACCAACTTTGCAACTATTGATGCACTGTCTCTAATGTGGTCCATGTCTTTTGTGTCAGTCCACAATCTATGGGCCAACTGCAAACTCCTATTCTTTGAACTCAAACGAAGCCCCCATTTCAAGTACAGGTTCTGTCTGTCATCTTTAGACAGTCGCTTATGCATTTGCTTGCTCAACATTTGCCTCTCTTTTCTAAGATATCTCATGCTGTTTCAAATTGAAAGCCGTGGTAAGTTTTATTATAATAAAAAAGTGTAATTTTTCAATTTAAGGACATAAATAAAATCTTAGTAGTTTAAGTGTGTTACCTTGACTCAGGTTTGAGGATTCTTCCATCTTCCACTGTCTGATTGCCTTTGGAAAAAGCTTGCTTAAGGTATGATAGTCTTCTCAGCTCTACCTCCATGTAAAAAGAATCTGTTTGGTCCCCTTTGAATAGAAGGAAAAAGTATGTCCTGTGAACCAATGAAACATTACAAGCACCCCAGAATTCAATGATCTCTCTTTGGAGCCTCTTGAATTTTGAAGGCCAATCTGAATGAATTTCTCTATCATCAGCTTCCATTGGGTCCAAGCCAACATCTTTGACATCCTGTGCAGATACGATGGGATCCAATCCTGTCTCCGGAGCCTGTCATGCAAAGCAATCACTGATTGGTTGAATTCTCAATATAACAACGCTTCTATACTATGAATGGGATAAGAAGAGTAATAAAGAGAATCAACAGAGCAATGATCCAAATAATTATCAATTGGACCTGTTAACTGATATTTGGCCATCAAGAAACATAAAATGTATTATAGAAGCTTACCTCACGGTCAGCTAGTAAATTCAACCTCTTTAGATTTTCTGATTCCTTTCCTTTTGGAGGCAAGGGAGCATCACACTTGCTTTCCTTGTTTGAGGACGATTTCACATCCTGAACTATATCAGCTGCAGAATTTTGCACGAAATTCCCATGGCCATTACATGAAAGCCCCTGTGGTCTGGCATTATAATTTAATGCATAAATGTTCTTCGGGAAGCCGTTGGGTCTTCCAGTGAAGTGTTTTTCATTCCCTATTGGTGGTGTGTTCTGAACATCGTCTTCCTCTTCAAACCAATCTGATGAAAAATTCCTCATGACACTTGCTTTACAACTTTTACTTCGGCTCAGCCTCACGGCTCTAGAAGTACCACTTCTACTGTTTCCTGTCATGCAGACAGAAATTTCTTTTGGAGAGGGAAGAACAAAATCTTGGGGCAAATGGTTCACTCTCTTGTCTTCCTTTGACCTAGATGAACTCAAAGCTACTTTTTCCTTGTCTCTGTTATCAGCCACAATCAATCCTGAGATCGTTTTGCTTGCTCTAGGAGTCGATGCATTGGAATTAGTGTATGTATTTGATCTTGAATCTTCAGGGTTTGATTGCTTATGAGTGTTTGTACTAAGATCTTCTAACTCAATGCACCTAACTTCCTTACAATTGTCCTCTTCATGCTGATCTCGAACGTTATTCTTATCCAAATCATTGGTTACAGAATCGTTCCTTTTGACAGGAGGACCTGGGGAAGAACTTCTCACCAGAAGATTCTTTTCAAGGTCAGGCAGTTGGAATAAGTTGTCATCAGAACTAAAACTATGTCCATCTGAATATTGAGATGCATCAAAAGACCTGACACTCTCTTCGCCGTCAAGACTTAATACATTTGGCTCCTCTCTTTGATTTTCAATGTTCCATGAATTTCTCACATGTAAATTTGGGTATTGAGCATCCAAACTTTCCTGAAGATTTGACAGGAAAATTTGTTAGATTTAGAAAAGGCATATGAGTCGCTACTTATACTGCTTCAGGGAGGGCATGAATACTCACCACTTGGAGCATATCTATTGTTGACACATCATCTCCATGCACTCTTATCATCTCATTAATTCGAGATTGTGCAAGGTCCCGTTGCAGGGTCAGCTCTTTAACCTCTTTCTTTAACTGCATGGACAGTAACAACATTCATATTAACACTGTTCTATTACAAATTACAACCAACAAGAGAAACATGCTCAGTGGTAGGAACTTCCAACAACCTTATTCCTTAGGGTTATATATAAAAAGCATACATATTTGCTGAAGTTGTCACCATAATGTGAGATTAAATAAGAAAAGAACAAAACTTGGATGGAAAGTAGGTGTTTCATGGAAGGGTATTGAGATGCTTTTTCATGTTTTATTTCTATAAAGCATCAAATGGTTTATCATTTGCCACTGGAAAGAGGTAACAATAGTGTAGGTTTTAATCTTGTAAAGTTTCAGCATAAGAAAAAACATTCAAGGTGGAAAGCCTCGTAATAGAAAAGGACAGTATGATAAGATGTATTGGAGTATATAACCAAGGAGAAGCAACAATACTGAAGGTCATTATTAGATGTGGACAGAGTAACATTGCAGAATCAGTAAAGAGAACAATTGAATCAACAATCAAGTGACGACGACCTCCAAAAAAAAAATAACAATCAAGTGACAATATATATTATCCTACAAATAATACATGTCAGAAACCAATCCCTAAATTTAAGGAGAATGAATCATGGCATCTAATGAGAGGATTAAAGTAAACTGTTCCAATTTTAATAATACCTTTGTTCCTTCTTTCTGTATTATCTATTCTTTCTCATATGAAATAATACTCGGGTAAAATCATCTCTCCATACTCTGCTCGTAGTACAGGGATATCATATGTAACTTCATAGCTGATATATTTTATTATTTTATATGTCTGGAATTTTAGCATTTTTTTTCTCAGATCTGTAGTTCGATACATACTACAAACAATCCTATGTTAACCATAAAAGATAATGAATTTTAATTAGCACAAAATCTTTATTATTACCATCTCAATTTGACGGTCTTTTTCTCTCAACATTGCAGAAGCATCAGATGTAACGTGGGGTGGCCCTGAGTTTCTCAATTCGTCTTCCAGCCTAGCCAACTCTTTCTGTAATTGCTTGACTAGTGCTTTATCAGACATCACTACGTTGACTTGTGCATTAGTTGTCACTTCTTTTGCACAGCTTGCAAATAATAGGGTGTTTCTGGTTTGTTCAACATAGCTGCGTGCAGGGCTCATGGTGCAGATGATAGCAGTTCTGGCGTTGCCTCCTAACGAGGACTGCAATATGCGGGTTAGCTTTGAATCTCTGAAAGGAAAATGTCCATTTCTTCCCTTGCTGCAACCAATTTTTTTTTTTTTTTAGATGAAAAGAAAGAAATATTCAACCTCCCCTTCCCCAAACAAAACTATATAAACTATTCCCAATATGGAAAATATTGATTATTATTAAGTTATGGAGCAAGTTTCTAAAAAAGAAAACACTGGCCATGAAAGCACCATCTTCATAAGCTAACCTGAGTTTGCGGATAACAGTTCCTAGAGTTAATAAGCTACGATTTATGTGGCAACCCTCTTTCAATCTCGTACCAGCTGAATTGGTTTGGGATGCTCTCTCACTTCCAGCTAGATCAACAAAATTCTGCACCCAGAAAAAGAAAAGAGAAATTATTTGAATTCCTATAGATGTTCTTCAAGGCAATAAGCTTATTCTTGAAAATATTTTCCTACAAACTGAGGGAATCAATCATACCACTGAAGCGGAAAGAGAGCTAGACTTGTCATTTCCAAGGAACTCGCATGAAGAACTTTCAATTGTCTGAGGTGAGGAAGCACATTGTATAAGAAATGTGAGAGAAGAAATATCATAAAAGTTTCACGAATTTAGTACCCCTTTAACAAAATTAATATAATAAAATACCAGTCTAAGAATTTGATGAGATCTGGAGCTGGCTTCATTCAGTGCTGTCTCCCCTATCTGTCTTTGAGCTGCAAAAATGCAATCAATTGAAGGATGAGTGAGCACTCAACTCTGTCTGGACAAAATTCTTAAAGAGGGAAAATGAAACAAAATAAAATATATTCATTCAGTCTAGGTTACTCTGTTGAAGCAAGAATCATTCAAACCCTCCTTACCTTCACTGAAAGAAATAAGTTCTGTAAAGTGTTCCCAATCTCTTATAGTTTCCTCTGTCAGTTTCTCAACAACTGTCCCTCTCTGTTAAATTGAAAAACTGTAAGCAACATGCACAAATACTAGTTCTGTAGGAAATGGAGATGTTTACCTCTGGATCATCAAGAAGTCTGAGAGGAGTACAGTCTGGACTAAGGAGGTCCCTGACAGATTCATTATAAATCTCAATTGCCGAAAACTTCAAAACGAATTCTCTTTCCGTGTGCTATGAAAAGGTAAAACCAAATCAGAAAATTGTTTTTTAGAAAGGCAAGGTAAATGTTGGCATGTTCATATTTGACCTACCATCTCTATGTACTTAAAAATATCTGCTACTGTGTATTCAGTTATGCCACTCATGGTGTATGTCTTCCCGCTGCTTGTTTGTCCATATGCAAAAATGCTTGCTGATCAATTAGACACCACGGAGAGAGATCAAAAGAAGATGTTAACACGGAAATTCCGTGGATTCTGATGATGCTGGTGAAGGAGGAAAAGCAGACAAAGGGAAGAAACTCACAGTTGATGCCACCGACAACTGAAAGAGCAACTTCCTTAGCTGCTTTTTCATACACCTGCCTTGTGGAACAATCCGACCGAAACACATTGTCTATAGCCAAAAGGAAAGAATGGAAGATCAGAAGAGGAAAGCAATTAAAGCCAGTTATGATCTTCGAGTAACAATAAGTTCATTAACCAAACCAATGGACTAACTTCATATGTAGATATGACCAGATTTGTGGCATACAACAGAGAGAATGGCCTCAAAATACATACACAATCCGGGGCTGCATTATGGAAAGCATATTAAGCCAAACCAAATATGATGAAAGTAAGTTCTTACCAAAGGAATACGCTGTTGGGTAGAGTGACCTGTCAGAAGCCGAAAGGTTGCTCCTGTATATGATGGTAGTATCATTGATGCATTCCCAGTCTGAAAGATCATTTCTTGCAAGCTCCTTTTCATTGAGGGGACGAAGACGAACAGAAACAAGAATCCTCTCATCATGGCCAGTAGGCTCGTGGATTGCCTCTTCCCCTCCAACCGAACCCATTTCTCTCACTCACTCACTCACCCTCTCTGCAAAACTAACCTAAACTCCAATTCCAAGGTTGAGAAGGATACCACATGTCATTGAATTCTGAGCATTCCAAAGACCCATTCGGTGTTCAGTTAATTATCACTGCTTGTGTTGCATTGTTGAGTTGAGATAGCATGGAACACAAAGGACCACTCAAGGTTTCAGCCTCCGTTCCTCCAATCATTGCCTGCCGCATGAAACTAATCACAGATTACGGAGCCATTCAACGGAACAAAAAAGATAAATATTGTTTACAATTTTTATATTATAGTCAGAGATGGAAGTGGGAGGAAATAAATATTAAATAGTAATTGACTAATATCATATGGTCCTATTATTACGAGAACAGATTATACGGTGGTTTCTGTATTCTTGTGGAAAGCTTGGAGTTTTGTGAAATGGTCCCCATCCCAAGAAACAGACTGTCAAATTCTTCGTCACATGGAACATAGGAAAAAGTCTAGAAGTAAGAACTTTGCAAAAGGAAATTTAACCAAAGGTGATAATGACAGGCGTAGTCGATTTATCAAGGAAAATTCTTCATCCAACTTTTTGCGCAGTGAATTCAGAGAGAGATGATTTGAAAATGGAAGGGGAAAAATGAAAGGATGTAAGTGTCTCACAAAAATCCTCTCTATTTTTCTTTTTTGGCTGTTTTACCTTTCTTCTAAATTTAGTCTATGCATAATCCAAACAAAACCCAAAAGAAAAATCTATAAATAGGATATGAATAATAAAAACAATAATCTGCAAAATATCATCTTGAAACCAACAAATTTTGATGTCACCGAGCATATCAACTGCGAGAGAATCTCACATTTTCAGGTCAGCCGACACTTGGGAGCTGATTATAGTCTTCACCATCACAAACACCGCCTTAAAAGGAATAATTCAATGAATTCTGGTCCTCCATTCAGGGCACTGGTGTGGAGAACACAATGTTGAAGTTCAATCTTCAAAGTCAACCCAAAAGAAAAAGAAATGAAGAAAAGAAGACGACTCAAAAAGAATGTGAATATGCCTTCACCTCATGCAAATGTGTTCTAAAGCAGAAGGTGCAAATGCAGGGAACAAAAAATGGGAGCTTAAAAGTTAAAAGTAAAGAGAGAAAGAAGAAACAGCATTTTCTCTCTCTTTTCCTTTCTCTATCTAAAGGGAGTGTGCATCTGTGGATATTTCAGTGCTGCTGTGACTAAGCTTCTGAAATCGGGAGCAGAGGTTATGGTGTCTCCCTCAGAATTTATGTGATGAATTGCATTATATAACACATCAGCTCCACATACAACAGTACGTTGAAATTAGACTACGATAATCATTAAACCAGAAATTACCAATCTACCCACAACCCTGCAACTAGTTCTTAATTAATCGATGAATAATGCTTGAAGAAAGTCTCGAAAGCAGCGGTGAAAATGTTACTGAAAAGAAAAGTAGCATTTGAATCATGCAGTGCCATAGCATAGCCCATGATCAGTTGGGTAAAGCACGTGGTGGCTTCTCCCCACTTTTCCACATCTTGCAAGTGTTATATAATTACTTTCAAGTTTCAAGTTTCAAAGGCAACTATGTTCACGAGTTTCGGCACTTTGGACCTGAAGCATAATGCTTTTTAAGATTATTGTAGCTAACAACCAGATTAATTATGATGACAGGAGAATTTATGTTTTTATTTTAAATTTACTGAAAATTACGAAAAGCAAGAACCTCATAGGATTGTTTGTTGGTTAATGTTGATGAGATTGTTACATAAGTTTGTTTGAGTATTAGGTTAATATTAGAACTAAACTTTAAATCTAATTCAATCGCACAATGGTTTGGTTTGTAAGATAAAGTTTACACTTCACTTGTATATTATAAATTAATCTTATTTTTAATCGATGAAAAAGATATACAGAGTAGATTTTGACCAAAAGAAAAGAGAGGTGTTGAACAAGCCATGTGCAGGTTTGGAAGTGGAGAGAGAAATTTGATTGAGTGCATGACTGGGGACTGGAGAGGCCCATTGTTGGTGTTGATGTGGAACTGTGAATGAATGTTACATAATGAACTACAATGTACAATACAAAACTACTCATTTATTCATTTGGACTTTTGTGTTCTCACACAATAGGTCTACACGTGCATGTTTCTTCTTTAAGTTACTTCTTTTCTTTCCCCTGTTCGATTCATTAGTAGCCGACACACAATTTTAAACATACTAAAACACTTTTTTTAACCAACTAACACATGCCTCGCATCAATAGGGAAATTTTATTATATGCATTTAAAAACACTAACGTGCTTTCAGTTACTCATAAACAAATGTCTCTGCAATTTATTTCTTAGACATTCCTTTTTGGAATTGTATTTCTCTAACTATTAACAATTCAAACTACATAAAAATATATTTTTTATCTGAAATTTATATATATTGTTTAATAAACATGAGTTGAAAATATCTCAGATCTTCAAATGTTGACTTGTTATTCTTTTTACATTCTTTATTTTTATATTATAATTGTCAAATATTATAATTAAATTATTAAAATAAAAGTACCGTGGTAATTTGTGTTGTTTGAAGGACGTAATTGTAATTTAAATAGGTACTCTGCAGGACTATAATTATAGAATTTTAAGAAAGTATTGTGTGAGGCCTTTTACTTCTCCATAAATTATTTAATCAATGTATTAGTTTATTTTGTTAAAAAAAAAATAATGCCATTTACCTTGTACTATCTGTTTAATCACTATTTTAACGTTGAAATTTGTAATTTATTATTCTTTTATTCTCGATAACTTTTACTTTCTCTTTATACTATTTTTTACATTTTCTTATATTATATCAATATTTTTCTGTTTATTTTGTTTTAGTAAAAGTAATAGAATTTAAAATAAATTAAAAATATATAACCATGATTCCCTAAAGAATAAATTAACCAATGCGCCAAGATGTTACATGTCTCTCACTAGTTAGCAGAAGTGTTTTTTTACCAAACAGTAGAAGTTTGGTTATATAAATAAAAGTTCCATCAAAAGTACGAACACTTATAATGGTAATGTTTACAGTTTGCACACAATCACCTAATCATAAATTATTGATAATATAATTATAAAATAATTATTGTAAAAGTCAATAAATCTAACTTGTATAATAATTTATAATAGGGTAATAATATAAAATAATTTATGAACATTAGTCAAATAAATATATATTTACTAATATAAAATGAGCTTGTAACGTCTTCTATTCAACATCAATTAAAATTACAATTTAAAATGATTGATGGTCTTTTTGTAAATAAAATGAAGAGTTTGATATCGAACTCGAAGGAGGCCGACACCATATCATGTTTAAAACATCACATGATTCTTAAACATTTAAAATAGTAAATTGAAAGATAATGTTCTCGAAAAGTTTGACGTCGAAATCTAAAAGAGTTGACGTCATACACATTTAGACGTCTTTTTGGAGGGGACCGACATTATATATAATTTTTAAAAATTTTAAAAAACCAACTAGAAGGCAATGTTCTCGAAGAGTTTGATGTCAAAATATAAGAGGGACAACATCATAACACCATTAGACATTTGTTTAAAGGTGACCGACGTCATATCATTTTTAAACATTTAGAAAAGTTAGGTGGAAGACAATGTTCTCAAAGAGTTTGATGTTAGAATCCAAATGAACCGACATCATAATAGTTTTTAAACATTTAAAAAAGCTAGCTAGAAAAGACCTTTTATGTATCCTTTAGATGTCAAATTTCAACGTCTTTGATGTTTAAAACATTAAAAAATCCAGCACAAAACTATTTTCCTTTACCCGTTAAACATCATCTACCCATAGAATTTGACTTCATATGTTATTTAAAAAAATTTAAAAAAAAAAGATGATGTCACTCTCTCCTCTCAAACCTCCCAACAATTGCAACAACTTGTCCGACCATCACCAAAGGTAAATTTTGTTTCATTTAAAGCAAAATGCATGTTGCTTGGTTGTCTTGGGTATGTTTCTTTTTCGTTTTCACCAATTGATTTTATGTAGGAACTGTGTTATGAACACCTTTAAGTAATGGTGCGAGTTCTCCTTTCTCCCTCACTAGAACGACTTTGGCTAAAACTTTTTAGGGATTTGAGGAACTTTGTTTTGGAGAAACTTTTCTCACTATTTTTTTCTTGGTTTTGTTAACACGTTTGTTTAGTTTAAATTTGTAAAATATTTTTACTATCAAATTTAGTTCTATTGATAATATTTGATTAATTATTAAGTAATTAATTAAATTATATTTTTAGTTTATATTAGTAAGTTGATTAATTTTTTATTTATTAGATGCTCTATGTTTAAATAATTTTAGTTTTTTTTAAATTTATTATGAATTTAGTTTAATATTGAACGAACCTTAGTTCACGTTTGACATTTAGTACAAATAGTCAAACTTTTAATTGTTGTACTAAATCTCGAATATTATAGTTGAACAGTTTATAAAAAATATTTTTCATAATTTGTTATAATGTCTACATTGAAAATCATAAATAAATTTGTAAAATTTTGATTAAGACCATATTTTATTGTTCTTTAAATGCATACTTGATTGTAGTCCTGAGTAATTATTTTCATTTCGTGTATTTTGGAAACCAATTTAAAATATTGTCAAAATTTTGTTAAATTTATGATGTTGGACTTCTTTATATACGTGTTAGTAAATTATGAAAAATATATATATATATTTTTTAATTGGTAGTGTCTAACCCCTGTGAGAGTTAAAAAACTAAGATTAATTAAACAAATTTGAATAGTTACACAAACTTAAGAAAAAACTTGGAAAAAAGATAATTTAAATAAATTATTTTATTTGAATTATTATATCGTTCAAATTTATTAAACTTTATAATAATTACTTTACATGATAGAGTTTACGAGCAACAACTTAATAAGAAAAAAAAAGAGGTTGCATCACGTATCTTCCTTACTGGAAAGAAATGAAAGGAAGAGAATCTTAAGGTTAATGAAACATTATAATCATCCCTCCAAATTTGGATAAAGAGGACGAGAAAATTTCCTTAATGCCACGATAACAATACTAATATTTATTTGATGGAATAGTTAAAATTTTTTTTGCCTATACTATATATCAAAATTAAACTCTTATTAGACTTGCCCTTCAAATATGGATTAACCCATATAGAAATACACCTAACATCATAATTTGCAGAAAATTTGAGTTTCCAAAGCCACAAAACAATTTTATTTATATTATATATATATAATATATATAGATGGTCCACAAATTGAAATCTAACTATAGATTGTATGAAATTTTGAATGGTGGCCTTACCTATCTATATTTAAAATTTTAAAAATAATTATAAATTTTGAAAGGTGTATATGATCTCTTACAGGCCACATGTCCGAGGAAGGAAAGGGGCAAATTAATTGTTGAAACAATTGGATACTACCAAACATCATATGATGTTATGAAAATGAAACCGGGAAGCTAACATTCCACATATTACTCATTCTCAAGCTCAAACATCATATTTTATTTCAATTTTTTTTTAATGAATAAAAGCACTTATACTGTTTTTTTGAATAAACTATCTTAATCATTCAAAAAAACATACAATATTAAACATTCTTACAATGTTAAATATTGGTATAATATGATGGGTGGATTAGGTGAGTGGTGTTTGAATTAAACCTGTTGAACCGACAAATAAATCCAAAAGGCTTACGTAATTTAATGGGCTATTAACAGTGATTAATAGCTTAATAGCATCTATTTGGTGGATTAGGTGTTGCCAACCTCAAATCACGATCGCATGCATGCAATGCGACATTTGGACTTTACTTAATTCGCCAGCTGGTACTTCTTCTTATACCGCTAAATTATCAAATTAGGAACGTTTAATTAAAACACATATACATACAAATATAGAGAAGTAGTTTTCCTTTCTTTTGGGTTTCTCTGTAAATGAAAGCGATTTAATATTCAGACCTTTGTATATTTTATTTTATGTTATTAAAAGTAATTTTACTTTAAATGTAGGTAATGTATTTATGTTTAATTTTATCCTATATTAGATCAAACAAATACTTGGTATATAAATTTAATTTGGAATTGGCTCAGGTTAGGAGAATTTGTTTATCTCTAAGAAGAGATAAGAAGTACTAAAATAAACAATTCCGTCCTTTCTTGTATAAATATTATTTTAAGAAATTGAAATTGTTTGTATAAGTTCTTAAGGTTGAAAAGCTGAAATAAAGTGCTGACACGCTTGCCCCAATGAGTTGACAAACATGATCGAAGAATTGGAAAAAACCAGCAAAACATATTATTAATTAATCTGTTGAGAGCTTGAAAATAAATAAATAATACGTTGAAAATAGGCAGTGATTAGACATCTGAGAACGAGCACACACGTAGTTTTATTATTTAAAAAATTATAATGGTATTATGATATAATTTTAATGTATAAAAATAAAACAGTTATAAATTTTTGTATTTTTTTTAAAAGTATAAAAAAAGATAACATCAAATAAATATAATATTTTTTTTTTTTAAATTTAGTAAGGAAAAAGAAAAAGAAAATTTGATTGCAGTGGAACATATGATGTGCCAGAGGTTGAGTGGACACGGATATCATCCCATCAATCAAGAGTCCAACCTGGCCTCTACCCCATTTAATGGCCATCCATTCACTCTAATATTAATAACTTCATACCATACATTACTAATTAACTTAATTAAGTTAACAATCATATTCTCAAGCCAAATTCAACCAATTTATTATATCTTAGTAATGATAAAATAAATTTTAATATATTGTTAGAAATTTAATTGAGTTTAAATATCAAATTAAGTATAAACATGAAAGTTAGCATCATATAAAAATAATGGATTAAATATCTCTATACTGGAATATAAAATTAAAATTTATGTATATTCAAAATTTTGACATAAGTTTCTAAACTTTAAAAATTAATGAATTATTTTATATATTAAATTGATATTTAAACTTTGTGTATTAAATTAATATTTAAATTATAATATATCAAAAATAGTATAAATAATTCCTATGTTAATCTAAATATAATTTAACATGTAAAAAATGTAATGCATTTGAATTTGAAGAATTTATAACTATTTATTTTTAAAATTTGATGATCAAAATATACAAAAATTTAATAGAACACTAATAAATTTTAATTTGATGTGAAAGTTTATGAATTAAAATTATATTTAACCTAAAAATATTCTTATATAAATTTAACTCGTGTCTTATTAGTTGTTTTTATTTGCCAAATTTCCTTTGAGAATGTAGGTATATAATTTTAACATAAAAAATTCACATCACCTTAAAAAAAATTAAAATGATCATTTTTTAAGTTATATACAATTTGAAATTTTCAAATAAAAAATGTTATTCATTATAATGAGATTTATTTTCCTAAAACTGAATTAGAAAAACCCGTATATAAGAATCATACTATATTCATATTCATGTGTACATGGTGTAGACAGTATTTTGTACATGTCATTGTTCATTTTGGGCTTACAAATGTTTAGTTCGAGATTAGAATTTTCTTCCTGTAAACCCATATTTTCTTGGCGCACCTCTATAATTTTCAAAATAACCATTTTTCTATTTGTAAAAGTGATTTTAAGATTACATATTTTGAAAATTTTCTGGAACTAGCTTTTTGGAATTTTTAGAACGTTTTCAGAATATATATAATACACTCCCGAACTAGTTCTGCAAAATGAGCTTTTTATAATATATGAAACATGTTTCAGAATGAATTTTCTAGAACAAGTTTTTCTTCATAATACACTCTCTTTCTCTTCTGCTGCAGTGATGGCGTACAGAAGAGATTTTAACATTTTTCTGTTAACATGATGTACAGTTAGTAGTGATGGAGGTGCAAGGAGCAAAAGTCCACAAGAGATTGAATAAAGCGCTGAAAGTATATATATGTTTGGGCCACAAAAAATGAAGCTTTATTGAAAGTGGGTTTTCTGAGCATGTTCACAGGGAAAGAGAAAAAAAAAACAAAAAGAAAAGAGGAGCGGAGGAAATATAAAGTATAGAGATACAGAACATATAATATAATAAGAACATATAATCTCAAACTATTTGTTTATAAAAATAACCTTTGTATATTTAAATTCCTACGTTATTTTAATATTTTACTATTTTATTTAAAAAAAATTAAAAGATGAACGCCTTGTGTTGTATTAGGATTTTTTTTATATACATTGGAAGAAACCTTGAGTTCGTTTAATTTCGGAATAAGTAGTTTGAAATGCTTATACATGAATAAAAAAATTTAAAAAAATTAATTGTAAAAGTATCTGATAAAATCAGTTCTAAATTTATAATTGATTCTAATTTTAAAAATATATATATAACTTTTTCCTTATACTAATGGTTTTATAATGTGTAAAAATACAAGTTTCATAATATTTTTAAATCAATTTCATTCGACACCAATTATAGTAACGGTCATCGAAATTTATATAAATAGTAGCAGTGACACGTGAAAATGAAAACTTAAAAAATCTTGAAATTTCTGCTGTGAAGCATCGTAGAAATTTCTCAATATTTCTTTGTTCTATAGGGTAACTACACTATACCATACTATCACTATTGTCGTTAACTTCTCTTCCAATTTCAAGGCTAATTCTAAACAACAGAAGTACAGAACCAAAAACTAGGTTTCAAGACCATGAAGCATTTAGCTGTGTTTTCTTTCAATCAAAAGAAGCTTCGAGGAAGGTTCCTACTAGAAGTGAAATGTTAGGAAGTTTCGGATATAGTTGTTACTCTGCAAAATTCATTGACGTTTGTATATAAGAGCATCTTAACGTAGGCAATGGCATGCAGTGCAAAGCTGAGACGTGAATTGGCAACAGAAGAAGGTCTTAAGGTGAGTGCATTGAGAGAGAAGAAGAGATGAAGATGGAGATTGAGGAAGTTGGGAACTGCGAAGCACAACCACTTCCCCTGCTGTCACTCAACCACGTGTCCCTCTTGTGCAGATCGGTGTGGGAGTCTATGAGGTTTTATGAGGATGTTTTGGGCTTTGTTCCCATCAAACGCCCTTCTTCTTTCAATTTCACTGGAGCCTGGTTAGCTTCATCATTCGTTCTCACAACCTCTTCATTAATTCCATACCCAATATCTTGTTAATTACAAAGATCATTCCTTTTGTAGGTTTTACAATTATGGTATTGGAATACACTTGATTGAGAATCCTCACCTTGATGAATTTGATACCTGTGCCAATGAATTTAGGCCCATCAATCCCAAGGACAACCATATCTCATTCCAGGTAACAAGTTCTAAGTCAATCTTAAGGGTTTAGAAGACCTAAAATAAATAAATTGAAGATGAGACATTTCTCAATAATTGATTTAATAAAGATATATCAGTACTAAACTAATTTTATTTTTTTTTAAATATTATTTTATAATTAGTTTAACAGATATGTATTATTACTGAAAAATATTTAAGAACTTTTTTTTCTTGGAGATTGAGAACCTTACTTAGTTAGACCTTGAGCTGCGAAGTTTTTTACTTTATTATGAAAAGGTCCTATGACTTATGACTTTCTTTAGTAACTTTTAAGTTGTTCCAGTGATAAATATTCATTATTGATATAATGTGAGATAGGTACTATACATGTCTGAGAAACTTACTATACATGACAGTTCATAATATGATAATGTAAAAATACTATACACTATCCATGGAGAGATATTATTTACTCTATTTTTTGTAGTTTGTGGTAAGAATTTGTTGAAACAAAGTTGTTTACATGGTAATAGAACTTAATCAGCTATATAGTTTCAGTAGAAGAAATCAAATGTTGACATGGAATGTTTTTGATTTTGGGCAGTGTACTGATGTTGAACTTGTTAAGAAGAGGTTAGAAGAGAGGGGGATGAGGTATGTGACAGCTGTGGTGGAGGAAGGAGGAGCAAAGGTGGACCAAGTGTTCTTCCATGACCCTGATGGCTACATGATTGAACTCTGCAACTGTCAGAATATCCCAATCATTCCTATTTCTTCATGCTCTCTCAAGCCACGCGGCCACAGCTTCAAGAAGACAGCTCCTTACAAGTGTGGATTCATGGAGAATGTCATGATGGAAAGCTTGAGCACCGACATGATCAATTTCTCCTTTTAAAACAAATGAGTGAAGAACCTTATCTTGTTTCTTTTTCTTTGTAAGATAAAAAAAGGGGTTTGCTGGCTTATCAAAAAACGGTAGGTTGGGAGATATTAAGATAAGTCTGTCATTAATCTATGCTAAAGCCTACACAAACGTGGTCTAGAAGTCTTCATTTGTAATAGAATATGGTGGACCAAAGTAAATCTGTACTGCTATATTGTATCATGTTTCTGTTTGAAATAATAATAATAATAATAAAAGGAAGAAATTGTGAGTTGATCGGTTGCACTGTTCACCAGCGGATTTGTCTTTATCTTTTGATTCTTTTCCACAGGGAGGCGTTGTGTGATGAAATTTTCAGCCTACCCAAATTGTGCTGCCTCCACAAAAGAGCACAGAATAGAGCTGGCAATGGCCCAATGTTAACAAATGGATGGTTCAAATTCAATGCAAAAAGTAGAAAGAGTTTATTCATGAAATAACAGTTTTGTCCTAATAAAACCAATGTATCATAAATAGAGTTGGTTGATGTGAAGATTCATGAAAACAATTTTTTTTTGTCTCGCAATAGTGGTCATGTGTTGTGGTGTCAGAATGACTATCTCACCAAAAATAAAAGCAGGAATAATCACTACAAGCCGAAGTCACACATTTATTTATGTTTGTCTCGTAATTGTGGTCATACATTTGTTCTGAACTCATTACATTTCTTGGAGACTCCTATTTAAAATGACGAATCTCTAGCCACATACTTAAAAACAGTTGTTATAAACTCATTACAGTTTTTATGTTATAATCAATATTTGCTTTAAAAGTTTCCACTGTTCTACATTACTGTTTCATGCATTTGTATACATCTCATCTTTACTAAATGGTAGCACACACTAAACAAAAGCAATCCAGAACAAACTCACTTTATTCTCTATGAGAAAAAAGACATATAAGGTTACTGATGGGAAATTCCCAACTTTTTAAAGAGTATTAGCTAAAATGTCAGGCTAATTTGACAGAGCTTCCGAAACATGTGATGATGGAAAGCAATAATAGAGGTGACAAGCTGTAAACAAATCTTGAGTCCCCTTTTATTTCTGTTTGGGAAAGTTATTCTAGGAACAGTGAAAATTACCATTTGATCAGTCTCTCTTGTGCTTATTATTGTGGACTGTAAACAGTGTCTAAAGTTCTTTTTTTTTCCTCGCCCAACAACTCATGCAAAGATGTTCTGTTCAGACCTGTTTGATGAGTCGTCCATTTATTAACAGTATAGATATTGACGAATCCATTGAAATCCGTCATACCTGAAATGCAAAAAAGTTGGTCGCACTACAAATCTTGGCAATATTATGTGTCGCTTTAAAGGGAAGTTGGGAGATAAGAGATAACCTACTTGATTCATTCAAAAGTGTTGTTTTTATAAATCCAGTTAAACTCTAAAAAAGCAAACGTATGCATGTTATAGATTTGTAATAAGTGTGTATGAGAATTTGGGTAGAGTAGATAAACAAGTTAAAGTAAGAGTGAGCAGGAAAATGGATAGAAGGGACAGGTAGAGAAGAAGATGGAAGATTCATGGCTTTGGTTGTTGTGGCTGAAAAGGAAGGAGAAGTTAGGCAGAGGCTAGGAAGGAAGAAAGAAACAAGAAACATGGGAAGGATGTGGGTCCCATGTCAGATAATTAATTGGTGGGTGAGAATGAAGCGTGAGTTGCTGTCAACCCTGCATTGGCTTTGAACTTGTGGCTACGAAGTAATGTTTGAGGCCAACAGAGTTGACAAACACTCATTTATTGTGTCTTTGCAAAGTTTTGGAATCAACTCCCAAGGTCCCCCCACTCCTTCAAAATCCTTTCTTTTACCCACACTCTAATCATAGTCCTTCTCCATCATCATCTTCATCAACCACCACTTCCACCCTCTTTCACAAACAACATAACATTCACTGAAAAACAAAACTATCATACCCACATGGATTTGGTGAACACCTGTCTTCTTCTCTGCCTCCCTTCTCTTTCTATGCTCATATATATTCATCATCATAATACACACATAGATACATATATTGTGTTTTCTGTCTCACTGTAACTTTCTTTGTGTCTGTTGCCTGAAGCAATGAAAGTGGGAGAGTCCAACTATGCGAACGCTTTGTGATGCTTGTGAGAGTGCGGCGGCTATAGTTTTCTGCGCCGCTGACGAGGCTGCACTTTGTCACGCCTGCGATGAGAAGGTGTTTCTTTTTTTTTTTTTTTGTCAATATTTTCTGGATCTTCTTTGTGATATGTTGTGCTCATTATCGATATTGATCTGTGTTTTGTAGTTGTGTTTTGGTGTTTCGTTTAGATCACTGACTTGAATGTTATGATCTGGTGTTTATTGAAAAGTACGACACGGTCACTATATTTCATTGGTAATTTAAGAATATTGAAATCCTGAGAGAAACTTGGAGAAGTTCATGTATGTATGGGGTAATGAATTGAAGGGCTTGAAGGTTGACCCTCTTGTAGCTTCATAGATATGCTTCGATCCGATTTGATCTTGTTGCGGTGTTGTGTGAATTGAAAATCCGAGTCTGTATTTTACTTTTGTTTGGTGTTGGTTTTTGTGGTCAACAACTTTGAACCAAAGGGTAGAAGATTAATGTTTTGGAGCTGACAGGTTCACATGTGCAACAAGCTAGCAAGTAGACATGTGAGAGTTGGTCTTGCAAGTCCAAGTGATGTGCCACGGTGTGACATATGTGAGAATGCACCTGGTAGGTGGTTTCTTCTTTCTATCCTTATGGTGTTCCTATGATGCTTATTGTTTATATGTGTTTTTTCAATCTGGATGTAGCTTTCTTCTATTGTGAGACAGATGGAAGTTCCCTTTGTTTGCAGTGTGATATGATAGTTCATGTTGGAGGTAAAAGAACGCATGGAAGATATCTTCTGTTCAGGCAAAGAGTTGAGGTTAGTGAGTGAACTGGTCTTGATATGTTTATTGACTAAACCCACATAATTTTGTATTGAGATTGTAAGTGTTGGCTGTTTTAATCTCTAGCTTTACACAAGGCTCACTTCAGTACCTTAGGGATTAAAGTCACCAATGCTTACAATCTTAGGGATTAAACTGGTTTACTTACTTTTGGGTTTCCTTAAAAGGTGTAATAATGTCTCCTTGTTCCACAGTTTCCAGGAGACAAATCTAGTCATGCTGAAAATCCAGGTTCACAGCCATTGGAACCTGGTGAGAGTAAAAGAGGACAAAATCAACTTCCCAAACTAAAAATGGGAGAGAAGCAGCACAATCATGTGATGCCTCTGCTTCCAACACCAGGATCTGATGCTGATGGGCATACCAAGATGGAAACTAAAATGATTGATTTGAACATGAAGCCTAATAATAGATTACATGAACAAGCATCAAATAATCAGGTTAGAGTGCATGGGAAGTAGCTTTTGTCTTCCTAGTTAGAAATTTCTTTTCAAGTAAAGGCGTGTTTCACATAAATCAGACAGTGCAAATACTTGCAAGCTAAAATTGTTAACCCTTTTAGTGCAAACCCATCTAATTTAAAATGTAATTATTAAATCCATTTAATATGCATCAAATATAGTAAACTTGTTCAAATAGTTTTGATTAGAATATGGAACTAATTGAAATGTCATGTGATGTGTTTGTTAAATGAATTTATTTTGGGGATCAATTTCTTGCTTTATTTGAAGGAACATTTTACGATTCGCCTTCACAGCTACAATCTGAAGAGATTAACATTGTCAGGCAAATATTGTTTTTTACTTTTAATTGTGGGTTTGAAAAAGCTTCATATGCGACACAAAAAAACATGTAATTTGTTCTGAAGAAGGTATTCAGTAAACTGTCATAAAACATAAAACTAAGTGTGGTTGAAGAGTTGATCTGAACTAAAATTTCTACTAATCACATCCTGTAAAATGATTATAATTCTCAGGAATGCTTTCTTTCTTTCTTTCTTTGCAGCCATGAATGGTACAACTAGGCAATGCAGTTCTTGCAGGATTCTACACCAAAAATATAGTACTGGCAAAAGCTTCTCGTGCATGTTAATCACAAGGAGGACAAAGATATTCTGTTAACATTCTATTCTGGCAAATGAGGCACAGATATCTTTTGAGGAGTTTATTCGTCTATGTAGGAACTTAATTTGGTAGTTCAACACAACATATTTGTATTGCAAAGCCTTGTTGATTGTATATCTATGATCGCTTCCAATGAATTGCGTGTTGCTGAATTTTGTTTTTGGTTTCAGTTTCTGTGCTACTTACGGCTCCCACAAAATTCAAGGGGGAAGAATTTTTTTTCCAAATAAAATGAGACATATAATAAATCATAGAGGTGTTAGCAAATTGGATAGAATTCGTGTAGAGGAAAAAAAAAGCTAATTTGATCTTTTTTTAAAATTTATTATCCAAATGATCTGATCATAAACTTTGGATCCAATTTAAAATGGTTTTGATTATTTTGGTTTGTAATTTGATTCTGTGATTGGTTCTTTAAATTAAGAGTGAAAAAAAAAAAATTGGCGATGAACTTTTTCATAATCCATTATAGAGAGATTAATTAATTTCCTTTGAGATTATTTGATTCAGAATTAGATAATAAGTTTTGCCTTATGTGACAAACGTTCCAAAATAGGTAATAGTTCAAAGAGTTCCTTAACTTTATTGGAGGATTATCCATTCGCATCAATGTCTTATGTCATGGTTGATGTCATTCATATCTTCAACACTCACCTTTAGTTTAGTCTATTTTTTACAAGAAAAACATTACATCAACCTAACATTAATAAATAGGTCATCGAATCGAATATGTTGATTAAGATTTCCTAAATGAGAAAAAAAAAATTATTGGGATTCACAAATTACACTTTAATGATATCATATATTAGTTTTAACCTATGACATGCTAGATTTTATATTAAATGATAAAACACAAAGTGGTAATGGGTAGTATTCAATTCCTGAAAAAGAGCAGCAATTTTTGTGATAGATGAGAAATTAAAAACTTTTTTTTTATATAAAATTGCATAGTCCTTAAGCAGAGTCAAGAAAATCAATACTCCATTTATTTAGTGGCTTTTTGTTGGAGAGCATTTTACTTTTTGTTGGAGAGCATTTTACGCGCGTGCTATGATTCCAACATCTAAAATCTTTCTCTACAGATTATATATCTTTATTCATTTTGTTTGATGACATGTGGTTATTAAAAAATTCACTTAAATTGTATATCTACTATATGTCAAAAGGAATTGAGAATTCGGCTGGAAAAAATAAGAACCACTCGTTATTAAATAATTTCTTACAAAAAATAATTTTATAATGAGTTTCATTTTATAATTTTTGTCTTATATAATTTTATCTAATTTTTACAAGCATAATGACATAGGAATTGGTAATTGGTCTGAACGTTTTTTAAGAGATGATGATTCAACATCTACAGATGATTAGAGAGGTTAGTAAAGATAATGAAATTGAAGAGATCTTGAATGAACATTTTCCTGAAGGCGAATATGTCAATGACTCAATTCTTTACAAAAGTAAATTGTTTAACGACGAGTATTTTTTATTTTTTTTCAATTGGATCTACCATAAAATGATAGAGAAAATGTAGAGATGAAAGAGAAAGGATTGAGAGGAATGAGGGAGGTATCTGGATCAACCAATAATATAACACAATTTAATGATTGAGTCATCACTTTTATTTATAATAAACATGTTAAAAATATGAGTTTCCAAAATTTAATTTTCATTGGGGTCAGTTGGAGTTCTCGTTTAAGAAAAATACTGAAAAACTAGGTTTGCTTTATTTTCTGTAGAGTTATTAAATTGAGATGAGTTACTAGAAAGAATAACATAATGAGTAATAAATATTTTTAAAGACGGTTCTTTAACGGTGATATGAAAAATTAAAATTTTTACTTGGATTGAATTATATATCTATTAATTAAGTTAAATTTTTAGCTTTTTTATGGATAATAGAAATGAAATATCTACTAAAATAAGTGATAGAACACGAGTTGAAATTGAAAAACAATATCAAAATTAAATGAAATTAATCATACCAATTTAATAAATAATTTTACACAAAAAGAAAAACTTAAAAAAATGAATAAATTTTACTTAAAAAGTCTCATTTATAAATTTGCTTTTGCCTCCCAAACTCTTAAATCGGCAATGGAAATGTACTTATTGAGTACATCAATACTTTTATTTAAAATAAATAAATATGTGACTCGCGTTGCCTGCTAGTTAGATGTGATGGAGTATGACTTGGAATAGATCCTCCTCTCCCCTCCACAAAATAAAAACATTACTTTATAGTTAAAAAGTTGGTATAATAATCTTATTCTAATTTCTATGTAAGGGAGATTTAAACAAATAAATATTTTAAAATTAAATTAATAATAAATAAATTTTAATCAATAGCCATTTTAAAACATGCAAATGTATTTTAGATTTATAATATATTGTTTAGGTGTAGTATATATTATAGAATACAATAACCAAAGCATAAATTGTCAAAGTGTTTGGCGTCCGTACATGTACGGAAGGTCGAAAGGAATTTGTAGCCATGAAAGTCTTTTTCCGTCTATCATTCATGCATAGTAAAGTGTTCGATTATTCAAAACCATAGCTGGAAAACTTTATTATTTCCTATGATCCATTTATTTATTAAGTTGAATTAGTGTGAGTGGATGATGAGTGTTGGAACACAGTATTAATGAGACCAAACTTTAGGTTATATAAATAATTAACACTACTTTGAATAAAAATATTTAAAATAATAAATTTTTAAATTTTTAAATATGTTATTTAATTTATTCATTTTTATTCTGTGATTTGAAATTTTTAATCAATGTACGATTTGGAAATATAGATTCCTAAGAATGAGGAAGATATATAATATTAACTTTGGTGTCTTTACTTAATATAATACTTAATGGGTTGTAACATAGACCTAAGATGGGAGGGATGGACAAACAGAGGAGAGCAATGTGGCCGACAAAAAGAGAGGAAGGTAAGGATGTATGTTGTGTGAGTAGTTAGGGTTCATGTGATGAAGTGTAACAGTTATAGTGATGGGTGATGGTGTCGATGCTTGGTTGTGGTGTGTCAAAACTGAAGCCTAATAAACTTGATGGCCCATCGTTGTTAATCAAGTGTTTGGACAAAAAGCATTCCTCTCAACTACGAAGCTAATGGAGAAATCAGGCAAGGATGGAGACATTTTGTAGAAAATATTGTAATTTTGTAAACATGGTATGAATTGCATTGGATCATTAAATGGTTGTAATTTAAAAAGTCCCTGAATTAAGAGGTTAAAGTTTATTATAAATATAATAATTATATAATATAACAAAAGGAAGAAAACGATTACTAGTTATTACAATTAAAATGAAGTAAAAAAAAACAAATATAAGTTAACAAAATAGTTATTAAAATTCAAATGAAGTGATAAAAAAATAGCAAAAATAATTTGAATAAACACGCAGTGTTAGAAAATAAGCACAAATCAACAATGTATGATAATTCTAGTTAAAAAAAGAAAAAAAAAACTCTCGTTTATTTTATAAACTAATGGATAAATATATTGCGTTCAAACCTAATAATAATAATAAAATTACAGATTAAATCATGCAAGTCAGGATAAGGATTGCAAAATAAACCAAATTAACATTGATTGTGCTGTTTATTGAAATCAGACCCTAAAAGCTTTCTAATTAAGTTGCAGGGTTGGTTCTATCTAGAATAGATTGAGAGTCCATTAAATCAAATTTAAAATCGATCAGTCTAATTGATATGAAAAATTTTAGAAAGAAAAGTTGCCTGGTCGGTGCTGTTTTCTTTTCAATGGTTACGCAACATCGTTTTTTATAGCAATTAACTGAATCTCGTTACACTGAAAGGCAAAGCAAAAGATATATTTTACATTAGCTTTTTGGAAGATGTCAATGTTAGAAAATTACATGACAACTTTAACAATGTATAATAGCTGTACAATTGCGATAGATAGCACCGTGCAACGATAATGCTGATGAAAAGCTGCACCGTATATAAGAAATGCCCCGTGCAACGATAATGCTGATGGAAAGCTGCACTATATATAGGAAATGCCGGACCTACAGTAATGAAAAAGGCTAAACCATATTTGTTTATGTTTCCAACAACCAGAACTGATTTAAAAAGATAATTTCCTACGTGGTAAGATAGGATGGTAGAGAAAAGAGAGTGAAAAAGAAAATAGAAACAGACTGCATAAAATGAAAATTAAAGGTGTTTAGTTGAAGAAAATAGAAATAAACGAGATAAAATAAATAAAAAATGAGAAGGAAAAATATATGTGAAATCCAATTTTTTCTATCATTCTCACTTCTACTCCTCCCCAATCCAATTAGACAGTCAGCGAGAACCAAATGGTACAAGTAATCACATGAGCTCTCCATTTTCTTCATCATCGCTAAATTTATAGATATGTTGGTTGCAATGTTGACCCAATTAAAAAACTTAAAACTATAATGAAAAATGCTCAACACCCAGGAAAACAGTAAAAAATAAAAAAAAGTTTAGCGTGACAAATGAAGAGCATCTATTACTGGCTGCTTGGACTTGGAGTTGATTTTTAAGATTGAACTAATAGATGAGATTTAAGAAAAAAACATCAAGGCTATATTACTTGCTATGTGCAGAATAAAAGAAAAGTACCATCATCATGATTGGAAGAGAGTTATTGTTGCAATATAACCATTCTTCATCACCTGCTAACATCACCAGAATATTAGTGGTGTCTTCAAAGAATCATTGCGGACTAAACTATAAAATAGCAGGACATTATAAATACAAAGGACACACCTCAAAGGCAATATTTTGATAACCATAAACAAATGTTGAGCCAAATGGGTTAGTTGCAGAGCCTTGGGTTTGAATGGCAGCTCGTCCACAATCCCCAAGTATTTCCTAAAAGAATCAATTGCAAAATATTATATGATATAAACTTTGATTAATCATTATTAGAAAACCACTTCAAATGGCAGTCACTATTCTCTTCTACAAATTGTTCATATACTTCAAGAAAAAAATCTTTCATAACTACATAAGATATAACCCAATAAAAGGGATAGAAGACCACCTTCACTTGTTCCCATTTGGTGCTAGGTGTAATAACCCTTTGTTTGCTATTATTTACTTCCTCGAAAGATCCCCCAGCTGCTGGAAAGGTCAAAAATAGATTTTATCTCTTAATTCACAACAAAAATTTACAATCAACCGTTACATCAAGACCAAAACTAAACACTCCATTGCAAATAAAAAATATTGCTTACAATCTGCACCATAGATAACAAAGTTGCACTTAATATAAGAATTGAAATCCGCATGACCGGGGAAGTTGGAATGCAAAACAAACTTCTTGATTTTATGGGTCTGAAAATACAACAGACATGTAGGAGTTTCCATTATCAGTCGTTTCACCATGCAAAGAAGCAAAAACACGATGTAAGATACAAACCTTTCCATCAAATAAGATGTCCAGACCACGAGTGAAATAATTATAAAAGTAATCTCCACATAAAGTTGTCCTTGGTCTAATATCAGAGGCAGAATGAATACCCATTTGATCCACCTGTGGAGTTAGAATTAAGAATCAAACTTCGTACAAACTAAAACTCATTCAGGAAGTTTACTAGCTCAAAATAGTATGAAGTTTTTTGTGCTGAAGTTAGACTTCAGACCTACTTAAATAAATTTATATTTAGTGGATATCAATACTTCTCCATTAAGAGAGTAACTAACAAGATTAGAAGAAAAAATATATCAGTGCAGATTTTCTTGACTGTTAGCCCGATTTTAATAACTTCTGTTTGGACACACTTCGATTCTTAGTATTTAGAACTTATCCACAGCATAACCCTAAAACATTTTGTCAAGTACACCATTGCACGTATTAAGGGGATCTAGCAAAACCTTCTTCTAAAGCATTTAGTAGAGATTAGAGACAAGACTACAAAGTCTCCTGATGTCTCGCATTTAAACATGCTTCTGACTTCCATATATCGTACATTCTCCAACAGCCATGCAGCTATGCATACAAAAAATTCTTGAAAGAAAAAGCAGCGATGAAAATAGCAAAGTAGAAATTTGAAAGAACAAGCAGATCACATAAGAAATGAAGTTCATATAAGCCATAGCATGAGAAGCATGCCAGAGAAGAGAGGGTGATTGTGGAATGTTCATTTTCTTCCTGCACTCTAAAATGAAAAAGAACTTGGTGGATCATATGTATCTTCTTCTTCCTTCAATTTTCTTCGCCCATTGACCCTGTGTTTTCACTTATCCATCTAGCCAAACAGCAGAAATTCCAAGGTGTCCTCTCTTTTCTCTTAACCAAATTACCAAACAAAGGCATACTCTAAAACATGAAACAATCAATTTCCTAGGTCCTCATATGACCCATTAAATAAAGTAGAAGATGTAGTTCATATTGAATTGTATACTGCTTGCAGACTGACTCAGGGTGTACACCAGAATCTGGAAAACCTATAGATCTTCATAAATAAAAATTTCCTCAATACACCAATCGCAAGTAGAAATATAGAGTCAGGTTCTGTAGACATCTATGCAACGTATATCAGTTTAGTTCCACACCAAAACCTACATATTAATCATATTCCATTCAAAACATTAGTAATTCATTGTATGAGCACCTGCTTTTGATGAATTCCACAAGGACGCCCAAGCTCCGTCCAAACATCCTGCATAAAACGTTAAGCATTGCATAGACTTTCCTTAAGATAATGAATATGAAACATGTGGAGGATGATAAAAGCAACAAAAACCATAGGAAATTCATCCCCTAAAAGCAGAATCTCAAATGGTTTCAATTGTATGTAGTAGTAGATAATGTTTACCTGAGGAGATGCACCAAACGGAATATGTTGAGAGCCAACTGTAAAATACAATTCTTCTCGCAGCTATATTAACCAAGAAAAAACTGAATTAGAAGTTAATACTACAAATCAACAAGACAAATCAGGAAAACTGTTTCTCTAAAATGAAGCCAACTAAAAACTGATATAAGGACCCAAACCTTTACATGGACCTCTTCCATATAAATGCTTCCAACCGGTAATGGTGGAGCAGAAGCCTTATCCATTAAGGACCCCACACCAACCTTCTTACCAGAGGAGCTGTCATATATAGAAACACGGCAGGTTACAGGCGTGGTCCCATCAGGAAACTCTAATGGCAACTCCACTGTCATAATTAAGAGAGAAAGTTTCAATGTAATGAAATAAGAAAACTAGGTACAACATTTCAATTTCAAGATGGTATAGTAAATACCTCCACCGTCATGACAGCAGTCTGTAAATTGACTTGGAATAGGAAAGGCAAAAGAAAGGCCCTAAAGAGCAATCCAGAAATATAAAGCAGAAAGTATTACTGACAAGAAGTCGTAAACAAACAAGGCAATAGTAGATAAGCATTTGATATCCAAAATATGTACCGGATAGAATAGGGTGTAAATGCCTCTATCCTTGTCAAAAATTCCAGGATATGTTGGTCCAAACAGTGCATATACAGCAACAAACGTAGCCAATGTTGATGGCCCCCTAGAAGTGGAAAAAATTATATTTAGTTTTACAATAAATCTATACTACAATTAAGATTCCAAATACTCACCCTATCAAGGAAGTAGAATAGCGCATCTGAAGTCGCTTTACGTCAAATATTTCAATCAGCCGCAGTCTCTAAAATAGCAATGAAATGTTTCATCATGACAGAGTCTTCTAGACATTTATATATACCAATATATAAAAGCACTATAAAACAGTTTAGAATGATTGAACTTGAATAGGTAAGAAATTATGCATACAACTGTTTAAGTGCTTGAGATCTTCGAGAAGAAGAAAAAGATACAAGGTGCACCATTACTTTTGAACAAAGTGGCAATACCAAGCATTCACGTTAAAAACAAAAGTAAATTCTCAAGCATGGTAACATCTTGAGGGGAAGGAGCACATTACTGTAACAAAAGAAACAGAAATAGAGTAGAAAATCCAAAAGCATCAAACAATTCACCCCAACTAAGTTGCACAAAAAATAAAGATAGCTAAATTTTAAACATGCATTATTACATTGGATCTACAGTTTCCATTTGCACCGGCAAAGTACCAAGACATCCTTATACAATTTCAGTCCCATTATTCTCTTATCAAGTTGTAATATGCAAGCAGAATGAGCTTCATTGATAATACAACTAAAAACTACAGAGTCTTCTAAGATAATCCAATAACATTCAGAACTCATCACTTTTCACATGAATTCTTAACACACTTGTTGAGTTTGCATTTTCAAATGCGTCAGACTATTGTAGTTGGTTTGTTAGTTATTGTTCATGATATCATAGAGCTACCAAAGCATGAGTTGATGACCCCGTCATATCATTTCTAACTTACAATGATCGCTAATCAAGCACTCATGATTCCAATTAAAGACATAATAAACAAAAAATTCACTACAGAAAAGAATAAATCAACCACTGGAACGAAGGAATGTAAAGTTATATAGACCTGAGACCACGGGTCGAAACGAAGATGGAAGCCATGATCGGGAAAGCTAATCACAATATCTAACTTCAGCGGTTCCTGCGTGTGCATTAGAAAAATTTAAGATAACTTAAAATCAATCTCTTACAGAATAAAAACAAGTGTCTCACAAAGGCGATGCCACCGATACTAGCCTGCCCGAAGCAGACAGTAAAATTACTCGAACAAGATCACACAATCATAGCCGAGACAAGTGACATGAAAAAAAGCCATAACCATATGTGACAAACCTCATCAAAATACTTCACATGCACCACGTCATATATATTTGGCTGCTGCTCTATCTGAGCAAATGCTTCGCAAATGGGCATCCCTAAACAGCATAAGGAATCGGTAACAAGCCAAGTCAGTAAACAAAAAACATAAACCATATGCGAAACGCCAATAACACCTTCAATAGTCGAATAAATTTAGATGTATTAAAATATAGAATACAACCGCATAGCGTGACTTTGAACATGTATGATAACCTCGATAGTCAAAAGACAAAAGGAAAGATTAAATTACCATGTCTTAGACCTAAATTTACATAAAGAGAACTGAAAATCGGAAACTGATAGGATTACTGTTGAATTGAAAAAATGCGAGAGGATAACTACCTAAATTGAAGGGCCCGATACCGAGACCGGGTCGAAGATCCAGAACGATAGCCCCCATGGCTGTGCCCTCGCAACGGCGCCGGGGTCTCTGCATGGTGACAGAGGGTATTGGATTGGGAGATTACGGATGAAGGAAATTCTCGGTTAATTTGTGTGAAGAAAAATCGACAATAGAGATGGGTAAAATGATTATGTAGGGTTGCAGAGGTTCCGATTCGATTTCATTAGACGGAAGAACGACCTTCTGTTTCCTTTTTCGACACCCCAAAAGCAAAAGATGCTCCTCTCGCACGCCACGGAAACCCAAATTACGATGGTTTTATTTTCTTAATCGGTTAGGTCTTCTTTCAATAGATTATACCCACCCTGTTATGTCAATCTTTTGAAAAACCACTCCTATTTCTTATGTTTTTCAACTATTTTAAACTGTTTTATCTAATATATATATATATATATATATATATATATATATATATATATATGTATGTATGTAAGGAGATATATGTCTTTTTCTTTCTATCTTATCCTCCTAATTATTATTTTTACATTTAAATAACTATTTATAACAAATAAAATAAATTTTAGTTTTATTATTCTATTAATTATTTTTTAATTTAAATAATTATTCATTATAAAAAATTATTTAAATTTTTATGACTTTAATAATTGTTTTTTAAATTTAAATAGTTTATAAACATTTTAAAAAATGATATACAGTATTTAAGCTAATATGAATAAATAAATACTTATCTTTTGTTGGAAAAACATATAAAAATATAATCATAGAAAATAAATAATGATAAAAAGGAGAAAAAAGAAAAAAGTTATTGCTTTCTTTTCTATGCTTTCATCCCATCAAACACACCTTTATCCTTTTAAACTTATATATATATATATATATATATATATATATATATATATATATATATATATACACTTTTATACTATTAATCTATATTGTATGCCTTTTACATTTTTACTTGTATATAAAAAAATGTTTTCGATACACATTTTTGAATAAACAATTGTTATACCTTTTAAATAAACCTTATTTTAAATTAAAATAATTATATATTTCTAAACTAAAATTATTATTAGTTTAAATTTAATTATACCTTGTATCATTAGTTTAAATTTAATTATTTCTAAACTAAAAATATTATTTTATTACTTTATCATTTTAAATAAATATTTATTTAAATTTAATTTCTTCTTAAATTTAAATTAATTATTTATAATATATAATATTTATATTTGGATACTATTATTAGGAATATCTATATTATTTAAAGAATTGTCATTTTTTCTATACACATTTTGTTTTTAATTATATCTTTTAAGTGTTTTTTTTAAATAAAAATAATTGTTTTACCAATTTACCTTTGAAGTAATCCTTTTTTAAAATTTAACCATTTTTTAGATTTAACCTTTTTTTTCTAAAATTTAACTACCATTTTAAACTAAAATAACTATTTCTAATTTTACCCTTTAAGTGCTTACTTGTTTTTTTGTCTATATATTTTATCAATTACTTTTTTAATGACATTTTTTTTAATTTAATCGTTTTTAATTTAACATTTTTATTAAATTAAATAAATTAAAATCATCTACAAAAACAAAATATATTTATTTATATTGAGTTTGGAATTTTATTATTTTTTTATTATAAAACAATGAATACAAGTATTTTTCCTAGTATTATATATAAAACAATTTTTTTATTGATATGCACTTTTACTTTTTACTCTTTAAATAATCGTTTTTTATAATAATTTTAATTTTTATCATAAAAAAGAGGGTTGGATCTGGTGTTTGAAGAGTAAAAAGAAAAATAGAACGAAAAAATTAGAAAAAAGATAGAATTAGTAAGGAGAGGAAATTGTCTTTGACAAAAACAAAAGAAAAGGAAATTATATAAAAATTTCATGATAATCTCGTTTTACATGTGGTTATAATCATTAAATTGGTTTTCTCTTTTGCTAAATTAAGAAGTATGCATATGTTTCTTTGAGCATGTTAAATTACCAAGTTACTCTCTAAGCTAGGTAATAATATAATTATTATATCCTTTCACGTTTAATCATTTGATTTTTACAGAATATATTTTAATTTTATCCTTGATATAAATATTTATTAATAAAATTTATAATAAACGGTTAATATTTAAAATATTTATTATTAGTTAATAACGAGTATTTTAATATTTATATATAAACTATTTAAATGAAATATCATATTTTCTGTATTTTTTAATATTCATTATTTTAAAAAAATAAAAATAAAAATTTTATTTATACTTTATTTGATTAAATTTAATTAAATTTTAATTTATATTATATTTTTTGTAATTTTAATTTTAAAATATGTAAGTATGTGTTTTAAATATTTGTGAATACTTGCCAATTTTAAAAATATTCACAAATTTTTTTAAATAACTATTCAGCACAATAATAAAAAAAAAATATTATAAGACAGTAGATATGTTGATATATTATTATCGTAATAATAACTTAATTAAATATTTCCTAAAAACAAACTAATCAGGGGATGTGTTATGAAAATTGTGTTATTAAAATATGGTATTTGGCCTAAAGTCACAATATAAGATATATACATTTATTATAAATTGGGAAACGTGATCAATATTATGACAGATAATATGCATAGGTACTATTTTTTATCACTTTTATTAAGAAAAGAAATGAGAAACATAATAGAAGTGAAAATTCAAATAATTTTGAAATGACTACGGGTGCGCGTGTGTAAATATATCATTCTTATTTGTTTTCAAAAATTTTATTTGTCTATATTACTAAAAAATTAAATTATTTTTGTGGTGGTTGATTGAAACAGATAAAATTAACAAAAACATATAGCATTTTTCCATCATGCTTCTATTTTGCTCACTTAAATTCCAATTTCCCAATCTTATAGATGTATTATTAATTTCATTTTTTATACATTAATTATTAAATTAATTTTCCAAATTTGTTTATTGAATTAATATGCACACTTGTAATTTAAATATTGTGTACCTTGTCGCTTTCAATTTCATTTTCTAATTAGAACTTTTGATATTATTAGTAGAAAAATTCTACAATCAATTTAAAACTTTCAACTAATACCTAAAAATTTATAATTTACTGAGAGACCATTGACTTTTATATATCATTAGAATATTTCTAAAGAAGATAAATTAAAGATATTTATTACTCCTTAGATATAATTTACTCAAACTTATCTTCTTTTTTAATTTGTTAATTAAGTAATAATTCAATATTATTTTACTTGTTACGCAGGTTAAAAGTAATAAAATATTTACATTCTCTAACACACTTTACAAACCAATGAAACATAAACAAGTATATGGAAAATGTATACACATACATAAACTATATATAATCAATAAATATACAATCAATAAAACATAAATCGATATATCCTTATAGACATAAATACAACTCAATGTACATGGACATCAACAAATCTTGATCCACAAATATCATTTTTATAAAAAAAAAATATTGTTTTATTTTTTAAAAATTAATCATAAATCGATTGTATCACTTTAATATGACTTTTTTTTTCTTGAAAATAGTTTTAATAAACAGATTTCATGCATCATTGAATAGAGTTATAATAATTATAAAAAAAATTAGTTAAAATGGATTTTCAATGTCGGTTTAAGAATTGACATAGTTATAAGAGATATAAAACACTGATTTCATACATGATATATAAAGTTCACATTTTTTTTTAGGTTTAATCATTCTGATAGTCTTTATTTTCGGTGACTTTTTTTAATTAAGTCCCTCATTTTTTCTTTTTCTTAATTGGGTTCCTACTTTTGAAAAATTAAAGCAATTAGGTCACTGTCGTTAGTTCCGTACTAACACCGTTAAAAAGGGTGACACGTGTCAGCTCGTGATTTTTTTGAATTTTTTAAATATATTTTTAATTATTTTTATTTTTATTTTTTATTTTTTTATTTTAAAAATAAAATTTGCCACGTGTCAAGTTGACATTATGCCACGTAGCAATGACAGTGTGAAGTGGCACTGACAGTGCCACGTGTCACTGTCAAACCACGTGTCATTGCGTTTGTTTCAATTTGGTCCTTGTATTTTTATTTTGTCTCAATTTAGTCCTAATTTTTTTAAAAATTTAAAAAAATTTGTTCCTTCCCAAATAAAATATTGTATGTACATTTTCCAAATTTTTGTCTTTAAATTTGTTTTTGTTAAGCAAATTATTAGTAATGATGTATTTCAAATCGAAATATTTAACTCTATAAATTTTTTATGAATTGTTGAGGAAGTATTAAGATTATACTTGTGTAGATTACCTTCACACAAATATTTATTATTGAGATGTTAACTTTTACATGTTACTCATTCATATTATTTAGGTTAAATGATTTCTTTATCACTATATAAATAAAAATGTGTCATATGTTAGTTTGTAATTTTTTTATTTTTCTAATAAAAAAATTAATTTGTATAAATTTCTTTGTAAAGATTTATATACAAATAAATTTTGTTTGAACTTGGAGAGAAACAAAATTGTTTAGTTTTTTAAAAAAATAGGACTAAATTAAGACAAAATAAGAATATATGGACCAAATTGAGACAAATTAAAAATATAGGGACCAAATTGAGACAAATATAATGACACGTGGTCTGATAGTGACACGTGGCACTATCAGTGCCACCTCACATTGTCATTGCCACGTGGCACAATATCAACTTGACACGTGGCAATTTTTTTTTAAATATAAATAAATAAATTAAAAATATATTTAAAAAATTAAAAAAAAAATCACGAGCTGACACATGTCACCCTTTTTAACGGTGTTAGTACGGAACTAACCACAGTGACCTAATTGAGAAAAAGAAAAAATGAGGAACCTAATTGAAAAAAATCACCGAAAATATGGACTATCAGAATGATTAAACCTTTTTTTTATACATGTCAAAACCACAACAATATAGAAAATGTAAATTTTATACCTAGGCATCGCATTAGAACTAACTTATTCTTGACACATATGAAGACACTTAAACTCTCTTTGATCCTCCTAATAAAGCCCAGTGACAAAGTTATGATCTCACTATCCATCTCATTCCTCCTCCAACATAATCAATAACAAAACACTACAAAGAAGTACAAACTAAAAAATTGAAAGAAACTAATTATGTATAAAAATAAATATTAGAAATAATAATACTCAAAAAATGACAATATAGCTAAATACAAAAAATGAATAAATAAAATTTTTGGATATCGATGCATGGGAAAGCTATATACTATTAGGCAAGTCTTTATCATAAGTTTACAAAAAATATAGAAAAATTGAAAATCTTAACGAAAAAGTTTAACATGTTCAAATAAAAAAATAGAACAATAACAACAACAAAACTATTAAATTATTAAAGCTATTGATGAATTGCATGCCCCTTCTAAAATCGTGTACCACCTATGGTGAAACACTATTGTTTCCAAGAGCACATTAATGATCATCGTGCGCGACACTGAGTTCAAACTATCAACAATTGCATAATCGACTCCCTTTTTTACATGGAAATTGAAACCTTACCTAATAAAGGATATAACATTTGACAACTCTTGCACTCTTAGCCCACCCAATATTTATAATATTATTTCTTTTAAGTTTTCTTCCTTTTTCCTGTAAACTTTTAAATTTTTTTAAATATATTTACATGTATATATGGATACTCGTAAGTTAAAAAAAAATTGTATATATTTTTTAAGCGGAAATTCAAATGATAACAAATAGATTTTTTATCGTGAATCGAGTAATATGAAGTTATTATCCATGTTCACTGTGACTAGTTGTTATTCATAGACACAACATTATAAAACAAACATAGAAGATAATGGTAAAAGTAATATAATGAAAAGGTAATCGAGGCCCAAAAATCACTCCACACATATACAACAAACATGACAAAAAAATATGATCGAATACAGTAAAATAAGTGATGAAATTATAAGAGTTAACATAAAAAAAATAACAATAATGAGAATGTGTTAAATATACAAGTGCTAAAATTCAAAATTTGAAATTCAAATATCTCTAACTGTATGCTCTTGGGCGTGCACCCAAATTCATATAATTATTTTTAGACTAGGCACAACAAATCTTCATAATTCTAAATATATGTATAGCAAATTCTCCATGTTTGTTTTTGGTTTCTTATAACATATTGCATTTGGGGAAGGGTATATTTGTATTGTGCTGCTTTGACGTGTGTGTGTGCACAACTTTACAAATCTAAGATTGCATAGTTCATTTAATGAAACGTCAAAGAGCACTTAAAGTTTTTGTTTTTCCTTAATGTGCTAGGTCGAAATACTCAGCTTCAACATCTAAATTTGCATAGCTAATTTAATTTAATGTGCAAGAACAATCCCAACTTATTTTTTTTCTTCTTTTGAACAATCTTAAATTGAATTAAACTTTTTTTGGATTTTAAAATCGATGAGTAGTCTTTAATACGTTTGAGTAACTTAAACAGTATATTATTATCGGTTTTCTCTAAAGTATAATATTTTTAACACCTTTTCATTCAAGAAAATAAAGAAATGTCATGTGGAAAAGGTTTTAATTTCGGCGACATAGTAGAAATATATGTTGTGGTTTTATTAAAAATATAAATATGTTTAATTTAAAAATTAATTGCTATACACATTACACACAAATTAATAATAATCATTATTCCATACAAATTGTGTCGTTATAGTGTAGTTTTAGTATTTCAAATCAAGCATTATACCAAATTAAAATATACACATTTATTTGTTACTTCAAATAATACATTATACATTGCCCACTACTTTTGTTAACCATTATTGTCAAATTTATTTTATTAAACGATAGAGACGTTTATATCTGTTATTGAACGTGCAGTTACTTTTAACATTTTGATAATTCATTTACATTTTTAAAATTATAATTAAAAGTAAGATAAAAATACGAACTGTGTATAGCAAATAATATAATCCTTTACCTTTATATATGGTTAAAAATTGGACACTTTATTTTCATTTTTTAATTTTAAAATATTTAAAGATAAAATAATAATATGAAAAACGAGGAATGTGGGTAAAATCAATAATATTTGACATCACATTAATTTTTGTTTAGCATAATAAGTCAACTTCCACGTGTAAAATATTTTTCATTAATTAAAATATGCAGAGAAAACCATTTAATGTGTAAAGCATACATGTATGTCATGCATTCATCCGTGAAACTAATTCACCATATAATAAGTATGCATGAATTTAATTTTTATTGAAACATAATAAGGACTACACGCACTTCTAACATTGTAGATGAGTTTTCATTTAATGCTTTATCTTCTCTTCAAGTTGCGCTGAGGCCACACTATAAAATTAAATTAATAATGTCTTTTTATTATAATATGCTTTTTACTATATATAGACATATAAATTTTATTTTAAAGGAAGAAAAAGATTAATCACCCAGTTCTTGTATATTTTTAAATTAATTAATACTAAATAAAATGTTATTTATGTATTTTTATTGGCAGTGGAATGACCCTGATCTACAACAGCTATAGGGGGTTTTAATTTCAAAGAAATTGAATGGGTGATTTTGAATAAGAAGGCCACCCAGAAGGCGAAGGAAGCATTTATTGGGTTAGCATGTTGACATAAATAATGCCGCAACGTCTTGACTAATGACAGGTATGACAACAGTGACGTTATGATCTTCCAACGTGTTAAACTCACCCTAATTTTCTCACTAAACACTATTTCCAATACATGCAATTTGGTTTGGTGATATTCTATTGCAAGCGAATAACACACGCACACAGTAGCTGGCACACTGGGAAACGAAATCTGTTTGTTAATGTTTTTCGGTGCATCACGGAAAAAATAATTGCCCACCCGGTTTGAGAAAATTACCATTTGGAGAATTAAACAAAAGAATGTGGATAAATGGGAAAGCTAGTGGCAAAGCGGAACAAGTAAGCTTGCCTTCTTTTTCACCCAACATCCACTTTGTGCCTCAAGAATAAAAACAAGCCTAACTTTCCTTTTCTTAAATCGGAGACCAAAAGTAGTTTTCGTAAAGAAAATGAATTATTGAAATTGTAAGAATTTTAAAAATGGAAAAGTTTATTAATAGATTAATAAATTAATAAATAATAAATTAAGATGATTTTAGGCGTGTTTTGAGCGTTGAAGAAAATAACCAAGTGGCTCCCACTTTGGCTGGCTTCACCACGGCACCCCACTAACCACGTGGTGCTCGAGAAACACAGAATCGCGTACTCAAAAGGAGTCGCGTTTGACGATTCTCAACTTTGAATTCTCACTAGATGAAAAATTGAAAACATGTAGAAAAGCAAAAACCAACAAAGAAAGAAAGAAAGAGAGAGAGAAAGAAGGAGTAAGAGGAGCTTCCACATTCAACCAATCCACGGCGAGCATGTCATCTACCTTCTTCTCACTGAGAGGTCAGAGTTCCACATACTCTCTCTCTTGCAATCGGGATCTCTCCGCTTTTTGACACGAATTTACCAACAAAACAAACAGTGCCTTCTTACATCTGCGTCTGCACTCCACTTCCCTATCCATGTTAGGGTTTTCTATCTCCCACGCTTCTCTCCCTATGTTTCGGAATTATTGATTTTCTTCCTTCGATTAGATTCGATTCGATTTCTGGTAGCTATGGAGCAGCCGCTTCAACCGCAGCCGGAGCCTGCGCCAAACGCCGCTCGGGGTTTGGAGGACTCCCGCCTGCTGGGAGCCACTGTCGCGCCTGCTGGCTTTGCTGATGTGGCCGAAAAAGATGTTAATAGTAGCGTGCCGAATTCGGAGGTTGCGGTCGTCGAAGGCGCCGTTTTGAAACGGAAGCGTGGTCGTCCGGCCAAGGGAGCTCCGAAAGTGGTGCCTGTCGTGAGACAAAAGAAGGACGAGGAGGATGTTTGCTTCATTTGCTTCGACGGTGGGAGCCTCGTACTCTGTGATCGGAGGTGAGTTGTAACTGCCTTTGATTTAGCTGTAGTGGGTTAGATTCTACGTCCACTTGCCTTTTTAGTTTGCAATTAAGGTAGCTTATGCGTTATGATTTTCAGTTGTAATCTCTTGTGACGGTTTCAATATTGTTTATTATTAATTTGTCTGTCTTTTCTTTTCCCTTTTAGGGGTTGTCCTAAAGCGTATCATCCGACGTGTATTAAGCGAGATGAAGCGTTTTTTCGATCAAAGGCCAAATGGAATTGCGGTATGTTGTTTCGTTTATTAATTTCCTGCAATTGGATTACTCACCCAATGTGTTCTTAATATTAGGTTTGATTTCCTATGAGCGCGACATTTATATCTGGGTTTTGCTTGATAGATTTGGAGTCGCTACTGTTGTAGATTACACAGAATCAACTTAATAACCTCCAATGCTATTCATCTATTATCACCTTAAACTGAGTGTCGTATTTATGGCATTTGACAATTAATGCACACTTACATACTCTGTTTTTCGGAAGACTATTGCCTCTATACGTTTTGGATTTTAGTATCTCAGTTTGCATTACAATTGGACTGTTTTCCGCTGTTAACCATTTGTTTTTTGTGCCATTCAGGTTGGCATATATGTAGCGCCTGTCAAAAGGCTTCGCATTATATGTGCTATACTTGCACGTACTCTTTGTGCAAGGGGTGCACAAAAGACGCTGATTTTGTTTGTGTCAGAGAGAATAAAGGTTTGTGCGGAATATGCATGAGGACTATAATGTTGATTGAGAACAGTGTCCAAGGAAACAAGGAAATGGTATGTTAAACTTTCTTGTCTATGCTGGATAGCTGGTACACTAGTAATTTTATTTGTGCCGGATTACTTGTGTTAAGTTAATGTTGTATGATAGGTTGATGGTCTAATTTTTTTTATCTTTGTTTACAGTGTGAAGTGGATTTCGATGACAAAAGCAGCTGGGAGTATCTTTTCAAGGTTTATTGGATGTATTTGAAAGGGAAGCTATCTTTAACATTTGATGAGCTCCTACGGGCTAAAAACCCCTGGAAAGCTGTTACTCCTATGAGTTATAAGGTTCAAAGTCCCCATGAACTTTATCATCTTAGAGATGACAAAGGTTCTGGTTCAGAAAACTCCTGTATAGACATAGAATCAAATAATTTGAAGAACAAAAGACCCAAGAGACAGCCAAAACTTCTTGGCAAGGGTGATTGCCTGGACAGGATGGGTTCAGGTGGTGACAGAGTTACGTCTTTACCTGAATGCACAAAATGGGCATCGAAGGAGCTACTAGAGTTTGTTTCACATATGAAAAATGGTGATACATCTCTCCTGTCTCAATTTGATGTCCAGACTCTCTTGCTGGAGTATGTGAAGAAAAATAATCTTCGTGATCCTCAACAGATGTCTGAAATTGTTTGTGATTCTAGACTACTAAATTTGTTTGGAAAATCACGAGTCAGCCAAATTGAAATGCTAAAGCTCCTTGAATCCCATTTTCTTTTAAAACACAATGGACCAGCAGAAAATACTTTTGGAGCAGGAATTATTAATGCTGTTGCTAGTGAAGGGGATGCCATTGACACTCGTAATAAACAGTTGATGTTAGTTAATGACAAGAGATGTAAAACACATAAAAATGCTGATGTTCTAGTTCCGCAAAATAACCCAAATGCATATGCTGCAATAGATGTTCACAATCTTAACTTGATCTACTTGCGGCGATGTCTGATGGAGAATCTAACTGAAGATATTGAAAAGATTCACGAGAAGGTTGTTGGTTCATTTGTGCGGATAAGAATCTCGAGCAGTGATCAAAAACAAGATATGTATAGACTTGTCCAAGTTGTAGGTAAATAAACTTTTATAGCTTCCAATACTCGGTAAATTACACTTTTGTGAATTGCAAATGACTTGAAATTGGTTTTGGAAAAACTATCTGGGCAGGTACAAGCAAGGTTGCTGAACCATACAAAATTGGGACAAGAACAATTGATTTTAAGCTTGAAATTTTAAACTTAAACAGGAAGGAGGTCATACCCATTGCTGAAATTTCTAATCAGGAGTTCTCTGAGGTGAAAATAGATATTATTTTAATCATATTACCTTCAACAAAATCTCTAGAATGTGTAGAAGAGTTAAGTTTATTCTATGCAAGTTTGCTGATGGTCAATATATTTATTTTACATTCAGGATGAATGCAAGCGGTTGCGTCAGAGTATAAAATATGGGCTCTCAAAGAGATTGACTGTGGTTAGTGTGCATATTATTTCAATTTCATAAAGTATGTTGTATTTTGCGTGTTTAAGACGATTCTTTGTTGGCTGTAGGGAGAGATTCTAAACAAAGCATTAACACTTCAAGCAATTAGAGTCAATGATGTAAGTTCTTTTCCTTATTTTATTTTTCTGCTACCTATCAAAATGGAGATATGATGTATGATTAATGTTGATTTTTATCATAATAAAAATTCAAAGCACAAAAAAAAGGCTACATATATTTATTAGGTAACCATATTGTATGTCACTTAGGTACGTCTACTAATCCTAATCTTTTTGAATGGAATGATTATGTGCCACTTAAAAATTTCCTGGTGGACTCCAATATGTGAATTTAGTGAAATGTTTGGGTTGAAATAAAAAGCTTTTTCTCTTTAGGGGCACAAAATTTCCCCCTTTTATTGTCAGAGTAATATATATGATAATTGTCATTTTTTCAATATCATACCTTTAAAATATGACCAGCCATAACGTTGGCCTTGATTTTAAACATTATGCTCTTTTATTGGTATAGTTGCTGGAAGCTGAGATTTTGCGGCTTAATCATCTTCGTGATAGAGCAAGTGAAAAGGGGCTTAGAAAAGAATATCCTTTATGATTTACTGCTTTACTCTTTGGTGTTCATTTCTCTCAGTACACTATAGATAGTATGATTCTACAACTATTCATTATCCATTGGTACAATATATACTTGTTTCACAGTAGTTTATGCACTAAGCCACTAGGGGAGCGTAGCTGAATATATGCTAGAATCTCTGGAGTTCTATGGAGGCATACATGTTATAAAGTAGTTTCCTTGTAAATTTGATGTTTTATTTTGTCTTGTGCATCTACATATTATTGCTGGAATTGTATTTTTATTTTATTTTACTGTTTCGTCAAATTTATGTGTGCTTATTTTATAAACGCAGTCATGGGACATGCTGCACTGTTTTTTCTTTTAACAAAAAGTTGGACATACCAAAAATATGTGTAAACTAGATTGAAATTTTAACAAAGATGGGTTAAGCAATGAGTTGATAGGTTCTCATTAGTTGTAATCGGCCTCTGTGTGTGTGTGTGTTCATGGTTGCATGCTCATGTGCCAAAGGCATAATCAACGTTCCTTGACCAAACTGCACGGTTAAAGAATATGAGGAGAAGTTGCAGCTACTGAACTCTCCAGCGGAGCGGCAACGCAGGCTGCAAGAAATTCCAGATGTACACTCTGACCCCAATTTAGATTCAATGTTTGAGTCTGATGAAGATGATGGAGAGTCAGATGAAAGGAAGCAAGGTAGCATTCATTTGCTCCGCAGACATTGTTTTCATGTTTCTTTTGGAAGTTGTCCAAACAATGCTTGTCTCATGGTAACGGTAATTATGTATATGCAGATACCAATATATTTTCAAAATATCTTGGGTTTGATAGAAGAGAGAGGGGCTCTTTTTTTCCAAGAATTTCGAACAATGTCTTCAATGATGCAGGAGGCAAAACACAAGACTTGCCTGTTACCCGAGAACATGTTGGGAATATATGCACAGTAAAGAACTGTGACACAGCTATCGAGGATAGCACTAATACGGTTGTGAAATCAGAAGTGTCTAGTGTAGCAGTGGACATTTCACCATCACTTATCCCAGTGGAGATACAGCAGCCTCTTAATGAATTTTTGAATGATAGATCATGGAATTATCAAGATCCAACTGGGAAGGTTCAAGGGCCTTTTTCTATGTTGCAGCTGTACAAATGGAATGTAAGTGGAGGTTTTCCTCCAGATCTCAAAATATGGAGGATAGGTGAGAAACAGGATAACTCTATACTGTTAACGGATGCACTAAGTGTGAAGTGTTCCAAAAATGTGTCATTGCCATTCAACAACCCATTACTCTCTCTAGGGGTCAGTACATTGGATAATAAACATAATAGTCAGGATGCTGGGAAGAATGTAGTGAAGAATGGAATTTCTGCCGATGGGCAAATTATTGAACAGATCAAGGAACAAAAAGTGGATGATACCTCTACCCAGTCTGATGGTAAAGCTGAGCCTGTCAGGAGCAATGGATGGCTTGGGCCGCTGCATTTATACCCTTCATCATTGACAACTGCCATTACTGAGAAAATGAATGAAACTTCTGATAAATTAAGGAAAGATCATGGGATTGTGGGAAACTCTCAAGATAATGTAAATAATGGGCAGAGTAATAGTGGGCAGAGTTATCAGAAGCCATCAGATAGTGAAGAGAATGCAGGGCAATCTTCTGGACAGACCTGGAGACACCCTAATGTTAATAGCTCTTCGGATTGCCTGGTTGCCACATCAGCTCATGTATCGGATAAAAAAACAGTACCACATAAGCTGGGATTTGATTTGCATAATTCTCCTTCCCCTCCAGCATGTAATACATCATCTGGACAGACCTGGAGACCGCCTCATGTTAATAGCCCTTCCAATTGCTTGGTTACCACGTCAGCTCATGCCTCTGGTACAAAAACATCACCACATAAGCTGGGATTTGATTTGCATAATCCTCCCTCCCCTCCTGCATGTAATACATCATCTGGACAGACCTGGAGTCACCCTACTGTAAATAGTTCTTCTGATTGCTTGGTTAACACACCAGCTCATGTTTCTGGTACAAAAACATCACCACATAAACTGGGCTTTGATTTGCATGATCCTCCTTCCCCTCCAGCTTGTAATACATCTTCTGGACAGACTTGGAGACACTTTGATATAAATATTTCTACCAATTGCTTAGTTACCTCATCAACTCATGTTTCTGGTGTAAAAACATCACCGCATAAGTTGGGATTTGATTTGCATAATCCTCCTTCCCCTCCAACTTGTAATACATCAACATGGCAGGCAATCATTGGCGAGCCCAATGATTTTGATGAATCAGTTTCAGATCTGTTGGCAGAAGTGGAAGCAATGGAGTCACTTGGGGGCTTGGAATCTCCCACTTCAATCATGAAATGTGGCGATGATTTGACTGAAGGTTCTAAAAACGATTGTCTCAGCTTTGTTGCAGACCTTGGCCCAATGCTTGATGCAGGTAAAGGTGATGCACTGAGCTCCACTGGAGATTTAAACTTACCATCTCAACCGACAGCCGCAGAGGAACCATTACGGCAGGCAGATGTACATCACCATCATCAAAGAATTTCTGATGAGCATTCTTCAAGAAGTTCTAAAGTTGAGGTGGGTACAAAAAACGCAAGTGTCTCGGGTAATCAATGGGATTCAGGCTCAGAAAATTCACCTGTTGTTCCATCTCCTGCAACCTTGGGCCTGGCTATAGACACCACTTGGAGACTTGGGCTAGATAGTACACCTTTGGGGTGGAGTGGAATAGATCAAGGAAATACAAATGTGGGTTGGGGAGTAGGACAAACAACAGTGCAGGAAACCAGGAGCTCAAATTCATACACTTCTGTAGTAACTCCAGGTTTTGGGGATAACCAAACAAGATTTGGCAGTGATCGTTTTTCTGTGCCTAGAGATCGGGGTTCTCAAGGTCATGCTAGGGAATCAGGTTTTGGTAGAAGCAGAATTGCATTTAACAGGCAACCGTCGTATGGTGTTGGGAATGGAGGCTCATATAGGCCTCTGCCCAAAGGGCAGCGAGTTTGTAAATTTTATGAAAGCGGGTACTGTAAGAAGGGGGCATCCTGTGATTACTGGCACCCATGATTTTAGATTCCATTAGCACTGGTGACAGTTGTTTTTTGTAATCCTTAACATATCTGAAGTTGCCTCATTCCAATTGTTGTAATTTAACCTGACAGTATTAGTCAAGTGGCATAATTTTTTTATATGGAACTACTCTTGCTTGATCTATCTCTGTTTTTTGTGACTGCTAATTACAAGTTTGTTTGCTTATGTTTTTCTTGTTCCTTCACTTTCTTCCTTTATATATATATATATATATATATATATATATATAATAAAGAGAGAGGATCAAGTTATTCCAAGAGTAATTTTTATTTCTTGTCTCTTCTTTCATTTTATTGTAATTTGCATTACGATAAAATTAAGGATGAATACATCCTTGTGTGTGTGTAGAGAGAGATAGAGATGCCGAATTATTATGATTATATTCTTGAATACGAGTTCTCAATTTTTGTTAACGTGTTTGAATTGTGAAGAAGTAACGTTCGGTTATCTGAGGAAAATAGAAATTCTCTCTGAACTTCTCTATGCTCAATAGAAGGTTTGCTAGAAGTTAAATAACTTCATGAAATTTCCATGTTAAAAGACACTGCTTAGTCCGTGATATTGTGTATAAACAATTAGTTATAATCCTTTACAATCTGGTAACTGATAATAATAATTTAAGGTAACAATTTAGTGATTATTCAGTTCATATAAAAAGAAGGTAATTTGATTTTCAGAAATTGAATAAACATTTCAATTTGGAACAATTCTTTTATAGTTTGGATGGGTTCAAACTTACAGGAATTGGTTGAATAAGATGAGTTGATAACTAGGAGCCAAGCTGCAAAAGGAACTCTTTAAGGAAGAATCTGGATGAGTAATCCATGCCTTTTAATACTTCTTATATTCCCGATGTCTTGAACAATGTACAATAAATAACATGTAATTTTTCTGTATGGATTCTTTCGGATCTTACCAACTTACTAGATGCAAAATACCTTGGAAGGTTTGAACGATAACCAATGGCTGAATTTTTACTGATTTCATATTTCTACTTTAAGACAACATTTTTTTAATCAATTGATTTCGGAATTGCTTTCTCCACCTCATCAAATTTCTCCTCGCACCCCATCAAAACCTTCCGGAAAATGTTTTCCGTAAAAGGAGATGTTTGACTTGGGAAAGAAAACTTCCAGAATTATATATTGCTCTCTATGATTTTGTTTGGAAGAACTTCTCCCAACTTTCTGAAAATTCAAAGCACTATTTTGGGATGGAAAATACCAAACATACACTCAATTTTCTTCCATATCACTTTATCTTCTTACCTTTCTTTTTCTTTCTATACCTTTTTTTTTATCCCAATCCACCATTTCAACTGCACGTTTATCATTGCTCTTGCTATTGTAAAGTTTGAATTTTTTTTATTGGTGAAAATTTTCTATTCGCAATTCTACCTTCATTAGTGGAATCAGAGGTTTTGTTGCTTGGAATGAATAATCAGTTGTGGGTGGTATTATTTAAGTTAAAGTCTCAATCATTTGCGTCAGTAAGCAAAATTCTTGGTTTGATTAGCTTTATTTTTTATCTGGATAACGATTTTAACGTTGTTTTACAATAACCATTTTCACGTTTTTGACTTTAACAATTACCAAGACTGGTAAATAACACTCACAAAACACATAAAAATAACCAAATATATGCATGAAATTTAAATTGCATTAAAATATTAAAGGGAAACCTAAATCACTTGAAAGAGAAAATTTGAAGAAAATTAAAGTAATGCTGCGTAAAAATGTAAAAAATAAAATAAAATAGAAAGAAAAAAGAGTTAATTTTAGTAAGTATGTTTTTAATTTCCCAATTTTCAGAAAAAAAATAAAATTAGTCTTCTCTTTGACATAATAATCTAATATAATATTTTAATTTAAAATGTGTGAATTTAATTATTTTTAACAAAATTTTATTAAATTTATAAATATATTTGATAAAATTTGATTAAAAAATTAAATTTGCGTTGTTTTAAAAATAAAAGATTGGTTAAATATGTTTTTGATCCCTTAACTTTCAATGAAAATTAGAATTAGTCTCTCTTCAAAACTTTGGCCTAATTTGGTCCCCAACTTTAGAAATGTATGAATTTAATCCTTTTAACTAAATTTTGTTAGGTTTATTTGATGTTTCAAGCATGTTTTATGATAGTATTTAGGTTGTTTACTTGACACATTTTTGCTTCAATCTTAACTAAGAAACGCGTTTGAAACATCAAATAAAGTTAACAAAATTTGGTTAAATGACTAAATTTATACATTTCTAAAGTTTGAGAACTAAATTAGGCCAAAATTTTAAAGAGGAACTAATTCCAATTTTCACTGAAAGTTAATGGATCAAAAACATATTTAACCCATAAAAGATTAACCTAATTCAAAATAAAAAAAAAACACTAATTTTTATTTTCACTGAGAATTAAAGAGAAAAAAACATATTTAACTTTTTTTTATAAATTTAATTTTGTTGAAACAGAAAATAGAACCGTGTAAACATAAGAAGGTATATATTATAGTGTTTTTAAGTAAAGAAATGGTGACAGGTTATGATTTTAGTGATAATCTTTGTTTAGGATTTACTATATAAGAAGTGTGTTTTTCATTTGCATTGATCCTTGTGCTTGCAGTCACATGTAATTTTCAACGTGTTTGAGTCAAATTCTTTATCACTTTTAGTACCTTAACACATAGTAATTTTTATTCACTTGTCATTGTCAACATTTCTCGAAATTCTCACATCTCAACCTCTCTTAACTTACCATTTCTTTTACAAAATTAAACCATAAATTTCCGTTATATTCAAATTTAAGTCTAATTGAATATTGGTGTTTTAACACTTAAAAAATTATCCATATAAAAGAATGACACTTGTAATAAACATTGTTTTTAAATGTCAAATTACAAGTGGTGTTTAATTTTTACATGTTTTGAAGTTATAAGAGTTTTTTTATTTTTTATAACGAAATACAATACAAGAAAAATCATAAATACATATATTGTTAAAAGTTCAAATGCTTGCTTGTTCATTTACACTTGAAAATTACTTGAAAAAAAGTCGTCAAAGTTTATAAGAAATTAATACATATTAAATATAATTATTTATATGTTATTTAAAACCTGTATTATAAACTTTAGAATAAACTTTGGATGAGTAACAACAGTTTAATTATAGCCCAATTGATAATAATTATACTGTAATGAATTAATAATTGTTAGATGTAATGGAATAATAGAATGATTGTTTGGTCTATGGATCATAATTATTCGATCTCAATAATAATAACTTGGGGGTGGAAGGATCAAAGGGAGAGGGGAGACAGTAACACCCTAATAACTTAGGTGTATTTATCCGATTAGGTATCAATCTAATGTTGATGGAAATGGTCATACAATATTATGTATACAAAAATCAATTATAATGTAAAACATTATTTTTAAATAAAGTACAACTGGTGTTTAATTTATATATGTCTTGAAATTATAACAAAGTCTTGATTTTTTATAACATTGGAATGAAATATAATATAAGGAAAATCATAAATACACAAGAAAAAAAAATAATGTAAGAAAAATAAAATGGTATTTTAACACATTAATTATTTTTACATTGACTGATATTATTTTTAGTTTTATTTTTTTATAAATATACAAGTGTATGTAAAATGAAATGTAATGTTTGTGAATTAGCATTACCATTTGAAAAGAGGTAAAAGTGTGGGTTTGAATTTTAGGAAGAAAAGGAAATGGAGTTTGTGACTTTATTGACAGTAAGAAATGAAATAACTGGGACCATTCTAAATACCAAGTAAATGTTTACCTAACTTGATTCCAACGGATAACAAATTACATTTAATGTTAGAATTGAAAAAGGGAATCATCAAACAATTTGTCTTTTCAATAACACAAACATCATGCCAATTAGGATAATGCCTAATTGCTTTATACTCAAACAGGTACAATTTAAAGTTTAGGAGATTAATCAACAGATTCACATTTTAACAAATAATTTTTTTTTTTCATGTCATTACTTAAAAGCCATCCATAATGAGAGGAATTTTAAATATAAATGGAGAAAATTTAGAAATTTAAATTACTCAAATATTTATTTAAAAAATAAAATGAAAATTTCTAAAATGAGAAATTAAAAACATGTTTTGCTCTAAAAAGGTTCAGAAAATAAATTAGGCAAAAAAAATTGTTAAAAGAGTAAAGTCAGTCAACTGCATGTTGAGAGAAAAAGTTAATTATATATATATAATTACATACCACGTCAAAATCAAATTCTTATTTTACCTAGCAAATAGTATCGTAATCAATTTAAGTGTCAAATTACTCAATAGTTATTCCTAGTGGCAGTAGGGGCGCAAGGGAACCAATTTTATCATAAATACCAAAAAAACTTGCTGATATTCTTATAATGACGTTGAGACTTATAATCCTATTTAATAAGAATCTTGAATAAATTCATTTTTTTTACTCTTTTTTTAGTTTTATCAGTAAATTTGTTGAAAGAGATGTAAGGGTTTGTATGTATGTTAACGAGCTCAAGGTAAATTTATGTTCCATTATGATTGTAAGGGTGTGATTTGATCCTTATAATCAAAGTGTGTGGAGCAATTAAGTGCAGGAAGCTAATGTTATTTTATATATGTTTATGATTTTGAGTGAATAATTTATTTGCATGACAGTGAATGACTAGTATGACTAAATTGTATAAGTTTGGTTAGAAAATGATCGAAATTATGTTGTGTATGTTCATCTATGTATGAATTGATGTGGTTGTATCTTAAGTAAGCTAAATTGATATGCATAAGATGGTTGATGTTGTATGATGTTTTGTATATAGGATTGATTGAGTTCAATTTATATATTTATGAGTGTGTATAAATCTTTTACTCTGAGTTGATTTGACCTAAAAGAGGGGTGTGCATGTAAATTTTTCGTTGTTGTTCTACCTATCATGAATCACTTAGGTTAAGTTGGTTTATTCAAGGCATCTTGAATTAGTAAGAATGTTATTTTCGAACTAAAAGCATCTAAGAGTGCATAGACTCACCAAGTGACTAATCTGATACACCTATAGAGTTTTTGATTTTATGTTGACTCGGTAGGTGAGCTAAACCTCCACTATGCGAGCGTTAAAAATGTGATTACAAAGAGCAACATAACCTTTCACTCGTTAGAAGAGTTCACTTGACGAGTTAGAGCTCGTTGGGCGATCAAAGCACGTTGGGCGAGCCAGTGCGCGCTGAGTGATCTTGAATTTACAAGCTCCTAAAGCCTAAGTCGTTGAGCGAGTGAATGAGTAATTGAACGAGTAAATGAGTCGTTAAGTGAGAGTGAATTTTGAGAATGGTTTAGAGGCATGGGAGGTTTGATCGTTAAGCGAGTTTTATTTCACTGGACGAATATATATGCATTTTGCTTATAGTGTTTATCTCGTTGGACAGGTCACTTAATCGTTGAGGTAGTAAAAGTTAAAGGAGATTCCTATAGTAAGATTTAGGAAAATGATCTCATTTCTGACAATGTTAAAAATAAATTAATGATTACATGGAAAATTGAGACCTGAGAAATATTAAGCTACACTTATTTAATATAAAAATGTATTATGTGAGAGTTTTAAATAATTCATCAAGAACATATATGCAAAGTTAAATTACATATGAAAATAATATATCTTCTCCTCACATAAAAAAAAAAAAACATTTTCTATATGTAAACCACATAATTAAATGAATCATTTACAAGTTTTGTATTCTCCCTCCTCTCAATGAAGAAGTGAAGAATATAAAACCGAATTTTGTTATCATGAAAAATTAAACAAGTGGAGTGATATGCATATCAGCTCTACAAGCAACCTGTGTCGTGTGTGGAATTTAAGTTCCCAATGACAAAGAGACAAATCTTACCATTTAGAGTATGAAAACTTAGAACAAAATATCCACATCAAGATCATATAATAAATACCTCTCTCACTTTGATTTTGATATGTAGTAGTCAATTTTGCAGTATATAAAAAACAACCCTTAATTTTATCTTTAATGTTTTTGGATGACTTTGGTGTGACTGTGTGAGCTTAACAGAACTTTATTTTTTATTTAAAAATTCATACATTCCATTTTTGGATTAAAATGATTTCATTTATTACCAATAATAATAATAACAGTAATAATTCGGGTTCCATGAATTAAAAATTATTTGATTTAAAAAAAAATAAAAAAAATGCAAGTGGACCGTACACGTGAATCACATCTTGTATCTACCAGAACGCTGGGAAGATGAGGCTATGAAGAAACTACGAGTCAAACCAAACATTTATGATGGGCGACATGATGTCTTTTAGGTAAATTATGGCCAACATCATAAATAATGCTGCAACTTACTCCCAATACACATCACATAAGCGACGTGCTTTTTTATCCAACGTTTCATCATAATCACTTTTTCAAACCATTACTGCCAAGGAATTTTCATTTCCTCCTTTTTTTAAATTTTTATTTTAATATTCTGAATTAAATTTGGTGCACAATAATTCACTGCACGTTTCATACACTTCTTCTTATTTCGTAAACTTTAATATCCTTTTACATTTAGTACAATTTCTTTTACTCAATCGGTTCTATAACTATTACAGTCTTAACTGTGTAAAGAAATTATAAACTTTCTACCATTTTAATGAATAATTATTATTTTTTAACATATATATAAAATACAATACATAGGACCTTTGATGACATATAAACATATCAATATATATAGATAAAATATACCTGAATGTATAACTCTTGTACATATCACATAATATTGTTGTGAATTTTAAATAAGATTTAATATTGTATATTATATCTTTTTAACTATGAGAATAAATCTATTAAGTAATATTTGTTTACAATTGTAGGATGTTAATAAAATTTTGATAATGTCACTATAACATTTATTTAAAACATCTGATTGTATACTTTGTTTATCATAATATATATAACCCACATTGTGTATCATTATAAGATATGTATACATATTTGTCAATAATACTACTACTACTAATAATAATAATAATAATAATAATATTATTATTATTATTATTATTGAATCTATGTAAATCTTAAATACAAATTTAAAAAAATCATTTTATGTATTAAAGAATTCTAATTCATGGTAACTCACGTTATATTAATAGTCACGTGGTTTAAATTGAAAAAAATTAAATTTTTTTGCATGAGTATTTAATGTCTTTTTATGCTGGAAATACTAAAAATAAATGTCTAATTATTATTATGCTTAAACATTTATGAATAACGTCCCTTAAAATCCACATGTTTTAAATTGAAAAATAATCCAAGTTTATTGCATAAGTAGTTAATATCTTTATGTTAGGAAAATACTAAAAGTAAATGTCCAATTATTATGGTTAAATATTTATGAATAATTTGATCCAGACAAAAATTACAATAAAAAGTTTATCTTGGAGAAATTAAAAAATTAACCATGACTTAAAACTGCGTTTGTTTAAACATTTTAAATATCATGTTAATGTTATATTTTTATTTTATAAATGATTGAAATGCATGTTACGATTTTTACTTCTTAATCTACATCTACAGTAATATCATAAATCATGCATGAACAAAAGGTAAAAGATTATTTTGAATAGTATTTGAATATTTTGGTGGAAGTTTGTCAAAACAACACATATACTTTTATTTTATCTTTTCAATGGCTTTCATTTTTTTTTGAATATTTTTTCTATTTGTATAATCGTTTGAAAACCTAGTAAACTCTTTTTAGCGTATGTTTTTTTTTTAATTCATCAGACATGAACCCATTTAACATAAAATAATTTAATATAAATACTTTATTTATTTATTTATATTTATATTTATATAAGCATATAATTTTTATACTTATACGTGTTAAAGTATTTTTTATTTTACCACGACTCCGTTAATATATGTAAGTAAAAAATGTGCTTAGATAAAGACAAAATAAAATAAAGGAAAGAGAATAAAAAGTTTGTATGAAAGCAAAATAGGAAGTCAACCTTTTTGACCCTGCAATCCTGGTGCGCCACAAAAGATACTGCCCAGACTAAATTGTAGTTTTATTAAAAGGGTAAAATAATTCTAAATATTAATAACATGTGTTATTTTTAGATAATACTTTTATTGATATGACATTAATTAAAATATTAATGTTGTATGTTAAAAAAAAAAGTAAAAATTATGAGAATTGAAAAAAAAATGAGTACTTCTAGTCTTCATTCTATACATTGAAAATGGTTTATGGTTTAAGAGTTGAGAACACTTATATTTTATATATACCCTATTATTTTAATACATAAAAACATTTTTTAGGAACAAACCTAAGTTATTAAATTTTAAAGTATATAATAAAATAGATATAATGATTGTTGTTAATAATATTATTTTATGAGATTTAAGATGATGCAATTTAAATATAGGATTTAAGAAATATTAATATTAATGATAATTTTTATCTCTTAAATAATCGAGACTCCTTAAAAGTTAAAGTTTTTAAATTTAATGAATAAAATTACATTGTTAAAAACCTAATACACAATTTTCTCTACTTATTCTCTTTGAAATTTCATTCATACTTTATTTGTTATTTGATTAAAGTATGTAGTTGGAATAATTGCGAAAAACTATACAAATTTTAACAATCAAAACCAATAATAAGACGGTTTTTTTTGGGTTGAAGGTGTAAAATTATGTATGGGATAGTTTAGAATATCTTTAAGATAATGGGAGCTAAAATTTTAGACTATTTGATTTTTTTTTAATGTTTTTTGGTATTTGGGAATTAAAATGGTAAATTTTGAGTTCCTAACTCGTTGGACAAACCTTATATTTTGTTTAGTAAGTTAGATTTTCTTGTTATAAGTCATCTAACAAAATATGATTCTTCTTTATTTTATGAAGTTGATATTTTGATAGTTTATTATAAACATATAAATCTTTATTTTGACTATTGAAATATTTGATTTGAGATTTATAAATAAAAATGTTTCTTTGATTGTTCTAATTTAAGTTTTTCTTTTATGAAGAGTTTTTATACTTAATGGTTAGTATATCGTTATACTCTATTGTGGTATTGAATTAATCTTTATATGAAAATTTGTATTTTGAGAATAATAAATGTGAGATATGAAATGTAAATTATGTCAATGTGATAAAATAATTTTATATATGGTTGGTAGATATGTGTTATGAATATATGAATGAGAAATATAAAAAATGGAAGTGTTTGAAGGAGGTTATATCATGTCAAATGTTACAAGAGGAATGTAATGAAATGTTTTAAGGATATTATTTCAAAATGTGATATGTTTATTTTGTATATTATGATTTGGTGGTATATATTCTTCTTAAGGAGGAGGGGTATGGTATGATGATATGAAATTATTATGGACACTCGTGAAACTATTCTTAATTTTATTAGATTCAAAATTCACATAAAGGATAAGATCTAAATTATTAAGATCGAAGGAGGTTCCTATAACTATTTAAGGATACTGAAGATATTTTTCTATTAAGTTATAGAAAACTAACATTGTCAAAAAAATGTTTAGGGACTCGGTATATTTGGTGTTTTATAATAAGTGTACAACTTTTATTGTCAAAGTAATTACATCAATTTAAATATTGAGTGAGTTTAAGTGGTTGAGCCGAAGAATCTTTATATGTTTGTAACTTTTGAAATGAATGTAATATATATATATATATATATATATATGTATGTACATGTGTACATATGTACATATACATGTACATATGTACATCTACATGTAAATGTACACATCTACGTGTACACATTTACATATATAATTGGTTTATGATGAACCACTTTTGTATACTGTGAGATTCATCTTATCTACACAGTATAATGGTACGATGCATTTCAACTTCTCATTCTTATCATGAAACCGCTCTGATTTTGAATTGGACTGGATACGATTCCTCTCCTCCCCTTACCACCTCCGGTCTAGTCCTTGTTAGAGCTAAGTGAAAAAATAGATTATGACAATTTTGTTTAAACATATTTATTTTAAAACCAAACATAATATTTTAAAAAATTAAATTCCTCTTCAAAAATAAATTGCACATTGAAAAAGTAAGCATCAATTAACACATTCATTTATCTAGTTATTGTCTCAATTAATTCTTACTTAAAATAAAAAAAAATTAATATGATTGGAAGTTACGATTAAATAGAATAATATATTTGCATTTTATAATAAACAATAAATTTTGAATAATAGAAACAAGAATAAGAAATATTTCTTAAATGATAATCACTGAGCATGTTATTATAATTAGAAAGTTAATGAATAATATAATAATATTTTGATCTATGTGTAGGCTAAAAGAAGAATAGGAGTTGGTCCATTTAGATCATGTTTTTAGCGTTGAACATAATAGCGAAGTAGGGCCCACCACAATGAGTGGCGTTTCCTCGGTAACAACTAACCACGTGCTGTTCGAGAAACGCAGAATCGGACAGACGTAAGAGTCGCTTTTGTCCATTCATTCACAATCTTCATGGATTATTAGCAATCAAATTTAAACACTTATTAGTAATTAATTAATAAGAATAATTTATATCAACCAAACCATAAAAAAAATAATAGTTTAATGCGTAGTCATGAAAGGTAAAAGCGAAAAGGCAAAAAATTTATTTCTTTTCCATTTGAGAAAAAAAATAAAATAAAAAGAGGAGAGAAGAAAGAAGGAGGAAAGAAACAAGTCCCCTTACATCTGCACCAAGTCCATATTTCAACTCCAATTCCGTGTGCCTACTCACTATATCAGACCGACCAGGCCTAAATCTCAATTCCCAATTCCTCCGTTTAGGGTTTCTCTCTCGAAGTCCGCTCGCTCCAATTCATGTTTTCATATTCTTGATTGATTCGCTTCTCGTCGATTCTCTCTTTGATTCGATTCGTCTATGGAACTGCAGCTACAGCCAAAGGCGGTACCCGCGGTTGAGGTTCATGGTGGGGATTTGGAGAAGTCATATGTCACGGAGGTTCGCAACGTTGACATGGCTGAGGCAAACGAAGGTTGTTGCGTCACTGTTTTGAAGCGAAAGCGTGGTCGTCCGGCCAAGGGAGACCGTGTTCTCAAAACCACGGCACCGCCGACGAAGCATAGCAGGGACGAAGAGGATGTTTGCTTCATATGCTTCGATGGTGGAAGCCTCGTTCTCTGCGATCGCCGGTGAGTCGTCACCGCTTCTTCCTGTTTGTGATTGATTTCTCGATTTTGCGATAATTGATATTCACTCTGAAAATTCAGCTTCAGTTTGGGTTTAATACTGAGTTAGGGGTTTTTACTCGGTTGTAATAATTGGAGGATTCATGCTATCTCACTCTCTCTCTCTCTTTCTCTCTCTCCTTCTCTTCCCCAGGGGATGCCCTAAGGCGTATCATCCCTCGTGTATTAAGCGGGACGAGGCGTTTTTTCGCTCAAAGGCCAAATGGAATTGCGGTATTTAGCTCTAAGACTTTATTCATTCTTTTCGTGCATGTGTGTGTTGTTTTGCTTCAGTACCTTACCTGGCATGCAAGCGGATACCTGTATGCTGCTGAAACTGGATAAATAATATCTATGGTTGGTTGTACATGTATATATTGTGTTTTCCATGTTTAGTAATTAATGTAACCTGGGGAGTTTTAATTAAAATTTAGAGTGGCAGAATCTTGTGCATTTTTATCGTATGAGATAGGGATATCTCAATTAATTCAAACTTTTGAAACTGAAAGTTTACTAACTTTTGTTTCCGTTTCATGCTTAAATGCGATCTGATTGTTGTAAATGAATGAAATCTAAATTTCAACTATTGATAATTAAATAATAGTTACAGGGTTGGTTTATTGGTGACACAATTGTGTCAGGGGAACGTTACTTTGGAGGAGAAAATGCATGTACAAGTGACATTGGCAACTCCTCCATAGATGGCTTAATGTAGTAGCATATATATTTCCTGTGCATGTCTCTTATTTTTCTGTATTTTTGTTTGGAAGGTTTGGATAAATTTCCTTGATTATAGAGAACCAGCTCAATGTTATCCAATGATATATCTACTTATTATCACTTTTAAAAGAGTTTCACAATTATTATATTTTCCAATTAGTGCACTTTCAGTTATCCTTTTTGAGAAGTCAATCCTCTTTATTTGTTTTGGGTTTTAATATTTTAGCATATATTAATTGTCTCTTAGCCTGTATTAAATTCTTTCTTATAATAAACATTCGTTTTTTCCACTGCTTAGGTTGGCATATATGTAGCATTTGTGGGAAGGGGTCACATTATAAGTGCTATACTTGTACATATTCTTTGTGCAAGGGGTGTACAAAAAGGGCAGATTTTGTCTCTGTCAGAGAAAATAAAGGTTTATGTGGAATGTGCAAGAGGACTATAATACTAGTAGAGAATTGTGCTCAGGGAGATAAGGTACTGGTGGTATGTTAATCTTTCATAATATATGCATTCACAACCCCTCCTCTGAGTCAGGGATGGGGAAGCAGTTTGGTTAAGCTACGTGTTGTTATAGTTTTTTTGTTCCTTGTGTTATTTTTATAGTGTGAAGTGGATTTTGATGACAAGAGCAGCTGGGAGTATCTTTTCAAGGTGTATTGGACATATTTGAAGGAGAAGCTATCTTTGACCATTGATGAGATCCTTGAAGCTAAAAATCCATGTAAAGGTACTTCTTCCAGAATGTTCCGTAAGTTTTAAGGTTCAAACTTGCATGAATTTTATCATTTTAGGTTAACATAGAAATAGAATGAATCACTTAATTAATTGAAAAGCAAGACTATTAGACGTGATGAAATGGCATAAATGGAATGGTTTCCCAAAAAATAATAAATGCAGTACGGCAAACTTGCTCACTACCTGTGAGCCAACTGTGAATATATGTATAATACAGAACCAAATTAACCCCAATAAAACTGAAGATAATGATATCACTAATGCAGGTGTTGCGAGATTAGAAGTATCTGGTGTCGCAGCAGGTGTTTCATCATTACTACTCTCTCCAAAGATGGAGCTGCCAATTGGCAATATTGCGAATGATAAACTGTGGCATTATCAGGATCCAACCGGGAAGGTTCAAGGACCTTTCTCTTTAGTGCAGCTTTATAAGTGGAACGTGAGCGGATATTTTCCTGCAGATCTCAGAATATGGAGGATAGATGAGACACAAGATAATGCTGCGTTATTAATTCATGTGCTTAGTGGGAAGTGCTCAAAACTTGTGTCATTGACACACGACAGTCAGAAGCTGTCTTTGGAGACCAATAGTACATTGGAAAATAAAGAAAGTAGTCAGGATGGTGGTGTTGAGCACAATGTGACAACAAATGGAAATTCTGCGAACCACCAAATTGTTGACCAGTGTGGGGAGCAAAAATTGGTTGATACCTGTACACAATCCAATGGTAAAGATGAGTCTGTTAAGAGCAATGGTTGGCACTCTCAGTCTCCGGGTTGGACTATACAAGCAGATGGGAATAATAATGAGGGGCAAAGTGGAAATTCTGAAAGGAGAGAGGATTCGCCCAAATGTGAGGACGGTCCTCACTTACACCCTTCACTACCTTCAACTGCATTTTGTGAAAAACTCGTAGAGAATCCTTCTGATAAATTAGAGGAAGTTCATAAGATGGAGGTGAAGTCTGAAGATAATGGAAATTTTGACTTGAACAGAATTTTTGATGGTCAAAGTAATAGTGGACAAAATTATCAGAAGCAATCAGACAGTGAGGATAATTCTGGGCAATCTTCTGGTCAGAACTGGAGTTGCCCTAGTGTAACTAATCCAGTTTGTAACCTATCTACATGGCTTTCAATCTTTGGCGAACCAAATGATTTGGACGAGTCAGTTTCAGATCTGTTGGCTGAAGTGGAGGCAATGGAGTCACTTGGTGGTGGCCTGGAATCTCCCACTTCAATCATGAAATGTGGTGAGGAGCTGACTGACGGTTCTATAACTGATTGTCTAAGTTTTGCAGATGGGCTTAGCCCAATGCTTGATGCAGCAGGTAAAGGTGATGCACTGAGTTCCTCAGGTGATTTACACTTTCCATCTCAAACCACAACACCAGATGAACCAATTAAGCAAACCGACGTGTGCCATCAACATCAAAAGATATTTGGGGAGCATACATTGAACAGTTCAGAAGTTGAGGTGTGTTTTAGGCGAAGAAATTATTTTTATAGTCTCATTTTTTTTAACATATTGGTTTAGAAGGGTTACTTTTGGTCGACTAGGAAGTTAAATTTAACCTATTATTTTTATGCAGTCTACTTTCTCTAAAATTAGCTGGAATCCACACATTCAATTTTCCTGGGATCCTCCTAACTGTAAGTTTTTTCTCCACTCTCTCAGCTTTGCAGAACTATTTTAACTAGTTTGTTATCATATTTCGTATGAATTGAATACTTTGCTAGCCATTCATTATTCACTGAATTTTGACATTTTGCTAAAATGGTTATTTGGATTTGCAGGTTGACATTACAGATTATGTTGAAGGCCATTTTTCTTATCTTTAGGCTACACAGATCTTAGAAACAACTTAAATTGGATACATATTATCATGTTCATAACAGCATTCTTTGCAAACATAACCTCTCGCCTTCGTTGTTTGCTTGTTGATGAAGAAAGAGCGTTAGGGTTCTTGTTAGTCTTGTCTATTCTGCTATGTAATCTCATTGAATTTTAAATGTGAAGAACTTTCTTAGGTTTCATTCTCGTACAGATTGGTATTTGCCTTTCCTTCAAAATTGAAAAGAAATTAATAATTAACAGCTTAGATACTGTTTATCAAAATCCTTACATTGGACTCTTCTATGACTAATGCATTGTACCTTTTGGATATTATCCAGCCTGTAAGTGACATGAACAACCATTACCTTTAGTGCACAGATTAGATCAGGAAACTCGGAATCAAGTTGCTTATACATATGTCGAAAAGCTGGGTTCAACATTGTTAGTATTAGGCTGCCAATTCCGAATTATGAAGAATTTAACATTAATTGTGATTGCAATAACTCTTGTTATAGTCTTCAAATAAATTTGCTTGTATGCCCAAAAGCTTGGCTGTTTTGAGAAAAAAATTCAGACTTGGTCATTTGTTCGTGATTGTGTTGAATATAAATGTTTTTTTTAATGGATGATTATTGGTTTCCAAATTACATTGTTATACGAAAAATTAAAAAAAAGGAAGAAAAAAAAATCTACTATACATATTTACTTATACATAACTGCTAAGGCTATTTTTTTAAGTGGTACAAATTTCCATTAACATACGTATGTTGGTATTCATTAATATGCAGTAATCACTCCAACAATTACAAAACTCAATTAGTTTTGCATTCATTAAATGTATGGGAACATGCATGCAATAAATACATAATCATATTTGATTGAACAATTTGATAAGCATTTGTATAAGCATCAATTTGATGATCAACAATGAGACACACTTTTGGTCGATCTTTTCTCTCTCTTTATGCTTTCCAGATTTTTACTTTACACGCTAAAAATATTTTTATGATTGTCTTTTTCCTGTTTTTTGTGATTTTTCTAACCACAGTTTGTTTGTTATAGAACCTTCTTTTTCTTATATTGACATCTGTATTTTCTTCTTTTATTAGATCACATAAGAGTCTGCGTATAAGTCATAATTAAGAATATTTAATAAAAAAAATATTTTTTGACACATTTAAACATTCGACACTGTTTCCATTTACTTTTTATCTTTTTTAAAAAAAAATTATAAAACTTTATACTTTTATAACTATTTTACTTTTGTACTTTTTCTAATAAGCTAATAATACAATTAATGATTGAACATGTATAATACAATTATATATCTTCCCAAAGATTGACCATTAATGATAGAATAATTCCCGATGTAATTCTTTGGTAAAATATCTAATATTGTGAAAACATCTTTAAAAAATCATAAAAAAAATTCATGACTTCAATAACAATACGTTAAAGAAACTAACTTTTTCTTAAAATAAATGTTTATATCACAAAAGTGTATGACATAATGGATAATTAAAAAGAGAAATTAAATAAATAACATTCTCATCTTAAGTTGTTATTGAGAAAACATGCCAAGGTCAATCATTACATTTAAATTATTATATGCTTTGAAACCAATAATTTTTGTTATTATAAAATACATTGGAAGGTTAAAGGTATAACAGATTTAGTGACTTTTTTTAGAAGTCATGTAACTTTAGTTAATTTTATTTACTTTACTTTATTTCTTTTTTTATATAATTTTTTTGGAAAGTTTAAGTTAATCATTCAACATGTGAAAATTAATTAAAATTATGATATCTTTTTTTTTTATTAAAAAAGAAAATATATTTAAACTTCTTTTGTTCTGAACTCATAATTAATGAGACTATTAAATATATACCAGAATAACTAATTACAAATAAAAATGTTACAGTTGTAGTTTTTGAAATTATACATGATTTTTATTTTGTTAATGTTTGTAATAACTTATTTTATAAATATATGTAATGTGGTATACTAAAAAGAAAGTGTAATATATAAAAAGTGTCAATGAAATGTTTTTAAATAATTAAAATTGTCGCATAGGAGTAGAACAAGGAAAGACAACAAATAAAATTTAAAGAAGCTTTAAATAGTGTTAATCAATTTAATTAATATTTTTTTATCCAAATAATAAAAAAAACATACAATTGAAGCAACTTTCATAGAAGAATAAAAAAGAAGTATGTTTGAGATTGATATAAGCATTATTGGATGCATAAGATCAACAATATTAAACTCAATCTAATACTCTAACAAATCTCTGAAAGGCCAATAAAGATTTAAAGTAGATCATGATTACATGTATCACTCTCAAAGAACACGTCCTATTTATAAAACCATAATTCTATATACACTAAAAAAATAATTTGAATCATAATTTCATTGTAATGAAGATTGATGTTCAGTCTTAACTCTATAGAATTTTTGTTTATCTAATAATTGATTTGAAAATGTGTTTTCTTTTGAAACTTTTTTTTTTAAGAAATCTAAAAGAAGGATAAAAAGTACCATTTGTCTCAAAAAGGCTTTTGTTTTTATGAAAATTTTTAAAAGAGAATCCTCTTCCTACCTTTTTCAAGGTGTGCTCCCAATAAAGTTTGACAAAATTAATAGATATTTTTTTTTTACTATTCATTATATTTCCGTTTTCAATTATATGTATATATAAAATGCAATTTTCATTTCTCACTCTTTTTCACATGCATGCAAATTTTTTCTCTTTCTAAGTTTTTCTTCTTCTATTTTCTCTCTTTTTCTAATATTCTATTTTATTCTTCATCTTTTCAGAATTAAATCTTTTTTTTTCAATTGTCTTTTTTACTCTGAAAATAATCTGATTCTTCTTTTACCTGGATTTGATATCTATCAATATTATATATATCAATATATATATATATATATATATATATATATATATATATATATATTTAAATATTTAACTCTTTCTTAGTTTTTTCTTAAAATGTAAGTCATTTATAGGTAAGGGAATCTCTCCTCAATGAATAATAGATTTTGATTTAAATTTTAGAGTTTGAAAATCTAAATAGTTAGATTAGAGGTTTAGAAAAGTTTATAAGATTCTAAATTTTGGCTTATGAGAGTTGCATAGTATAGCTAAAACTTATTGAATGAGAATGTTGATATATTACATTTGATAGTTGCATATTTTTATAATAATACTTCATTTCATAAAATGACATTTTGAACTATGTATGGCCAAATTGTATAAGACTATTGATAACGGTTGAAAAACTGTTATTTTCATGCTTAATTTTGATATTAAATCACATCCTTTATGACTTAGAATGAGCTTCAAATCAAGCAAAACACTTAGTTGAGTCATAAGAGAGTCAAAAGTTGGTTCTAGAGATATTATGCTTGTTTTTACATTGTTTTGTAGGGTTTTAAGGTGAATTGAAGATGGAAGTGAAGTAAATGAGACTTAGACCCATGAAAAAAAGAGAAAAATGATGAAAAGAAGGATCAAGTATGCCGCTGAGTGCTAGAATGGACCGCTGAGCACTCAGAGCGATTTGAGGGAAACCGCTCAGCGGCAAAACTGACCGCTGAGCGGTCAGAGCGGCTTGAGGCAAACCGCTGAGCGACCAACTTTGGTGCCCAGGCGGTTGTCAGTTTTTATACTGCAGATTCTGTAATCTTTCTATTATCTTTTTGGTTTATATATAGCCCTAGTGCGACTTGAAACCCTATTCTTTGGCAGAGGGAGACGTCCAGACCTACCTTACTCTCCTTGGAGAAGATTTCTTGGATGCTTAGACTCCTTTTTATTCAATCTAGGGTTTGCTTTTCCATTCTTTTCATTATATTCATCTAGTTTCACCATGACATGGTGAACTAAACCCTTTGTTGTTGGGGAACAATGTAATCTTTTGAAACTCTCATTTATTTAAATTCTTATTTATTCCATATGCTTGTCATATACTTGTTTATCAATTGTTGGGTTCTCATCTATGCTTAATGCTTTTATTGTTTAACTCATTTAGTAAAAGTTGTTTGTCTTTATTGATACGGGAACGTACGGTAATGTCATGAACTGGTGGGAAATTCCTTGATTATGCTAATACAAACCTAGGGATAGAGGTAGGACGATCAATTGTATTTTGCTTTCGTTTGCCATGCATTATTAGTTACTAGGGGAGGCTAGGGATAACAAGCCGGTAATTAATAATAGGCTCTTTTTGCCAAGGAATTGGGTTAAGGGTAGACCAAGAAAGTTTGCATACAATTAGATAAACAAGTGAATTAAATAAGAAGAGTAGATAGATGAGAGTGGATAAGATGAAATTGTAAACCCCAACAACTCCATTCATTCATAGTTTTTCCTTGCCAATTGAATCAATTGCATTTGCATGTTTAGTTTTTGTTCTTTGCATTCTAAACTTAACTTTAATTCTTTTCTCAAGTCTTAAGCAATTAGTTTACATGAAAGATTAGGCCTTCGAGTCCTTTGGGAGAACGATATTGGTTTTACCAATTATATTACTTGATAACGATCTGGTACACTTGCCAGAGTTTTAACAACTATTATTTATGAACTCTATGAGGAAATAATTGGTGTTGAATTAACTTTTTTGAGAAATTAAAGTTTGATGAGGTTAACTAATGCATGATGTCATGAGACAAATTTATTTTGAATGTATTTGTTATACTTGAATGATCAATATTGATTGGAATGACATGAATGTGAGAGTAATAGTAACAATACTAAAAAAATTGTGTTGGCTTGGGGTGAGGAAAGGTCAAGATGGATTTCAGGATGAAGTTTTGTTTGTATTTACGTATTTGTTTGATGGAGTGATTTTTGAATATTTCCTCAACTGCAATGATTTGAGAGTATTATGTGTGAAAAAATATTTTTACCTTCAACTTTGTTTTGTTTATGTGCATGTTGCTCTTTCAGCTAGGTAAAGATCCCCACACGAGCCACAAGTCATGAGCCATGACTTTTAGTTTTGGTTGGAGATGAAAGAAGGAGTGTTTTACAAAAGGAAATTGATTCCTATACAAATTGGAATGAATTCCATTGTCAATGCAAAGGAGTTGAAATTGGTTCCATTGAGGTTGTAATCGATTCCGTGGATATGAGGAAATAGTTGAAATCGAGTTCCAACATGATTGGTATTGGATAAGCTATGTGTGTAATCGATTTTACATTATGTTTGTTTGTTGCAGATTGCAATAATGTTATATTAAAGTTCAAGTATCAATATAAGGGAAACACAAGAAAACAGAAACATTGAGAAGTCAGTCAAGGATTTCAATAGGCTCTGTCAGACGTCATTGAGCTTGGGAAAAATGTTGTGAAGCTAGCCTAAATGTGGTTATGGAGACTTGGTGGTTTGTGGTGGTGAAGTGTCGGTGGTTGTGAAAACTCCTCTTATTGACACGTTATGGGAAAATGTAATTGCCCGAGCTTGGCCAACATTTCTTGAGCTCAACAAGGGTGTCGATAAGCTCGATCAAACATCATTAAGCTCGACAAAGACACTGTGGAGCTCAAATAAACATGGTTATGGAGACTTAGTGGTTATGGTGGGAAAGTTTCAATGACTATGAAACCTCTTTTTATGGACATGTTAAGGGAAAACAAGAAAACGGAAACTCCGAGAAGTCAGTTACCACATTTCCGGGTTGTTTTGTTAAGCTCGACCACCATTTATTAAGTTCAGTAAGGATTTCAATAAGCTCTGCCGGACGTCATTGATCTCGGGAAAAGTGTCGTGAAGCTAGCCTAAATGTGGGTATGGAGACTTGGTGGTTTGTGGTGGTGAAGTGTCAGTGGTTGTGAAAAATCCTCTTATTGACACGTTATGGGAAAATGTAATTGCCTGAGCTTGGCCAACATTTCTTGAGCTCAACAAGGATGTCGATAAGCTCGATCAAACATCATTAAGCTTGACAAAGACACCGTGGAGCTCAACTAAACATGGTTATGAAGACTTAGTGGTTATGGTGGGAAAGTTTCAATGACTATGAAACCTCTTTTTATGGACATGTTAAGGGAAAACAAGAAAACAGAAACACCGAGAAGTCAGTTACCACATTTCCGGGTTGTTTTGTTAAGCTCGACCACCGTTTATTAAGTTCAGTAAGGATTTCAATAAGCTCTGCCAGACGTCATTGAGCTCGGGAAAAGTGTTGTGAAGCTAGACTAAATGTGGTTATGGAGACTTGGTGGTTTGTGGTGGTGAAGTGTCGGTGGTTGTGAAAACTCCTCTTATTGACACGTTATGGAAAAATGTAATTGCCCGAGCTTGGCCAACATTTATTGAGCTTAACAAGGATGTCGATAAGCTTGATCAAACATCATTGAGCTCGACAAAGACATTGTGGAGCTCAACTAAACATGGTTATGGAAACTTAGTAGTTATGGTGGGAAAGTTTCGATGACTATGAAAACTCCTTATATGGACACGTTATGGGAAAATGCAATTGTCCTTAGCTGTTGGACTATCATAACTTTGATATTCATGATTTTGATTTAATCAGTTCAATGAGATTGAATCAAATGTATTACAATCGAATACTAGACATGGACAGAAAAGGATGTTAGAATGAAGTTGATTGTTGAGAATTTTGATTTAATCACTTCCAAATCTCTTTGGAAAAAATAAATATACACTTTACTCTTAAATTCATCTCCCATAATCTTTCTTAAATCCATTTTTAAAGTGAACACATTCTTAAAGATAACATTTATTTTTTGTTATTTTCATTAACACAAAAGTGAAGTTGAGAGTTTGGATTGAAATGTACTGTATTTTTTTCTTATTGCCTAAGTGAGAATTGTCTAATTCAAGTGAGAAATGTTTTGGGCATGACAAAAGATAACGTAGTATTACCAAACAAAAAGTACTTCTTTTACTAAAGTACATATTTTCACTTAAATGAAATATTTAACTTATATATTCAGTGTATAATTGAATTTTCTTAAGAATATAAAATGTAGATGATTATGAGAATGTTTATGAATAATATGTTTGTATGAAATGTGTGGAGTAAAAATCATAACTTTGAAATGATATATAAATTATTTAAATATATGTATTAAGTAATATATCTTATATTGAGATATCAAGATATTATCGAGTGTTTAAAATCTATGAGAAAAGGGAGTTTATAAAAGTCTAAAATACGAGTGTCTTAAACTTACTTAATTGACCAAGATCAAGATCTACTACATGTTGGAAGTCCCACATGTTGGAAGTCCCACATCGACTGGAGATAAGACCAATTTATAATATATAAGTGAGGTGTAGACCTCACCTTACAAGCCGATTTTGTGGAGTTGATTTGTTTTTTTAGTTGACATCTTTAATTTAATATTTTAGAATGTCTTTTATTCTTATAATATTTATTAAATTAATCTCTAACCTTTTAATTTAATTAAGTAGTTTTTATTTTTATTATCTTTTCAGATTTTTAACTATAATACCAATCATCACTATTTAAATATGTCATTTTTATCATAAGTATGGTTGAAAGTATTTAAAAGATTTTGCACATCAGAACATATAATATGAATAAATTATTATAATTAAAATTAAACAAAATTATTAAAATAGAAGATTTAGAAATCAAAATTACAAGATTCTAAAAACCAAAAAAATTACAAGAGAAATGAATGCAGGGAGGGAAGCAGACAGAAATGAGAGAAATCCTAAAGCAACCAAATCGAAGCGCGTGAGAAATAGGAAAAGTCCCTTGTTCACGCGCCGGTCAACGGAGTAGAGGATCAAAATCAGAATTTGGCGTGATTGAAACGACGACCTGGAGTGCATTTGGGAATAATGGCGACAACGTCGTATCTGACGCCGACGCAGAGGTACGCGGCGGGAGCATTGTTCGGGTTGGCGCTGAACCAGGCCCATTTTCACCAGACCCACCCGTTGGGCCTATCAACCGATGACTTCCCTTCTGGCTCTGATTGTACTCCCTCCAAGCTCGAAGTTTCCGACGATCCCAACCTTTGGGTCCATGAAAATCACGCATTACTTCGCCCTGTTTTCAAGTATCTCCTCTCCAAAGCATAACTAATCGTGCTTGTTTCTACTGCATTTACTCATGCCTATGTTCTACTTCGTTTCATCCTATTATTGTGGCATGATATTTCAGTGTTATTGATGAATGTGTGTTGAGTTTGAGCAGGTACCTAGATATTGATCCCGCTGCATGGTCTGGACTCGAGGAAACTGCTGTCTCTTCTTCAGTTTCACGTCACGTCGGACCCGTACGTCATTCTACTTTTTCTTTACAGTGTATTTAGATTCTAGTTTCTAAAATCTAACTTTCAATCATATTTTGTAAACTCAGTTTCAAGCCAAAATTAAGATGATGCTTAGTTTAGAATTGTGTGTAACTGAAAACTAAGTGCATGTCTGGGTTAAAATTTGCAGACTAGTATTTTCGTTATGAGTATCGAGTTTGCAAAAATAATCCTCGTCTTGCTTTTGTGGAAATTTGGTTTCTGACAAATTATATGGGTGGGATATAGGAATGTGCTTTTATTGGTTAACGTGTCATGAAATTTACTCCCCAAATTGATTTTGGCACACCCCAAACAAGAATCCAAACGTGGCCTTAATTAGGGATATTTTCAGTTTTATTATTTGAACACAAGTTGGGGACTTCCTAACTAAAAACCAGATATGGCCTTATACAGTAATAATGAATATGTGGGGATATAAGGTTGACTTGGTCGAATAAAGTGGAATGAAAAAAGGCATAGGTGGTGAGTTGAGTCTTCCTGCTAACATTAAGAAACGAACATTTGCCACTTTAAAAATCAATAATGATGCATCGGTGGTATTGATTTTCAATGTTTTGTTGCTTCCGGTATGTTCCCATATTCAAAAAGTGGATTACCATATTCAACGAAAAATTTCCATTGCTTTCCAGATGTAGTTTTCTTTTTTTTGGGTGGGGTAGGGAGCTAAACAGTGCAACAAACATTGGATAATATAATTTACAAAACTATGTGTGGCAAGTTACAGACTTCACTTTCCTTGTCTAGTTTTGCTTTCTCTGATAGCTGCCACGTTATATTTTTGTTTCTAAAGTTTGATGCTGTATGGCATAACTCTTTTTGTCATCATTTTTTCGGTATTAGTATAGTTTTTCAATAATTTGCTTTTCCCCAAATACACCACTTAAGTATAATGTGTGTGAACTTCACAGTTATTGAGACTATTATCAGAAGAATCTGGTGATGATTATTCCGAAAGGTCAGATAAAGAACTTGCTTTGTCCGGAGCTGTTGATGCCATGGTACTTAGCATGGAAAGTAATTCAGAGTCTCTCAGGTCTAGAAGGGAGAAGCTACGTGAATACGAACATCAATGTCGTGAAAAGTTTTTAACTTCTGATGTTGAACCAAATTCTGAGAAGATACATTTGCAATTAGACACCAAGGAAGAGACCGGTACTCCTTTCCATGATTGTGAAGAACCACATCAGGGATCTATTCATAGTAATATTGATGAGAGTCGAATTGAAGTGGTAATGATGCTTAGCTATCCAAGGAAAGTGGCAGTGCTTTACGAACTTCTCTGTGCTTGTCTATCAGATTTAGGTGAAAATAACAAGAAACATGGCCGCAGGAGAAAGGGCTATGATGCTCGACATCGTGTCACTCTGCGCCTGTTGGCAACTTGGCTCGATATCAAGTGGTCAAAAATGGTTGGTGAATGAGTCATTTAATTAGAAATTAACATGTGATTGCAAAACAGCTTTTGATAAATTTAGGTGTTCATGAGATATAAGTATTAGTTTTTTTAACTGTTTGTAGTACTATGAAAGACATGGTAAGAACTAATCTTCACCTTGGTGAACTTTGCCTATACATTTTCCCTTGATACTAAGTTACTCATTCAGCCTACTCCATATGGCGATGTACTATATAAGCTTTGCATAAATTATCCCTTGTTAAAAAGATTCATTACTATTGTTTCCATATTTTCTAGTGATAAAGATGAATCTTCACTTTTCAGGAGGCCATTGAGACAATAGTTGCCAGTTCTGCAATGGCTTTCATTAAAGAGCAAGAGTCAAGTAAAGAAGGAACTCAATCAAAAGAAAACAAGGGGGATAAATGGAAGAAGGGTTGTATCATTGGTGCCGCTGCCCTAACTGGCGGAACTTTGATGGCTATTACTGGGGGTATGAGTGGCTTGACATCTTTTGTGTTTTGGAATAGACAAAAACGAATTGAATAAATTTCCTTGTTGATTTGATTGTTTTTGTTTTTACCCATTAAACAGGATTAGCTGCCCCAGCTATTGCTGCTGGACTTGGGGCTTTGGCTCCAACTTTGGGTACTCTGGTCCCTGTAATTGGAGCAAGTGGATTTGCTGCAGCTGCTACTGCTGCTGGACATGTTGCTGGTTCTGTCGCTGTTGCTGCATCATTTGGAGGTATATATTTCCTTATATGTGATTGGATTTTACTGTAATATTCTCATTATGTGTTATGTCTTCAATTTATATAGAAATAGTCTTTTGTGAATTTCCAGTGTAATCTAAGCATACTATCGGACTGCCAACTTCAAAGTCAGTATCATACTTTTATGCGTCTTAGTGGTGTGATATCTTCAATTGCTACATTACTGTTCACCTTGTATTTTTGTTACTTCAATTTATTGATTAGAAGGTTTATAATTGCTTTATGGTGTCAATTAGATAATGCAATCAATACGCCTTGTAGAAAAAGGCTTGGTTGTTTATAGTAATCGTTCAGTGAAATATGTTACAGCAGTTGCCTTTCTGAGAGGAGTTATAGAGGTTATATGGGACTTTTTATTTACTTTTAAATAGTCTGGAGGAGGAGTCTATTATACCCTTCAATACTGCCACTAAACTATTTATCTTGAAGATCGTATGTGAATATTTGGTAGTGTTGAAGTAGAATCAATTTTGAAAAAATTAGAGACAAATTGTTTGATAATATGTAATTTTCGTTGGAAAATGACAATCGATTCCTAATGTAAAACAAATAAAGTCTATTTTTGGCCATTAATTTACAATATTCGTATTCAAATTGGTGTACATGTTATTGGGATGTATTTATGATGTATAGGACAAATAAACAGCTCTCTCCATTTGTTTTTCTTTTTTTGTGTGTTACTGTTGACGATGCTCCTTTTATAAATGATGAAATTATTTTATGTACCATTTTCTTTTACTAGCTGCTGGAGCAGGACTCTCTGGAACCAAAATGGCTAGGAGAGTTGGGGGTGTTGATGAGTTTGAATTCAAAGTCATTGGAGAAAATCATAACCAAGGTGTAAGTTTATACTCATTTCATATTCCTACTTTCTGGTGGCGACTGTTTCTTTATTGAGTTATGATTTGTGTGCAGAGGAGAGCAGATCCAAACATTAAACTTTCTAAAATTATCTAGCACTACTTTTCATCTTAGTTTATTGATTTTATTTGGCTTCTGCTCGCAGCTGCTTGGGGTTGAGATCATGATCTCTGGATTTGTCTTTGAGGATGAAGATTTTATAAGGCCTTGGGAGGGAATGAATGACAACTTGGAGAGGTACACATAATTACCATTTTCCCCTTCCTAAATGATTTGGTTAATCATTATTTGGGAAAAGTAGTTAATACACTTGTGAATATTATTGTTGCCTATGATTTTCCCTTAACCTAGGGCAACATGTTGGTGCAAAATTACAGTATTAGATTTAATGACTTAATTTTCTGCAATTTATCTTCATTTTAAAAACTGCAATATTTAGCATGTTTTTGTTCAAGTTATTTTGGCAAAATAACCACATCATTACTAGCTTCCTTGATAATTTTGAAAAGTTGGTGACTATTTCTCTATTAGCATTTTACAAGGGACATAAATGACTTTGCTAAACAAATGACATTTCATATGGCCTGGTCAAAAGTTAGGTATGCTCTACAGTGGGAGTCCAAGAATCTATATGCCCTGAGCACTGCAATTCGGGATTGGCTTACTTCAAGTAATTGGTTTGGGTTCCAGGCTGCTGATACTTTTGTGTAGTATATGAGTAATGTGTATATGTTTGGTGCCGATATTGCCGTGCTGTGCTTTGCTTTAGGAATTGCAGCAGCACTGATGAAGCGAGGGGCAATGTTGACGGTCTTGCATAGTCTTTTAACTGCATTAGCTTGGCCGGTTACATTTCTTGCAGCAACTGAATTCATAGACAGCACATGGACAATTGCTATTGACAGGTTACTTTCTCTGTTGATAGTGTATATAGAACTTTTGCTCAGTAAAAGGAAAAACATCTAATTTCTGTTCATTAATGGTGTTTGAATTGTTTTTGTTGGATTGCACCTAGTGATGCAATTGCTTGTCAATGGGTAATGACGGTAGTGATTCATTAAATTGAAAAACTGTCATGGAAGTTGACAACATTCTCATCATCATACTCTGACAAAACCAAGTAGTTGATAAAGTGGGATGTTGAGTTCATTTGGCAATGCAAGGATGTTTTCTGTTTGCCACCGTGTTTTTAACAAGAGGCTCAGCAAGGAGTGATGTTTCAAATTTTTGTCATCGAAATAAAAATTGTTAGACAATTTCCGGTCTGAGTTTGCAATTATCATGCTTATATCACTTTTCAGATCTGATAAGGCAGGGAAGTTGCTTGCCGAAGTATTATTGGGAGGACTGCAGGGAAATAGGTATTTTCTTATTTCTAAGTTTCTTTTGAAAATTTAGCTCCTTCAAAATAGTGATATATGAGATATTTTTAATCTATGAATTTCAGGCCTGTTACACTTGTAGGTTACTCGCTGGGGGCAAGAGTTATTTTCAAATGTCTGGAGTGTTTGGCTGAAACAAAAAACAGTGGTATGTATTCCCACATATTTTATATTCGATTGGATGTGATACATTATTGCTCCTTTTTGGTATTTTTTAATCTTATTGACTGTCTCTCGAAGGATAAGTTTTTTCTTCCGTCAAACTCTTCAACTCTGGATATGGGTAGTACATATGATATCGTTTGTGTTGGGACTAGATCGTTTATTTGTTAATAAGATGTTCCCTTATTGATTCTGAAGTTCTGCTACTGTTTATTGGCAGCTGAACTGGTAGAAAGAGTTGTTCTTCTTGGAGCACCCATTGCAATCAGGGATGAAAAATGGGAAACTGTTAGAAAGGTGGAAAGGGAATTAATTTTACTCTTAATTAATATGTATTGCTTTTATTAATTACTGTGAGATCCTGGTATTCTGAAGATGGTAGCTGGAAGATTTATAAATGCTTACTCAAGCAATGACTGGATGCTTGGAATTGCTTTTCGTGCCAGGTACACAAAAATGTAGTATTAGTATTCTGATGTTTTGTGAGTCTATCCACAGTACATAGCCTATAAGAACCGATCAATTCTTCAGAAGATTAACGTCACAATCAATTGAAAAAAGAAACAATGGCGTGAAGTTGTACTAGTGGTTCTTGAACCAAATGTTTATTGTGCAGTTTTTCCATGAAGTCATAACTTATAGCATTCTGGTTCTGCAATAGCATAGAATATGATCCCATATTTTTATTGACCGTGTTTCATCTATTGAATGGGATCCATAAATTTCTGGAGATCAATTTCACTGAGTAAACGCATACTTCCATAGTGTGATAGGACACGATTTTTACAGACCAAGAGCATGCTTACGCAATACATTGTATGAATAGAATGATTTTAATTATTAAAGAAAAAAAAATGAAGAATTACCTGAGGCTTTTTAGTAGACAACAGAAACTAACATAGATATTGATTTTGTGCAGTCTACTCTCTCAAGGATTAGCTGGAATCCAACCTGTTGACATTCCTGGGATCCAAAACGTTAGTTTTTTCCTATTCCATTTATGCATCACTATTGTTCAAGTTGCTGTTTTTTATTCATTTTGGGTTTACTATTTGAAGTTGGTATTTTATAACTTTTAAATTAGAGCTACCATTAATAATTGGTTTGATTTGGATCTTTGCTAAAATGGTTACTCGGATTTGCAGGTTAATGTGACAGATCACATAGAGGGTCATTCTTCATACTTGTGGGCTACACAACCGGTCCTAGATGAACTTCAATTAGATTCGTATTATCCTGTTTTGACATAATTTCCAGCACTGATTCTTCTAATTCATCTATGTTTCATAGCTTCTCTGTCACTACTGCCTTGTATATGGATATATAGCTAGCTAGCCATAGGAACAAATCTATTAATAAACCAAAACTCTCCATAATGAAAAAGAAAATTTTTAATTTTTAAACTATCTATATAATAGTACCCTTTTTAGAAAGGAAAATGTTTTTTCTGTCTCTACTTACACAAGTTGACAACCTATTTTTAAGAATATTTTGGTCCCTATAAAGTTAACTTTTATATTTATACAGAAAGAAAGATTAAAGAATAAAATAATAAATGTAAAATGTGTGTACAAATTTGTTAGATAAATAGGACGTTTTTTAAAAGGACAACATCCACTTACAAGGGTGTTAAACGGATTAGGTTGTGTAATTAGTTTTCCTGAGTGTTATATATTTGTGTATATATTTTATTCTTTCTAATTTGTATCCTTATACTTTGTAACTAATTCTCAGTTTCCATGATTTAGAAAAATAAAAACTATTCATTAACTGTAATACATGGGTTGGATTAATAATTTTGAAATTAACCGAGCTGAAATGTTGAGACAGATCAAATACGTAAAATAAAAAGTACATTTATTTGGATATATATGTGTCCACGTTTATTTTATTATTATTGAAAATGAAAGTATATTATAAAAAATATATTCACAAAAGTTAATTATAAAATACACAGGTTTTATAATTTTAGTGTGGATAACGTTTTCCATTGAGAATATATTATTTAGATTAAAAAATAATTATAAAATCTAAAAGGTAAAACAATAAAATAATTTATATTATTAAGGGTATAATTAGGAATAAAAATGTGAGTTATTAAGTAATTATAAAAATCAATTTTATATATAGCTATAGATTAATAAATATTTTAATATATATATATATATATATATATATATATATTTAAAGTTATAATTGTATCTTTTTATTATTGCATCCTTCTCTAAATAATTTCATATTTTGATCCATCAGTTCCTATTATTCTATGGGAATTTTTTCTGCACTTCCATATTTTCGGATTATACAATCTTAAATATTTTAGATTACACAGTTGAAAATTAAAAAACTTTTTTATATATTTTGAATTATACAATTCTATTAATTTATATTCCGAATTATTAATAGGTTATAAAATTTGGAATACTTCCCTATAATAGAATCCTAAGGATAGTATAATCGGGAATGTCTGGTGCGGTGAAGATAAAACTATTTATAGTGATAATTTTGGTTACCTAAATGAGACATGAAAAAACACAAGGAAGTGCTCCGTCCTTCGTTATCAATCATTAAATGCATAAAGCTTATCTTATGTTACTGTCAACATGAAACACAAGGTAAAAAAAGAACAGAGAGAATGGCCGAATTGATCCTAATAGAAGTTATTCTGGATTCTGTTACTCTTTTCCATGGTGACAACACACAAATGAAAAATATTAAATTGATTCATACTATCATATAAATTCATTAAAATTGGAAGTCAAAACCAAAATCGAATTGCACCAGCTGAAGCTCTCCAAAATGGAGGCAATGGAGGTGCAGGGTATGCAGGGTTTTTAATAGTTTTTAAATAAAGGGTAATTAAGTAGTTTTACTAAACTATGGGTGCAGGGAAGAAAATATGGAGGTTGAGAAAGAAATACCCTACTTCTATGCTGTTTTTAGGTAAGTACACGATGTCAAGCTTTGCAACTGATAAATAAAAGAAATCAGACTATTTGCACCCCCATCAAATTTCTCCTTCCATCCTATTTACTATTGCTATTTATAAATTTACCACTATTATTTAATTTCGGACAAAGACAATAATTACATCTTTCTTTTTAAACGAACAAAAATATTAAAATGGTGTAAGAAAATAACTAAACATTCTTTTCAATTAAATATCTTTTATATTAAAAACTCAATTCTCAGCACTACCATATCAAATTTAAGTCATAATTAAAAATATTTATTTTGTAATCATGCTTATCCTCAAAATTTGTGGGGTTGACCCTATTCATATGCAAAATCTTGGTACTACAATTTTCAACAAAATAAAAAAATAAAGCCTTCGTTTTACATGCTCTCACTTAAAGATTCAGTTGTCTCTCTTAAACAACAAAAAAAATGATTGGCATGGGACCATGACTCCATAAAAGGCCTTCTAGTGGTTTAGGTTAGAGGTGACCAAATTAATTGTTTATGTCGTGCTTGTCCAATTAAGCACCAAATTCAAAATATTCATACCATATCAAAGTCTAATAAAATAATAATAACTTCACACTCTAACAAGACAATGCCAGCAAATGAAAATCTATTGTTTAACTCATTGAAGATTCTAACGTGTGAAAACAACACTAATATTCACGCCGACCAATCCTGAGTGAGCAGAACGATGAATGCTAGATTTTCCTGTCAGAAGCAAAAATAGTCGAACACAAATGTAACATAACATTAGTTTGTGTTTGGTCACAAAGTAGTTAAAGGTGTTAAAAATTTGCAACCCAGAAAAAGGCTTCAGTTTGACTTGGCTTCTGAATACAAAACAATGGTCCAAAGAGTGTCACTTTCACGTTTAAGTAGTGATTTTGAATTTCACGTTCGTTTCTACACTCACCTAAAACACTCCATCTTTTTTTCTTTTTCTACATACGCTAGCGCTTTGAAATACAACTTTCATCAGTTTCACTTATAATAATATCATGCACTTCCGTATACAAACAAATCACGCCACTCTTTTGCACCGCCAAATCTAACTGAAGAAAATCATTCCATACTTAGAGGCTGTCAACCTGAGCGATGTTGAATTTTTCATAGCTACATTTTCATATCACACCCAAAGTCTTCAAATTCATCTGCATTTTCGCCTCTAGAATCCACTTGCTTACAAAACACTACTATATATCACTGTTAAATACGCATTTCAATATATTCACCGTCGCATCCAAGAATGAAATATGCAATTTTAATTTGTCACATTTCAACCATGGCCACTCACTCTTTTTAGTGCCTGCTTCACTTATATTTCGGTGTATTATTACACAAAAGAATAAAAAACTCAAGTGGGGCAAAAAGAAAGATATATCGAATCAAGAAGAGTTTTTTCACTTTTTTGTTTTCGAAATAGAGAGAACAACTACATGTACCACATTCTTATTGTTTCTCTCACTTCATATTATTTAGGGTGATTATGTATAATTGGGATGAAAATAAAATGTGAAAAAAAGAAAATAAAAGGGATTAAATTGTTGTTTTGTTTTTTTAAAAGAGAGGGCAGACCACGCGCTTGGTTGGCACAGCGATGAGTCGCGTGGCTTTTGGAGCGGTGAGTCCGAAAATGTCACCCATGTCCAACTCACTGGGTTTCATTCCATCAGGCAATTCCCACGTGAAGCAGTGAAGGAGGTGAGCCACCGCCAATTCAAGCGCGTACAGCCCCAACTGCATCCCGGGGCAGGACCTGCGACCCGACCCGAAAGGAATGAACTCGAAGTTGCTACCCTTGAAGTCGGGCACGCCCGGTTCCAAAAACCTGGCGGGTTTGAATGTTTCGGGTTCCTCCCAGGAGTTTTTGTCTCTCCCAATTGCCCACGCGTTGATCATCACGCGCGCTTTCTTGGGAACGAAGTAGCCGCTGACCGTCGCTTCCTCGGCCGTCTCATGGAGGAGGAGTGGGATCGGAGGGTGGAGGCGTAGGGTCTCTTTAAGGGCACATTTTAAGAATGTGAGTTTCTCAAAATCGGACTCTTCGACCCTGCGGTCAAGACCCACTACATCCGCCAGCTCTTGTTGGACCCTCTTTTGGTCTTCTGGGCTTCTCATTAACTCCGCCATGGCCCACTCAATAGCCGATGCCACGGTTTCCGTCCCTCCAAACATCACATCCTGTATTGAAGCACAACACAGTCACCAAAGAAAAATGATTGGATTCATTTATTTCAGACAGAAGTCATGCTGTTAAAACTGGTATAGAGAATAAAAACAATAAAATAAATAAATATTTTAAAGTCAAATCTAAATTATTTATTTTTGAACATAACTTTAGATAAATAAATGCGAAAAGTGATTTGATACCCACATCCCAATCATCAATAATATCAATATTTTATTTACTTACCACCATCATACGCCAAAATAAAAATTTACCATTGAATTTTGCTTTCGAAACTAAACTTTAATTGAAAATAAATAAGAAAAGGAAAAAGGTGTAGATATGGAGAGGGAAATGCTACCAACCCAAATTAAAACCACTGTGTTTGGTGGCGGCTTATGTTTCCAGATGGTGTATCTCTGTATCTTCTCAATCTTATCTACTTTATTTCTTCATCTCCAGTTATAATAATGACAATAACTATAATAAACTTGCATTTACTTTTTCAATTTCAGCAAGAATAATCATCATTGATTTGGAGACATGTTCTTTTGTAATAATATACTTTTCTTATATAATTTGCAATGTTTCTAATAACTCAACCTACTTTAATAAGTAAAAACGAATCGCATGTTCTAGAAAATAATTTACTTTACAGTGTTAGCTATGTGCTCATATAATTGGAGAAATTCTTATATGTAAAATTCTAACCAAAGACATGCAAATTAACTTTTGACAATTCAGCAAATTAACTAATAAACCAACTTTTGACAAATCGAAGCCTCCCTAACAAACACCCATGTATATATTTTCAACATGACAGACAGAGAGGCACATACTTAACAGTTAGCATGTATTTTCATGTAACATGTAAAAATATTCAAATTTTAACTAAAGTCTGAAAACTACAAATTTATTTATTTATTGCAAAAAAAACATCAAAATTTTAATATATTTTTCAGAAAAAGACATGAAACATCCTTTAAAGAAATTAGAAAGTTAAATTACTTCTAAAAATAATATATTATAATTACGAAAGTGGATAGTTTTACACCTATATTCCCTTTAAACTCAAGCAGAGAAACTTTGTTAAAGGTGGTGTAAATTGTCAAGGATGAATATAATAAGAGATATTCCGGTTTAATTTCCCAACAAACACTAGCATTTAAAAGTTCAAATTTTCATCCGTTTTTGTATTATAATCAATCCTCTTAATCTTGCATAAAAAAACACCTAGCAGTTTTATATTTCACAACTAGAAAATTCCACCAAAGTAGAAAGCAATCCAAGCAGGGTGATAATTTGTTCGAATAAACTTTTTCTAAAAATACTTGTTAGACAGGAATAATGTCTAAATTACACTATAGACAAAATAGTGACATGCGAAAATATTTGAAGCATGGATTATGAAATGGAAAATGATAACTACACCCTTAAAAAAAATACCAAATAGTTCTTAAAAATATAATTTTTTTAATAAAGATTAGGATGTGATAATAAAAGAGAAATAAAAAATATATATATAAAAAATATTGATGTGTTAGAAATAAGAAATTTATAAAAAATAAATAAAAAGGGATCCATAGATACCATAATGATAGCTTTGATGTTATCCTTAGTGAGTCTGATAGAGTTCTGCAAATCTTCGGGTTCATTGTTCAACTTGGCCTCTTCGGTGTAGAACGCGAGCAACTCATCCACCATGTCCGTTTCTCCATCACAGACACCCTTCTCATTCTTCTTCTTCTCTACGTGCTCATCAATGATCTTATCAATGAAGCTATCCAACGCGCCGCGAGCCCTAGCAAGGCGCGCGTTGAGCCCTTGCGGGTCCACGCGCCCGAGGTAGGGTATAAAATCAGCGATGTTGAAAGCGCCAAAGAGTTTCGAAAACTCCTGCAGAATCCCAATGAACTCGTCCTGCCCCTCCTGCGAGCTCGACCCAAAGGCCGCGCGGTAGATGATGTTTTTCGTCAGGTTGAACACGAGCTCGCCGACGTTGACGGCTTTTCCGGCGGAAGCCGCGACGGAGCGGACTGCAGCGTCGACCTCGTCCCGCACGGATTGCCAGGACTCGGCGCGCTTTCGGCTGAAGAGTTTCATGACGCAGAGCTTGCGCATCTGGCGCCAGAAGGGGCCGTAGTGTGCGAAGGCCATGTCGGCGCGGTCGTAGGTGAGGTAGCTGATGGCGATGGTGGCGGGGCGATTGGAGAATATATTATCTTGGACTTGGAGAACCTGACGCGCCGCGTCGGGGTCGGAGATGGCGATCATGTGGAGGAAGCCCATGCGGAGGTGGAAAACGCCGCCGTATTGCTTGGCGAGGGTGGCGAGACCGCGGTGGGTTAACTGGTCCATCATCAACATGTTTCCTATGATGGGCAAGCCCTTTGGTCCCGGCGGATACGGTGCTCTTCGACGAGTACGATGTAGCAAAACGAAGAGAAGTGTTGTTAGTGGAAGGATGACTAAGATGGCAATGTTGAATGGATTAAGGTTGAACATGGCTTCCGATGATTTTAGGAACCAATCCATGTGGCTTTTGATGTTTTCAGTGACTCAAATCTAAGTTTTATGTTACAGCAATTGTTGTTGCTGAGTTGAGGGAGTGTTATGGGGACTTATATATACACTTTGTTGCAAGTACAGGGCTTCTTAGATATTTACGAAAACCGTGGAGTTTTTTGCTATAATTATTTTTTAAAATATGGGCGTCAGAAGAGAAAGATGATAAGGACTGGAATCCTGCTCCCGCACCTGCTGTTTCTAAAAAAAAAATCTCCCCCATTGATCATGTTTCAAACATCCATTCAATTTTTTATTCATTTCTTCCTTTTTACTTAATTGCACTTTTTTATTTTCTAACTATTACACATCTATCATCTTATACATTCTCAATTTAATTATCTGAATTGTATATATATAATATTAAGTATATCAAATCAGACATTTCTAGTATTATTTATAATTTTAATAAGTACGTTTAATCACAAATACAATCAATGTTTAATGTTATACTTGATTTTATGATAAATACTTGTAAAGAGTATATTTGGTGTTTCCTATATTTAATATTTATAATAAATAACTGTATTTCAATTTATATATTTAATTTTTTAAAAACATTTCTTAAATTTATTAAATATTTGTAATATCTAATACTTACTTTGTGAAATTTTACCCTCTCACCGTGCTATATTCATATTCAGGAGGAGAATGATATTGATACAGTGTGACTACCCAGTCAACTATAAGGATCGAACAGTTGACCATCTGACAAGAACAGTCATAATGGACAGTTAATGAAAATGAATGTCATTGATTGACAATTAATATAAATAATGTCATTTATGGATAGTAAATGAGTTAAACCTAATGGTAAGCTCCTTGATATTTGTCAGAAAAGACAAGTAAAGGGAAATTCTAATAATCAATCTCGATTGTGAGATTATTACACAAAATCACTGACTTCAGAGTCAAATTGTCTTTTGCAGGCACTCTCCTCCTCTGACAACTTTAAATGCTTTAGATTAGAAATCTCAATCCTACCAAAACAATGTATTATATTTATTTAAAAATTATATAACGGTACTAGTTTACCTTTTAGTATACTCTTGTGATCCAGTTGCCATTTTAGTCATCTAAACAAAATAGATTGATTATTGTTTTCACCTTTCAATGATAAAATAATTTTTCCCATTTCATACTCAAATTAATTTCTCTCTTTATATTTATAAACAAAATATACTCCCTCCACCCCTATATTTAACACTATTATGAAAAAAAAAATCTTTAATCTTTCTTACAAGACCCTTTTATAATTGAATGATGCATTATTATTTTTCTCTGAATTACCGTACATTAACTAACAAGCATGCTTTTACTAAAAAGACAATAAACACTTGAAATCTACAACATTAAGTTTCTCAGTTAACCTAATTTGGGATATAAATGATATCGAAGTATCATTCAACTACATATGTAAATGGTATAAAGATAATTGTAAAATTCTAAATTATTGATAAATTTATTGTCCTTAAATTTGATAGACTTGATCATTAATCAATAGTTTTCATTACATTACCTCGATTATTTGTATTAAATTTTTATAGTGATAAAAATATATAAATGATTTAAATTACTTTTTCTAACATTGTTTAGTATCTCATTTTAAAAAATCTACTTAAATCTCATTTTCAAAGTTGAATACAAGATTATTTATCTTATGCTATTTATATTTTTTCTCTTCATCTAATTTTTAACTACTTTAGATACATATAATAAAATAAGGTAATAAAATTGTTGTATTTCTTCATTTGTAGAAAATAAATAAATTAAACCGCACTCTTTGAAGGAACAGAAAATTTAAAACTATTTACTTCAAGTTCAAATATTTGTACGGTATTCTATATATTGTTACGATTCCATCAATACCGTAGAGCAAATTAAAATATAAACATAATCTCTAATGAACATGAATAAAAATAATCAAAATAATGTAGCTCTTCATTTATGTAAAATTAAATAATATACTTAATTTATAAAATTAAATATTTTTTATATGTAAAATTTACCCTAAATCCTAAATCTTAAATTTAAATACTGATTTTTTTGTTTTTAAAAAGAACTTGCTTGTCCCTTGAATTCATTTTTCGTTTTCTAAAAATTTGTCTGAAAAATACTCAAACTAAACACGAGTAAAAATTAAAAAAAAAATTGGGCAGTTTCTGTTTCTCGATTTTCTTTTATTAAACAGATCGATATTGGATAAGATTTTTTTTAATATTATTAATTTGTTCTAAAAATACAATTTTTAAAACAAAAATGAAAAAAAAGAGTTAAAAAGGGAATCAGACACCCGTAACTATATATCATGCCAACTCCGAAATGTTAAAAAACATCATTAAAATGTAACTAAAATAGTAAAAGCAAAAAAAAAAAGTCACTTTTGAATGTATTTCATCATAATAGTAAATTAAGGAATTGAATTCAATATTTTTTAATCAATGTTCTTCATATATTTATTATAAAATTATGACCATTAAATGGCAATCTGTGAGTGATTTATGGAGGGGTTTAACTATCGATCTATAATTATCTACCATTAATTTTTCTTGCAAAGATATGCCCAATACAGAAACTTTTGTCTCATCCCGTGTTAAGCCAACTTGATCATTTGACTTATGTCTAATTTTTTATTGAAGTGTAATAAGTAATTAATATAATAAATATTTTGTTAAGCATAGAGAAATCTATTGAATTAGTTTCCAAAAATTAGTAGAATACAATGAAAAATGTTTAATTCTTGAAAATTACTTTATAAGATTTTATTTCCTAAATTGCTAATTTATCCTACAACGAAGAAAAAAAAGGAACGGAAAAAGATCTGAAGAAAATGATTGGGCCACCTAACTCCGTAGAAGGGAGTTCGTCGGCAACGGCAACTGACGGTTGATGAATTAATTTGGCAGCAGCGGCTAAACGCCACAAACTCACTCAAATTGAAAAACACGCTTATAGGGTTTAGGTGCGTTTCGTATTTCATGCAACTTATTGCATCATTTCATTTCCAATTAAATACACCATTGTCAATCTGCAACTATAAATCATAAATGATACAGCCCATCAACTCAAATAAGCGATGCTATTTTTGTAACATTTTCTCTGCTGAAATAACTTAAGTTTGACCATGCCCCTCCAAGTGTCACACTATGATAAGGAATTTTTCGTTTTTAATGTTTTCTAACAAATATATAAATGGTATGCCTTATTAGAGAGCTTTTTCTCTTGTTCAAGTAACAAATAAACACATATTATCCACGAATTTGGTATGTAATCATATCTTTCTACATTTTTTACCTTTATGTTCCTTTTGGGCCACAAATAACAATTTCTGCATTTATTGCATTGTTTAACATAATTTTTAGAGTCAAACTTGCTTATAAACATTTTTTCAAACGCAACAAAATGAGGCTCGATAACTTTTTGTTATATTTGAAACTCATATCAGTGTCACGTGAAGTTTAATATGAGTGGAATGAAATTGATTTTACAAAAGTTTGAACTTTATAAGTGAAAAAGTGATTGAAAAAGAACTGAAAATAACTTGTTGAATTTTTCCTGGAAAATTAATTATCCATTTGACATCCATGATTATAAAAAAGTCTTCGACTGATTATCCCACTTTTTTTTGTGCATCAAAAGTAGAATCTGTTCTTATCCTGGGCATTTTTGTTTTCATTTGATTCCTTGGAAGAAAACTTGAAGACATAAAAATGGTGTTTAACTGAGAGAAGGATTTGATATTTTGAAATGAATAAATAAAAGGTTTTTAACTGTCTTATGTTACGAGTCTTGTTGTTTTCTACATGCAAATGTAAATGTAGTTGATGAAGTATAAAGATAGGTTGAACCTTGTGATCTATGAGCGGCACTGAAAGGTGATAGATTTGATATGGGACCTTATTTTTAGCTAAAATTCTATACTCATCACGTCGCTCTCACTTTTTAGACATCGAAACCATTGACGGTTTCGTTTTACCATTTAATCCAATATTTATTTAAATTTTGCTTTCTTATTTTCTATTTTTGTTTGCTGATTTTTTTTCTCCCTTAGCATTAAAGCCACTAGCTAACAGGGTTTACACATATTTCTTCCATGATAATTACTTGATCTTCAGAATATTGAAATCTATAACCAGCACACCATGAATTCGTCCACTGTATATACATATTGCGTGTTTTAGCATTTCTTTTATGAAAGCAACAAGTATTTGCAAACTTTCTGTCGTGATGTTCCTCGAAGCATTAAGGGAAGTGATAATTAACCACTTGTTAAAGTGGCCTATCACGAATGTGTCAAAATATATAGCTACGAATTTGATGAGCGAGATGTGCAATTTTGAGTGCTAAAAGGCTCACAGAGCTACAAGTAAATGATTGGAGATTGATCAGATTGTGTTTTTCATTACCAGACTGTGAAAACTGCTTGGGATAGTTTGAAGGACCCACCAGGCATCGTGGTACACCATGAAATTCACCACGTCAAATTATGAAATGTAGTTTGGATTTGAACACAGGGACATGGACATCATAGCCAGCCGTATCAATCCTCCCACAGGCATGGCACCGCAAATAACGCATTTTTGGAGTGCAAGTAAAGCAGACACATGCCTCTCTTTTTTTTTTTTTTCCTTTCAATATCAATGTGCACGAGCTAAGTCGGTAGTGAGAAATTGAACAAGACATCATGGGAGTTTATATGAAGTGGTGCATCTTAAAAGACTGCAAGGTGATTTCACAATTCCATGAGTTTAAATCTCACATTAAATAATAATAAATATAATGAAAAAATATTATAAATTTATTGTTTAAGGTGGTAGATGGGAAACTGTCTGAATTTCTTATCTTTAGATTGGTTTTATATCTGATTGGTACCATAATTCTATAACGAATAAACGTATGTATAAAATTTGGAAAGTGTTTTTTTAACAATTTTATTTATAACCGTTTCAAATATATAGATTAATAAAATAATAACACATAGTTTATTATCAAAAATTATTAAAAAAAAGTTGTTAACATTATGGTTTATAAATTCTTTTGGCAGGTTTTAGAAAACATAAATTTTCACTTTTCAACATATTAAAGGAATAAACAAAGATAAAATGGAGCTTATGAAATGGGTCTAAGTAGCAGATGGAATTATGAGTTGAGAAAACGAGTTAACTGAACCAAATTATTAATGAGTTGTGACAAGCAGCAGTCGAAGGCGACGAAGTAGGATATCAGAAGTTGAGAAGTCTATCAAGGAATTGAAGACGAAAATGAGATTTTGACCAGTTAAAAGGATATATTTCAGTTATAAACTAACTGCATAATGGCTTTCAAAGGTCTGCTATTTATATACAAACAAAACAAACTTTATATGTAAAGAGAATTTATCGTACTAGGTGACCAGCCTTACAATCCATTGCTTCTTTCAACAAAATTCTCCAAAAACAAATCAAACCCACCGATACTTTAAACAAACCATAAAAGCCATATATATTATGAATCTTTTATATTATAAAAATAAATAAGTATTTAATCTATCGTGCTTTTCCAACAAAAGATCATAAACAATTCACCCGTCCAAAGCAAATCAACATCCTTTCATAGAATATGCATATATATATATATATATATATATATATATATATATATATATATATATATATATATATATATATATATATATATATATATATATATATATATATATATATATATATATATATATATATATATATATATATATATATATATATCAAGAAAACATATTCTCGTATTCCTGTCAATTGATGCTATTCAAAGCTGCAACTCAACCAACATTCAATCCTTGTAAAACAGATAAATTGTCGGCAAAGTATAAACAAGGAAAGTACGCTAATTGTTCACTTCAATGACGACAACATTAAACTATAGCAATCTAAAGTCCCTTATCTAAATATACAAGGATTTTCAAGCTCCCATATCCATCATACAGCAGAACACCAAACCATCACTCCTAAAAAAAAATTATATTATTTATTTGAGGCATTTTTTACCTTGATTAACCAACCATTGTTTATATATTTGTTAGCTAAGTTCCTACATGATTCTAAATGTAAAGGGGGTGTTTAACTAAGAGTAAAAACAAATGTAGGTTTAATTAAATTTTAAATCTATAGCAAGTTTGAATATTTTCAATCAAACTTTTATTAATTTCTTTCTTCATATTCAAAATATATTTATATTTTTTAATTAGTTTATGCTATTTAATTCTTTTATTGATCGTGTGAGATGATTGTTACATTGTCCAATCATGCTGTACATATCTGTCTTCTCAATGTTAAAAAGATTTTGTAAGACTTTATAATTAATATAAAATAATACTAACTAAGATTATTCAACACAATTTTAATGAGATAAATAAATATCATTCATTAAATAATCACAAATATTATTTTCATATTAATAACAAAATATTACTCTCTCTTTTTTTTTTAAGGCGTGAAGACATATAAAGAATATGACGAAATAAAATATTCCTCATGTTAATAGAAGAATAAAATAAGATAACTCATTAAAAATTATAAAACTTTTAAATACAAAAAAATTCATAAAAACTCAATAAAAGATACACATATTTACGATGAACTTTAAAATTAAAGTAAAAATGAAATTTTGGTGAAATTTGGATAATTGTTTGGAACGAGGGTACCTGACAAGGGATTAGCAATGTAATTTGATCCATGAAAAAGAACGTTCGTCCATATTATATGACCTCGTCTTTTGGTTCATGATGATCTATCTTTGCAAAAGTCAGATCAGCCACCAACTTTAGCATTAATATGGATGGCTGAATAATACTCACAACTTAATATATATGTTATAATGCACCTTTTCAATTATTATTTTTTATTTAGATGAAGCTCATTAAAAAAAATTATTTTATCTGATCATTCTCACTCGTATTTTCAACAATTTAAACGCTAATTTCATGTTTACTCTTTCTGTTCTACAATTCTCCACATATTGTGTAAAATACATTGTGATACTCTATTCAAAATGGTATAAAATTTGAATTAGCGAATTACATTAGGAACAATTTCTAAAAACTAAAAATAAAAAGGTTTAAGGTTAAAAATAAAAAATAAAACAAAGAGGATTTAGAACCTCTTAAAAGACAGTTTTTGTCTCTCTAACGGTTTTATTCTTTTCTCTTTATCGTTTTGTTCATGTCCTTTTATAGCTTGGATGAAGAGTTAAACTTTGTTTCTAGTATGGTATTAAATGAAGTTAAGTTTTTTATGGTTGTCATTCATTACCACCTTTCTTATGTTGGTATTTGCTTTTCTACGTTCAACCAAGCATTGTTTTGTGAGTTGGTCGATGCTTTTTGTCAAATTATTAAATTATGTTAAATCAAGTAGGACTGTGCTGTAATTCTTTTTATAGTTCTTATAGTTAGGAGAAACAGTTTCATCGATGTGAAAAATATATAATTTAACTTAAATAAAAAGTATATACTTAATTAGAATTTAATTCTTCTAAAATATATTAAATAGCTAAATTTGTAGGGGTATATGCGGTTATTTTGGTTAGTTTTTTTTTTTTAATGTCATTTAAATTCGACATAATAATCAAATATGATTTAGTTTGATTATGTTTTAATGTGATATAAAATTTGAACTAAATTAAATTTTTAATTAATTTTATGATTTTTGTTATTATAAAATTGTTGAATATTTTATTTCAAAAATTATTAAATAAAAATACATGTTGTGAAGTTTCTTTTATAATTTTTTTCCTGTTTCTAAATTCAACCTTTTGTTATATCTATAAATAAATTATATAAACTACAATTAAAAAAAATATAAGATTTATAAATGAATTATATAAACTCATAATATAGATATATAATATGAATTTGTTTTGATGTTTTCTATAAGTATAAATTTATTGTAAGTACACTATAATTAAATTATGAAATAATCCCCAAAAGGCATACTAATTGATATTCAATATACAAATTATATTCAAATATAATAGTCTAGTTCTGTTTTTTTATTTTTAAGTTAACATTTGAATTAAACTTTTCGGTAAAGAAAAAAAGTGAAATTTAAAATAAAATTCAATTTTTTGTCTGTCTTTTTTATTGTTTTTAATTCTTTCAGTCTCAAACACCAGTTGGGAATTAATAACGCCATGCTTTAAAATTTTGCTCTTTTATTGAATCTTACTTTTGTTATTCAAACATGGTATATTTGTAAAATTAATTGAAGGGCCACCACCCCTCATTGTAAGTTTGCATGACACTTAAAAGTGAGCCTTTGATAATGATGACTTATATTTATTATAAATATAAATAATTTCGTGTGTGTGTGATATATATATATATATATATATATATATATATATATATATATATATATATATATATATATATATGGAGTTGTTGAGATTATCCATGTTATTTTTGCATCAATCACTCGTATGGATATACTAAATGTGGAGAGATAATAGGTACCTAATCAACCTGCGATGAGTTCTATCTTTCTTTCTCTGGGTGTGTCTCTGTCTCACCATACACATCACTGTCGTAGCATAGCATTATGGTATCTCTCTTTCATTACGTAAATGTTTTAAAAGAAATATCATTTAAAGAACCGGTACATTTATATCATCATGTTAACTTTTATTATTTTATTTATAAATTTTTTTTAATAACTATATTATCTTTAAAACTACTTTTCAAATAATTATTCGAATGTCAAAAACATTATTTTTTTAATATTTAATATTAGGAAACAAATTCTTTGACAACCTTTTAATAGTAAAATATTTACTATAAAAATTATTAAAAATAACTATAAGATGGTAGTATAGAATTTCATAGTAGTAAAGATGTGATCACTCTTAAAATGTGACATTAGTTAAAGTTAAAAGGAACCACACACGAAAAATCGTTTAAAAAGAGTAAATTAGCAAGCATACCATGAAACCAAGTTCTCCAAGTCACGACCAATCTATAATCCAGAAATATTCTACAAATCACCACTTAACCAAAATGCTGAAACTCCCGATATTACAGACGACCAAAAAAGAAGAGAAGGAAAAAGCTTGGTGTTTTCTCTCATCATCCCAACAAGATCCAGAAAACAAGCATCCTTAAAATTTCTTATAAGCAACTCTTTTAGCATCTACCCCACAGTGGTGGTTTCTGTCTACGAACCAACCAACCATGAACGCATATCCAGCCACTATATTGCATATTGCTGCAAGTATTCGTTGTCACACTTGAATCAGAGTTGTATATCTTTGCTGCAGTACTTACCAGCCATGGAGCACCCTCTTACCAGGAACCAAATTGCATTTACACTTCACTGTCGCACTCACATATATATAATCATGCAAACTTAATTTGCATTGCAAACACAGAAGAGAAAGTAGGATCTGTGGGTTGGTGATGCGGAGAGGTTTCTACAACTTGGGATGGTCTTGTTATTGGGTTTTATGGAGAGTTTGGTGATTGTAATCTTACGAATAAAGAATTACGAAAAAACAAAGTTAAGTTTCAAATTATTAGTTTAATATGTAATTTGTTCCACAAGAGAGTACCAGTTACTGTGCTTCAACATTGCTCTTACCGTTATAATTGCGTCTTTTTTAGGGCACTTAGTTGATTTGATCTGCAGCTCCTAGTTTTATCTTTATTATTTGATTCTTTTTATTTGCTTTGAAAAATTGAATATGTACCAAAAATACAAGTCAAAGAAACCAATGATATATAGAAATAAACATAAATTTGAATAGTGTTAAAAAAAACATGGCTGGTATGAACTATCAAAGATTCTCTTTTAAACCATTTACGCTAACAAATACAGTTGAGTGTGAACAAACACCGCCGGATTTTTTAAATGGTCAATTCGTCACTTTAAACATTTATTACAGCTTCAACAAATTAGGTTTACTTATGTGATTAGGATCTATATCTACTATGATGATGTGCGTTTTCTTATAGGAATTTCTCTACCTGTACAATTTATTATACAAAAATGCTCGACCATGAAGGTTAGATAATATTCGTAAAGCTGTTCTGCAATTATAGATATATGACTAAATATCCGTAATTTAAAATTCAACAAGTTAATTTTAAGTGGTTCTTTTTATGTTTCAACTTTTAAAATGTTAATTAGATATAAAGAAAGATATTGGTTAGTATTGAGGTATTGGAAATTAAGATCAGAATATTGTTAATATTTATTTTTATATCATATATAGTTATATGTAGAGAGAGTTTAGGAATGAAGTTTTTTGAAGCTACTTTTTTCTTCTTCTTTTTTCAAGTCTCTATGTTGTTCTGAAAAATATCTTTAAAACGTAAAAGCCAACATAGAGGACATTTACGGTTTGGAAACTGTCTCCATATCATCACACGTGGAAAGCTTCTATTAATTATTTTCTATAACAGACAAGGCTTTCATAAAAATTTTGGAACTCTATTTTGTCTATGGAAATTTGAACCATATATTTTTAATATTTAAAAATAAAAATACAATTTCAATATTTAAAAATATTATAATATGACTGTATTTTTTCAAAAATAAATAAATAAAAAGGCAGTGCAAATAGAGAATATATTTGCTAGTTATTTGTATATGTTTTGTAATTGGGAACTAAAAGTGGGGTTTGAATCACTAACAAATTGATGTCCAATTTAGGACCATATTTGTCTGAAAGAGAGCTTACGTAGCCATCAAAATGCTGCATGATTATGCAGAAATCGCACTTCCAGCTCATCGTTTCACTTATTTTAGGTTTGATATATACAATAGACATTGAGATGGTCCATTCGCACCAAGTGCTTTAAGGTATATCTTTATTGAAACATAAAACTAAACGACACACAAAAAAACCTTCTAGCAAAACCATGGAGTGTGTGATGAGTTTTAAATAGAAAGGATTGTTATTGAAATGTGTGATGAAGATTTCAAGAAAATATATTATATATGAGTCCACTTACATATAAAAACTAACATTATCTTAAATATAAAACCTTAACACTGCAAAATTCTTATATATATATATATATATATATATATATATATATATATATATATATATATATATATATTTATATAATATTTAATTTTTTTATCTTTACTCAAGTTATATTCACACACATAGATTTTACAACAGTACTAGGATGAGAGAATAATGAAGAAACATTTCTCCTATTCAAATCTTTTATAAGCTATACAGATATTCAATGAGTTAGGTCATTTGGTGTAAATCCAACTTTTGTCTAACGCCAACCAGACTCATTTTCTTCTGCATTAGGTCTTAGAGTTATCCTATTCTTAATTATAATACATTTTTAGAACATTTTCAACAACTTTTTAATAAGCAACATTCCCCATACTTAACAAGTGAGAAAAAAAAAGTTAACAGGAAGCTAGCTGAAAAAAATATTCGCACACCTTAATCAGAATAATTTATTGTATATTGTGATCGAATAATTATCCATGCAAATATTATTTGTTCAATAAAAATTACGAAATAAGGAATAAAATAGTTAGAATAAAAATAAAATGGAACTACTGGATGTACTTAATTATTGTGTCAAGTTCATTATCTCATTTAACTCAAGCACAACTTAAGAGAAAAATAATAATAATTTTTTAATATATGGAAAATGTAAAGTTTTATGTCTCATGAAACATATGATTTGTTAATTAAAAATGAAAATAAGTATCCAAACTAATAATAAAGGATAAAACAATAATCGGGCTTAGCAGGACTAATATTATGATAATGAAAGTTATTTGATGGACATAGTAAAATAATAGAATTTATATTTACATTAACAACTAATGCATAAACAAGGTCTTCTGACAAGTATTTTTATTCTAAATTTATAAAGAAAGATAGGTTATAGAATAATGAGTAAAAAAAAAGTGATATAGTGTCATTCATTTAATTAGATCCTACACTATTAAGAAAACAAAGTCATCAATCTATTAGATCTTTAGAACACTAAAGGATAATCTAACATAATCTCCTTTTAATAAATGTGATAATAACATAATATTAAGATCATGTTTTAATTTTCTATACCATGAAGTTATAATGTGTTTTTACATGGGAGAGAAAGAAGAAAAGAGAAAGAGTTATTTATGATGTTATATAAACGTTAAAAAAAAAAACATATTTTTTAATAAGGATTGAGATGATATTGACAAAATTGTTATTTTTTTTTTCTTTGTTAAGATGTGTCCTTCTTTTACTGTCTGAAATCACTGTTCTATTATATCTACTTTTTATTATTGATAAAAAAACCGTTTATAATTATATGAACTTGTAAAAAGAGCCCTCAGCTAATATTCAAATAAAACAAAAAATAGGATAATAAAAGCATAGTAATTGAATAATATATATGCAACTTAGAACTTTATAGTTATTTAATCATTTATTAGTAATATAATGGTTAATTTATATGTAATAAGATGTATTAGGTTTTTTTGTGATTATTGGGCAAATCCTTTTAGTAATTTCACAAACTTTCTAATATATATAATGATCACAGCATACGAGTTCAATTAACATGTTTGTGTCGCTATGTTTAAAGTAATGCGATGAAAGAGCTTAGGTTTTAGGTGAGATAAGCATTACGTACCTTTTATTAATTGTTTTCATGGGTTCATCCCGATCCTTCTGTTTAGATATTCAGACGTAAGATACATACATCCGTGTTAATATAAATCTGACTGAATAATTATTTTCTTGTTCTTTTTCACACCATAATTTCCTTGCATGAAATCATTTCAACAGACATTTTTCCATGTTAGTCGCTAAGAGTTCACATATATAATTAAATCTTACTTCATCCTGCTTTTGACAATATGGCTGATGTTGCTTTCGCGAATTTATATGACAGATAAAATCTTGCATTTATCAACATATGTATAAAGAATCAAACTCCACTTAAAATGGCAACCAGTTTCGTTTATGTGATGCATTGAGGTCAAAGAAACTTTTACCTAAGCATCATATTCGATGAGGAAGAAGACGTCGCTGTCGTGTTTGGTGAGTTAAATAAGCCATCCTCGAAGCTTTGTTTATTTCGTTCGTATTAATTAATGTTCTCACGGAAAAGATTTGCTGTCGTTTTACCACCTTTCTTACTTTGCAGGTTATCTTTTTATCACATTATTATCATGACCGCATACTTATCTGTTTATGAATTTTGTTTCAAACTGGCCTATAAAGAAACAAACCCTGTTATGCCAAAACTGCTTTTAGATTATATAAATGTTAAAAATTAATGAAATAAATTAAAAAGATTAATCATCTATATATAAAAAAATTTAATACAATTTTCAACCAAAATATTAAGATTTAATGTTTATGATATATTTTTTTTAAATGTTATTCAGTTTTCCATTTTTACTTAACGTAACTCGTCTTTATATTTATGATACTAAAATATCTTGTGGTAACTAGATATTTTTTTTGGTGCATGTTTCCTTTTCTACAAAACCCAATTCCCCATACTTCAACTAGCAGATTCTAGCGTCTTCGAGAAATAAGAATTAAAATAACTATATATAAATCAAAGTGAATTTCTTTTTTGTTTTATTGTATCTCAAGCAAAGAGGAAGATATTTATCTCTTTCTGTTTGGCACAGTTCATTGGAAAAAGAAGAACTTAGGCCTTTAACGTTGAAGAATAACAGTACACGTTTCTGTTTAAAATGCAATAGCTTCAATGAAAGTTAATGTTCTGGTATGTATCTTAATCGCAATTAAAATACTTTTCTTTCAACTAATTAATGAGGGGTTTATTGAGATAATTAACTCTTCTCTTCTCACAGTAAAATTCAATTGTAACTCTTGCACTTCAACCATACTGGTCAAATTGGCTGCAAAGCTTCCGTCAATGATGAGATCAATCTGTCAATTATTTCTGCCTTAACGTCTCATTGTCAATAAAAAATAACATGGACCCAAACCCAATAGGATTAGAGCCCAGTTGTATTCTTAATTAGCACCCGAAACTTGTTGAAGCAAATAAATAACTGGTTATTAATTCTGCAATTATATAAATCAATACCTGATTTTAATTTCACTTACTTGATAAAAGAGTCTTAATCTGGGCCACTAATTTTGGTAGAAATGAACTAAGAAATTAATTATGACAATTGGAATGAGAGCAACCTATCCAACGAAATTATTGATGAGTTCAAATGACAATCTTCTTACCACTGACACTGGTGACGAAAAATAACCTTGGTTAATTAGCATGATGAGAGAAATTAAACAAAACTTAAAAGGGGTTTAAGCTAAATGATTTGATTAGGGCTATGGTGGGGCTGAGAAAAACAAAAAATCTAAAGGGTTCTTACTTCATGCATTGGTCAGTGTGACCTCAGAGTTGGGACAATAAAATGGATGATACTGTAGCAGAAATGTTATGTGATGGTTATGAATTTAGAATTAGACATCCATATTAGCATGAATGTCAATCAATTCGCCCCTTCGATAGTGCTCTTATCAGATTTTCTTTCTGTCCACACACTATAATTGACTAGGTAGGTAGGATAAGTTTGTTGTTAGGATAATACTTCAATATATATAATGTAGAAAAATTATTTTTATTATTGTCATTTTTTTTTATATTTCATGCTGAAACTAATAAGGATGTTTTAAATGTTACTAAATGAGAACTCTTCTGATTATTAAAAGAACTTAAGGTAGAAACATTCAATTTTTTATCCTATATATGTAGATAGATTGAGAAACGATTAAACCCACCCTTCTTTTACAAGTAGTAAATTTTGAATGCCAAAACATATACACTTCTGGGACTAGATCTTGAACTATCTTCGTATGAATGGTTTTTTTGTGAAAGTTGATATCTGAATTGTTTTGACTTAAACTAACACAACTTGTCCATTGATGAATTAATTACAATAGAATGACTTCTTATTGCGGCTGAGAGAGAAAAAAAAATGTATAATAAAATTTGGAAAAAGAAGACAAATGAAATGATTGTGTCTATGGATTTCTAAAACCTATGCTTGTGTCTTACTAAATATTACCAAAACTTTCAAAAATAAATATTAGATAAAAAGAGCATTTTTGTGACAAAAAAATAATTAATAATGGTAGTAATCAAATTAACTATTAATTTATAAATTAAAAATTATTTTGAAAATTTTAAATTAGTGTTACTATAACAAAATAGTCACTAAATTGATTATTAACATTAGCTGTCATGGCTATAAAAAAAATTAGTGTCTAAATTAATTAATTTAGTTTTGATTCATTAAAAAATAATACAAGTGGTTTAACTTATTTCTTCCATGTATTTATTTATATTTTCTTTTATAATAATTATAACTTATATTTTCTTTTATAATAATTATAACTTGTCTATGTTTCATTATATGGAAGTATTTATTTATTTATCATGTCTATATTTTATAATAAATATTTATTTATCTTTCTTTCATAATAAGTATATTTCAACTTTTTAGCTTGATAGTAATAATAGAATTCATGTATATTATTGATTTACTTTGATTTCGATTTGAATTTTTCATCACTTTATTGTGTTATTTAGACTTTCTATTGAGCTATCTGAGTTCTTCATACATCTTATCGATCAATCTGAATTTTTTACCAAACTATTTGGATGTCTTGTCAACCTGGGACAACAGATTGAGGACATGGCACACCATTTGTCATGTAAAAAAAATAACAGCATTGATCATAAAGGACTAAATCAATTACTTTCTAAAAAGAGAAGGGCCTAAATAGAAAAAAGTTTGAAAGAGGAATGAAAACAAAAAATGCATAATAATTTAGAAAAAAAAACATAATTAATCCTAAAACTTTAAATGTGAAACATTTCAAGTATTAGAAATGTTTTTGTCATTTGATATGTTACATTATTCATGTCTTCTATAATCCTAAAAAGTCCTTTCCAGTTCGATTGTACGTAGAACAAACATTTAAGAAACTGAGCATTGATGACCCGATGCATCATCAACTAGTCCATGTAATATTAGACTTTTGATGACATGAAAAAAAAAAGGGGGATTAGCTTGTCAGACCACCAACAGGTCATGTTAGGTTGTAAAGTTCAACCTATTTTTTATTGGGAGGCTAGCTCGCTTTGGTGTGTTTTTGGAGGATTTAATTAGTCTATTTTACCACACCTACTTCAATCTCAACTTAATTTGAAATTGTTTTGACTTTTTAGTTTTGATAACTCGACCATTTGATCTCTACCTCGATCGACCTTAATTGTTTGACCTCAACCTATGTTAGGTTCCTCTGTCAAGAACTCACTCACACACAAGCAATTAGGCACACAATACACCCAGAAGAGATGAAAGAATGATCAATGATTGTATTGAAAGAAAGTATACAACGTTTGTAACTATGAGAGCATAACTCCCTTAGTATAATATTCGTGATCCCCCCTTGACACAGATTGGGTCTTATTTATAGACTTCCTTACCTACTAGTCTAACCCATTAAGTCTTTTCCCATGTATCCTATCAACCTAGCTTCAAATTTTATCAATCTTTTAGTTTTCACAGTTCGTTTGACTCAACCATTTGCCTCAACATATTGGCCTCGACATTAAGTCCTCTTCAATTTTAAAAACTCAGTTTTGTCATGTTGGGCTCATCTTCTTGGCCGGCTAAGTCTATCAACAAGTTCAATAAAAAAAAAAAAAAAATCACTCAAATGAACCCTACCTTACCCTTTAGGCGATTGATTAAGGAAGAGTTGTACCATGTCTTCTCATAAACAATGTCCAAAAATAATAAAACTCAATTCACCACTTAAGTAGTCACCAATAACTGACACATGCATAAAAACATCCTTCTAACTATACCTTCCAACAGACATTATAGAAGTTCCGGCAGCATATAAGTTCAACATCTTAGCAACCCGGCAATATATCGATAAACCTCACAGTATCCGGCAATAAAAACTCAGGAAGAAGCATAACAGCCCGACAGGCAGCATTGCAGCCGGGTACTCCAAAACATTCATCTCCTTTATCATAACAGCCCGTTGGATTCGTATCATCAGTGACAGAGGGCCTAACAGTTGTGCGGGACGTGGGCGGGGTGGGGAAGATACTCGCGAACACAGGGATGAGCGGCGGGTACTGGTGGCGGACAGTCACCTTGTGGCCGCCGTGGCAGTGGGGGAAAACGCGGGTGATGACATCAGAGAGTATGCGTCGTTGGATCCTAATCTAACGGCTGTTCTCAGCTTCGGTGGGACCGCTTTGAACGTGAGGGCCTCGCCTGTAGTGGCGCGGGCCCAATGGAGTACGGCCCAGATACTAAAACCGGATGTTATTGGGCCCGAAGTGAACATCGTAGCAGGTTGGTCCGATGCTATTGGGCCATCTGGGACCGCAGACACTAGCAAAAAGCTGTATACCATCATGTCCAGTACTTCCATGTCTTGCCCTCACATGTATTGCGTTTTTGTGCTCCCTCAACTACACCGTCGACCATCTCAGACTCGTGGTTAAGCATTCCGACGTCAATTGTTCCACAAAATTTGATGACCTGGGTACTTACGATTTTCAACAACAGTCAAATTCTCCTTCATGCCTTGAATATGTGCACATGACATACCCAAGCCGATGACTTTCTCCTTTGTCACTGCTTTTCACGCCTCCCATTATCCTACTCTTACTCAGTTACGACTCTCTAAGAAAGGATTAATCATAACAACTGATTCTTGGTTTGTCAAGATAGTTTCTATGATCTACCTCTTTTGATGGTAAATTTGTGGTGAAACATGAAACCAGTTTGCTTACCATGAATCAGTCAGGTGAATATTTATATTTCTTATTTTATTTTCAATTTTAATTTATTTGCACTGTGACTATTTACTTTTACGCTAGTAACCAATCATGATAGGTATTTTAAAAATTACAATGCTTACCATACGTGACTTTTTATTATTTTGTCTCATTTCGTTACAAAGTATAATTACAAATTAATTAGACTTTCGGTTCCATAATACACGATAATTTTCTGGAATCCACGCTAATAAAATCTACCTATTATATTTAATTTATGTCTTTATTATTATTGTAGCATATTGCTTCAATCATGTGACCACCAGTATAACAAACGATTTTAACTACTATTAGAAACCTATTTTGTCAATGTCATGAGAAGCTTAATTATCTTCAAAAGTGTTTTCTACCCAAAATTATCTTCAAACGTGTTATTATTATTTTATTATTAAATTATATTAAAAATGTTTAAAATTAAATTTGAACTATCTATTAAATTGAATCTATTTAACATTTTCTGCAAGCAAATTAAAAAATAAAAAATAACAACAACGTGTTGAGAGGACATGGATATACCAAATTCTCTTTCCATTTTAAAAGGTCAGTTTTGATATTTCTCATCTTTGATGAGTGCAGACAGAAAAATGATACGATACAGAAAACAATTGAATAGGTATAATATAATGGTCTGAGGGTCCAACTAACTAGTTTTATATACTCCATTTAACACGTAGTCAATTAAAGAGTATTTCCACTATTCTCATCTTTATCACTACATAATTTTTACTAAAAGTTATAGTACTTTATAATTTCACATTTTATTTAATAAGTCATTAATGCTTTTTATTTTTTACAAGTTCATGGCAAAAATAAGTAGTGTACTCAAAAGATGAAAGTATAATAAAATATTCATTTATAATTAGTAACAAAACTCTAATAATGTGAAAATATACATGTCTTTTTTTATATATGATGTACTAAGTTTGAAATTCAAAATAATATTAAATTTAAGAAATATTTATAAAGTATAATGTATTATATGATTGTTTCTTTACTTCTTTCACATCTGATCACTCGTCAACGTTTTCAAAAGAATGAAGATTTTTCTCATCTTAAATATACGTTGTCATAGTCGATTGTTCAGCCAATACTTTCATAGCTGACTGATCGGTTATTGTATTATTAAGACCACAAATCTAACATGTTTAAAAGAAGTAAAAATAGGTAAAGCACCCTTATGGATTTTTGGATTGTAATTAGATCAATCTTAATGAAAACCCCACTTCGAAATCTATAAATGCAAATGTAAAGTAAAAAGATAAATGATTGTATTTATTACGAATTTAAGATTTTATTGTGATAATCTACTCAGGCTAAAAGACTAAATGATAAAGTCTAAGGACTATTGTAACATAAATCCAAAATAACCTTAAAAACTAAGAGAAAAGTGTGAAGAGTAATTTTTGACTCCACTCGGAAACATAAAATAATATTAGAAAATGCAAAAACCAATAATACATTGAAATATCTTAACCAAGTGAGGAAAGGAATACTCAAAAATTTATTATTTTTTATAATAATGGGGGGTTTGCTTAAAATATTCAAAAAAATAGGAAAACAAAACTTTATTTTTAAGTAAAAGTATGTTTCAGACTTTGAAGGTTTCCTTCTATTTTTTTAAAGTTCGTGTTTTAAACTAAATCGATGCGTCATTGGATGATGAAAAAAATTAATTAACTTCACAATATTATAAAAGTTTAAAAATAGCCTTTGTTTTCGATTGTATGAAATGAAATTGGTTGCAAGGAGTATTCGTTATTGTTTAGAATTGGAAGTTTGTGACCATTTGTACAAGAAAGAGATCCGAATTTAATAATAAAAATAAAGTAAAAAATCACCAATTCCTTCAATTTCTTCGACCCTGGCTAGACATATTTAGCAAATCCAAGACACACAGACACCCATGTTGTTATCAGGAAAAGAAAAAGGACACAAATAGTTTCTTATGACATTGTTTCTGCACCCCATAATTTCTAGCTACACCCTTCTAAATTTTAAAATGACCATTTTATTTTTTGTAATAGCTTTCTCAATGATCAATTCGGTGAATGTTTTAGAAAAAAACTTTTTGAAATTTCCTGGATATGATCCAATAAGATACGTGGTGCATGTAGACGATGGTTCAAGTTTTAAAAAAAACTTCATGTAATTTTTCGAAGGAATTTAAACTGTATTTCAGATTGTTCTAATCTAATTTAGTATTAAAATTTTCTTATACTTTAGATATTAATAATAATGATTATGAAAGAATATATAATAATTAATTTTTTTTCAAATGCAGATTATAAATTATATCTTAATTTGTTCTATAATTTTTTCGTATACTATTTACTATTTAACCAGTTAAATATTAGCTGTATTGTATTAAAAAAAGATAATGATATTTAGACAACATTTCTTTTACAACAGTTGAACATTGATTACGTGTCAATTTGTGATTGGTCAAAAATTACTCCACAATCAATAATAATAGTCATAAACATTATTGTAGATTAATTTTTGACCAATCACATATTAATACATAATCAATGTGTTATAAAAAAAATGTTATCTAAATATCATTATCCTAAAAAAAATCACATTAACGATACTCTATTCCATTTTTATAACCTTTTTCATTAGCACCAGATTATTGGTTGCATTGATTACTAAAATTTGAAAGATTACCTACTAAAACAAAGGCTACCAAATACAGATACCCTTCCAAATAATAAATTCTCTTTTGAGACTCTAAAGTTAAACTCAATGAAGAAACCTTGATTAAGTTCGAAAACAATGTGCAAACCTCCATCTTTTTTTTTATCTTATTGGTTACACACAGCTTTTCTTTTCTTACCTCATAATCCCATCATTAATTCTTTAACACTAATTTCAGACTTTAAATAGATCCTATTATTCAGTCATGTATCTCTAAATTGAAGGAAAACAGTATTTTATTATCAAAGATTTATTTATACTAAAATTTAAATAATAATAAAATAACACATATTTACATTCATCTATCACACATTAATTTCAGTTAAAGTTTAAATAATAATAATAATAAAATAACAAACATTTATATTTATCTAACACACATTTGAGAGTAAAGTATTAAAAAACAAACTAAAAAAGAAAATAGAAAAGAAGATGTCAAATATCAATCTCTTTTATAATTGTGACCGAAATGCTGCACAGATTGTGGAGTGTTATCATTACTCGTTTGATTGACTTTCTGTAACATCATAAGCTGAAGTGAATGGAAATAACCTCATACATAATCCATCTTAGTCATAGGTTAGTATAGCTAGAGTGTTTTATCGCAAGGTTGCACCCACTAAAATGCTAACAAATAGTTATTTAAAAAGAAAAGGAAAAAGTATGTTAAAGATGACATTTAGAATAAAATATGTTATTTATAGAAAATTTGAAAAAAAAAATCTAAAAAATAATTAGACTACAAATTAAAAAAATTAAATTTCATAAAAATATTAGAATTTAGAAATTTTCCGGTTTCTTACCGTACCTCGAGTAACCAGTACACCTGTAATCAAGGTAATCAAGTCCATAACTGTTTTTTCTTTATCCCAAATATTAATTATGATTTAAAAAAAAAAACGATATTAACTAATAATTGTATATATAATTAAAATTTTATTATAACCTTAATATCTATTATTTATTTTTATTTTTAAAAGATTGAAAATAAAATATCCTAAGTCAAACCTTAAAAGAGTTACCTAATAAACTAACAGCGGATAGTATTGAATACTCATAATTGATAGTTAAGCCTTCTTAAAAAGACAACAAAATAATCAATTAATTTGATAAAATTAAAACTTTCATTTAAAAGAAAGATTTCTCTAATGAAATAAAATAAATGGAAAACAATAAATTTAAACTGTTTACATTATACAAGTGTTCCGGTGAGGTCAAGTAACTCGAACCCTTCACAATTTGATCTTTGCTGGTCACTTGTTTCTTCGTTTCTTTTTGCTTATCCGTCCGTCTCCTCCAAGATCTGTCTTTGAAGGTCCGATCGGTTATCAGAGTTCAGTATTAAATGCACAATAAATGAATCCATTTATCCTTTACCTTTGACCTCTATATATAGTGATGGCTATGGACTTGGAATTAAGAAAACCTTAATCAAGCCCAATCATGATCCAGTGGCTCTTAATCCTGTCTTACTTTAACCCAACTCGATGTATTATTTTTGTGTATGCTTTCGTATTTTAGTAATTTAAAGTGAAAATGGAAAGTATTTTAATAATTAAAAAAAAGTTGATATAAAGCGATGGTGCAACATGAATATAAGTTTTGATATCTAATTTAAAGAGAAATACTTAATTCTGATTTCCCAAATTTAAAAAATTGATATTATACATTTGTATAATTGGTGAGTAGGAAAATGTTGCAGTAAAATGGAAAAAAATTTGATTAATAGATGTGTTTGTTTTCCATATATACAGAGGAGTGGGTGTTGAATAGCATGCTATATTGGGTAGGAAAGAAAGATAACGTGTTGGTGTGTGTGGGATCAGAGGCAGATGGAGGTGTTTGTGTGTGTAGCTTTCCCTTCTTACTCCTCCATAATTATACTCGATAAAGAAAAAAAAAAAAAAAAAAAACAGAGATGTCATTGTTTGGTGGAACATTTTTACATTATTGAGATTCGAAATTGCCATGTTGTTGTGGTTGTTTTTGTAGGTCCGCAGACATGGCGGGTGAAACTTCAAAATCTGGTTTTGCGTTGCATTGTTGATTCGGAAGGGGTAATTTTCTAACAACAGAGAAATGGTAAGAAATGGAATATAGTCCGTGTTTGAAGGATAAATGAAGTTGAGAAGTACAGTGATTGCAGAGGAAGGAAAGCAGTTTGAGTGATAAATAAAGGGTGGTGTCCCACGAATAGGGCAGTCCAAAATCTAGTGTCCCATAAAAATCCAAATCAACTTCAAATTTAAGAATGATGATGGCAACCATTTCGCCACCATCATTCTTTCTGCACTTTTCAAACTACTTCTCTGCGTTTTTTGCTTCTTTCCTTCACAATCTTCATGCCTCTCAACCATACCCACACCCATTACATTAATTATGCTACGGCTCACAATACAAAAGTAAAGTAAAATAAAATCAAATTAAGAGGTAAAACAAACACTTCAATATCAAAGTCACCTAATCAGTTACAAAGCCTAACACCTACACCACTCAATACAAGGAAAACAATATACACTAAACCGGCTCCCATCGAACCGCCTCTAAACTTTGCCCTACCTTCTCTAATCTCTCTCTCTCTCTACCTAGTTCTTTCTCTCTCTTTTTTTTTTTTCTTTTTTAAAATTAATAAAGTTAAATCAAAATTTGGGAACGGGAGCAGGGGTAAAACCATTTTCAATCCCAGTCATCATCTCCTTCTTCTGCCGCATCTCGAGTACTTTACGATGATGGTTTGAGTGTAATTCGCTGGAGAATGTTGGGCTGCAAGCGGGCCTATATTCGGGTAAGAGCCGTCCCGACTTGAACCGCACCCCGCATGCGTTACAGAGTGTTTTTGGGCCGAGGGGCCCAGTTCGCCACTGAGGGGTTTTCTGCACGCCGCAGTGACTGCACCGTCGCGGCGCCAGGGTGCCCGCACTGTCGGAAGAGTGTTTTTTCTTCGGTTTATTTGGTTTGGGCTCGGAGCTGACGTGGTCGAGGCTACGGGGGAAGTTGGTGTAAATTAGCAAGGGGCTGGAGGGGGAGGAGGAGGAAGATGATGAAGTGGTGGTGGTGGAGCTCGAGGAAGATTCGGTGAAGGAAGGAGAACCGAGTGGCCAAACACGAACACCGTTCCTGCTTCGCTTGCTTCTCGCCTTGGTCTGAACCGGGGTTTTGAAGGTGAAAACCGGGTTTTCCGGTTCTGGCTTCGGCTCTTTTGCCGTATGGCCCGTCGGGTTGGCCTCCGTTACGGTGGGGAGCGCCGCAGAGAATTCCGAGAAGGAATCCTCCACGAAATGAGACAACCACTCAAAGTCCGCCACGTCATCCGCCTGTAAAAATTCCAACTTTCGTCGACCAGGGAGACAAAAGAAACAAACCCTTGAAGAAATAAAATTGAGAAGAAGAAAAAAATACCAGAACGGTGAGCTCGGTGGTGGGCACAGAGGAATAATCGGGTTTGAAAGCACAGGGCTCTTGGCTTGCGTTTTCTTTCTGAAGGGATAGAGAAACCGAGTCTTGTTGTTCGTTGTGCTGTTGTTCTGGTTCTTCATCGACGTGCGAGAAGTCAAGGAGGCCGTCGACGAAAAAGTCGTCGCAAGTGGTTCCGTTTTGCACACTGAACTCCTCCATGAAGGTTTCTGGACTGAGTTGTACCATCATTTCTTTCCTCAAATTGCTTTTCAAAGCTGCCTCCATGCACTCCATGTCTGTTTCAGTTTAACAGCAAAATAAGAAAAAGAAGATAGAGTTTAAGAACATTATCTGTTTTGAAGAATTGAGGAAAAAAAATATGAAATGGAAGAAAGTGATATTAAATAGTGAATACCTGAGGAAGATGAGAGATAGGAGAGAAGGAACAAAGAAGGGAGAGACGTAATGAGGTTGGGAGAAGAAGAGAGGTGGAAGAAGAAGGCAAGGGATGAAATTGAAAAGGTTGAGGATAGGGAGTTTGGTAAAGCATTGAATGAGGGATAAAAGCGTCCCTGTATTATTACCAAAAGCGCCCGTTTCTTTCTCATTCTCCACTGCTTCTCTTATTTACTTTTTCCTTCTTTAAAGTATTTATACGTTTTAAATACGTTTGTATTTTGTATTATACAGATAACGTACATACGTGGTCTTAAATAAATGATAGAAAATTTCCAATAGGGTAGAACCTTTCCCACAGTAACTACCACTATGTAACAGCAATGAAAGAACTTAGACAAGTTTGGTGTGTATAGCATGTAATACAATACAACCAAATTTCGTGAAGACCTAGGAAACCACAAAATGATCCTTCTCTTTTTAACTTATTGTTTTCCTCTGTGGTAGAAAACGTGAATATAAATTAACCTAAATACCTGCCTTAAGTGGCTGCGTCTATGCTTTGATTGCTTATCGCCGCTCATTTTGCATTTGGCTGTTTTCCATCTAACGTTACTTTTCCCGCTCTCTGTTTTCTAATTATCGGTTGGCAAAAATAACTCTATAAAAGGCTAAAGGCCGAAGCATATTCACATCCTAATCTTATTTCAAAACACACGTGAACTTTTCCTTAAGCTCTTACGTATTTTTTCATGTCAGAGTTATATATGGACCTATATACCCTTAATACAATTTTCATTTTGCCTCGTCAAATACATTATTTATTTATCTATACACTAATTAATACGTATGTTAAGAAATATATTCTTTCACCAATTAAACCACACCGTTTTTTCGCTTTAAAACTAACCCGCTTACGTTTAAAGAGTTTAAGGTTTGAAATTTGAATTGGAAGGTAGAATAATTGTGTCCACAAACATATAAATGTTCCGACAATCACTGTATTTACTTCACATGAGTATTGGATAAAACAATGAAATTCTTATTTCTAGGATTAGGATTATTGGTGCATCTTCCTTTTATCACTGTTAATATTACTATTATATTTGATATTTTTTTTATAACGTATATTTTTTTATATTAAATAGTGACAATAAATGATGAAATATTAAATATTTGTTACATGTTTCAAATTAAATGTATTATTTTATTTAATTCCCCTTTCTGAAATATTTACAAATTAATTAGAAAGATAACATTATTCTAACTCTAATAAATAAAATTGATTTCAAAATGACATCCTTCGACCTTACGCTAGTTTGAATCTTTTCTTATTTTCTTATCAGAAAGAAAAGACAATTCAAACTGAAAACCGATTAGATGAGAGAGTAATCCTTAATGTAAAATAATTATAGAGAATATATAGAGAAGAGTGCAAGAGTATTTTAATGAAAATATTTATTAGTGATTGAATTTTTTAATATATGTGGAAAAAGGTTATAATGGAGAAAAAAGGAAGACGATATTTGGAATTTGAGGTATTTATTTGAATGAATTATTTGATAAATTAAGTAAAAGTGAAGTGGTTGAAATTCCCATTGTAGCCTTGATGGTGATGATAGAGTTTGGGTTTGGATTTGGGACATGGCATGACTTAGAAGCAAAGTGAGTGAAAAAAAGTGAGCCCAGCAATGACACCAAATCAGCTTTTGTCTCTCAGTAACACTACTGACATTATTCCTCACCCCCATCTTAATTTAATCCATAATAATCATACTCTCATGCCTTAATATTCATTCATTCACCATCATTAAATATTTTAATTAGCTTCACTAATTAAATCATAGAATAAATCCATTTCAACTTTTTATACTACTCTCATCTCGCCACTCATATTTCATACCCAAACTAACTAAAATTCGTCTCAAAAACCACACATTTTAGTAAAAAATATTCTCTGCTTCTTTTACCTATGTACTTTAAAACATAATACGGATCAAGAATATATTAATATTCTTCGTTTATTAAAATTCTGTTCAACTTTTCTTGTAACGTTATTTTTTTTTATCATTTGTGATTAATATTAAAATTTTATAGCTAAATTAAATAAAAGAAAACTAATAAAATATGAATATTAGTCTGAAGTGATTTGATAAATTAATACTCTTCAATCATTTCATGCCTATAAATATATAACGAACTACATCCTAATAGACGCGCCCGCAAACACACATTCATTTATTATAATATTAATAACATCTGTCAGGATTTTATAAAAAAAAAATAATACGCGTTTGAATTAAATTAAATTTTTACATAATTAAATTCAATATTATAATAATTAACATCACAGGGGAGACTGATGGACCTGAAAGAAGAGAGAGAGAAAAAAAAAGGAAAAATGTTAGAGGACAGGTAAATAGTGAAAAGAGAGAAAAATCTAAAATAATATAAAGAGCTTAGAAATAACCTACTTTCCCATAAATATTTTAAGCTATTAAAAATTAAAATTAAAATTTGCCATCCTAACACAATACTAAAGTCAAATTTTGAGTAACTTTGTTTATTAAAACCTCTATAGTTGTTTATTTAATTTCATGAATTTGGTTAGAATGCATTTATTGTAATTTAATGAAAATTATTATTATTATTATTATTATTATTACTATTATTATTATATAGGTGGTCAATTATTTGAAGACGTGAAAATTTACAATCAAACTTGATTATCATAGTTGTACATAAAAAAAAATAAAGAAAATATAATTACTTTAAATAACACTGTAAAAAAACCGAAACGCAGACATAACTAAAATCAAAGGAACTAATATTAAGTTTAGGTGAAAGGTAAAAAAATAAGAATGGTAATATATTTTTATTAATTAACAAAAAAAATTAAATTATTTAGGTTTCCAGTTTTAAGTTGTTTTCAGCTGACCCACATAGCCAAAGTCGTTTTATATGTACGTGTATTGCTATGATTCAGCATCGAACTGATAACTGACTTTCTCCACCAATATGCGACTTCGAGGTCACCGTTTTTAGGTCTTTTTTTTTTTTTTTTTTTTTTTACGTTGTCTAATCAACCTCTTCGAGTTTTATATTAGTTTTCATGTTATTATTATGTTATTTCATATTAGTTTTCTTGTTACAAAAACCATATTTTTTTTCATATTCGTTGAATTTTACAATTAAAACAAGTAACTAAATGCCTTGAGCAATAATTTTTTTTAATGAAACACTCATATGACGTTATTATGGACAAAAGAGAAAAAAGAAATACAAATATCACCAGAAATTTCTCCAAAAAAATATTTAGAAATATTACTTCAGCAATCTCCTAATATATGTTTTAGGATATTTATTGTGTTGTAAGTATTTCGATTGCACCTTTAAGATATTGTTATGTACATTTAAGTGTATGTACATATTGATGAATGTTGTATGTAGATCCAACGTCATGATTTAGTTTGTTTAACAATAGTTTGGTGAGGGATTTCTCATATTATATTATGTAATATTAAACAAAATATATTAAAAAATATTATACGCTTACAGATGATATAATAAAATAGATGAAAACATATTTATGTAATAATAAATATACAAGTAATCATTTTGAAATATGAATTTCAAAAGGTACAATGATACATATCCCTGAGGAATTTACAAATTTGGTAGCGTAACATTGCAAGAATGAGCAGTAAAGAAAATAAGATGGAGTTGATCGTAGGAAGAAAGCGATAAAGAAAAACCAAAATACGGAAGTTTGTGGAGTTTCCAACAAAAAGGCTTTTTCCTGAGAAGTATAGAGCAAGAAAAGTTAGGACACCTATTTATTACTGTCAAGGAACCTCACTCAATGTCATATGTTCGTAACCTTATCTATAAAATTTAACTTTTTTTTAATGTAGATTAAATAATCACTTTAGTACAATAATTATTATTTTCTTATAATAAGACGGATCGAAAATCTTGATTTGTCTTTCCAACGAGTTATCAGTGAGTGAGTTTACGTGTTAGTCCAACATTTTTTAAAATTATTTATATATAAATATTTAAAATAAATGTAATTATATAAATACTTTTTAAATTTTTAATTGATTAGTTGAGATATCTGGGACGAGTGGTTACGAAGAATAGTCGGTTATGAATAACATCATGTTTATACTGGGCCATAATTGAGCCAACTCTTATTATTGGGCTTGTAGTCCATCAGAATCAAATATATCTTATTAAAAATATTGAGAATAAAATAATATCTGATTAAAGATACTGATAAAGCTGTTTATGAATAATCAAGTAAGTTTGTTTATATTTTATTTTGTTTATATTTTATTGGGCTTATGTTAGTTCAAGGTTCATGAGACAAATTATAAATAGAGAGCCAAGGACACAATCCAAGTACGTTCAAAATCTTATTCCAATTCACGATCTACTTGCTCAACACTCATAACCCTATTCTCATCTCTCTTATATTGAGAATCATCACATTAAGAACCTACCTCCCCCTCGGTCCCTCGGTCAAAGCTCGAAGATCCCCAGACGGTTAAGGTTAAGGCAGAGCGAGCGATCAAAATACAGAAGAAGCGAGCAATCCAGTCCATCCAAGCGATGAACATTTTGAATATTTTGGTGAATATTTTGAATGTTTCGGTGAATTTTGAATGTTTCGGTGAATATTTTGTGGGACCGAGACACTAACCTATATGACGTGGCTTTCCTACTTTCTGGCGCTTGGATGGACGAGATTGCTCGCTTCTTCTGTATTTTGATCGCTAGCACTGCTTTAACCTTGACCGTCCGATGATCTTCAAGCTTTGACCGAGGGGGAAGATACCTGTAGTGACACTCCAACGCTCAAGTTAGGCGTGTATTGTGGAAGAACCTTGGTTCTTAATGTGATGATTCTCAATATAAGAGAGTAAAGAATAGGGTTATGAGTGTTGAGCAAGTAGATCGTGAATTGGAGTATGATTGTGTCCTTGGCTCTCTATTTATAACTTCTCTCATGAACCTTGAACTGACATAAGCCTAATAAAATATAAACAGAATAAAATATAAACAAACTTACTTGGTTATTCATAAACAACTTTATGAGTATCTTTAATCAGATATTATTTTATTCCCAATATCTTTAATAAGATATCTTTGATTCTAATGGACTACAAGCCCAATAATAAGAGTTGGCTCAATTATGGCCTAACATAGACATGATGTTATTCATAACCGATCGACTGTTCATTGTAACCGCTCATCCCAGATATTATACCGTACAATTGATATTAAAATAATTATTACATTTAAAAGTTAAATTATTGAGTTATAATTAATAATCGATACTTAAAAATGTTAATTATTTAAACTATAATATCATGATATATCATAGTATATATAATATAAATTTTTTAATCATTTACGTTATTTTTTAATTTTATTTTTAACATAAAAAAGAAAGGTCAATAGATCATCTCCTAATTTGTTAGACAATCAAAAGAACCTAATTGAGTGGTAGGTTGAAAACTCAAACTTAATCTATAAAGGTTAAACTAAAGACACAAAAACACAACCTTTAGGATACACAATTATGATCAGTGAGTGAAAACACCAACCTTAATGAGAAATGTAATTGAGAAGAATGAAAACTTCAACCCAAACGAGCACCATAATGACAAGATGAAGTGAAATGGGTTGAAGAACTTGTTCTTATAAGTTTAGCTTCATTGCTACCTTTTGGTGAGAAGTTTCGCGCAAACTTAAAAAAAGAAAGATGATGACGTTGACGTTATTTCTGAAATTTTAAAAGGAAAATTGACTTCAGACATACTCACAACAAACGTCAATTTGCAATTTAACATAGATCATAGAGCCAACGAACGTTAAATGATATTAGACTTAGGATAGTCCAACATCATTTAATATCAACGTTAAATTGCAAATTAACATTTCTGAGTAGGTTTAATATTAATTTGGACGGAATATTTACAAAAATTTCACCACACATTTTTAACGTCGAAATTACTACTTGTTACGTGGATATGATGACATTATAAACTCTTTTTGCATTAGTGTTAACCACATTCTTATTTATTTTAACAAATGTTAATAGAATTTTATATATGTTAACTAGCTTAGTTAATTGTATACAAGAAAGCGGTCAACCACCTTCTATCATGATAGACATCATCTGGATCATAAAATCTTCTTGGTCTATGATCAAGAATAATATAAAGATATTCAAAAGACTAATATTAGAACAATCAAGAGGTTAACATAATGATTAACATATCTTAAATATTTCTAGACCTGACTAGACCCAACTTATGTATCATAATCCTACTCAGATAAAAACACATGAAAATAGTATAACATGGACACACATTATTTACAAGATAAAACTAACTCATTTTTACTATTATATTTATTACGTTTGTCTCAGTTGAATTGAATTTTAGAGTATTTTTGTAGGTACTTTTCAAACACATTAATATGAATCTATTTGATTTATATTTCTATCTAATAAATGGATTCAAGAAGACAAGTAGAAAACAAGATTATCTTGATCCAAAAAAAAAACAGGTATTATAGGAAGATCTCGACTCTTCATAAAAACAAATTGAATTCTATACATGTGGACGGAAAGCATTATAAACAAATAATCTCTTTGGTTGAACAAATGTATTCATCTTTCATAATGCATGAAGTAATAGAAATTGATTATCATGTATTCAATGAAAAATGTTAAGCTAAACCAATTCATTTTACTCTGAGTAATCTGACATTTCGATTTATTTCCTGACGTCCTAAAACCAACTTAATATAAAATATTAATTAATAATACAATTAGAGTGTTAAGTATATATTCATCTTGGCTGGCTTTATGAGTTACTTATTAGCTTCCATTTGGTTTGTCATTTAACCTGCAATCCCTGAATGGTTAGCTAGATCTATTACTTTGTATCAATTCAATTGGTTGAATAAACACATTATGTTTCGCTCTTTATCTCCAATCTGTATGAGTTATAGCATACATCTAATACAACTATTCATATAAAGTGAAATGAGTAAACAAAAAGTAAAATGAAAAAAAGAATGTATGCTTATGTGTGACATGTATTCATACAATTCCTAATTGCTAACCACCTACACCTAACCTTAATCTTATCCTTGTCCGACTTTACAACTCTTTTAACTTTTTTTATAAAAGGTTTATTATCGTTCTAACATTGTTTAAACTTATCCAAAATGAGTTTTCATCACTTTCTTAATATCACTATAATTGTTGCAATACTGTTAATTAAATAATAGTTTGTTTATGTACATGTATATTTTTTAACAATGAAATGAATATTCGAAGTAAAAGTTAATTATGAAGAAAGTAAAAGTTATATTTAGAAATTTTGTGGAATTAATGTGGTCCCGTGCGTATACTACATTTAATTCGCTCTTCTGAATGAAAAGACTTCGGATGCTGGATAGTTATTTGTTGTTTGAGAGTGGCGTAAATTAATGGTGTAGCATTTGAGTAAGGTAACCAAACAAATTTAATGAAAAGCGAGACTCCTTAATATTGCCACCATATCAGGACATGTTTCATTTCCAACAACTTAAAGAAATAAGGTAAGTACGAAACTCATGAATCGGTCATAAAAAAGAAAGCTAGTGATATAATGTATTAAGTTTAAGCTATGGATGGAGGATACTAATTAACCATAGACATCATGACTAAGGTTGGGATGTGGTGTTTTAAACAAACTTTAACTTCGACCTCAGAATAAAGATTTTATGTTTTTGTCTCATATATACATATCTCATTTTGCAAAAAAAATAAATACGATGCACTCAATTTTTCTCATTCACGTGGTTCACAACATAGGATGAAAAGCACAGTTCAGCAAGACAGAGACTGTACGAAGCAGACAGATCACATCTAACAGTATTAAGGAAAAAAAAAAGAAAAAAGAAAGCTGCACCAGCCGGGAATCGAACCCGGGTCTGTACCGTGGCAGGGTACTATTCTACCACTAGACCACTGGTGCCTTTGTTTTGAAGATAGCTTATGTAATATTTATAATGATTCGAGATACTTCATATTAAAGTTCATGAAATTTCTTAAGTGGATTTGTACAAATTGAATGCTCTTATTAACTTTATCTTTTGAAAATAAATATGTGAACAATGAAAGATTCAGATCTCAATTTAAAATTCTTAACATTTCTCATATTTCTTTTCTTATCACATATTATAATTCGACCCGAATGTATTTTGAATTTATAAAATAGTCTCATTTTTTTTTTAAAAAATAAACCTTTTTTTTACAAGAGAACCTGTTTTTCTTATGTAAAATACTAATTCTTTTTAACAACTTATAAAGTCCTCTCATTTTAATTTATCCTTTCTTTCTTAAACCCTTAAGTGGACCTTGAACAAAAGGATCCTAGTCATTTTGGTTAACAAACACCATGGCCGGGTTTGAAAACTGTTAATGGACTGCCATTTGAGGTGGATCCAAGGCCGAAGTTAGGGCTGTTTGAAGATGGGTTACATCTTCTCCGTACTAGGCCCAACGACCAAGGTCTCAATAATTTAAAACTAATTTATAAAATTTTATATGTGAATTTTGCTTACCAAATTTCGTGGATTAAATCCTTAATTTCTTGATAATTTAAAAACACAGTGTTAAAACATAACTTTGTGACTAATTTTATTATACTTTATACTATGATTATTTATAGACATGAAATGTTTTTACGAAGTCATAAACGAAGTGGTCTTGAACACGATGCATTCCCCGTGGTTCACGTGGTTGTAAGTTGCGAAGTCTAGGAGGGACAAAATCTTAGCGTTGACCAAAAAGCTCTCATGAATAAGCATAGAGTGATATATTTGTACAGCATTTAGATAAGATGTGTCATCACAAATAAAGAACAAGAAAAGTAAAAAAATAAAGTAAAATTATTGACTGGTTGAGACAAATCTGTTACACTGTGTCAATGACTTCTGTTGTCCACCTTGGCAGAAGAAGAAACTGTGAGGGCACCTGTACAAGCAGTTATCAACTAATCTCACGTTCGCAGAATCGCGTTTCAGCGTCAACAAGGGTCGAGGAATCCCTCCTACCAAGTAATTCCCCCCCAACAGAAGCCTCCCCAACTCAGACACTCCCGTTTCGGGAGACACCGTTTTCACCGCAAACTGGGTCGCTATTCGCCCTGTGAACTGGTTATTCTCCAACGACAACGACGATAACTTCGGCATCATCGCCATGAACCACGGCAAAAACCCCTCCAGCTTGTTGTTGCTTAATTCAACCGCGATAAGCCCGCTCCGGGACTCCACTCCCTTATAAGGTGCTTCGACCTTCGTGAACTCGTTGAAGGACAGCGTCAACTGCTGCAACGACGGAAGCTCGAAGAAAACCGAAGGAATGGAACCGCTGATTCGGTTGGAGCTGAAATCCACCACCTGCAACCTCGTCAAATTCCTGAAGCTTTCACTCGACAAGACACCACTTAAATTGTTGTTCCGAATGGATATCTGAACCAGCGAAACAGGAAGCGAGGCCGGCAACACTCCGGCGATGGAGTTATCGCTGAGATCGAGGTATTTAAGGTTTGTGAAGGAGTCCAAGTTGGATAGATAGGTGTTGAGTTTGTTGGACTGGAGTTCGAGTCTTATAAGGTTGTGGAAGCCTTGTGGGATTGCTCCTGTTAGGTTGTTGTTGTCGAGGTAAAGCTCTTCGAGGGTGGGGAGTGTGCCGAGGGAAGAGGGTATCTCACCGGAGAAGGAGTTCGACGAGAGACTGAGTCGGCGGAGGCGAGTTAGGTTCGAAAAGGAATCGGGAATTTGGGCGGAGAATTGGTTCTTGGAGAGATCGAGTGTTTGTAGAAAGGGAAGGTTCCACGTGAAGGTGAGAGAGCCAACATAACCCGCTTGGTCCAGCGCAAGTTCCGTGACTCGACTGAGGCCGGAAACGACAAGGTCGCATCTGAAGCCGCACGTGAATTTCTGGCCGAATAGGTTGTCGCAGGGGTCGACGGTGAAGTCCCAGGAACTGATGCAAGAGCCTGGGATGACCGAAGCTGGTTCCAAACCTCGCTTTAGCTCCTTCAGAACCTCTGCATCTTCCCAATGCGTCGTTGATTCAGCACCCAGTAATACTAGAAACCAAATTGAGAAGATCGTCGATAGAGGAACACAGAGAGATCCCATTGGGAAGAAGCTTTTGATTTTGATGGTGATGGAAGAAACAGAGCAGCAAGAGAGAAAGGTGGGTTTTTTGTGAAGAGTAGGATTCTTCCTCTTTAAGAAGTTAAAGAACTTTTTCGGGTGAGTGGCTTCACGGACAGAACTGAACTCAGATGCTTGTTCGATGCAACAACCTTTTCTCTATTGAGATTTATTTATTTTTTTAATGTATTTCTATTGTTTACAGAAAGAAGAAAAGGACAACCTTTTTCTTGTACAGTGAGCAGTGAGTGTTGTGGGTATTTATATGTAGAATCTTGGGTTAGTAGTTGCTTTTTTAATTCTAATATATGTCATCTAGCTGGGCTAGCCGTTATGTGTGGTTTCCTCTCACAAGGGGCCCGCTTCTTATTATCCAACTATTCATAAATTGTGGTTGGAAATGTTATATTATAATTAGGATTAACTATAATTTTTAATGATTATGTAATCGATTTGGGACTTTCAATTGGAAAAGCTAAAATAGGTGGTTTCCTAAAAAGGATGTTTAGTCGTGAAATAGAAGAAAGAATGTAAGGTTGGTGAATATTGAGGCAACGATGAAGGTAGTTGTGAAAGTGCTTCCCTTTGGTTTGGACTTTGGGTCCCAATGCTAAGCTTAGTTATATTTGTTTAGACATTTTTATCATAGCTTTAAATTTCAGCAAAGTCACTCAAATCACTTGTCTATCTTTTACAAATATATATATAATCTCTGTAGTTGCTTCCAACCAACTTACCCAACCATTGGTAGAAATAAAAAGACTATTTCATAGATTAGGTGTCACCCAAAGTCCATGCATTTGGTACGTCCTTTTCTTCAACATCAACCAATATATAAATCCAACTTATTTTTAACTCCTATCTTACACTTAAATCTCACACTTATAATAATTAATGGACCTTCAAATTATCATATTTTTTAAAAGTATTATCTTTTTCTCCATTTATCTTTAAATTTAAGAAAGCCTTGACTTTTTTGCTTTTACTTGATTTATAATTAATTTTGATGTATATTTATTATGAAATAAAAACGTAAAAGTCTTATAAATATTTTACTATAATTAAAAAAGCATTATATTTTTTAATTAAAAAAAAAACTTATTATGATTAGGGATGAGATGGAACACGCAATGGGAATACCACATGCTTGTGCAACCTAAATTGATGGTATTAACTTAAAAACAAAGAAAGCACTAATAATATTTTGACACTGAATATAACTACTTAATAGCCTTAATGTAATATTATAAGCATATAACATTTAAAAATTGTCTTCTGAGGAGAATGACGGTTTGGCGACCCATTTTTTTATATGCAGCCAATTGGCAACTTTTTTTCTTTAATAATAATATAATAGTAGTAACATTTTAATTATCCAGTATTAATATTTTAACAAGTAATTGAAGAAGTGGCTATACAGATAAACATTAGTTGTCAATATATCACTATTTATCTTTTTAATTCAAATATTCGTATTATTATATTATTATAGCTAGTTGTTAAATGAAAACGAGTCAAAATATCATAATCCAAAAGAAAAAAAATATGTGCATAAATAGAGAAACACGAAAAGAAAAAAAAAAAAACCTTGGGTTACTCACTTAAAAAGGTAAAATAAATTATTAGTTTTTCACAATAATATTAGCATCATACACATTAATAACAAATTATGCAGGTGTTGGAATGTCAATAACTGAACTACCCATTAATGATTATACAGCTTATTTTAATATTTTTTATTTAAAAAATAAATAAAATGGTCAAATCAAATCCATTACTTGTTGCAAGAAATAATTGTTATAATAACGATTAACACAATTTTTTAACAATATTTTAACACTATTTACGTGTTATTATATGATTGGTCAATGTTAGTGTTTATAATTATTATTATTGATTTTGAAATAATTTTGAATCAATCATAAAATAATACGATGATGTTAAAATGTTGTCAAAAAAAATATTGGGAAATATTATTATCTAAGTATATTGTCTCGGTTAAACAACTTTTTTATTTTATTCATAAAAAATGAAAGTTGAATCCCTTGACACGAGTTGAACAACTTAACAATTTTTTTCTTTTTTTTTCTGTCTATATTTAACTGACACCTATTAAATGAATAAGTTAGGATTCAATTTTTGGAGCCCATTTCATAAATTGATCAGTTGGGCCCCGTTTGGGGATAGGGCTTAGCTGTCGAAGGCCCGGCCTGTATTAAGTAGTTTTTGAACTCCATTATTGTGTGGTAGGCTAATAATTTGTGTAGTATTCCCAGGATTTATGAATAAAGTATAAGACAAAATGAGAAAAATAAATTTATATTTAGAATATGAATATTTTGATCTTAACGGCGTTATTCTCATTAATCTGGTACAGATTCTCTCTCCCTCGCCAAACATTCTCACGTTCTCAACATACCTAATTACCTACCCTCCTATCTTATGTCTCCTCTTAAATGTTCAGTGTTCCACTCTCTGCTACAACAATGCCCACTGTGTCAACCCTTTTTTTAAAATTATCTTTTGCATTTATAAAAAAATTGAAAAATAAAATAATAAATGTAAAGTGTGTGTAAAATTTACTGGAATAATAACACCCATGCCTCCCAACAACGTATAAAAGCAGAATATTTTAAAAAACAACTAAAAGTCAAAACTTTTATAAAAATCCGCCATTTTCTAACTTCGTTAGGTTCAATTCATCCAAAGCTTACATTTTTATTCACACTTTGGAGGAATATATAAACGAGACAAATTGCATACAAATGTGTGTACAGTACGCAAACACGAGAAAGATTAAAAGGGTATAGGCTGATTTGAATTTAAATGATTTTTCGCTTAGCCCTTTTATCTTTTAATTACAAGGTTAAGATATATAGTGCTATCTCATTTCTCATTTTAAGAATTGTTTTTATTTGGAACTAATTTAACGTGTATATAATAAGTCTTTAATTCTTAATAAATATTGATTATATATAGTTAAAAAAGCCAAGGAACGTAGCATACACACCCAATGTAAACTTATAGTAATAAAAAATAAAGTACATTCTTGCTGTTTTTGCAGACCACACTCTAGGCAAACACCATATATAGGGTAGTTAATTCTCTATACCTGGATAGAGATAGAAAGGTTTATGGGTTTACAGGTCCGATAGGAAGATAGTAGAAAGCATATGCATGCATAAATAACAAGTGGTGGTAGCAGCTAGTTAACATTAATATAATTTACATGGGTTACTACTGATTGAGGCATGCAAATTGAAGTTGCAGTCAATTAAGCAAGGCGTAGATCGTCAGTTTTAAAGGGTTCTTCTCCATGGTGGTGATGTTGATGATGTGAGGGAAGATTCAGATGAGTATGGTGCTGACAGAATGCATAGAGGGTGGAGGCACCATTGGCCAGTGCAACTGCTGATTCCTCGTCTCCTTCATCGTGCAAAAGAAATTGTGGATGGATCACACACTTTTCCTTCTTATTATTCCATTGTCAATCACACATCAATGAAACCAAATCAAAACAACAACATATGTATATATGTATCTAACTTTTATGTCTGTTCAACTCAACTTAATTTACCGACATATTCGAAGTTCTTACAAGTTCAAGCAGAAGATTTCCATTCATCTGCTCCAAGCTTTTAACCTGTATTATTATTCAATGATCTTCACATTATCAAGATTGGACCATAACTAAGAAAAAAGTTGATTGATAACTATCTTACTTTCATTAATTAATCATTATAAAATATAATGCTGACCTTTTTCCTACAGGTATCAGTCCGAGTTTTGATCACGTGGAACTGTGAAATAAGATGCACAAGAAACGTATCAGTTGAAAGCCTAAGGATAAAGTAGTCATGTCTGGCAATTAAATTAGCAACCTCACATGAAAGTTGGTTTAATAACTCCTTTTTTTTTTCCTTTCTTGAGAAGAAACAACAGAAAAGAAACACAGATATTGGCAGATAAACTCAGACGAATAGTTTGCAAATTTAATTCATTTTCTGATATCATAAAGACCCAATTTAAAGCTAGTTTATTGTTCAATGAAAAGGATGAAGAATTGGAAACTTTTAATTTTTTTTTTCCATTCCATTGTTTGCAAAAGAAACATTATCCTGACCAGCTAGAAAAGGTTTGTTCTTTTTTTTTTTCATTTTGCAAGGATGAATAACTTGGCACCCTTCTTTTCTTTGCATATTCTCTTCACAGGTATGGTCCTGTACTTACTCAAGTCTGGCTTGTGTTTCTTCAGCTTTCAATTTTAGAGGTTTAAGAAGTTATCTTAATCTAGTGAAAGGGAAAAGTCTGAACCGAAGCAATTCCTGATGACAATATGGTTGGTATTTGGTGTGTTTTGATTTCATACAAATGCTCTAGTTTATAAGAAGAAAGTTTGACTCAATCAGATTATTGAACCTTATTAAGGTGAGATCATCTTAGTTCATGATTTAGGATTTGACAGTCTCCAAACTTTTGTTTTTCAGTTTTACACTGGCATGTTAATTCTATTCAAAATTTGAGCTACTGTTTACGTTGATGCAAGAGTTGGAGTACCCTTATTATATTCTCTTATTTATTTTAGCCCATGAATAACTTAACAGAAGCAAGTGTGATTTTTATACCTTTCGCTCGCGTATTTTCCCTATGGAAGCAACCATATCCTCTTCAAGAGTTCGCAGTTGCTGGAAGCTCAGTTCGTCCAAATCCAAACCCTCACCAATCCTGTGCCTTTTTCAAGTCACACAACTCAGCAATGAGCTTTATTCAACCATTCCAAAACAGTAAAGACGCGTAGTAATAAAGACATCACTCTTTTTAACATGTTACCTGATCTGTCTCCTGAGTTTGTTGTTAATATCTTTCAGCTTCTTCAAGTTCTCAAGCATTTTCTGATTGTAATAAGACACATAATAAGAAAATCAGGAAGCAAATCGTAAGCAGCACCATAATGACAAAAAACAAGAGAGAAATAGGAGTGGTTGGGTGGTTAACCTCATAGTGGGAACGCCACAGATCGATATCCCCCAAAGTCTTCTGATACTGATCAACGATCTTTTTTGTGCTGATTGAGAAGAAAGAAAAAGTGGAATAAGAGAAAAGAAAAGGAAAAGATGAGAAAGAAGATATTGGATGGATGGATAGAAAGAAAGAGTGTAGAATAGGGTACGGACGTAAGGCCAGGACTAATATATTCATGCATCTTGTTGTTTTTTGAGAACATGATGAGTGAAACCTTGGCATCACAGAGAACACTGAGTTCATGAGCTTTCTTGAAGATACCATTCCTTCGCTTGGAGTAGGTGACTTGCCTGTTGGTGGGGTTCTCAATCAACTTTATCTCAATTTTGCCGCGACCCATCTGGAGATCGATGGATGGATCTCTCTAACAACTAACCTACCTTACCTTGGCTTGGCTTAGCTTAGCTTAGCTTAGCTTCTACACTGCTCTGGATCTTCTTTTGCTTCCCTTTCCAACCACAGATATTAATAGAGGGAAGAGCAAAGGCAGTAATAAGGCCAAGAAGGAGTTCAGTGAATAGAAACTCATACAAACAAAAAAGAAAAAGGTGGAGAGCAGTGAAGAGCCTTTCCCAAATGGGAAGGCTAAGCTGCCAAAGAAAAAGTAGGCTTGGAGTGTAACTCCGAATAAATTCCAAATTGGTGAAACTGTGTGGAAAGCATACCCACGCACTATTCGACAGCTGGTACCCCTTTAATTAATACCCAGCGACCCTCTTCATACTTCAATTTATTGGACAACAATGTCACATTCATTCTTCACTTCCTTAAATCATCACTCCATTTTCTGTTAAACTGCACTTTAGCTACTGGGAAAGTACAAAATCAACTATATATCACTGCAGTCTTAAATAACTACTATACATTTCATATGGAACTTAAGATTAATGACGTAGTTAAGGTTGTAATCACTGGTTGAATTGGTCCCGTTTTTTTTTCTCAATACTAAGTAGTACCATAAATTTCCGCATTTGAGTTTTCTTAGTCATTTTTCCCTTCAAGAAACCTACTACCTTACCATGATTGATTGCTTTTATTTCTGTCATGATGAGTGCAGTGGAAGTCTTATAATTACTCCACACATGATATCACGAAACATCAACTCCATTTGTATTCATCCAAGAAATCATGGAAAAGGAATAACTTTGGCAAAGAGTGCTAATCAGATATCAGATTAATTTAAAAAGCATACAACTAAGATTACAAAGGTATATCTGTCTAAACAGACAAAGACATATATTTATGTGTGTGTGTATATATAGATATATAGTAATAAGGTGGAAGAAATTGAAGGAAATGAGAGAAATTAAGGTTTAAGAGAGAAATAAGAGATATATTAGTAAGGTTAATGGAATGGAGTGAAGAAGCAAGAGAAAAGAGAAGAAAGAGTTTGATGTTGAAAGGTGTTACAGCACGTACATGGTGTTGTGAGTAGTGGACTGGTATGAGCATGTGGTGTCATTATTGTATATAGGCATAGGTAGCGAGCTTAGCTCGGTACTGTACTATACCAGTTACAAATTATTTATCTCTCGTCAATATCGAGGCATGGAAATGTGATGGAGAAAGTTCGAAGATATTAACGTTGTTTGGTTGCATATGACCCGTCCCATCTTTCTCTAACCCACTTCCTACACCCTTCCCTGTCTAATTCCTGTTTTTCACTTCACTCACATGTCTCCTTCTCATTCTAACTTCACCACTCTTTTTTTCGTTTTCAACCTCTCTAATCTCATACCTTACTTTTTATGCTATAAGTTTTACGTGAGAGAGGTGTAAGAAAATTACTCACAGATACCAACAAAGAGGTAAATATATAAAAATTATCATATCAGTAACAATCAAGCTTAATTATGCTATGAACCTCTGCTGTCTCTGCTGTGCAATAACTGGTGTAAGGTTAAGGTGTTGCAAGGTTTTGACTGCATGATGATTTCGGGAAGGCTCCAAATTCATCAATCAATCATTCCATCGTCTCAATCTATCTATAAAATGTAAATAGTATTATATATCTCTAAAACAAATTATATAACAGTATTTAACAACTGTGAAAGAGGATTGAAAACAATAAATTCAAGACATGTTTATCGTTATACATTTTTTTAAAAAAAAATAAAAATTGACTGTTTTACTGGTAGATAAAGCATTATTTTTCTGAAGAGCAGTACAGAATTCCATTAAAAATAAAGGTCGAATTTTGAATGTAAGAAAATAGTTTGAAATAGTTGAAGCTTTTCTTACCCGTTTTCACGATGAATACCAAGCAACCAGGATTCCATGGATTGGTTGTGGCTTTGTTTGTGGATTGATGCACAGAGACCCACAGACACAGTAGCTATGCCTAGGTCTGCTGGATTTGACTTCCCTTCACTTCACAAATTCTCATCCTCTCAATATAAATCTTCATTTTACAACATAACCCAACCCTTTCTCTTTTTTCTTCTTCACATATTTTTATGAAAAAAAAAATTAGACATACATTATTTTCACAACATTTGTACATAGAAAATGTGTGGATTCATTGTTTATTTTGTTATTATGCTGACATGTTCTAACTATGACAATATCAGTCTATTTTGCAGTGTTTTATACACTATACATTAAGAAAGAGTTTTTTTTTTCTTTTTACTAAAATACATTGAGAGATTGTTAAAAGAAAAAAAGTTTGTTGTTCCACCTAGTTGCTTCATGTTATCTTTATAAATATCATTTAACATTTTATGTGATGATGTGTTACTTTACTTCATAAATTTTCTCCTTTTACATTATGGATTATTTTCTTTTGTAAGGATCATATTTGCTATTTTTTTTTCTCACATTTTTTGTCTTGTTCTTATTTTATAATGAAAGTATTAGGATAAAATATTTTTCCCAAAAATTTACTTAATATTAAACATTTCTACAAGGGGGTTAATAAGTCGTTATTATTATTTATCTTAAAACGTGTTTTTTAGTTCTTGGTTGAAATTGGCCTTTCTCTTTAAATGTCATATATTACTAACATGGGCTTGTAGTGACACATTAAAGCCATCTACTTAGGTCATATCAATACAAATGAAGAATGAAAGATAGAATGATGACTAATTTTAGGTATTTTAAAAAAAAAATCCTACTTAAAACTGCAAATACTAAAACTATTAGCTCCAAAGGTAATCTTTTAACAATTGAATAATTAATCATTTTAACCTTGAGTATTTAATGAACTCAAATAAAAAAAATTACATTTCTACTATCATTACGTTCCTTTATCGTCTAAAAAGTATGATAATTTTGTTTTCAATCTTGCTATTAAAGAAAAAGTTGTCGTAACATCAAATTAGCCTACACGATGGATAGGATTAGATACAAAAATGGATTTTAAATTAGTGCATATTATATGGAGAATGATGAAGATGCAATTAGATGGTTTTCTTTGTCAATGTTTTATGTTTGGGAGTTATTGCGTGGTAAATATTAGAAAGGTGATTGCGAATAATAGGGATCTTATGATAGCTACAAAAAATGCCACATATTATAAAGTGTTTCGTGAGAAGATGTTTGATGACTTATATTAGATGACTACTATTATGAATGTGTTTGATGTAATTAGTATATATTTCTCTAAAAGCCTAAATATGATTTATTTATTGATCAATAATTTAAGTGAGACTTATACCATTATTTTATTGATAAGGTACAAACCTATTATACCCATGCTTGACTATATTTGGTCACATATAGGTGGATGTGACACCAAAAAAAGAAAAAATTTAAACTATAAGACTAAATAGAGAGATTAAGATTAATAGAAGTTGGATATCATAATGGTATCCCTTCCTCTCTAATAATTTAAATATGATGAAAAGTTACAGAAAAATTATCTTAAGAAATTTATTAAACCTATTGTACTATTTGCTATAAAATAAATTTATAAATGCAATCTCTTGTCGATTGGAGAAGATTCAATGACTTAAAAGCAATAAATTTACAGGTCATTTTCATTTTATTATTTTATTATTTATTTTTATTTAATGTGAAATTTAGAAATCAGCACAACAATCCAAATTAAAAAGTTCCATCCTAAAATATATTTCATAGCAAAATAAAGTTTACAGTCCTAAAAAATGAGACCCCACAAGATAGAAAATACAAATTCATTACTTTATCCCAAATGCAACCAAACATTACAAAATACCTCCAGAAGTGACAATAATACTTTTACCGACTTCCTTTTTATATATTGAGGTTTAATTCTTATTTTCCTAATTTTTTCAAAGTTCATCACGTGCTTTCACATATGCCACGATGTGCCTCAACATTTGAAGTCAATTTTTTCAACTCTCAATTCTGTCCCTCAAGAGATATAATGGTACTACCTTTAATCTGAACCTCTTCTGTTTTACACTTTTTATTCTGCTATCAAATCAAATAAATAGCCACGAAGCACTTGGCTATACAAACACTCAAGAACAAAATCATTTTCTTATAACCACAATGTTTCACTATCTTTAAACGTCAATGGCTTATCTTTAATGACCTAAATTTTAAAAAATGTGAGAAAAGGGGGTATTCTTAATTTATTGGGATAAAAAGATTTGCATATTTTCAAGACATTAAAAGAATATGTTAAAAATGTGTTATCACATGTGAAGCGTATGATTAACTGTCTTCCGACACTTTAAAAGATGATGTATGACTTATGCAGCTTATGAGAACATAAAGGAATATAAATATATATCATTCTGTATTTGTTTCAATTATAATCTGATTATTCGTGCTATACGGGTGTGTTCTTTGTTCTGTGTTCATTTTAGTTTTTTATGGGTAATAAGTACATCTCTTATGCAAGCTTTCCTCCGAAGTGAAAATGTGTTCATTGTACTACTGTGTATGAAAGGCAGCTCTCCGCAATTTCATAATCCATTTTGATAATTACATATTCAAAATCAATTTTAATGCTTAGTTTTCAAGGAATGTCTTGTGTTAAATTGAATTTTCTAATGTCACCCATATTAAAACTACATCATTTCAAACTCATAACAAACACAATCAATTTCCCAAAAAAGAATTAACGGTTAAAATGAATTCTAAAAATGCATACCCAAAAATGCAGTATGACGATTGGTTTCGAACTTGGATAAGTATTATCTACAATTCTATATTTAACTGCACCTCCTACTATAATCACATTTGCATGCTTGTTTATAAAACTAATCTTTATTCTTGCGAACCTTCAACTAAAAGCGTAGATAATATTAGCAATATTTTAATAATTCCATTTTGTAAAAGTACGATGATTAGGCTGATTTATTATAAAGATACATAACTGTTCACTAGTTTTAGCTGCAGAAAATCCTTATTATCATCAGGGTTGCATGAATAAAACTATGCCTTTTTCAGGAGTTCTCATTTTCTTTTGACTGCTAGAAATACAAAGCACTATTTTGAAATAAGCATTCAATGTCTGAAAGGCCTAACAAAATATTATTATTTGAAAGATGCAGAATCATTCAAGTGCAATTCATATTGAAAAACAATTTTGTCTTACCGTCCCCTTTGGGCTAGAAAGATTTAATCGTTCCCATCTCGAAGCTTTTCTACCCAAGAAAATGAGTAACGAGAACTGGGTGATATAAAAGGAAAAACAAAAAGTAAAGTCGCATTTTTCTAGTGTTCCTAACAAAATTGATGCATCGACAAGTTTAAGAGATGAGTACTAGAAAAGATTACAGCACCCCGTACTTACGACCAATGATGTATGAGGAGTTGTTTTCTATATCATTACTGAAAGTCGGAAATGCATATAGTCAATTATGAGTTATAATGGACAATTCTTAAGAGAATTATTAAACACAAGTCAGCAATACGGGGGTTAATCAGACCATCTATATCCACATCCAAAGACCTCAGGGATTAACCACGATGTTTTGAGTTTGTTTGCTCCTTAAGTTGCTTAAGACACAGTTTCCCCTTCCTTTACAAATACCAGGCAATGACAATTTACAGCAGAGTTATTATCCAATTAATTTAAAGGGATCCTGGTTTCTCAAAATGCATTTTCCCATTTCATTTTGATTTCAAAAGGATAATCCTCTACTCTACCTTTTGTGGACTTAATAGAGAAACCTTTTTTTATACTTTGTCATCATGGAACCACCACCTAGTCTCCTTAGGCGATCTGCCATTTCTGCAGTTCTTTACATAGCGATCATTATCTTCAGGGCGTTGCTGCCAAAGAAATCAATCATGAGTTTATTAAGGCATGACAACCATTTCAAGATGGATCAATGACTTGCCTAAATTCAACCGTAGAATCTTAAGTAATATAACCAACCATTTATCAAATCAAAATGTAATAAAACCTTGTTAAAAATATAGCATATCCTAAGTGTCCATTAATACTATCACTGCACATGGAATAAGTAGGAAAATACAAGATTCACAGTAAATAAATTCACACCTTTGTGGTCGAGCTAGAAAGCATTGAGAGAATACTGATGCAGATAGAACTAACTGTCATGGCAGGGGACCAGGAATCATACAATATATCTGCATAATTCCAAGCATAATAATCTCAGCTGACCACCAATAAGTAGCAACTAGTTAACCATGTTTCAATCTAAATTTAGAAAGGAAGAAAATTTATCAAGTATTACAAAGTTCAATAAGTGGGTTTTCAGATACTCCAGATTTAAAAACCGAATATTTAAATAAGAAAAATATTTTCGATTATGTCAAAGTATAACTACAAACATCAAATTCCCAGAAGTGAGAAACGAATCATACCTCAATTTAGAAATCATATATAGAAACAATAATAATAACAACGATAACATTGATTACATACAAGTAAAACTTTGGAAACATCAAACCCCTGAATGCAAAAGATAAACCCCTTTTACATTCTTTAAAGTTCATTATAAAAAATATTTCAATATATATATATATATATTAAAGTTAAAAATCGTAATAAACCAATAAAACTTTGAATTGAACAATTTTAGTTGTTATAAAAGATCATTACCAATTTACTTTCAAACTATTGAAATTTATTTATATATAGCAATAAAAGAAAAACAGGTTAAAAGAAGGAAAATAGAGATAAAAGAATGATAGTTTCAGATGATTAAGAGGACTTTTGGAGCTAGTTGAAAATATATGTGAAATGTCCAAATATCAAAAGAGAGTACAGACTGAAGATCTAATTGAGAGAGTTAGAAGAGTAAGAATCTCACAATTGTAATTTATAATATAGTTGGATATCTAGCCTGGCATGAATGAATAAAGCAGAAAATAATGCATTCCTAACTTCAATCATACACTCTCTCCACTGCTACCCTCCTTCAAATGGGGGTTGGGGTGTGTGTGTGTGGGTGGGGGGGACGGGGGAAGGCCTTGAATAAATTTCTTGGCATAACTAACAACCATTTGCCAACCAGCAAAAGAAAAAGACAAAACGCGCATATGTCTGACCAGTCACGTAAAGTTTCTCTTAGTCGGATATCTTAACTCGTTATGCAGTACAAACTCCGACTCAATTCATCCCAGAAAATGAGAAAAAGAAAACAACAGAAGCAGCTCAGCCCAAATAGAACGGGAGAAAAAGATGAATATGGACATTGGAATATAGTTCAATATTATCAATAATCATTTGTTCAATTTTAGAAATATAAGCCATAGAATCATTCTAAATACTCCTTCTGTTCCTTAAAATAAGATACTTCGAACATAATCACATAGATAATGAAAACAATGTCTAGTTGATCTTTTAAAAATATAACCATTGTACCAAATTAGTACTCACTATTAACGACTTTTAAAATTATCTTCTCATTATTATTAATTAATACAAAATACAAATACTTACAATATTTAATAGGTCTAAACAGGGAAAATAAAATATAAAGTTGAATAGAAATTATAAAATGTGCCTTATAATAAAAACCAAAGGCAGGAATATATTAATATTAAATACCTAAAACATTACTCAAAAGTATCAAAATGTTCATAATCTCACATCAGCAAAGAAAAGTAAATTTCAATAATACTATTATGTCAGTAAAAGCCGAGTCACAAGTAAATTCACAAGTCATAATTCTATATGTGCTCCTAATAATGATAGTTCATCCTGACAGAAATGTATCGGCGAAAAGAGTTCAAAGCTGAGATAACATCCTTCATCTCCTTAGCCTTAGGAGGTTCTTAGCGTGACCGTACTACTTGAAGCCTATAGTTCAAAAGAACAAATACAATGCAACAATGAAGCAAAACTAAGAACATAGAGAGTAAGCAGGTGACTGCCACGCTTCTATTGCAGAAGATTGATAATGGAGAAATAGAAAAACCAAATAGAGTGCGTAAATGGTTTAATGACTATGTGAAACCCCTATTTCAAAAGAATGAAAAACATAGGAATGGAGTAATTATAAATAAGGTGCATTTAATTCAATTTCTTTTCGTTTGAGAATTTGAGCTTCTCTGAAGTTTTTATGACTCATGAAAATTGGAACGGAAAAGAAAAAATGAACAAATTATTGGATCGTTTGTTTCATGTCTGTTACACAGAATCATATCAATGTTTTGTGTACTTCAGAATCACATCAATTTAAGAATGGATCACAGATCAGAGTCGTCTACATTTTATCAGAAACAACAAATCAATAGATTTTAAAATCAGCTGGGAAAGTTGAATTGCTCCATTCTAACACCAAAACAAAACAAGATGCGAAGGCACTGAAACACCAAAATGAAAAACACTTAGCAGGATGGACCCACACTTCTGACTTCTCTCTGTTCCTGGCATATATAGCATACAATAGTTTATATAGGAGACCATCACAATTCACAGCCATAAAATAACACTCCTACCATATTTACTATTGTGGTCCAATGACATTCTTGGGCAAAATTATCATGGCCGTTCACTCTTGTCCCGTGCATTCTCTATGGTTTATTAACTTATTAAATGTTAGCTGCTTTCAATTCCAATTGGGTTATGCTAAGTGTTCCTAACAATTTTCATACTTACTTAAAACAGTAAGACTTCATCAACAATGTAAAAACATTCACTGTATTGAAACCCAAATGTCTCAGTTAATAGTTAACAATATATTTTCAATTAATTAATTAGGACAATACTTTCAGAAAAAAATTGATTTTCTCATGTACTAGGAGAACCCTAAACAAGTAAACAACCAATCGCAGTCCTCTTCCCAATAGTTCTCAACAAGAAATTATAACTTCGAAGTCGGGTCTTCAAGGAAAATTTTAACCCGAAGAAGGTTAAAAGAACAGCCAGTGTCCGAAAGAATCGACAACACAAAAAACAATACAAACAAGCATAAAAAGCAACAAATAACACAACCCTGTAACAAAAGGGTGTGCCAGAGGATTATACTAAAAATACCGTAACAATGAAAAACAAACACATACCTAAACAAATATGGCCGTTGCTGTAGATATGGGGATGCAGCGGAGCCGGATGCAAGAATATGACCTGTAGAACCGTTAACAATAGAATAATAATAGCAGTGAACAACAGAGGCCGATGCAGAATAAATATTAAATTGTGTAAGGAAGGGGGCAAAAGAGGAACCTGGGGAGCTTCCATAGGGTAATTCTCGGGAAAATCGACCTGAAGCTGGTAGGTCTCATTGGCGTAAAGTGTCCCGGGAGCTCCAGTGACTTCAACAACCCACCTTCCAGAGAGGAAGAAAGCAAAGTAGGGGAAAGAAAAAAGAATGCAAAGAAAGAAGAGAAAGAGGAAATCAAAGCATTAGAAAACATGTTGTGTAAAAGTGAAAAAGTTAGGTGGATTATGAGGGGTAATTAGAAGAATCCGATACCTCTGGAGATTATCGGTGACTTTGTGCTTGAAACCAGTTGGGGGATTGACCTGCCACTCCACGAGCTCTTTCTGGAGCCTATTGCAGGCAATCTTACTGAGATTCTAAAACAGCCAAGATCCCAATTCAAACCTAAGAACCGAAAAACGAACAACCAAGAAAGACAATCGAAGAGCCAAAGGGGTTAGGGCTAACCTTGCGAGCGGCACCAGAGGAACTCGTCATGATTCTTCCGCGTACACGAATGGCTACAGGAACAATTCTCAATTAACAAAGAAGAAGAGATTCACCACTGAACCAATATATATATATATATATATATATATATATATATATATATATATATTATGTTTTGTGTGTGTTAAATAGTAAAATGTAAATGAAGAAATGTCCCAGACATAAAACTTTATACACTTTTGGTTAATTAAAAAAACATTATACACTATAATTTATTTTAATTAAATTATAAGTGTTATGGGACATTTTTCTTTTTCTTTTAAGAATTGTTTGTTTATGTACATTAGAAAATATGGAAAGTCAAAGGTCTCCATAATTAATAATGGCGAGAAAAAAGAAAGTTTGGTTAGATTACTATCGCGCATCTAGGTGCTATTTTTATGTAAATTTTTCTTTCTGTTTTCCCTTTCACATAAGATATTCCAAATTCTTTTGCCAAGAGACATTCCAAAATGTCATTATAATCTGTTTAAATGAAACGTCTGATCCTGTTTTATAATTTTTTTTTATTTATCAAATAAATTACAATTAATTCACTCAGAATTAGTATAAAAGTATTGTTTTTTTTAATATTATGAAAAAAAAAATTACCTTGTAATATATAGGTGTGGAAGTTTAAAACTATGAAGAGAAACTATAAGATAAGTTAATCATAAAGTTAAAAGGAGAGGGTGAGACAAATTGTGAGTTTGACTCTCTTTATTAACAAAGTATTGATAATTAACATTTAATAATAAAAAAAATCAATGATATTGGATCCGATGAAAAATAAAATTCAAAATATTATTTATGACAAAATTCAATAATAAAAACTATCAATTAAAAGGTGAGTAATCAAAACTATTTGTTCAGTCAAACATTCTTAATTTTTATTTCTTTTATTTAATAACTTTTTTTATCAATCGAAATTGTTATGACATCGAACTACCAATCATCTAAATCAATATTAAAAATTCACTTATTTCAAAATACATTAATAATTAAGTTTAATTAAGTATGGATTGTAATTAAGTTCATATAAACAAAAATTAAAAAAATACAAATAATAGGTCAAATAAATTAATTGACCACACATTAATTATAACATTTATTACTATGGTATTAGGATACGAACTTGGTAGGTATCCTGATTGATTAAGACAAACAAAAATTTTTACACCTAAACACAAAGACATAAAACATTATACAACAAACTTCTTTAAATGATAACCTAAATAAAAAATTTCACATTTCATAAAAAAGTATAAGTTATATGATTTGTGATTAATTTTTTGTTATAAGAATTATACTTTATAAATACACATTTAAATTAAATATTAAATGTTTAGGAAGAGTGGAAGAAGTTACATTATTTCCATCAATTACATTTTCCTATTTTGATTACTTCTTTTACTTTATTTATTTTTTCAATAGTCTTTTTGTAATAATTTATTTTGGATATTTAATTGATTTTTTTACTACTTTCTTTCACTTTATTTGTTGGTATATTTTATCTTTAATTTCCAGCACATATATTTGCAAAAGTTTCCTTTGCATATCATTTTTGTTGATAAATTATGTAAAGAGTGATACTTTAATTTTAAATATAAAAGTTTGTATAAATTAATTGCATTGGTACAAAATTATAGAACTATATAATTATAAAATTATAAGATTACATATAAATAAATTATAAAATTATAACTTATAAAATTTTAAAATAATAAAATTACATGTGGAGGCAACTCAGCTAACATTACAGGACAAAATAATAATACAGCGCACACAAATTTATTAAACACTAACTTACTAAATTTATCATGGACTTATTTAAAAAATATGATTTCTTTAATAACCCCCATGTGCTCTTTATATTTTTCAAGTTATTATAGTTAAAATTAATAATCACAAGAATAAAAATTCATAAAAAAATCTAACAAATATATGAATTAAAATTTATAAATTCTCAAAGAAATTAAAATCAATATTTCATGAACAATTTAGATAAATTTATGAAAAGAAAGTATTCCTTTTTTATTATAATATTTATTATAATATATATTATAGAATAAATCTATACTTTTAATCATTTTTCATAAGTAATTAATGATAATAAATAATAAAATAAAATTTTATTAATATAAATATCATAGTTGGATCTTTCACACACCTAACATTCTTAACAAACTTTTGTATTATAGTGACTTTTACATTATACATATTCTTGAAATTCCATATTTTTTTCTTGTAAAACTCGTTTTTTTATTTTATGAGTATCCATTGCAACATTGTAGTCTCTAACAGGAATAAGCTCTTAACAGAGAATACTTTTAAAGGAATAAATTGCATGCTTTAAAAGAAATATAGTTTATTTCACAGCAATTATGTAATTTATCCTTCTTAGAAAATAATGTTCAAGACCTATGTACTAGATTGAATGATTCTTCTAAAAAGACAATTTCAATTCTTAATTTATTATGGAAGTGTTGAAATTATACCTATTTGATAGTCTATCACTTCTTTCTTCAATGATTTTTGTAACAGAAACCTTTTAAAAATATCAATACTTTTACAATATGATTTAATATATCTCTCTTTTATTCTGTTATCTTCTTAGATATTATTGATTATATAAAAGTTATTCTCTTGTTCAAAATAAAATAAAATTGTGGAGCCTGATTAATCTTAGTTGAATTGAGAGGTTAGGGAATCTTTTTTATGATTTTTTCCCCTAGTTGACGCCTTGCATTGACTTTCCCAAGTTGAGCACTGGCAATTTCAGCCTCCAAAATATGCTTATTCTCATGGCAATTTCTGGTTTGAAGATAAGCATATTCCACGCGTGATTAGTGGAAAACTTACATCATAGTTTGTGCTTTAGCAAAAACTTTGGGTCAAACACTGCAACTCGTTGAAAGTAGAACTAGCAGAAACTTTAAGATAGGTTTAATAAAGTAAAGGATCTCACGAAAGATAATCAATCTAATAAATAATAAGAAAATGGTAAATTACAAGTGTTACGAATTCACTGCATAACACAATTAATTATTATGACAATGTAACGGAACACTTTTAACGTTGTCTCACCTTTTAGAAAGTGTGCAAAAACATCAACTTTTGCACATCAGCTTATGATTATGAAGTGAGAGATTGAGGAAGAACTTTATATGGGTTGAGTATGTGATTGGGGTCCATCAAATTCTTGATCGAAGCCATCAGTTGCACCTGTTCAGTTTGATGTTATTTCAGACATTCATTCATTTCACAACTTTACATTATGAAATAGAAAATGCAACGTGAGTCAATAATAAATTAATAACATAATATACATACAGTTTTCCGGGACTTGCTGTAGTAAATCTTGTTGGCTTTCATTAGTCCTATACCATGCTCAGCGCTAATACTCCCTCTGTGCTTGGATGTCCACTCATATACAAAAGGTTCAATTTGTGACAAAATCTGCAAATTTTATCACTGATAATGTCATGGAAAGAAAACTTTCATAACCAAACAGTTACGTGCTATTCCAGAGCTACCTTGTCATCATAATGAGGAGTAGAAACGTTCAAATGCAAATTACTATCTCCAAGGTGGCCATATCCAACTACATTAGCTGTGTTACCTACAATTCAAAAATAGAATACAATGTCATTCCTGCATGCACGATTGTGATGAAAGAGATAACTCATCTTCCATAAAAGCCATAGACTTTTTTCTATGAGGCAACTAAAGGAATCAAACATATATTTTCTACATTATGTCTGCTAATTTCCCTCTGAACTATGCCACAAACTTAGAAAACAAAAGTATAACTACATGGCAGTTCCTTACCTAGTCTAGAGCGCATTTCTTCCACAAGACTGTACATGTGTTCAAGAGGTATTGATAAATCATACTTGTAAACAGCTCCTGCTCTCATCAAAGCCTCTGGTATACCCTGAAATCAGTAGATAAAATCTAATAGAACCAAACTCAGCAATAGTGTTTTCATAAAACGATTAAAAATCATATAAAATTAAAATTTAAAATTACTTATGACAAATTATTGCTGAAAATAAACAGAAGAATAACACTTTTGGGAGTTGAGGAACATCCTCTTCAAATTCCTTACAAAAATAAGAAAATGAATCTAGTATCTACGTGGAAGCTATGTTTCTTCCACTCAATATCTTTATTTATGTATTTTGTAATCAAGAGTATACACTGAAAAAGCACCCACAGGTGTCAAATGACAACAGCTGAAATCAGAACAAATATGGTCAACTTGGCCCCATGAAATGAAAAATAAGAAGAATATTAGCACGATCAATTTAGCAGGAAATTCATTCCAAGAGTAAATGTACGACATGATGTAGAAAATTTGTAGTGAAACGAAACCTTGTCTAAATGAAACCGCTTGTAGAGCATTAATAGCCAAGCAAAGTAAAAGCAAGTAGATAGTCTCATATGGCATTGGTATAAGCATTCCAAATGCGATGTGTATAGCTGACCTAACTTGGCCAGGCTTTTTCATTTTAAAAAATGAAGTGTGAATTCAAGAAAGGTAAAAACACTGACTGCAAAAATTAGAAAACCAGCCAAGAAAACATAAAAGTAGAACATGGCAGGGATATATGCTTAATGTTGAAAAGGGCTAAAGCATATTTTCAAAAAAAGATAATAATGCAGTGAAAAATGTCAACCTCACGTAGAAGCCAGAATGATGATGCTTGATTTATGTCTTGTGCAAGAACACCATCTGATATCAATTCATTCTCCATGGAGCCGAGTAGAAATGCTTCAAGCTTTTGTCTACAGGTGTCCAAATAAAGTCACATCATATGTGAAGGTATTTAATTGCATACTCATATTGATAACTTAAAAAAAAAAATAACTAGAAAAAAAATGGAAAATAAGTTAAGGAACGTTTTCAGGCAAATTTTAAAGTTCATACTTCATAGCATACAAAATTTCATTTGGATGAATTCAGGAGGCTGTAACTGAAATTATAGAGGATTAAACATTTCAAATAACTGTCCTCTAATCACTTAATTATTAGACTCTGGCAACTCATTCTTCCACAACCTCCTAAGAAAGTAGAAGTAGTTTTTAATGCAAGTAGAAGCCGGAGAAGAGAAGGAACAAAATCTACAATTAAACAAATCCAATAATGTAACAAATTACACTAATCATTGTTGAAGGTTGCTAAAATACAATTTAAATGGAAATACATGAATGATCAAAAGTCAGAACAGCAGAAACCAATGTAATTTACTCTGCTAAATGAATAATTGCCTCATGTTAAAATACAAGGATTTATATTCACGCACACAAAAAAAATGCATAGACGTTTTACTTGTCAGAGGATTCATCACTGCCTGTGGTCTCAATCAGAACATAAAAGTTATGCAATGACGTAGGTATCGGATTTCGTGCACCTTCCAGGTGATTTAACACCTGTCAGAAAACCAATCAAATCAGGATGACTATGGACTAACCGAGGGGAAAAGAAAATAAAGTCACAAAGTTCTGATTATTTTCTCAGTTGTAAGACCTGGGATTTTATAGCAGTAATTTGTCTAGATCTAAAACAAATAAATCAATCTAAACTACTAGAGTTGTTATGGCTGGAGAAAATTGTAAATATTACAGTGATCAGATACTACAAACCAGTTCATGTAACGTTCATGATGAATTCCATGACAACACAAGGAAATATTTGGAGGCCATTTTTTGAAACCATAGATCAAAGTCAATGCTCAAGTTCCAAAGCATTTTATGCCTATATCATAGTATTGGCCAGAACTTCCTACCTAATATGTATTTTCATTGTGTTTATCGAAGTCTGGTTTATGAAGTTTCTTTTACGTCTACCTTCTGTTGACTACAAATATTTGCATGTATGTGACATTATGCAAGTGGCAAAAGGGAAACACATGCATGACTTCCTACATAATGAGTATGGGGACTTTAACTATTTGAGATGTTAAAGCTAATCAAAATAGCAGGAAAAACTAAAAATCCAATCAAAATGCAATTTCATCAACAAGACCCACTACCAGTTTTTTCTATAGTCTCTATCTTCCGTATATCTACCTACTAAGTATTAAAATCACTACAAGACATGCAACTTTGAATTTTGTAAATTGTGTACTTTATGTTATAGTTATTTTTCTGTTTTTTACTCCTGTACCAAACATCTCATTCTCACCTCACCATAGTTGCGACTCTTTTTTCAGTATCTCACAAATTCAGAATACACAAAAAAGACACAACTACATTCTTATGCACTGTAGCCTCAACAATTTCCAAGACACAGAATTACTAAAGTATCATTTGCACTCTTGTACATGGGTAGCTAGTAATATCAAGCATAAAGTTAACACTAAACATAAAGTTATATCAAATTTTAGCATATGAGCATGCATCAGGACAACTTTAAGGCATTTATAACTAGCAACCATCACACAGATTAATTTCATTATAGTATCACTTGATATTACCAAATTCATAGACTGGCTATCCAGAAATTCAAATGCAGATAAAATCTCCCCAAGTTTCCTTTTTGCTTCCTGTAGCAATTTCTGAAGCAGAGAAACAAAAGCAATCTGATAAGGTGAATGCATGTTTCATTCTGAAAACAAAAGGGAAAAAAGTATTGGTGCAATACAAAAGCTTATACATGAAGAGTATGATACATATGCTTATACAAGAATTTCACTTAATTGGTAAAAGAAGGTTCCAATATAATTGATTATCTGTCATTAGAGACCTAGTTTAAACATGCTTATAAAGAAGTGTTTGTGGTAAGGAAATGATAAAAAAAAATTAAAATTAATTCGGAAGACACGGCATGTTTAGTCTAATAAAAGGTTTTCTTTTCTATTTCATGCTTTTGAAAAAACAAAAGTTATTTTCACCGTTGCCCACACAAATCCTAGAAAACAAAAACAAAAATAGAAAAAAGGCCTTTTCACAATTATTTGTGAATAAAAATGAAATGGAAAATGAAAACATTTTCTCAAACCAAAAAGGCACGAAGGACCCTTCATCAATGAAAAAAGAGAACGTATAATTCTTCCCAATCAGTCAATACAGTATTGTCCAAATAATATCAATGGCAATCAATTAAGGTAATCCACATAAGTCAGTAAAGCAATCAATGCAGCATCAGTGAAACTAAACATATTCAAGAATAGGAGTATTTATCATGCCTGGCAGCTGTTATAATCTTTGCAACCAAGAAAAGCCACATTTACTGCAGATAACTTCGGTGGGGTAAGTATTGAAACTTTAGTAACAATTCCCAAGGAACCTTCACTTCCTACATCATCCGTAATTTAATTTACAATCAGATATTTTACTTGTTTCGAGATTCAACGTGTTGTTCACCGCATACCTATAAATAGATGTTTCAAATCATAGCCAGTATTATCTTTGCGCAATGTCTTGAGCATGTCAAGCACGGTACCATTTGCTAGAACAGCTTCAACACCTGTAGGGCAGTCAAAAGCTTGCTTCAGAATGAATAGAGCACTAGCGAAAGAAAAAATGGATTGAGATGCCCCTAACATCACATATATTGAGAAATTCTGGTGCTTTTGATCCTTCAAAATGAAAATTGTTCCACCTTTCAACTGTATTCCATTCTATAAATGACTAAATCAATACAAAATCTAGCACTGATGCACTAAGTTTAGAAGTATTCAGCTGATATAGAAAAGTCAACACGTTAGTTATTTTCTTACCAAGTATATTTCCATGAAGGGATCCATAGCGGACAAGACGCAAACCACCAGCATTAGTTGAAACATTTCCACCGATCTGGCAACTCCCTTTTGCACCTAAGTCTAGTGGCATAATAAATCTGAATGAAAAGGGCAGACAGTTTAAATACAGAGAGCCTACATTAAAATTGTGAGTTTTAGAACTTATATGCGTATAGAAAGGGCACCTGATGATATAAAATGTTCAAGACTTAGTCATAACACTGCAGGTGCACTACATAGAACTTCAAGAAAAGAACAAACCAAAGAGCAAACCTTTTTCTAACATCAATATAATTTTTTAAGTGCAGAACCCAAACAGTTCTGTCTCAGAATTACTCATACAAAATATGGAAGAAAAGAAGACCGTTGTTAATTTTCTTCTAGAAATAGCAAGTATATAAGATTATCCAAATTTAAAGTAAAAAGCCTAAAGTTACAGTTAGATGAAATTGATCCAAATTACAATAACTTAATAAAATTAAAAGGATTACCCTTCATTGTCCAGGAATGAGATTATATTTTCCAATATGCACCCAGCTTCACATACCAATATTCCACTAACCTAAAGAAGACAATGACAGAAACTTCAGAATTAAGTATACAAACCTGTCTTTTTAATGTTTGACATTGACTTTGATTCTAGGGAGATAATTAATAAAATTCTGATACAAATGGTTGTTGCAAGGTAACTAGCACAGTTATATGTTGTTTCCTTTTAAGAGGAGAAACTGCTGCATTGAAATGTTCTGCATATGGCCATTGTTAATGATGACTCACATGGCTTTGCTTTTTTGCAGAAACAAATTTTTTTTTTAATGGTTACAAGCCAATTCAATCGAATATCCGAACACATTTATATTTTTACAACATAAAAGACTGTAGGAAAGGGAGAGGCACTGAATTGTTGATATGGTTTAAGATAGATGGATTCCAGTTTTTAAATGACGCATATGCTGAACAGTGCTCAACAAAAAATAAAGTTCTCAAAACAAGTAAAGCAAGAAGATACACACACAGAGGAAAAGAGGTAGTTTATAAGTCATAACAAATATGCCTTTCAAGCAGTAGATGGTCTACCTTGTCGAAAGATATGATCTTATTCATAGAACTAAGACTGATAATGACCTGCAAAATCAGATTATAAGAAAGTTGTCAGTAATCACATAATAACGACTTTGTTTTCTAGTATATTCAAGGTTGACCCCTTGTCAAGCAAGAGAATGAATCGAGGAGTATACTTCATCAAAGACGGGCACACTTCCTCCGACAAGACCAGTGTTTCCACCTTGGGGAACAACAGCCAAGCATCTGGAATTACAATATTTAAGAATCTGAGCAACCTGCAAAACGAAACACTCGAAAAAAAGAAGTAAACAAACCAAACTCCAAATGCTACTGCACCAAGTTCCTAAAGGGTAATTGTTCATTCTATACAATAGAGACAAAATAAAAAAATAAAAGAACCTCGTCAGTGGTCCTAGGCTGTAGGAGGAGCTTACTGGAGCCTTTGTATTTATGCATCCAATCAGTGTTTGAAGTGACAAGCCTGTCCTCATCCTGAACAACATTTTTACTACCCAATATACCCTCAAAGTATCTAACATCATCATCGTTAAACTTTGAGAATCTGGGGTTCCTTTGAACCAACCCCGCCAATGAACCATAGCATTTGCGCTGAATTCCAACACCCCATTGTTTGGTTTGAACGAAATTTCTTACAGGGTTGAAAAAAGACAAAAGTCGCCGATCCCCGAGAACGATATTGCGCTGTAAAAGCCTGCTTTTTTCATCAAAGCCCGAAATAAAGCGAGTAGACAACCCTGCACAAGGGAGAAGAGGTGGGTTCCTTGAGCGGTGGGGGAAGCAGCGTAAGAGGAACTGAAGTGTGGCTCTGCTGTTGTGCTTAGCCATTGTTTGGGGTTTGGTGGCTTGCGATGAACAACTGCACTTGAAAGGGTCAAAACCAAGTTAGTTACGTTTAGCTACTATGAAACTGGAGTGAAAAAGATGACACCGACACCATGATGATGATTATGGGAAGTGAGGGTTGTGATAATGTTAATATAAATATAAATATATATATATATATATATATATATATATATATATATATATTATTCTAAATAACTTTTATTTATTTTATAAATAGTTTTATATTAAAAATAGTTAATTTTTAAAAAAATATTAAATTAAAAGAATTGATAAAATTGAAAAAACGGTATTTAAAAAATAAAATTAATAAAATAATTATTTTAGTTTAAAAAAATTATTTAAAAAATAATTTTGAAAAAAATATAGACATAAAACATAAACATTCTTTATATATAAATCTGGATTCAGATGTTAAAATATTGATAGTAATAATTAAATATAAAGCATTGAATAAAATATTGAAACTTCAAGTATACTTTTTAATTTTTTTTATGATAATTGTGTTTGAATAATCCCTTTTTCTCTACAATAGAATGAAGAAGAGGCACTTGGAAATAAGAATTATTTGTTGATAATTACCTTTTTTTTACAATTATGTAACTATTTTTTAACAATAAAAAAATTATATTTAAATAGTAATAATATAAATATAAATGAAAATTTAAAATAATATAATAAATTTAAGTATATGATGGATATATAAAATAATAAACATGTTTAAGTATAATAAAGTGGCGATTCATATATCACAGTTCACAAACTACAACTGTTACTCCACCCAGTCATTAAAAGAACAAAAAAACAGGTAAAAATAATATTAATTTTTTTTAAAATATGTACAGTGACAATCTCTCACTTGTAATTTAACTTAGAATTGTATGGTTGAAATGGTTGGATTCTACCATCCAGATTATGTTGCCGCACAAATAGATAAACAAATACATAAACAAAAATGTAAATAATAGATAATCAAATAAATAAGAAATGTAAAAAATAGATAAATAAAAGAATAATATTAATAAAGTCAACAACAGCAACTAGAACTTAGAGTTTGTCACCCTCTCTTCTATTAAATTAATAATATATATAAATATATATATATATATATATATATATATATATATATACTTAATTAAAATATAATATTTAATAAAAAATCACATTATAATTTATTTATAAATTAATAAATAAAAAATTAATTAATTTTTGTAATAATTAATTTTTAAATGTTATATTTAATTAGTTAATTAAATATACTCTTAGACTATACGAAAGTAAGCTCGTACACAAAATAATACATCACTTTAAATATTATATTTATAAAATTATTTCTAACCATTGTTTGCATGTTGCAAAACTCAGGGAAGCCATTATAAGTTTATTTTATTTTCGCTGACTTACATGTGTTTCGTTAGTTTTACTTATAAATCAAACATAACAATAAGTTGATTATATGTTCCTTATAACACATATATTCTAATCTATCTCGTGTTTATTGATTTTTTTTAAGGATCTTATCTTTTAAAAACTTATACTCCCAAGACATCAACTATGTAAATTATGAGTTTGATTAGAATATACTATTCCTATTGACAGGGTGGAAAATAATGTAATGTTCTACATTAATAAAAATATAGAACATGAAAAATAGTAAATTACAATGTCTTTTTAAATAAATATAGGGTTAAATATGATTTTAGTCTATGTACTTTGGGGCGATTTTGGTTTTAGTCCCTCTTTTTTAGTCTTTCAACTTTAGAAAACTTTGGTTTGAGTCTATTTTATCAAATTTTTTTAACTTTATTTGTTATTTCAAACGTGTTTCTCAGTTAACATTGAAGCAAAAATGTGTCAAACAGTATAAACAATCCAAATGTTATAATGAAATGTACTTGAAACAGCAAATAAAGTTAAAAAAATTTGGTTTGGTAAAAATGACTAAAACCAGAGTTTTCTAAAGTTGAAGGACTAAATTATACCTTAGTTTGAAAGAGGAACTAAAACTAAAAAAAATCGCTCGAAAGTATAGGGACTAAAAACATATTTAACCCATAAATATATTTAAGTAATTTTTTATTTCTTTAAAATAAATTCTTTATAAAATATGTTTCAGAAAACCTCTTTTTTCAAATATGTTGATATCAGCCTCTCTATTTGCCTTAAAGCACACATTTTTTTATATATGTTGAGTACAAGATCAAGTTAACTTGATTTTGTAATTAAATAATTAAATTTGAATAAAATAGGTAATTACAGTCATATATAAATAATATATTTTATGAATGTTTGATTTAACACAATTTCTTTTCATATTTATAAATTTGTAGTTATATTTTAAATTTAATTTTTGGTACCATTTTTTTTTTGAAATGTAAAAATAAACTATATAAAATCATAGTGCATTATAATCACACGTGTGAATTTTTGGATTAAAATATCATTATATATATTTTATTTATTCAAGACAAAAAATATTTTAAAAAATACTTACTATAATATTTGAATTATACTTGGTGATGGAATTAGGTAAAATCAAGTCTAAGCGTTTTCTTTATACACCTCCCTAATTGCTAACTGCACCTCTAAAGTTCTATGATGTTCCCAATTGTTCTTCCTTACTAATCAACACGAAAAGTTTCCGGAAAATACATCTCTGAACTTAAAAGAAATACGTTTGGGTAAGAACAGTGCAGTGGTAGGAAGTGGCGATTCAGCGGTGGGTGGCGGGGGCAATTCGCGGCGGTGGCAATGCAGCGGAAGCAATGGTGGAGAGCAGCTCCCTCATGCAAACGCACAAAACCAGTAGTTAGAGTAAATTATGATTAAGGGTATTTTGATCTTTTTTGGGGGTGCAGTAGCAATTATGGGTGTGGGAAGCAAAACTCGTCTAATTAACAAATACAAATATATTATATTTCATTTTATATTGTCTTCACATTCTTTAAAGAAAATGTATTTTTCCCTAAACTGTTCATAATTAATAATCATTTTTCAGTAAGAAATACTTTCTCCGTCCAAAATGATTCAAGCTTTGAGTTTTTTTCAGACGGGTAATAACATTAAATATATTATTATTTTTTAAATAATTTTACTGAAATATTTGTATCCTCCGTAATTGCATTACTTGTATTTAGATATGGTATAGATTATCTGGGAGAGAAACAGAGAGCAATTAATTTATAGATAAATAAGAAATTAAAAGTTAAATATTCATGGAAAAATGACAAGATTAGTGAATCAGAATTTTTTTAAAATCTAAAATTTCATATGAAACCAGAGAAGTAACAAATATAAAGATTGAAGCAGAAAACATCTTTCTCTTTTTCATTAATATAAGAGAATATGAGGAGTTGTAAATTATATAATCATTATTCTATTTTTAAATATAGTTTAATTTTGCGAGGAATAATGAAGGGGAAAATGATTAATTATAAATATAATGGCAAGACAATGTTAAACACGTTTTAAGATAATTTTAAATAGTATATGAAATCTGATTTCACATTTTCATGGTTTTCGATGAAAGGGCGAAAAATGAAAATGGAAACGGTTTTGTGACCGCAAGGACCCTATCCGACCCAATAACAGGGCGAATTCAGCAGAGAACCCAACTGAGAGTGAAAGAGAGAAATGGCTTCTTCACTGTCCTCCGTCATCAACCAACCTCACATAGCTCAGCGCTTCAAACTTCATCGCCCATCTTCTTTTGCCACTTTCACAATCTTCCACCACAAACGCAAACACAAACACCAGTACAATGTTTTTTCTCCACACCCATATACATCATCGCCACGCTCTCGCCCTCTCAATCTCATCATTTCTTCCAGAACCTTCTCTCATTCCACCACTCTCCGCCACCATTTCATCCCTCAAGCCACGCTCACTGCTTCCGAAGCTCAACCCCGGTGAGTTTTTTTGTTGCGATTGCAAACAGCGCCACCAATATTTTTTTTATTATTACAGGATTTTTATTTTATATTGTTTGGTGGGTATTTCGGATTCACTTCAGTTTCGATGAATTGAATGAAAAGACGATTTTTTTTTTTTCATTTTTAATATTACTAGTCGTCGCTTGGGGAAGAATAACATGAGAATGTTCATGGGAAAGACGCAATTTTTGTCCCTTATCATCTTTGCAGAATTGCAAATTTTAGATTGGATGGATTGGGGTTTAGGGATGAAATCTATTTACTCGTTATTTGTTTTTTTGTGTGGGTAGCCTTGTGCCTGATGCTGAAGTTCCTCCCACTGGTCGAATATATCACGAGACTTATGGATGTCAAATGAACGTTAATGATATGGAGATCGTTCTTTCTATAATGAAAAAAGCCGGTTACAGTGAAGTTGTGAGTGTTCCCGAGAGTGCAGAAATAATATTCATCAATACTTGTGCCATTAGAGAAAACGCAGAACAGAAAGTATGGCAGAGGCTTAATTACTTTTGGTTTCTTAAGAGGCATTGGAAGAGCAATGTTGCTACTGGAAGAGCAGAGTCTCTGCGCCCTCCCAAAGTAGTGGTTTTGGGATGTATGGCTGAGAGGTTAAAGGAGAAGATACTTGATTCAGATAAAATGGTTGATGTGGTATGCGGGCCTGATGCTTATAGGGATTTGCCGCGCTTACTTGAGGAGGTTGACTATGGTCAGAAAGGGATCAATACTCTCCTTTCACTTGAGGAGACTTATGCTGATATTAATCCTGTTAGAATCTCCAAGAACTCGGTTACTGCATTTGTTTCAGTGATGAGAGGTTGCAATAATATGTGCTCGTTTTGTATTGTTCCTTTCACCAGAGGCAGAGAGAGATCACGTTCGGTGGAGTCCATTGTGAGAGAGGTAGCGGAGCTTTGGAAAGAGGGTGTTAAGGAGGTAACGCTTCTTGGCCAAAATGTGAACAGCTACAACGATGCATCTGGGAGTGAGAGAGAGGTTGAATCGGGGTCCAATTGGCAACTTAGTGAAGGGTTTTCTAGTATGGCTAAGGTAAAAAAAATGGGCTTAAGATTTTCTGATCTACTGGATCGATTGTCGTCAGAATTTCCTGAGATGCGATTCAGATTCACTTCTCCACACCCAAAGGATTTTCCAGATGAGTTGCTTTATCTAATGCGAGACAGACATAATATATGCAAACTGATACATTTACCTGCACAAACTGGAAGTAGCAAAGTGCTGGAGAGAATGAGAAGAGGATATACCCGAGAGGCTTACTTGGAACTTGTGCAAAAGATCCGGAGTATTATTCCAGATGTGGCTTTGAGCAGTGATTTCATTTGTGGTAATATGTTTTTTTTTTTTAAATTTATTTTCCCTGCCTGTTTTTTTTTTTTTTTTTTTTTTTTTTACTTTCTTTTGTTATTCGTTAATTTGACCATTTACAATTAGAGAACCTTAATTTCAGCAGATGAGTGCTAGAGTTTCTAATTTATAGTTCCTTTCATTTTATAATCTTGTTGTATTTGATGATCTTTTATTCTTAGGAAATCTAGTTTATTTTCTCTAGCAATTCAGCTTCAGAATACACAAATTACTCGAATTTTTATAAACCCATCCGGTGTTCATCTTCGGGAGTTGTAAAATTTACATCTCTCAAATAATTGAGCATTCCTTCAATAGTTTGTTCTCAACAAAATGAAAGGAGCTAATAAAATCTTCAATAGTTTGTTCCTTCAATAGTTTGCCAATTTATTGTTGCTTTTGAGAAGTAGCATTTTTGTTCATTTGCTCATTTTAAAATTTTTTCCTATAGTGTATTGTGAACTTGCACTATTTGCCACAATATTCTGTCAAATTGGGGAGTAGCTTTGTTTGTGTTAGAATAACAATTTACTCATTGTTTTCATAAGCCCATCTAGTGTACATATGCTAGAGGTGTATTAAAATGTAATGTTATTTTATTATTATTATTTCTTTTGTATATACCCAGCTTTACGGTAGGGTTTAAGGTAAGTTTTTTACCTTATTTTGTAACTGCTACATCTACATCAATAAAAACACAACAATGTAGGTTAAAAACACTACTTTCCCTCCATCTTATTGATTCAAGTAGGTGTCAGAGTGGGTACAATTGTGCTCTGTCTTGTCCTTCATTGTTGTTGGTAATGTTTGCCATTGTCACAGGCATCATCATTGACATCACCATTGTTCTCTGTCACCATCATCGCTATCTTCATTCCATTGGAAGTTAGGCTTAGGTTTGCCTCGAGGAGCACAACTCATTATCCATATTTATGTCTTCAATGAAATTAAGAACCAATTTGGGAATACAATTAAAATTCTTGTGACAAAGCTAAGGAATATTCTTCTGTTGTGTTTCATTCATTCTTGTCTTCTTAAGGAATTTTACATCAGTCCACAACAAAATGGTATAGCAGGGAAGCTAGCTTGAGTTCTACCTCAAACACTCTTCCTTCTTTTGATCAAGAGGACAAGGAAATGGCAGGAAATCAAGATGAAGGAAAAGATAGAGGTCGGCGAACTTTGGAGTCAAGAGCTGGAAAGGAGACAATGGCATCATGTTTTATCATGCTTACCTAATGACATTGATGAAGTCTTGGTTAAGGAATTCTATGCAAATGCATATGACCCTTAGGGATCACAACCAAGGGTTTCTAAGGTCAGGGGAACACTTGTCCGCTTTGATCGAAGAACTTTGAATGTAATTTTGCGGACACCTACCTCCACTCCTTGTCCTTTGGGGACCTTTATGTCTGGCCAGCGCACAACTATGCATGCACTGAACGAAAATCTCAATTGTTGTCCTCTAACTGACTCCATTCCCTCAGCGCGTAGTAATGGTGCGCTGAGCTACAATTCTTCATGGTGGTTGAGCGAATGATTGTTGGCACTTTTCTACTTCCTATTACAACTTTTTCTATGAGAAATACATTAATTCATGAATAAATACAAATTTGAGCTAATTAATAAGTATGAAAACATGTATTTTTCATACTTATCAATAGACGAACAATAGACATCTTATTGAAAATGCATGCTCTCTAATGTTGGATACAACATTCCTACATTGGGAAGATGTAGTCCTCATTGTTTGTTTTTTTAATCAAAAGGATGACTTCTTCCTATCTTGAAAATAAAGTTCCTCGATCTATAATTTTCCAAATGACCATCTATATCTTGTCTCTCCACCTGTATTTGGATATACTTATTTTTTCATAATGTCTCTTTGGGTCTTGAAAAGCTTATTGCAAAAGCTATAGAGTATGTCTTTTTAGGATGTTCTTGCCTTCAAAAAAGGTATAAATGTTATTCTCCCTTTACCAAAAGGTATTATATGTTTGCTGCAATTACCTTCTTTGAGGACTCACCTTTTTCCTTGTTCCCCATGGAACATTTTTCATCTGTTCAATAAGTCCTTCCTTTACCACCACGTGATTTGGTGATTATTTTTGTTCCTCTCAAACTCAAACTTAGGGTGATAAATGACATTGTTCCACCACCTCTTCTTACCTACTAGCGTAAATAACTCCTTCATCCTTGCTTCAATATTCTCGTGATTTAATTCCTCCACCACTATATTCCCATTCCATGGATCCTTCACCTTGATTGTCGTCTCTTGACTCTAATCATGTTTGGCCTATTTCTCTTAGAAAAGGCATTCGATCTACTTATAATTCATATCTTATTTATAATTTTTGAAGTTATTTTTGTTTGTCTCCTTATTGCTCTTTCGTTTTCCCCTTGTTTGCCATTACTCTTATGAGCAATGAAGTTGTATTGTGACAACCAGGCTGTTCTTATATAGCTCCCAATTCAGTGTTTCGTGGGAGAACTAAATGTATAAAGATTGACTATCATTTCATTGGAGAGAAGTCGTTGTCTTAGGATATTATTACTAGACTTGTCAATTCTAATTAACAACTTGTAGACATTCTAACTAAATCTCTAAGAAGACTTAGGATTAGGTTTATATGTTACAGTGTGCATATGACCTATATGTTTCAACTCGAGGGAGATTGTTAAAATGTAATGTTATTTTATTATTATTTCTTTTGTATGTACTCAATTTTGGGGTTAGAATCTGAGGTAAATGCCTTTGCATATTTTATAACTATTATATATACATTAATAAAAAGCACAACAGTGTAGGTTGAATACAGTGCTTTTCCTCAATCTTATTTATTCAAGTAGGTGTAACTAATTATTGAACACTAATTCAATAATTTTTCTCAACAAAATAAATGGGACGGGTAAAATCTTTATTTGCAAACATCATGACCGAATTCTGTGTTATTGAGTAGTGTCATACCACCTGTACATGGTATATCTTACTTTTTGGAATTGTTGATGGTGTTTCGCATGGTTGTTTATCCTATGAAATCGTTAAAAGAATACTGCAGGAAATTATTGAAAGGAATTTATGGTTTATTCTTGAGAACTTGGTTTTACAATTGTGCCTACGCCGTTGTGTGATCCATGTAGCCGACCTTACTCTATTAAATACGGCTGATGTTGCTGTTGTATTACTCATTCTATATGAACGATGCACTCATGGATCGTTTAATTATGTAGTTGTAGTTCTGAAAACCTAGTTATTATCCTGTACTTTTTTCTTTACCACTTACATTCAACTGCATAAGAAACTAGCCTCTGATTGTGATAATTTGCAATTTAAACAGGATTTTGTGGAGAAACAGAGGAGGAACACTCTGAGACGTTGACTCTGGTAAATGCTGTTAGTTATGATATGGCATTCATGTTTGCTTATAGCATGAGGGAGAAAACTCATGCCCACAGAAATTATGTTGATGATGTTCCTGAGGAAGTTAAACAGAGGAGGCTGGCTGAACTAATTGAGACTTTCCGCGAGAGCACAGGGAAGTGTTTTGACTCTCAGATTGGAACCACACAGCTTGTGTTAGTGGAAGGACCCAATAAAAGAGCTCCACATACTGAGCTTATGGGCAAGAGTGACAAGGGTCATCGTGTGTTGTTTCTCAACATGCCAATCACAGATAGGGAAGACGTTAATACAAAGCGAAATCCTGTGGTTGGTGATTATGTTGAAGTCCGCATAACAAGATCTACTAGGGCATCACTCTTTGGTGAAGCACTTGCTATAACTAAACTAACCTCATTTTACCATAATCTGGATAAAGAAGCTGTTGCATGCAGCATGTAGAACCTTCTTGCTTAAATAGCATGACAATTTTTTTATACAGTTCTTCATTAATTGCTTTTTCCCTTGTTTCACTCCTTACACAACATGGCAACACATTTCATAGAAGACACTGCAAGGGACTGAGGTTTTACATTCAGTAGCGACATATCAGCTGGATCACGATCATGTATTCTTTCTTCATCCTCTCTTCACATTAAAAGGTTCGAGTCTGCATTAAAATATACACTACGGATTATCCTATTTATCATGGCAGTTTGGCTCTGTTATGTTTTGGAGCTGCATTGGGAAAGTGATTTAATTGAAAATTTACATTTTAACTCCATTCTTTATTTATTTTTTCATAAATTCCGTTGGACGAAATGTAATATGAAATTTATGTTATTTTTGTTTTATTTTATATTTATTCACTTAGCTCATAATGATAGTTTTAAAAAAAGAATTATTTTTATGGAGTAATTTAACAAGATAATATTTTATGATTGCGAAATTATGTTTAGATTATTTTATTTATGGGTTTGATTGGTCAATATATGAATAATAATACTATTGGCACCGACAGGGTTCATTCTGCTATCAGTAGCAGCAGCTGAGATTGAGTCCAATAATAACAGTGAAATGCAGCAAAATAACTGGTACAAAAACCTAACTTTCCTCCTCCGTTCACATGCAATAAACGGATTAACCTTCCATACATGTTACTTTCTTTGGAGTGGGAAAATCAGAAAAGAAAAAGGCAAAAAAGAGTGAAATATGATACTGTTTTCATTAAAAATTAAACTTTTTTAACGAATCCACTGATAGGATAGAATGAAAAAAATTAAATTAATTATAAATAATTATTTTATGACATTAACAATAATTTCAAAATTGTATTTTGTTTCTTTTAATAATTAATTATAAAATATACACTATTTTCTCATTAATCAATTTTAAAAAAATAAAATATTATAAAAATAGTTTCTAATTTAATTGATTTAAATTAATGTTTTTTTATAAATTGAGTACCAAATATAAAGAAAACATTTTTTACAAAATATTAGAACTTAAAATATTTTAGTTATTATCATAATTGTAAAATATGTATTGTTCGGTACATACTAATAAAAAATACAGATCGGTTGTGATCAAAATTAATTAATAGTTTAGTTAATTTAAACAACAGTAATCAAGGTTAAACAAAATTAAACTGTGATCTGACTAGAATTAAAAGTTTACAAAGAAAATTATAAATATAGAACAAATGTGTGATTGTGAAGACTTTTTACTTATAATTTTTATAATATTAATTACTTAACTGATTCATTTCTAAATGATTTTAACTTCAAAGCCCGTGATCCATAAAAAACAACTTATCTAAATAAAAAGAAAATAATATTGGAATAAGTGACAAAAAGTTGTTTTAAATAATTTATGACAAATATTATTTATTATATTGTAATAAAAAAGTGTAATAATCATAATTGACTATCTTTACAAGATAATAAATATGCTTATTTAAATATAATTGGGGTGTAATCGTGTTAAAAAGATATGATTATGTTATATTCATTAGTATTTATAATATAATCGATTGTATTTTTTAATGTTTATTTTTATTTTGAATTTTGTTAAATTTTTGTGAAAAGTGAATTGTAAATTTTATGTCGTTTTTATATTTTAAGGTTGTATTTAATTTTTTATATTGTTTGTAGTGTTGGAAGCAAAAAGAGAGTAGGTGTTGAGTTTTGAAAATTGAAGGTGTCTGGTCAAAAGTGTTTGAAAGAAGAGAGTGGAAAGAGAGCGATGCTTGTGAAGACTGTAGCACTGAGGACGATGCAGACTAGACGAAAGCACCTTCACTTTAAACTCCATAATAGAAAAAAAGTGGAACAAGGAAAAGACGTTAACGACTTCGGCACCCTTTTTTCTCTCTTCCGCTTCCATACCTTCCTCAAAAACACTGTTATTTCGTCAAATCATATTTTAACACCAATTTTTTTGACGTCATTTTGATACTGCATACATGTTAAAATGTAGTTGGATAATTTTAAATTAAAAAAAAAATTAGTTTTTCTTTTTCAAATATGTTTTTACTTCAGTTTTTTAATTTAAAATCATCCAATCCAATCACATTTTAACACATGTGTAATGTCAAAATATTATAAAAAATTACGTTAAAATATCATTTTCCCTGCACTATATCACATTAACAATTTTGTGACTTCATCCTAGTTACTTTTCTGTCGTGCTTTGACAAGTAAAAAGAAAGAAATGAAATGCATGGTGCACTTTTCTTTTCTGCGGTGTCATAATGTGCATCTGATTTACGATTAGACGTTTCAGTATCACTCCTTTTTACATTCTTTCAACTCCTGTTACTATTCCATTCCCAACCATATAATCAACTGGTTACATATGCACCTTATGCAGGGGTTTCGACTATTTTTTATGTTTCTTCCTTCTGCTTTTACAACTATATAATAATTTCTCTTTCCGAAGTCATTCAACCTCTTCTTCCCGAGTAACTCTCACACTGCTTATTATTTATTATGAATCAGAATGTTTGAATTAAAAATATATATAATGATAAAAGGTTGAAAACTAATTATTTATTATTTATCATTTACTTATTTGAATTACGAAGAAATATAACAAAATTAATATATTTATTCTTTAAGATGTATTCTTACCTCAGTGTAGGTTACAAACTTAATCAAAGCCAAAATTGTAAAACTTAACCATAAAATAATCATCTCAATCTTCTTGTCCTTCTGCGTAAGATATTCTCTTTATACTAGTTAAGCAACTATACTAGGGCGCCCGCGGATATAATCCGCCGCAACTATTAATTGATCCTCCTCCTAAATACATGTAATTCATAGATAGTAAATATTTTAATATTTGTTTATAAATAAATACGAATATTATAGTATTTTTATTTGTGGATATTCGCTATCCGCAAAAAATAAAAATAAAAATTTATTTTATTTTTTATTAAGTTAAATTTAATTAAAATTAAAATTAATTTATATTTTACAAAATTAAACTTAATTAAAATTTAATTTTAAATTATATTATACTTTATACATTTTTTATAATTATATTTAAATTTTATTTTTAATAATTTATAAAAATATATTTTTTTAAATATTTACAGGTATCCGTAGATATCCATGAGTATTCGCGGATTTTAAAATATCCATGAATATTTTTTAAACCGGTATTCATCGGGTAATAGGTTGGGTAGCAGATGAATTTTTTTATCGTGTCGGATTATGAGTAGATTCTATTTGTATCTGACTTAACGCGACCCATTGTCATTTCTAAACTACATAAAATACCAATATCATTAGAATGTGTAACATCATCATAACAAGAATTTTCCTTTTATTTTTTTTCAAAATAAAACATCGAGATTCAAAATACATATATACATAACTTTTGTTTTTATTGGGTGAGTGACTACTCCTAACTCAAAAAAAATTACTTTTGCTCCTCTTATATTTATCTTTAGTTTAGTATATCTCTAATATAGTTTATTCATTGAAAACTCTTACGGATGTATACTTCAAAAGATATTTTTATACTAAAGTTAGAAGATGTTAGAATGCAATACTATTAAGTATAATAATTAATATAACTAATTATCTTATTTCTATTTATATAAATTGTAATAGATTTTTATTTGCAACCAATCTAATTATGATCGAATCATACTCTATGATTACTATGTCGCTTTTGAATTAATTAATTGTGATAGACGCTCATGCGATTGGTCAAATCAACAATGGATCATCTTATGTTTATTTTGAGGAAATATTTGTTTAAAGTAATGACAAAAATTCAAAGACAAAAAAATCTACCCATCGATATGTTTTACCAACACGACCAGTTGATCTCTACTGTTGGTTTGGGATATTATTTTCGCGACTAATTAGCCTATTGGTCCATACTATACAACTTTTAAGAAAAGGAAAATAAACAAACACGTATTTAATTAATTTCCATCTTTTTAATTTATTTCTACTTAAACAATCTTCTCGCAACATTATATTATTTCAAGTCATTGTCAATTGTATATACAAATACATAAATCAGGCTAAATTAAAGTTTTAAAAATAAATTTCTTATATATACACACATTTATTGAAACCATATACATGTATAAGAATAAATAGTTAATTTAATATCATAAACATGGTTATATTTCAATTTTAATATAGTGAGAGAAAAATTTAATCTCAATACATTTTTTAAACAATTCACCCAATAAATTTAGTCTAGAGACAAAAATTATAAATTTTTAACTAACTGAATTTTATCCTAAGTGACTTTGCATAATTAAATATTTTTTTTTTCAAAATATAATAAGGGTTTAATTTATTCAAATTAGTAGTTTTATTCATTTCTTATGCCTAAGGTAAAATATCCGAGTCTATAATAAAAACTTGAAGCAATTTGAGTCAATTGAAATATTTTAAAATTTTGCCAAAAATATATAACATATCACCAAATGATCAACTTAAAATTCAAAAAATTTGAATGCATTAAAATGACATGCAATTTTAGCATAAAATCAAATATTGTGACCACCCCATATTCACATTATAATTATTTACTCTAAGGTATTATCAACACCATAAAAGTTTCTCTTGTTAAAATTTGTTTAAATATAAGGCTAAACTTCCAACTTCTCTTATAAAATATCCATAAACTTAGAAAACCACTTATTATGCTCTTAATTCATATGTAAGCGTGTCTATTGGTTTAGTTACCCAATATCCAATCCAATATATTAGATTGAGTTTTAGTTAATTAAATCTAATTCAACCCTAACTAACCAACTCTCATACAAATTGAGTGATGAGTTTAGCATTGGTGACCAATATCTAATCCTATACTTATTTCTGTACTTTTGCAATAAATATTGTGTTTATTTTTTTTTCATGTCTTTAATTAATTTTTGCAGATTGAGTTATTTTTTAATCATATTGATATTTAAAAGTTAATTTAACAAAAGGAAAAGTTTTTCAAAATTTTGACCAATCCGATATTTTTTAATGGGTTGGAGGATTTTCCCAAATTCTATCCAACCTAACTCACACTCCATTTTAAAATTTTCAATACAAAGAAAAAAAGAAACTTATTCCAAAATAAATTACGATCAAACAAGGTTGGTTTATTATTTACCATAATTTTTAAAGTGAGTTTTGATCTTAAAAAACGTACCATATCCTTCATAAACATAAAGAAAATAAAAATAATAATAAAGAAAAAATATTTTAAAAATATTTTAATTTGTTTGAAATGAAATTGGAATAGATAGATTTTTTTTTCTATTTATAGTTTTTATATTTAAATAATAAGATATTCATACTTTATTTTGAATATATCACTTATATTTCTTACTAAACTCTTATATTCTTCTCTCATAGTACTTGTTAATCTAAAACATATAATTAATCCACTAGTATAGACAATAAATAATAAAAAAAAAACTATCCACATTATACTTAACGAGAATGAATAAAAAAAAATTATAAAGAACAGTTGAATTACCAATGAAGTCTTGATTAAAATTTTCTCTTAAATTTTATTAAATTACAAAATTTTGTGTGAAGACCTAGAAAATGGTATTTTACAAGTGATAGTGGATTAAAATAATGAGACTCGATTATTTTAATATTAAAAGGTTTTAATATAAATATATTTATTATAGATGAAATTTCATTATTTTAAAACACACTATCTAGCTAGAAACCACTTTTATAAAGTTATCTAACTTTTCTCCAAGAGTTCTTGATACATGTGGTGAAAGTAGCAAGAAGTCTTAGTCCAGGTGCTTCTAGTATAACCTAAGGCGTGGTACAGACTAATATTGTGAGTGTGGTAAGGTGAAATCTATTGACAGTAGCTCTGGAGAGCAGTAGAAGCATGACAAGTGCATGTAGCTCGACATTCATACTAAATCCGGATAGTCTAGTCTAAGTCAAAGACATGATTTGGATGTTTGAATTATTTTGCATGAAAAACATGATATATGTATAAAATTTTAATATACCATGATTGATTTTGTATCACTAGCTTATCTTTGCTTTTGTTATCTTTGTTTTTGTGTTGTCTGTTTGTTTTCTTTTTTGCTACGATCACTTTAATGGTGTGAGCTTAGGAAAATGTTATAATAAGCAGGTATTAGAATACAATTGAACTAAAGTGTAGAATAAGAAATTTGGTGTCAATTTTCTCTTATTAATGGTTTAATTTTTTTTTTGAAATATTACATTTTGGGTTTTGTTTAACAATTTTTCTTACATTAATTTTTGTATAAAGTAATAGATAATAAAATTATAAAAGAAAAAGCAACAATATATATATATATATATATATATATATATATATATATATATATATATATATATATATATATATATATATATATATATCAGTTTGCTAATTTACGTAAGGAGGTTTTTTAGTTGGTACATTTTAGCAAAGTACCAAATTTTAGGTTACAAAAATGTTTCGGTTAAAAAAGAAAACCAACTTTAAATTCAAGGGCATTTTAATAATTTTAAAATTTAATTTAAAATAAAAAATAAAAAGGTAGTTATTAGAAATCTTGATTGGTCCATTACATCTGAATTTCATTACATCTGAATTTGAGAATAAAAGAGTAAATATTCGCTCGCGAGAATTTTTCTTTTATTGTATTTTTTTATCTTTTTGCCAAGTTTAAGAATCGATATTAAAATCAAGATCTAAAAATTTCGAAAATTCTATGAAATCTCAAAAAATATCGAGATTTCGTTATTTACGAGAGAAGTTATTAGCTTTTATTTTATTTTTTATTTTAAAAAACAACTATCCTTTAAAAAATACAATGGATTAGGGTTTAGGGTTTATAGAACCCGTCTGGGTTAAAAAAACAACTACCTTTTATTTTATTTTTTATTTTGAAAAACAACTACCTTTTAAAAAATATATAATAAAAGCTAATAACTTCTCTCGTACACGTGGACCAATCAGGATTTTTAATAACTACATTTAATTTTTTTATTTTAAATTAAATTTTAAAATTATTAAAATACCCTTGTATTTAAAGGTTTTTTTTTAATAGAGATATTTTTGTAACCTAAAACTTGGTATAGTTTGCTAAAATGTACCAACTAAAAAACTCCATTACCTAAATTAGCAAACTCCGTATATATATATATATATATATATATATATATATATATATATATATATATATATATATTAAGATTTATTTTATTCTTTTATTTTGATAGTTATTATTTTTTTAATGAATTTGTTATAGTTTAATAGTATCAATTTAATTACATTAATGATAATTTTATTAGAAAATATAATTATAATTTTTATAATTTTGATTCTTATTTTATTTTTTAATATTTTAATTTGATAAATTTGTTATTTGATTTTTTTATCGTAATTTTTGTTCGAAGAATTTGGTTGAAAAATTTGTAAAACTAATTGAAAAATACTCTAAATAAAAAAAAATACTTTAACCATTAAGACACTCTTTTTAAATACAATCAACAAGATTTAACTTATTTTTGTTACATTTGCGCCATTTTTATGATACCATCTTGATGCCTTCTCCCCCTCTCCATTGCTTTATTTTATTTTTCATTACTTTTTATCATTCTCCATATTACTTTTCTAATTTAATAATTATATTTAATGAAAGGATTAAAAATTATTATGCACAAAGAAAGTAAAATAAATTAGAAATTATTTAAAGGTTTAATACTAATTAAGAAAGCCATAATGACTAAGCCTTTTCATAAATTATAATAATGACTTTAGTACAAATGTAAGAAATTTTGACTTTATCTTGAATTTGATATTAATGAAGACTTTACTTATTTCAATCAAAGTATTAAATATTTAATCCTAAACGTTTTAGATATGGATAATAATGACAATAATTAATTCATCATTACTGTGCTTAATACAAAGATAAAAGCTTAATAAATAATGCCATCAATTTGCTGGAACATATAAAGAAATATATAAAAGAACTCAAAATAATGATAAACATGCTATAATTGGTTGAGTTGGATACTGATTGCATACTCTTAAATCATTTATAACAAAAAAAAAAGGTTACTTATTACTATTTTTCTTTTTTTATATTCATTTAAAAAATATCCGTAAATATTTTAAAAGTAAGAGAAACTTACGAACACTCATGAAATTTTTAAAATAAAATTAAAATTTTAAATTAAATTAAAATAAAAAAAATTTACTGAAATTTTTAAAAAAAAGAAAATCATATTTAATTAAGCTAAATATAATACATTAATTAAGAAAATAAATAAACAATTGTATGTTTTGAAGAATAATTAATGTTTCTTGAAAGAAATAATTAAGGAAGTGAGTGATGACAGAGGAGAGAGAGAAGTGAGTAGTAATGGCATGAGGGTAATATCCCTCTGAATTGAGTGAAGACAGAATAAACCAGTGTGGTGCATTAGGTGAACCCAGTATGGCCATCTCAATAAATGATTGTTTTTGAGTCCTAAATTTTCACTTTTCACTATCTATCTCTCTTTCTTCTATTCTCTTCTCTTCTTCTTATCTCACTTTCTCTCTCTCTCTCTCTCTCTTTCTTCACAAAACAAGTTCCTCCTTCACTGAAACATTTTACCTTTCTTTCTCCCTCTCTTTTTCACCAAATGCAATAAGACATATAGCTGCATCAAAGGTGAAGAAGGGTAGTTTTTGGGAGCATGGAATGGATCATAGGAGTGTGTGTTGTGATGGGCATGTTGTTGATGAGTTGGTGGATTCTACTGTATGGGAAGAATGATGAGAAGACGATGGGAAAAGGCAAAGTCCCAAAAGGAAACTCTGGTTGGCCTTTACTCGGAGAGACCCTTGATTTCATAGCTTCTGGCTACACTTCTTCCCCTGTCACCTTCTTGGAAAAACGCAAGTCTTTGTAAGCTTCTATCCCCACCCCACATGATGACTAATATACATATATATATATATATATATATATATATATAAATATATATTGCTTTTTTTCCATTTCCATCCTTTTCATTCTCCACGACACCAGTGACATGCATGTCTATCTAATATGCTCTCAAAATTTCAATGCTTTTTTCTTCTTCTGTGCATGTCTATCTAACATGCATCCTCATTCATTTGTCAATTTTCGAAAGTGAATGTTCTTTGGAATGTTATTGTGTACACACACATACACCGAATAACTAAAAATATTAATCAAAGCCGCAAAAAGGTTTTTGGTATCCACCGGAACCATATCATGTTCCTCTCTAGTGGTCTATTCCTTGTGAAGGCCCAATTTTTTAAGATGTCTAAGGTCCTTTACGATCTTCGCATGTGTGAGTGACAATTTTGTCCTCCTGGCCCACATGTTAGTTAAGAACTATTAGTTCAACTGATGTTGATGGACTCTTCTTTCCCTTAATTAACATTTTCGATTTCACTTCATTCACCTTAATCTATATGGAAATAGAGACATAAAATGTTTATTTTTTCACCTTTTGTTTTAAAACATATAAAATAATTTCGCACTATTTTCTCTCAATTGATTTGGTTTTGAGAATATTTTCAAAATATTTGCTTTAAAAAAATATAAATAAGTGCGACATTGAAGAGGGGTTTTTCTCATCTAAAAAAAAATCTCCTCCAAAAAAATTAGCGTTTTTTTTAGGAGGGTAAATGATCTTTCTCTTTTTCTCGATTCTTTTTTCTCATTTTTTTAGTTTCTTAATAAATACTCTCATCTTAATAATAATAATATAGATCAATGTTAAGGGTTAAATTGATTTTTTTAAAATAGTACAAAATATTTAGTCATAGTTTAAGGCTTTTGTCAAAATCTTTTTTTTTTTCTTAATAAATTCGGTTATAAAAAAAATCCATGTGGGAATAGAGAAGTTTTAAGCAACTTGTATCTCTCCTTTTTAAAATTGACTTAGTTTGCAGTTTTCAGTTTTAAAAAGATAACTTGTGATGTTTTTGGTTGGCATCCTCATGTAAATAAAGTAGCGATACTAGGGGTATAGCAGGCGTGTACGGACTCACCTGGACTAAGCATCGATTTTTTTACCGAGAAATGTATCTATATTTAGCTTTGTTCGTTAGGGGTGAGAGACGAAGGAATAAGAGGGGATGGAAAACAGTGTTTTGAGCATTACTTTCTTTGGAATGATCATGAAACTAAGGACGAAACATAGGATTTGGTTTCCTTTAAATGTAGAAAATGTGTCAGTAGAAAAGTAATACTCTACAGTATCTCTCTTGTGTTTTGTATATTTTCTCTAGTATAACAAGTTTTCAGGAAAACAAACAAACATACTAGAAATTTTCGCTGATAATGGAGAGGATACACGCTCGTATTTTTATGTAAATTTAACTGCTTTAAGTCACTGGAGAAAGTTTGAGTATTAAAAATTGAACTGGATTAGTTATGAAATGCTCCTTTGTTTATGCTATCTTGTAAAAATTGAACTGGATTAGTGTTATCAATGCACCACCCTGATCTAATAATAAATGTCCACTCCATTGTGGTCCTGCTTGCACATAGTCTCATTCTTAAGAGAGAAGGGCACACATTTTGGAAGAAGAAAAGAGCAGAAAAAGCCTGCTTCTGCAGTAACTACAACTAGCTATAGTAGATTGCCTCTTGAACTGTGTGGGAGGGAATGTGATATATTTTGATCCCTGCCTGCCACTGTATCTATGAGCAGCAACTATACATATACATTCTTAGCCTTCCCTTAATAAATACTGCTATAAAACTCAGAAAAAGTTATATACTCAATTTCTATTGTGTGTGTAGGTATGGGAATGTGTTCAAGACATGCATTTTGGGGAGCAATGTCATAATATCGACTGACCCGGACGTCAACAAGGTGGTTCTGCAGAACCACCAAGGCAACTTCATCCCTGCTTATCCAAAATCAATTAGAGAATTGATGGGAGAACAATCCATACTCAAAATGAACGGGACCATGCATAAGAAAGTGCACACTCTCATTGCAGGGTTCCTCCGATCCCCACAACTCAAAGCTCGAATCACCAGAGACATTGAACACACTGTCAAACAATGCTTGGCATCTTGGACTTCCCACCAACCAATATACGTTCAAGATCAAGTCAAAAGGGTTTCTTCTCTTTCATTATTCGCTCTATAGCTCTTCTTTCCTAACCCCTTTCTTTTCTCACTTTCCTCAACTTTTTCTTGTGCGTGTATATCAGATTACATTTCCTGTTTTGGTCAAAGTTCTGATGAGCGTTGGTCCTGGTGAAGAATTGGACTTCCTGTATAGAGAGTTTGCAGAATTCATCAAAGGGTTGATTTGCTTACCCCTCAAATTTCCCGGAACAAGACTATATAAATCCTTGAAGGTCCCATAAACTTTGCCTAACTATATTATATTTGTTATTGTTCTATGTTTATAGAACAAATAATATGTGTACATGACGGCTCAAAAGCTTTTTATATAATGTTGTAATATTGATAACCTAGTATGTCATTAATTTAAAGGAAATGCGTCTTATCTGTAACCTATATAATAATAAAATAATTTATAATAAAGTTTTTTACTTTTGTTATTATATATGTACTGGTGTGTGAATGTGCAGTCGAAAGATAGGATGGTGAAGATGGTGAGGAAGATAGTAGAGGAGAGGAAGAAGCTAAAGAAGCTAATGATAGATAATGATGCAGATGACGAAGGTGATGCAGTGAATGATGTATTGGAGGCACTGTTACGAGATAAGGATGACTCCAGCTCAAGCGCACGCCTGAGTCCAGACATGATTAGCCAAAACATCATAGAGATGATGATACCGGGGGAGGAAACACTTCCTACAGCTATGACCATGGCCCTCAAGTTCCTCAGTGACTCTCCTATCGCTCTATCTAAACTTAAGGTTCGTTCAAAATCAATAATATGGTACGTAAATAAAATTTTACTATGATGTTGCAGTAAGACAAAGCTGTGATACTATGATAAAATTAATGAAACGGAAACAGTTGGTAGTTGCTACTGAAGATTGGTTTTAGTCCCTAGGAGGGATGGTCCAGGTGTGGACCAAAAAATAAATTCCCATGTAACATACCATGACAAGGTTGCAGGTAAAATTTTTTTGTTAAATTTCATCTCGAGATAGTATGTTACATTGGGATTTTTTTGGTTTTGTGACAGTTTGGAAGAAAATAGCGTTATGCCCTAGAACGGTTTTTGACTTGTCTAAGAAGTCGCTTTCCAAATCAGCACTATAGAAACTCACACGAGGGAGTGTGGGCCTCACGTCGTGTGTGAGAGTGCTTCCTGGCCGTACGATGTGTTGTTGATGTGATTTTAACTCAACGGCTCAAAAAATAGGTCCACGAATTGAATTTCTGCCGCCAAAGGACCCATCTACTCCTGTCACGTTAACACAGTAGCTGCTGCTGCTGCTGCAGCTTTTCTTAACGAAAAAACTTAAAGTGATTGGCATATTTTACTTCGTTTCTTAAATGAAATATGAAATATATTTTCTAAAGTAATCATTCTAAAGTCAACAATCATATCATGTATGAATTATGCTATACAAAATTTACATTGTTTATCCATTTTAATTAATTTTATTAATACGTCTTCTCTCCTTTACTTTGATGCCGACATCTGTGATCCCTTGTTGAGTACTCATGCCACATATATAAACAATAGTACTTGTACTTCATTGACATTTTTTTTTCTTTCTTTTTGTCAACTTATCATTCCCTTCAGGGTTCTTTTATTTTATTTTTATGGCTTTCTCTCTGGGTCCATAAGCCAGTATTTTTCCTGTATGGTATATATTTTCTCAGAATTAACTATTAAATAGTATTTCCATATTTCACATGAGGTTACACAAACAAGTCTAATGTTCGAAAGGAAGTTTTATATTTGGTTAAGCTGATTTTATCAGGAGGAGAACATGGAACTGAAGAGACTAAAGACTAATTGCTCAGAAGATTATGCATGGACTGATTACATGTCACTGCCATTTACTCAAAATGTAAGTCTCTAATGTTCAGCTACCACATGCAAATCAGCTGAAATAACACAATAAGTTTTCGTAGTATATGACATTTTTGTTCATTGTTTTGTCTTCATTTCCTTTCTAAAAGGTTATCAGTGAAACTCTCAGAATGGCCAATATTGTCAATGGCATTTGGAGGAAATCGCTCAATGACATAGAAATTAAAGGTGAGTTATTTACAAGAGGAAATAGTATTTGTTGGCCTTCTATAACGCATATAGAGAAATTAAATTCTAATGCATGCAGTTTTCGTCATTCTGAATATCCAGGGTACCTGATTCCGAAGGACTGGTGTGTCATGGCATCTCTTACCTCGGTTCACATGGACGAGAAGAACTATGAAAACCCTTTTAAATTCGATCCATGCAGATGGGAGGTGAACTGCTAAAAGCCATATCTCACCATGTTTATTAAGGAATATATATTCAGTTCATAATTACATCAGCTATTTTTTCTAATGCTCAATTTGGTTGCAGAAAATTGGAGCTGTGGCTGGTTGCAACAGCTTTGCCCCATTTGGAGGTGGAAATAGACTATGTCCTGGGTTAGAACTCTCCAGGCTCGAGCTCTCTATTTTCCTTCATCATCTTGTTACAACTTACAGGTCAGACAAATATTACATGTGTATACAATTGCTTAGTTGATAATCGATTATTTTAGCGAGTAATTGGTTTCAATTATCATGCATGCAGGTGGGTGGCTGAGAGGGATGAAATCGTCTACTTTCCAACTGTGAAGATGAAGAGGAAGCTCCCAATTTGGGTGCAACCCATTAGCGCTTGACTGGATTGGATTACACCATCAAGAAAATGGCGAGAGACGTAACTAGCTTATGTGCTTGCTTATCTTTTATCTTAACCTATAGGGTAAATTATTGAAATTAAAAGGTTGTATCCATCACAGAAGGAGTAGAATGAATAAAATGAAGAGACTCAAATACATAAGTATCCATTCTTATACTACTCTTTCCCACAATGATAGATATGTAATTAACATAATCAAAGTGAAGATAGAAGAGATGAAGATGGTGGGCATGATGTATTATTGTGTTAGCTGTTAGCTGATATGTCACATCTGTTTTGAGAGGAGAAAGGTACCTTTTGATTTTGGAAAAGAGAATGCAAGTGGGGATATGGTTGAAGCTAACTCTCCGATGGTGAGTGTATACATTTAATTTATGTGTGTTTGATGGCAAAGCATGTGGGTTTTTCGGTACATTTGGTCCCATGCCATGACACTACCTCGTGCTGCACTACACCCTGTTACTATCTCATCAATTGGTGGAGTCCTAGTACAACTCTAGTACCAGCAACATCATTCTGCAATCACCATCCATCAACATCACACTATCAACATTACACTCTTCTTAACTACAATTATTGCACACATAATTAGGTTTAGACTTTACATTTTATCACGTCACGCATGCCAAATTAAGTTAGTTCGAAGCCGTGAAAGGAATGTACAAGTCAACTCTTGCAAACTGTGGAAGGAGTTTACAGAAACCCACCTGAACATTTATTAATTAACTTGTGAAAATTTTCTATTGCTGATTGAAAATGGAAGTGTGGCATCCCACTTCCTCTTCCACCTCATTCCAATGATTTTAACAAAATCTCGTTTGTACGAATCAACTTTTTTCCTCTCATCATTGTTCGTGAATAATACTAAACTTAATGCTGGTAAACCATATGTAGCAAAGGTTAGAGTATTCGAGTGCACACAAATCACAGGGAAATCAAAATATTTAAGAGGAAATAAAGATTAATTTATAAAATACTACACATTATTTTTAAAACTTAATTACAAAGTCTATTGAAGGGAGAATTTACTGAAAATAAAAAGAATATCAATAAAATTTAACTTCAATTACATAATAAATTAATACTACTTTCAATTCAAACCCGATTTTGATCTTTATACAGTGCTTAACATTATCATTTCAATCCAAAATGTTATATTCACACTTGCAATAAGTTATGGATTTTGATTCTTATACAGTGCTTAATATTATCATTTCTACCCAATTTTACATTCACACTTGTATCCTGATTAATATCAATTACTAATATAAGTATCACCATTTAGATAGTAAGCACAATAGTTAACATATATACATACTATACTATTTGAAACTTTCAAAGTGACTCAAAATAAAATATTTACAATGTGGGGACTATACCAAAATAATATATATATATATATACATATATATAGAGAGAGAGAAAAAGAATTGTCTTTTAGTAGTAGCTTTATGTTCTATCACTCTCTTCTACGGATCACAGAGTCAGGTCAAACACGGATAATGTCTATCCGTTATTTGACCTGCAAAAGAAAATCCACTTGTTACCGTGTGATACTTATTATTTGTGGGTATTTTAAAACTTACATATACCTGTAAATATTTAAAAATATATATTTTATAAATTTTTAAAATAAAATTTAAATAAAATTACAAAAAAATATATAAAATATAATATAAATTAAAATTTAATTTTAATTAAATTTAACCTGATAAAATATAAATTCATTTTAATTTAATAAAATATAAATTAATTTTTTTTATGGATAGCAGGTACATGCTGATAGGTATAGTATAGTACTCACACTCAATTCATTTATAAGCGAATAATAAATTCTCAGCACATACCAACTATCTCTCTCAGTCTTTATATATATATATATATATATATATATATATATATATATATATATATATAATATAGGTATTTTTCTCTTCCCTAATCAAATGAATATATAACATACAATCATAATAGTTGGAAAAACCAAAACTAAAAACAAAACATGATAAAGTAATATAATTATAACAATTCACAACAGTCAAAATCCTATAATAATTTTAACACAATTCATTCCATTAATAAAATCCTCCTATATCAAACATCATTATTATTCGAATGTCTACAAAACATTACCCATAATGAACCAACATACTTTAACATTTGATTCTACTTTCAGTATTAAGTTGACTTTGTGCACCTATTACCCCAATAAGGACCTCTATTCTCAACACCATGATAGAATAAATCCATGCTTGTACCAATCTGACTATAGATTAATTCTCACAATTATATATATATATATATATATATATATATATATATATAATATTATATTATATGAATAGGATACTAGTAAATTAGAATAATCCCTTTACCTAATCAACATTAATGTACCCTAGCTCAATATCAGTGTAATATTTTCTCCTCGAAAATTATTACACTATCAACATTCATACAACCAAACATGCACTAGTAGAAAAATAGCTTTTTATGACGAACCTATGATGACGGATAAAATTTATCCATTATAATAGATTTATATTATGACAGAATTTTACAAATCAGTTATAATACGTAATGCAAAAACAAACTTGTCAATAATTTCAATATATATTATGACGTAGTTATGAAAATCAATCATAATATAAAAATGTGGTGATAAACTTTTAAATAAGTTTTAAATATATTATAACGTGGTTTTGGCAGCTGTTATAATACATTAGAGTGGAAAATTTTGATAATATATTATAACTGGTTTTGAAATATCAGTCATAATATCTCTCTTGAATTTTAGTCCCACGGTGTCCTAGTCTTTCTCGGTGCTGGCAAACCTTAATTCTCTCTCAGAGTCCAGTCCATTGATGGCTTCGCAAATGGCGATCTCTTCCGCATGTGTTCCGTTCTCTTCCCCAAACTCTCTTCCCTCATCAAAACCATATCCACTTTCCCGTACTCTTGCAGGAGCCTCAGCTTGCGGATCCCGCTCCTCTCCCTCCCAATCCCGCCTCCGGCAACCCTTTCTACCACCAAAACTGGCGCATCTCTTCCTCTCTTTATTTCTTTCTCCTTTGAAACCCTCCCTTCCTGAGAGATCGATTTTTCACAGCCACAAGGTACTTTGATTTCGTGTTTCTGTTGGTCTGCATTTTCGTTTCATGCAATGCATTTCATTCTCTTTGATGTTCTCGGTGCGTCGATTGTGTTATTTGCTTTTCTTCTTTAGTTTACAGGTGCCTTTGCATATTCTAGGGTTTTACAGTTTTGCGTTTAGCTGTGCCATACACTCAAATTGAACTAAGTTTTGAGATATGAGTGTTTGAGAAACAAAAGAGAAAAGAGAAGGGAGAAGAGAGAGAAGGATGTCGTCGTTGTCGAGCATGTTCGGGTGTGGAGTGGTAGTGCGTCGTCATTTTCATGTTTTTTTTCTTTCTCTGTTTTATTCAAGCCTCATACTATACTCTTTAAACATTTTATCTTATATTTCGTGTTTTAATCTCAAATGAAAATTTTCATCTGTGCATTTGTTTTGGATGAATTCACTTTTTGAGGTATGGGGAGCACGCGTTATAGAGAATTCGATTAATTTGCGAACTAATGGTTTGGTTTTCCAATTCAGCTATTAGACTAAAACTAGACACTCTTCCTACACACTTAGGAACACTTTGAAACTTCCTTTACCTTTATATTTCTGAATTCTTATAGACAAATGTTCTTTTTGCACTACTTTTCTTCTTACCGTTTTCTTTTTCACATTTTTTGCTACTGAACTGATTTGGTTTCATAGGAGTTGTATGATATGTTATTATGTTTTGGTTCTTATTATGGTGTTGGACTCTGTCACATGTATATCCTTTCCAACCTACTCCAGCACCGGGCCAACACCCCTGGCTGGTTGGATGTCAAATCCAACAACTGTTGCACATCCTGCAGTCTCCGGTGGAGCTATAGGTCTTGGTGCACCGTCAATCTCGGGTATTATATTCTTTTGCTTTCTTTCGTTCTCTAACTCTTAATGACTAGTTGAATTTAGGATGTTGTTTGGTTTATAATCTTTGACCTCTGATGTTTTATTGCCTCTGATCTTTGACCTCTGATGTTTTCTTGATGCAATGTATTCACTAAGGCCTTTAAAGTGTGGGATCTTAGTGCTTGTTCAATGCCCTTTCAGGTTGCCTTTCTCACCTTATTTGTTGATTACCAAACCCTCAGAACTGTTGAGTTTGCAATGATTGAAAACAAAACTAATGATAATCAATTCAGGCTACTCTTGTCAAAGATCCAGGTGTTTCTGTCAATCGTGTGATTTGGAGTCCTGATGGGGCTTTATTTGGTAAAAGCTTTTTAATTCTTCGTGATTTTGTGATGTGAGTAATGTATACTGTCAAAAGTCAACTAAAGGAGTCTCTCATTTATGAGTTTTTCTATTGAGCAGGAGTTGCTTACTTAAGGCACATTATTCAGATATACTCTTAGCATGGCGGGGATGAAGTCCAACAGCATTTGGAGGTATATGCACATGCAAACACTTGTACAATGAAGAGTTCTTTTTGCTTAATTTAGGTTTTATTGAATCCTTTGTGTAATTGTTTACTTGAACTTAAATAGATTGATGCTCATGTCGGTGGAGTTAATCTTGGAATTGGTTTCATTACTTTTGCAAGTGCAGGTTGACATCTATATCAGCATGTGTGCTCTAATTTTAAGTTTCTGCATATTTAATCTACTTTAGCCATCTAGGATCTTGGGTATCACTTGGAATTTTTACATACCTGTACTATTTTGGTTTATGGACTTCTGAAATATTGTGGATGGGATGTCCCTGTAAGAAACATATTTTCTTGTACAGATTCTGTGGAGACTTTGATGTCAGAAACCCATGAACTGGGAGGTTCTGCGGTGGTGGTTGATCGAGCAACACCTAAGGCAAGAGTTTTTATTTTTTATAACCTGTTATTTTATACAAGTTATCCACAATATAGAGAAATTGTGAGGATGATCTCGTCTATTGTTTGGTCGTGGAGGTGAAGGAGATGTTGGTCAAAGGATTCAGGATGAAATACTTGTTATTCAGGTATATTTGATTTTTTTTTCTATAGCGTCTGCATATTTCCCTCTTTGCTGCATATGGATTAATCTTATGCAAAATTTCTATTACAGAGAAATAATAATTGCAAAGGTGGAAAGATGGAGAAATGACACCAGAAATTACACAATAATACTAACCCTGGTGATGTTGTGATCTGTCACGTAATGTATTAAATTTTTGTTTCATGATCAAAATAATATATTCTAATATTATAAAATAGATATCAATATCAGTTAGGTTATTAATAAAGTAACAATCATATTTATTTATATTGTATACTCGTTAAAATATATGTAAATATAATAATAATAATATAATAAACTTAATCATATAATTTATAGCTACTTTTTATTTAATTTTTCTGCTCATTGCTTCTTATAAAAAAATGGAGTGTTGTCCATAGTTTAAATTTTACTATGCTTCTACCAAAATTATGTCTTCCTTTCCAATGAATAATAATTATTATTATGCTATTTTTTATTTAATTTTTCTGCTCATATCTTATAAAAAATGGAGTGTTGATTCTACTGTGCTTCTATCAAAATTATGTCTTCCTTCCCTGTGAACAATGATAATTACTTATACTGGCGGATGAAAAGCTGAACAATTGTTTGCATATTTTTATAATTTCTTGGACCTTTAACTTGCATAAAAGTTATAGTTGTCTGTTAAAAGATTTCTATCTTCATATGGTATGTTGATCTTTGTCTTTGTTATGCAGGGTATTCTGTGTCAAGTTCAGTGGTGATGAAAGTTATGTAATTTCAGGAAGGGATGATACTAACCTTAGGATTTGGAAGGCAAAAGCATCTAAGCAACTTGGAATATTTTCTTGCTTCTTATATAACTTAGATTTGGGTGAAGTAATTAATGTGTAAGAGAACATATCCTTAGCATCATGTAGCAATGTTTATCATGATTTCGATCATGTTTAATTGTCTTATTTCTTGACTGAGTCATACCTGTCCATGTATATAGTTTATAAAATCATTATGTATTAAATATTATTACACAATTTAATGTTTGAAATGGATTTTATTATGTTAGTTCAAATGAATATGTTCATTTCATGTTATATTGATTATAAATTGATTGATGAAATTATAATATAGGAAATTAATTGAAAATTGAATAGATATGTCAAATGTAATAATGAATTTTTTTTTTTACAATTTTTTTTTATGATAGGTGAACAATGTATGTAATAAAAGCTTATTTCTGAAAAGTATATATTATGATAGATGAACAATTAATTGTCATAATATGTTCTACATATTATGATAGGTGAAAAAAATCTTCGTCATAAAACACTACATATTATGATAGGTAAATCTAAGTGTGTTATAATAAATTCGCTATATTATGACTGATAAGTGAAAATCTGTTATAATACACTGGACCTATTATGATAGGTAATAGAAAGTCTGTCATAATACACTGGACCTATTATGATGGACTTTTCTGTCCGTCATAAAATACACAGACCTATTATGACACCCAGAACTATGACGCCAGGTCATCCGTCATCATAAGTCAATTTTACCCGTCATAAAAAGCTATTTTTCTACTAGTGATGTATCAAACTCATTCATTATTATCAATAAATCAACTTACATGCTGAATTAAAATAATTTAAATCATAAACCAGTAATAAATGAACTTACATGTTTAATTAAAATAATTTAAATCATAAACCAGTATAATGAGGGGGAAATTTAGGCTATTAGATTTTATAGGGGTGCAGGAAGAAATGCCCACGATGTCAATGGATTGGTTCTGATAAACTAACCCAAAATGTGTATAAAATATTACGTCAAACAAAAAAAAAGTGACCTAAATTGAAAAGAAAAGAAGAAAAACTAAATTGGACAACCAATTTTATTTCATGAACTGTATGAGTTTAGGTTGACCAAAACCTACTTGTAGGCTTATGGATTAATTTGTTTAATAAATCCGTAATATATTTTAATATAAGATAAAATTATTACAAAAGAGTACTTTATTAAAACATGTATATGTTATGATTTATATGTAAAATTATTATACATGAAAATAATTTCAATTTTTAAAAAGTATAATTTTTTTTATTTCATTTACTTTCTTAAAACAAGTAAAAAATGGGTCTTTCGGTTCAACTCTAATATGACTAGACCTAAAAATTGGGATGACTATAGGTTAAGTTTATATTGTTAAGTTGTGATCACGCAGAATGAATTCTATTTTGTTCATATTATCTTAATCCATTTCAATTGTGACAGAGAAAATATGTTTATTGGTTAAATACTAGTATGAATAATATTTGATTTTTTTAAATTAAGTATGTAGACGGAATAAGTATATAGGCATACATCTCATCGTTATTTTATACAAGTCTTCATTTAATTATGAAAAAAAATATATTTAATTTATTATGTAAGCTAAAAAATTCATGATAACTTTTTTTTATCCATAATTTTTTAATTTATTTCTAAGCAACGCATTTATTATTTTTATTTATTTAATAATTATTTGATTTTTATACAATTATTATTTCATGTCCTTTATTTTATATTTCTTGATAGTTGACATTTGGAAAAAGAATGTGTATATTTAATACTTGACAATACCATGTTTTTGTGGTGATTTTCATTTTTTTTATAAAGAATTATTTAATTATTATTTGAAATAGTAAAAAGGCCAGTATCATGTTTACTCATTCTTGGCATAAATGAAGATGGGAAAGAAATTTCAAATGTTTTGGATATAACAAAGAAGATGAATTTTTACTTCGATTATCAAAATTGGATGGTTAAATCCACACTCACTTCATTGTCATTTCTAGATGAGCTCTAGACAAACATAAAAAATGAGAAAAAGAGTGCAAGAAAGAGAATATTGAGTTTGAAAAAAAAAGGAGAAAAGAAAGAATAATGAGAGAGGGAAAGTAAATTTCCTAGTGTATCACTTGATATTACTGAGTTTTGTAGTCTCAAAAGTGATTATTATAGAGTGAAACATGCAAGGAGCCAAGGAGTCATTGGCAAAGATTTGTTAATTGTGGTATTGATGTGTGAAGAGCCCAAAGCTTGTTTTATTAATAGATATATAAATGTTGTAATCCAGTTTTTAATAGATTACTGTACACACGTTCTTAAGATTGTTAGATCAAACGAAAACTGTACAATACTATTCCAAATTTTCCTCATCAGCAACAAATAAAATAAACAGAAATATCCTAACCATATTAAATCAAATATTCTTGTTATATATGCAATGTTGTCAAAGAAAGAAGACAGTATAATAGATTATAAGATGCACTCAGAAAAAGTTTATTTGGAATCAGATATTTAAACCAGAAACTAAAATGCGCATTTTCTATCATGATCCTAAAGATATAACAGCATTCTTAAACACAGGATGTTATGAATATGAATATTATATTGTAAAATATATTTGTTTATGAATGTTGGTACTTTAAACTGAATATTATATTGTAAAAGATAATGATTTATAACGTTGGTGTATTTTGCAAGTTTCTCGAGCAGTTTTTTTCTACTTTGAACGCTGGCTTTGATTGCAAATCTTTTTTTGCAAGTGATGGCACGGTTCCACGTTTTTTTGCTAACGTTACTTTGCTAATGTTCATATTTTATTAAAAAATAATTTTCTAATAGATTTTTATGTTATGGGTATGGTCCATGAGCTCTAGAGCACCTCCTTCACTCCAATTTCATCAGATCTCTCATTCTTTCTTTTCATTCTCTCATTCTCTTATTATATTTCTGTATTCTTTCATTCCTTTTATTTCTTAAAATTATTCTGGGTTTCATTCTTTCTTTTTTTAAGAGATCCTTGCTAGATCCTCTGAAATTTTTTAGAAGTTTCTGTTGTATGCTGGGGGACTTGCACAAGGACAGTGACTCTACACGCCTCAGGAAATTTTGTTTGTGTTTCTGTCAGCTTTTCTACAACAATCTTAAGGACTTATGGCTGACAACAACAACAAATCAACCCCGAAGAATCAGAATATTGTTTCCGGAACTCAGACGGTCTTCGCCAAACCATTCCCAGATGTATCAAAAATTGAAGTCTTCTCTGGTCAGAATTTTCGGCGTTGGCAAGAGCGTGTGTCAACCCTGTTAGACATGTACGAAGTTGCCTTTGCTCTTTCATCTGCAAAACCTGACTCCAGTCTCCCTCCAAATTCAAAACAAGTTGAAGATTGGGTTCATGCAAATAAGGTATGTCGCCATACTTTACTTGGTGCACTTTCTAATGATTTGTTCGATGTATATCCTTCCTATAAGGAGGCGAAAGACATTTGGGATTCGTTGATTCTCAAATACATTACTGAAGATGTAGTCAGACAAAGGTTCATTATTGGGAATTATTATTGCTGGGAAATGGTTGAAGACAAGGACATAAAGTCGCAAATCAATGAGTATCACAAGCTGCTCGAAGATATCAAAGCGGAGAACGTTCTTCTACCAGATGAATTTGTCTCACAACTTCTGATCGAGAAATTGCCGCCTTCCTGGACTGATTACAAGCAACAATTGAAACATAGACAAAAGCAAATGTCACTTTCAAAGCTGATCACTCACTTAACCGTTGAAGATACCAACAGGAAAGAATGTGCTACTGCAAAGTTCAAAACTTTGTCTGCAAAAGCAAACCTGCTCCAAAAAGGTACGAACATAAACCTGATCACAATAAGAAAAATTATTTTCAAAAATCTGTCCCAACGGATCTAACCCCGCCTTTAAGAAGAAAGGAAATTGCTTCGTATGTGGGAAGTCGGGCCATCATGCACCGCAGTGCAGGCGCAGAGCAAAAAACGACAATCCTCCAAGGGCCAATATAGCCGAAGGAGATGATATTATTGTTGCGGTCGTTTCTCAAGTAAATCTGATGACCAATGTGAGGAAGTGGGTGGTAGACTCTGGTGCTACCAGGCATATCTGTGCAAACAGAAGTGCCTTTACCTCTTACACTAGTGTAGGGGATGGAGAATAACACGTCTACCTCGGTGATTCCAGGACCACTCCTGTTCTGGGAAAAGGGAAAGTTCTTCTCAAACTCACATCTGGAAAGACTCTGGCCTTGAGTGATGTTCTACATGTGCCATCAATCAGAGTTAATTTAATCTTTGTGGCACTACTGGGAAAAGTGGGGGTTAAAGTGTCATTCGAGTCGGACAAGATTGTAATGACAAAGAATAATGTTTTTGTGGGGAAGGGATATTGTGATCAAGGTCTCTTTGTACTTAACATTTATGAAAATATTAATGAATCGTCTTCTTCTGCTTATATTGTTGACTCGTATGATTTATGGCATGCTAAATTAGGACATTTGAATTCTTCCTATGTTATGAAATTACAAGGAGTAGGATTGATTAATATGCATGATAAACAGAGTAGTAAATGTTATGTGTAGAATCTAAATTAACAAAGAAGACATGTTTTTCTGTAGAATGCTAAACTGAACTGTTAAGGTTAATTCATACTGATCTAGCTGTTTTGAAACAAACCATGTCTAGAGGAGGTAAAACTTATTTTGTGACCTTTATAGATGATTATTCTAGATACACCAAAGTTTACTTAATCAAACATAAAGATGAAGCTTTTGATGTGTTTCTAACTTATAAAGCAGAAGTAGAAAATCAATTAAATAAGAAAATTAAGAGGATTAGATCAGATAGAGGTGGTGAGTATGTGTTGTTTAATGACTTTTGTGTTAAAGAAGGAATCATCCATGAAGTAACCCCACCATATTCACCTGAGTCTAATGGAGTAGTTGAGAGGAAGAATAGAACACTTAAGGAGATGATGAATGCGATGCTTATTAGTTCTAGTGCACCTGATAACATTTGGGGAGAAGCCTTGCTTACTGCGTGTTTCTTACAAAATAGAATACCTCATAAGAAAACTGGTAAAACTCCCTATGAGTTGTGGAGAGGCTATCAACCTAACCTGAAATATCTAAAAGTGTGGGGGGTGCCTAGCTAAGGTGATGTTACCCGATCCTAAGAAAAGAAAAATAGGTTCTAAAACCTCTGATTGCATGTTCTTAGGCTATGCTGAACATAGTGCTGCCTATAGGTTTCTAGTTCTTAAAAGTGATATACTTGAAAGAAATTCTATAATGGAGACGAAAATGTTGAGTTTTTTGAACATGTTTTTCCTTTAAAGGTTAGTGAGATGTCTCAACCTATAGATAATAATAATGATAGTGATGCCTTGTGTGAGGAATTAAGAAGAAGTAAAAGACAGAGAAAGGAAACTTCATTTGGTAATGATTTTTATACTTATCTAGTTGATAATGATCCTACTAGCTTTGTAGAAGCCATTAGTGCTCCTGATGCAAAACAGTGGGGTAAAGCCATTAAGACTGAAATTGAATCAATTCAGAAAAATAATACTTGGACTTTAGTAGATCTGCCTAAAGGAGCAAAACCCATTGGTTGTAAATGGATCTTTAAGAAAAAGTATCATCCTGATGGATCTATAGAGAAGTATAAGGCAAGATTAGTAACAAAAGGTTTTACTCAAAAACCCAACATAGATTACTTTGATACTTTTGCCCCCGTGACTAGGATTTCCTCTATTCGAGTATTGTTAGCCTTAGCAGCAATCCATAAGCTAGTGATACACCAAATGGATGTTAAAACTTCCTTTTTGAATGGTGATTTAGAGGATGAAATTTATATGACTCAACCTGAAGGGTATGTTGTACCTGGTCAACAGAATAAGGTATGTAAACTTTTAAAATCTTTGTATGGATTGAAACAAGCACCAAAACAGTGGCATGAAAAACTAGATGATGTATTGCTATGTGATGGTTTTTCACCTAATGATGCTGATAAATGCGTGTATTCTAAATTTGAAAATGGTGATTGTGTCATTATATATTTGTATGTGGATGACATGTTAATATTTGATACATGCAATGAAATTGTTGCTAGAACTAAACTGTTTCTAGGATCAAATTTTGAAATGAAAGAAATGGGTGAAGCCAATGTAATTTTAGGTGTTAGAATCATAAGGAAGGGAGATAGTATATTACTATCCCAATAACAATACATTGAGAAACTTCTTAAGAAGTTTGTGTATTATGATTTCAAACCCGTGAGTACCCATTATGATACAAACTCTAAATTAATGAAAAATAGAGGAGAATCGTTATCTCAGCCTCAGTATGCCCAGATAATTGGGAGCTTATTGCACTTGATGAGCTTTTCTAGACCTGATATTGCTTATGCAGTAGGTAGACTGAGTAGGTACACTCAATGTCCAAATCAAGAACATTGGGATGCACTTTCCAGGCTTATGAGATACTTAAGAGGTTCAATGGATTATGTCATTGAATATAGTGGATTTCCCGTTGTCCTAGAAGGGTACAGTGATGTTAACTGGATCTCTGATTCAGATGAGACAAAATCCACTAGTGGTTATGTATTCACACTTGGGGGTGGTGCGATTACATGGAGATCAGCCAGACAAACAATTATTGCAAGATCAACAATGGAATCTGAGTTTGTCGCTCTTGAGATGGTTGGTAGTGAGGCTGAGTGGTTGAAAAACTTCTTAGCAAACATTCCACTAGGAATGAAACCAACCCCATCGGTGTCTATACACTATGATTGCCAATCGGCAATAGCTATAGCTAAAAACAAAAATTACAATGGAAAGAATAGACATATCCAATTGAGACACAATTTGGTGAAGCATCTGCTAAAGAGTGGAACTATTTCCATTGACTATGTGAAGTCAGAACGGAATCTAGCAGATCCTCTGACAAAACCCTTGGGAAGAAATATGATTTTAGAAACATCGAGGGGAATGAGACTTAAGCCACTTGTAAACAAACAAGTGATGGTAACCCAACCTTTGTGATTGGAGATCCCATGAATAAGGTTCATATGGGTAAAAACAAGTCACTTGTTAGTTCTGATAGCACTAATTTGATTTTAAATCAAATATGTTTGTTCCTATGGTGTGTGTGAAAGTGCTAGAGACTGTATTATTGAGAGGTTAAACTTTGTAATTAATCAAAGTTTTTAATGATTTTCATATCCCTTATGGGTGGTGTATGATTTGCAGCATACACTTGATGAAATCACCTATTTGAGTGTCAAGTGGGGCCGCTTGCATGAGATCTTGGCATGATATCTAGAGCACTCATGAATACTGGGCATGCACATGGCCTAGTAAGCACATCACAGTGATAACAGCAAGGATATGTGGAGGTGTAATGTGATTGATAAACCTTTAACACACTCAAGTGTCTTTGGTTCACATAGCTTGCTATACCAACTACACTGTGTGTTAAGTTTCTTGATCTAGGACTGGTTCATATAGCTTGCTATACCAGCTCTGATGCATTACATCTTATAAAACCCAGGATGTTTTCTTCTTTTCTTTCTTTCAATCATTGTTTCTTATCTTTTGTAATATGTGGGGGATTGTTATGAATATGAATATTATATTGTAAAATATATTTGTTTCTGAACATTGATACTTTAAACTGAATATTATATTGCAAAAGATAATGATCCATAACGTTGGTACATTCTGCAAGTTTTTTGATCAGTTTTCTTCCACTTTGAACGTTGGCTTTGATTGCAAATCTTTTCCCGCAAGTAAAAGCACGATTCCACCTTTTTTTGCTAACGTTACTTTGTTAACATTCATATTTTATTAAAAAAATAATTTTCTAATAGATTTTTATGTTATGGGCCTGGTCCATGAGCTCCGTAAATAGAACACCTCCTTCACTCCAATTTCATCAGTTCTCTCATTCTCTCATTCTCTTATTATATTTCTGTATTCTCTCCTTTCTTTTATTTCTTAAAATTATCCTGGGTTTCATTTTTTCTCTTTTTAAGAAATCCTTACTAGTTCTAAGATTCTTTGAAATTTCTGAGAAGTTCTTATTTTATCCCGGGAGCTTGCGCAATACACCACGGACAAGTCCTTCAAGAAATTTTGTTCGTGTTTCTGTCAGCTTTTCTACAACACGAAATGCCATAAATTAGTTTCAACTTGTGCTCTTTCAATTGAATCGTATTTAGAAACAAGCACTGCCCTTGCTCACTTCCATGTACTGCACTGTAAGTTTGATTTGCTCCTTCTGGCCTTCGCCAATGCATCCATGAGGGTACATATTTTGGTCCTTTTTCACGTTAAGTAATAAAGAGCTGATTTCGGTCCTTCAATGCTAAGATGCTGCTTTGTTTAAGTAAACCAATCAATCCAGACTTAATGGTTAGAGTTAACTGTTCTCCCTTCCCATATTCTTTCTCGCTCCCTCGTAATTTTTTTTTGTCTAAAAAATATTACCAAATGAAGAAGGCTTGAATTCTAGTAAAAAAAGAAACAATGACACAGCCGTTAATAAAAACATAAAGGCAGGGTGCACTAATCATCGGCATCAAACCTATCTTCCCTCTTGAGATGTCCATGGTTTGCAAAATAAATGCCAGCTTGATTGAACAAAGAGAGCAAATGCAGAAGCTCCTCGATAGAAAGTTTTGCAGGCCTTTTATCTTCAAACTCTCCCGTTCTAAGCACACCAATAATCTTTTCCTTGAACGAGGTAAAGCCTCCTTCATCTTCAGCATCATCACCCTTGTGAGAAGAAGCTTTATCGTTTTCATTAGAGATTTTGAGCAACTCAAAGACTTTCCTCTTATTCTTAAAAATTGCCCCCAGTGTCTTGTAACGGTTATTAAAACAATTCGAGGTGAAAGCCCTCCACTCACGGAGATCCACATTGGGAACCTGAGGCTTAGGGCGGATTATGACCAGTGAAGAGTCAACTTTGGGGGAAGGGAGAAAGTCCCTCTTGCTTACATTCATCACAAGCTCTACATCAGCCAGAAGCTTCACATTCACCGACAGCCGGCTAAACTCAGAGTCACCGGGATTAGCCAACAACCTTCGGGCGAACTCTTTCTGAAGAAGAAGAGTGGCACTCCGAAACGGCCTCGGCCCATACACCAGTTTGATCACGAGAGGGGAAGATATCTGATAAGGAATGTTGGCCACAACAAGATCAAACCGCGGGAACAGGACTTTCATCGCATCTTTTTGTATAACCTGCAAAACCAAAACCCACGTGTGACGCTTTCTTCCTTAACTTTCTACTTTTGGCTCAGGCATTTCATCAAACAGGTGAGGTGTGAGGTACGGTATGAGTAAGTCAACAATTACCCTGAGCTTATCGTTGAGACCTTGTTTGAGAGCGCGCTTCTCGAGAACCTCGACCATGCGGTGGTCAATCTCGAATGCTACTACCTTGTGCGCAGCTTCGAGAAGCTTGAGGGTGAGGTTGCCGGTGCCAGGTCCGATTTCGAGGACAGTGTCGGTTGGATTTATGGCGGATTTGCGAACGATGGTGTCAAGAATTCTAGGGTTGATGAGAATATGTTGACCTTTGCTCTTGTGAAAATGTAAACGCTCTTCGCCAACTCCGTCTCCATCTCCATCTCCATCTCCATGCACTTGCCGCACTGCTTGTAACCTCCTAGAAATGAACCCAGCTACGGGTACCACCCTCCTCAACATGCTTCGTTCATTCCCAAACATCGACGTAGAATACAAACCTACTCTGCTCCTTTCTTACATTGCCCATCAAAGCCCAAATCGGGCAGTTTCTGCCTGCAACTCCATAAATTCCCCCCTCCACTTCATATAATAAAATTCTATTTTTTGCCCTTTCTGAACTGTATAGCGTAGAAATAATTTTCACAAGTAAAAAATGATTTTTATATGGATTTTTGTTCGTGCAAAAAATGATTTCAGAAGTAAAAATAATTTTTTATATGGATTTTTGTTCGTGTAAAAAATTATTTCAGAAGTAAAAAAAAAACAAAACTAGCCTGGATCCAAAACCCAACTATATTTCATTCTGTTTTTTGATTTAGGGGTAAAGGACTTCATGTACCTCCATATATTTCTTCCTACATTTTCATATATATATATATATATATATAAAAGTCATATTCTGTTTTCTTAGATTGTAAAGTCTTAAAGTCAAAAATAAATTTTAAACTGTGAAATGTAGAAACTAAATAGGTCCGGAAGCTTTTTCATTTTTAGTCTTCGAACTTTCAGAAGATTTCTACTTTTTTTTTACTAATTATACAATTTAAAAATAACTTTTAATCTTCAAATTGTGTAATCTAAAAATAAAAAATAATTTTGAAATTTAATATCGAAGTCGAAAGTATGTCTTATACTAAATAATTCAAATCTAACTCATATATTCAAAGAATAAAAACTATGAACTACAAACTGAAAACCATAAACATAGTTAGTTAATAATGACTCATGTTCACAATCCATGACATTTTTCTATACTTCTATCACGACATCTCATGTCTCAAGAGAATTCACTAACAATTTGCATTTAACTTTTACATTTTTTAAAACGTGAAAACAACCTAGGAGATGATAACATTTAGGGAATACCGTATCAATGATATTTATCAAAGTAAGGCCCTATCAGTAGCAATGACATGTAGATCACCCTCATATGTTAAAAATAATTCTCTAAGCCTTTCCAAAGCTTAAGTGAAATTATTTTCCTATGCACTTGATAAGAATCCAAAGGCCGTTAAGAAGGTTAACCCTGTAGATGTCACCTTAACTATCTCAAACAATGACAATCAATATTTGTTGGTTTTGTATAGAGCTGTCAAAATGGGTTACAACTTGCGGGTCAACCTGGCCCACCACGGGTTTGAGCTAGGTTGGGTTGGAAAAAAATGTAATTTTTTTTATGCGGGTCAATTTTCAACTTGGCTCATTTATACTCGGCTCATCCGGGTTGAACTCGTGGTGAACCAGGTTGACTCATTAACCCATCTAATTTTATTTTATTAATTATTATCTTATGAAACCCTAAAATAAATACTCTCATCACTCAGTATCACTATGACTGTATACCAAGAAAGATTATTTTGTACTTATTTTTATTATTTTGAATTGTCTTGAGTTTAACATCATTTTGAGAACGAAATTTATTTAGATTTGAATTACAACAAGTTTGTAATTCTTTTATTTAAAAAATTGTAGTTAAGTGAGCCAACCTGTTTAACCCACCAACTCGTGATGGGTCGGGTTGGGTTCGAATTTTTCTGAAAATGAGCCAGGTTGGATCGACACACTAAGTGACCAACCTATGGTGGGTCGAGCCGGGTCGGGCTGGGTGACCCGTTTTGACAACACTAGTTTTGTATGTCGTACATCAAGAAAATAACATTAAATGTATTCAACAATTTCATTGCATCATATTTGTCTAAAAGATGTCACTTACCACCTCAGATTCATCGACACATATACTTCAATGGATATATTTATCACGATCCATCATCATCAACTGTTGCAATTTAGTTCTCGACTCTCTCAATGATCATTTGTAAGTATATCTTATGTTATATATTTACTTGATTGTTGTAACATCACAATAATTATTTTCTTTTAAAGTGAGCATAATATTTGCAGACTTCATTTGACTCTTAGTCATATCAATAAGTAATGATTGTTTACTGAAATAACCTGGAAGCAAAAGGGTGACTAACTAAACTTTGTGTCAAATCATGGTTATGATATCCACATATAACCTTCAATACCCATCTCTCCATTAGAATTTGGCTTGCCCTTCAACTTAAAAGGACACTTGTATTTTCTTGTGTCGTATATATTTGGCTGAACATCAGGTTTGTATTTCTTATACTTTTCATTGTTTCACATCATAACAAGACAAACATATTTCTTCTAAGTTCACTCATAACTTATCAGATCTTATACTTACGACAATGAACTCAAGATGAAAAGTAATCCCTCAAACTCATTCAATTAAGTCATCACGTGTGACAAATATTTGACCAGTTGTAAAATTATTTGTATAATCTCCCTCCCACACTTCATTTATGAAAGAAGAGAAATCTAACACAAAACTCGAATTTATTTGTGATTCTATCAAACTGAAAGGATAATATTTCATCTTATATAATCACCTATAACATAACATCTCCACCACTCAATACTTTATTTCATTGGTAATAATATTAATAATAATTCCTTAACAAATTATGAAAAAAAAAATTCTAACAAATTAAAAGCAAAAAAGAAGTTAAAAATAAGAAAAAAAATTAAAGAAGTAATCGAATTTCAAAATTCGACGAAGGTAGTAACCATATTTTGAAATAAGGTAAAGTAAGTAACTAGATTTTGAAATCTCTTGTGAAGTCTTAATCGGATTTCGAAATTTGACAATTACCTTAATCAAATTTCAAAATCGGTTGAATTCCTTAATCGAATTTCATAATTTAATGATATTTTTAGTCAAATTTTGAAATCCGATTAATTTTGATATCTGATGATTTTCTTCATGGGATTTTGAAATTCGATAAACTTCTTAACCAAATTTCAAAATCAAGTGACGTTCTAAATTGGATTTCAACATCCGACGAATCTCAAGTGGGTCCTATATTGTTAGAAACTACGTCAAAGTCTGCTGATATAACAATTTTATTACGTGGAAAATTTAAATTTTGACTTAATTCTCCACCCAAACTAGGGTTTTGGATTACTTGTAATTCAAATATCCAACTTTCAAGATCGAAATACAAGAACAAAAAACCCTAAATCATAACTCAAAACGATGCAACCACCAAGACGAAATGTGAACTCCAAATCACTGCAAGAACGAGGACAGTGCGCTCCTATCACCACTCCTGTAGAGAAACAATCAAACAAAAAACAACCCAATCAAAATCAGAAAAGAATGAGGGAAGGAAGTTTCCTCCTTCGCTACGAATCAGAATGAAGAGAAGAAGAAGAACAAGAATGGCCATTGCGCCCTTGTGCCCCAGTTGTGTCTCCATCGCGTCTCCGCCACGTCTCCGTCGCGCCATTAATGATTCCCTAGGTTGGTTGTCCATACGCAAAATGACAGGAAAGAAGCTTGAAGCTTCTGGGTTTCCTCAAGATAAAAGGAAAAGGGAAAAAAAGAAGGGTGCTCTTCCAATCACCAATCGCGCGACGAAGAAAACCCTAGACTGGGTTGGATGTGCAAACCTGAAGGAAAGACGAGGAAGAAGAATAGTTCCATGGTAATAAACCAAAATGGAAAAGAGGAAGGAGGAGAATGTAGCCATGACAACAAAAGACCGTCTAATGTTGGGGTTTGTCCGTGAAGAAGAAGAAGCCAAATTTGAAAAAAAAAAGTTTTTCTAATTAAGATTATTAAGCGAAATAGTTTTTTTTGAAAGCTAATTGGAATAATCAGGATTAAGGGGATTTAATTGCATTATTTAATTAGAATTAGAAACATAATTTAAAATCATCTAGATCAGCATTATCATATCAATATATTTTGACACCATTTTTAACCATTTAACAGAAAAGAAATTCTACAAAATTTAAGACTCACTTAAGACCATTTTCAACAAGAGAAAATAAATATAACCAACATCCAAAAATTTAAACCTAAATATAAAAATTAAACGACATTTAGATAAACAATAATTATTCTTCATCTTTTTTTTTTTTTTTTTTATCTTTGTTGAATATTATACACGTCTACTAGGAGGGATAAGTATTCATTTTTATTCGGTGCAGAAAATAACTGTCTTAGGAGGAGGGAATCCACTGGATCCAAACCGACCCATGCCCAATATGTAATGTATAATGATTTCTGGGAGGTCAAACTGAACTGTGGGACCTGATTGGATAGTAATTATGATTTCATTAGTCCTTTGTATGGTCAAAGGGCAATGCATGGAAAGCTTGGGAATATGATTTCTGAATGTTTACCATGCATCATTGCATACGCGTATTGTGGGACACAGATGGCTTTGTGTTTGACCTCATCATGAGTCATCTTCTTGTCATTGGTATCTGTTTCTCTTACGAATGATGGAAAACAAACTCTGGCCGATGTGTTGTTCTGCTATCAAAATGAAGAAACTAAACTAAGCATGGAACCAACCAATCATTGTTTCAATCTATCAGTCCCTTTTATGAATGGTTACTTCATTTTTGGCATCTTAATCCAAAATGATTGGGTCTTGCTTTGTTTAGGTTGTCTCGTAGTTTTGTAATCCTTTTCTATGGCAGACAATAACAAGGTGATTTTGAATTTTGATGGTCTCTATTTCACTGTTCAGTCTAGTACCAAAATGATTTGATTCAGATCCTTTTTAATTATAATTTTCTTTATCCTTAATCGATAAACTTTTCTTTTATCGTTTCTATGGGCAAGCTGTTTTAATACTCCGTTTACTAATAATAAGTTAGTAAATAAATGTCAATGTCAGATAAAATAACTGAATTTTACCAAATATAATAAAATATATAGAACCATATTTCGTATTCGAAACTCTGGCCACGACACAAATTAAATAATGAAATAAAATTTCTAAAATTTAGGATGCGGTAAAGGTTGAATCTATTAACATATTCATAACATTCACAAAGATAAACTGTTCTTTTACGAGACAATGAAAGATATTCACCTTTAAATGTAAATTACATCATCCATAGACGTTAATGAGGAGCTACTTTAAGGTTAAAAATTAAAATATTTTTAAAAGGAAATAAAAAATATACCATAAATTTAGTTTAATTTTATACTCCCTTCATTTTGAGATAATATCTTTCTTTAAATATAAATAATGTAGTTTGAGACATGATTTGTAAGCTAATTTAGTTGCTTTATAAACTGCGTTTCCCGTGTTTACAATAGAAACAACTTTATTAATTTTTTTCTACAATAAATGAAAAAGTTGAAGCAAACACTACCATGATTCCATGAGGATCCCTAATTATTGTCTTATTGAAACTTTAAATTGGTGTTATCATTATAAAAGATATGGCTTACATAATTATGTCGAAAGATAATCTTTCTCTATGAAAGTATTAAAACATGAATAAGAAATCTAAAAATACTCACTCAAGATAAGCAAGAGAGGAAAGTGTATACGGATTGGAGACAATTTAAAATCTTGTTACTTTATGCTTTTAAAGAGCATCTTAATATGACCATTGAATATTTCACAGGAGCGAGATTTATGGACGAATAACATAAAAACATGCTTTATTTTATAGCATCAACAAAAGAACATGTTTTTTTATTCGTAGTCATTCACAATTACATAAATGAAAACTATTTATATACTAGTATGACTCATTGAGTCAATTAATTACGATATATAGGCTATGTAGTTGGTGAATCAAACCAAATCAGTGTCGAAAGTTCCAATCTCAATCCGGTCTTTTCGGCGTTAAACGTTGTCTATGAACACGAAAGCAGATATAAAAACTATAGAAACATCAAATGTAATTTAACAAGAATTTAGGAGATTGTAAACGACAGTGTGAAACGGAATTATAATGAAACAACAATATTTATGTTGGAAGTCCTCTGTTAGAAAAAATCAATTTATAATACAGTACAAATTTAATTTTACAAACTTAATCATTGTTAAAAATTGTGAATATAAATCTTATTTTACAAAATAATTTTATAAAATTAAATTATATTTAAAGTCTATTTCTTAACCAGTTATAAATTGTATTTATTCACTTTTAACTTCTCACCTTAAATAAATACGTCGCAGCGTCTGAATCCTAATTTAAGAGCACATGCATGCATGGTAGAATAATTTTTCTGATATAACTAATATGGGTTAAAACTAAGTATTTTAAGGAATGATCTACACACAAAGTAAGTGCACAAAGTACACTTTTACTTTCTCTATCTTTATACTGTTTTTGCAAACAAAAAGATGAATATTCTGTCAAAGAATAACGAACTTTAATTCTTTATCTGCGACCAAGATATTCACCGAAGCCAAGCTTACACATAAATAAATAACAAGGTCCCCCAGTGAGAGAATAACTCAACACCATCCCTATTTGGCTTTGATTGGAATAACAAGATCAAACTTTTTCATAATTTTTTTTTTCATGGTTAGTTATTTACTTTAGTTTTTATCAGTTAGTTATTTACTTTAGTTTTTATCAGCTACAGATTGGAAATAAAAAAGTAAAGTGTGTGTATATATATATATATATATATATATATATATGATTTGTTAATTTACGTAAGAGAATTTTTTAGTTGGTATATTTTAGCACAGTGTACCAAGTTTTAGGTTACAAAAATGTCTTTTGTTAAAAAAGAAAACCAATTTTAAATCCAAGAATATTTTAATAATTTTAAAATTTAATTTAAAAAATATAAAAATAAAAGATAGTTATTAAAAATCCTGATTGGTCCGGAGAAAAGTTATTACTTTTTATTATATATTTTTTAAAAGATAGTTGTTTTTTAAATTAAAAAATAAAATAAAAGATAGTTGTTTTTTTAATGCAGGTTCTATAAATCCCTATAAACCCTAAACCCTAGGTAATTGTTTTTTTTAAACCAAATGAGTTCTATAAACTCTAAACCATTATATTTTTTAAAAGATAGTTGTTTTTTAAAATAAAAAATAAAATAAAAAGTAGTTATTTTTTAAAATTAAAAATAAAATAAAAATTAATAACTTCTCTAGTAACAAGAATTTTTAATACCTACCTTTTATTTTTTTTATTTTAAATTAAATTTTAAAATTATTAAAATTCCCTTAGATTTAAAGTTGGTTTTTTTTAACAGAGACATTTTTATAACCTAAAATTTGATAAACTTTATAAATTTAGCAAATCCCATATATAAAACTTGTTTAATGAAATAAAGTTGATTTTCTGTTGAATCAACTTGTATGCTTTCTCATATTTTATTAACAGAGACGCATATGATGTTTCTGAATCACTTTATAACCCACCAGCAGTATATGGCTAAAATATGTGCAGTGGCTGCACCATAATCACAACACAAACTCAGAACTTTTTAGTCAAATTTTGACTTTACATTTCTTTATTCACTTAGAACTACCACTTTGTCAAAAATTATCCAGAAAGGAATTTTATACATTTTTTTATATAGCTTAATTTTCCCTTTTGGCCACATTTCACGTATAAAAATGGGCTAATTTATTTCCTTAGTACATGCCATTTGCTTTTTGTTACGGTTGGTTTTGGTGAACTTGATGGACGAAATTGTTTAATATATATATATATGCTTGAACGCTTTTACATTAATATTAAGTAGTGAACGAATTATCACTACAAATTTAAAAATCTTTGACTATTTTTGTACATGACTCTAGCGAGTGTTCGACAAATTACATAATAGAAATTCATCTTTATACAAAATTAGTTATTAAACATAATTAATAATTTAATTTTTTCATTAAATTAAATTAATGTAGTCTGTTTTAAAAAATCAAAGTACCTTAAAAGGTGATTATATATTGTTTAAACTCTCTTCTGCAATTCTAATTCCTTTTTCGAGAACACCCACCACCAGACTAAATTATTAAACAAGTGAATAAGATTATAATGAATAAAAATAGAGATATATATTGAAAGTGGATTTAAATTAAAATAAGTCTCAACATGTTGTTTGACTAGAATCCTATATTTATAATATGTTGCATGATATTTCTTACATCATATCAAATTTATGGTAGCTAAATAACATATTAAAAATAATAGCTAGTCTGTTAAAATTGGTTATTATAATTAATAAACTATTTATGAAAAATAATTGACTTTTATAAGATAATAAACTAACATTTCGAGTGAAATTACTACAAAATATTAAATAATGTTAGGTTGTGGTGTCGTTCACTTAATTCTTCCTTATGGTTGGGTCATTAACGGAAAGATTGAGACAAAAGAAAAATAAAGTTGGTAAGAATTTGGTATTACTTGAAAGTCTAAAGAGATTGAGAAAAAAAAAAGTGGATTTTCTTCTTGAATGGTATCCAAGGCGAGGGTTTTGTGTGTGTTATGGTTATAGTAATTATTTAATTTATTATTGCTTTGATTATGCTTTTAAAGAAAATGTCGAACACTGTGAAGTTGTGACAGTGGTAAAATGGCTGTTCTGAAGACAATGGATAATGGGTTGGCTCACAGTTGGTTCACATGAAATGACCAATTAAAACCACAAAGAAAGAAGCCAAAGGAAAAGGGGTTTCGTGTTCACATGAAATCTGGGCCATAAATATAGCATTCACCCACTCACCCATCAAACCAACCCATATATTGCTTAAACTGTTACTAATTATATTACTAATTATATGTTTAGATCTATACAACAGACAACATAGTATGAGAAATAACTGTTTCACGTATTGCAGCACGTTGTTCATACAAACGAAGGAGCACCGCTTTTTATGCGTTTACTCGTTAAAATAACACTACTAATCAGTCAACTAAGAAGATTTATTTACTTGAGTGGTTTAATTTTAAATTTAAAACTCAAAATAAAATCTGAATGTTTAATATTTTGTGCATTTAATTATAGAGTTGTTGCGGTGTGATATTTATTTAGATCACATTCTTTGTGTTATGGTTGTTTGGCACAGAGAATAGACATACCGATGGGTACATTATTATTACATAATTATTGTTACGTTGGAGCATTGGTTGGTCGCACAGAGCCACGCTCACAGCGGTGTTCTCGACACCTGTGGCTACGAATGAGTGTGCGAAAAAAAGGCATGTTTTGTGTTACGTCTTTTATAAATTGGTCTACTAAGCACTCAACAGTGGGCGGAGTGAGTTTATTAACTTCACCGCTCTCTTCTCTTTCTCTATCTCCTTGGATACCAAAACCATAGCACTCAAACCAACACCCCCACTCTACCTTTTTCTTTCTTCTCTCTCTTAGCATTCCCCCATTCTCTTCTTTCTCAGTGGTGGGGAAAGAATGGAAACCACCTCAGTTTCCAAAATACAGTTTGCATTGTTTTGTTTGGCGTTCTGGTTGGCTGTTCAGCTGGAGTGGGTTCACTGTAGTGTTACCTACGACAGAAAGGCCATTCTCATCAATGGCAAAAGGAGACTCCTTTTTTCTGGCTCTATACATTACCCAAGAAGTACCCCAGATGTAATTTTCTTCTTCCATTTCCTGCTATTTTGTTTTCTTGTTTGGCCATAGAAACTTTACCTTGTTTACTGTTTTTTTTTTCTGTGTAGATGTGGGAAGATCTGATTTACAAGGCCAAAGAAGGAGGTCTGGACGTCATTGAAACCTACGTCTTTTGGAATGTTCACGAGCCTTCTCCTGGCAATGTATTTCACTGGCACTCTTCCAGTTCCTTAATTTTTTTTTTCTTGTTCAAATTGAGGTTTATTATCTCTGTTCTTTCTTCACGCAATTCGTTGCAGTTCGACTTTGAAGGAAGGAACGATCTCGTGAGGTTCGTGAAGACAATACAGAAAGCGGGGCTGTATGCTCATCTTCGCATTGGACCTTATGTTTGTGCAGAATGGAATTTCGGGTACCTTAAAAAATCTCACACCCTTGTCTGTTGTTTGTTTCTAACTCGAGGTTTCGGTCTTGTGGGGTCTTGTTCGGTTCTTCAATGATTTCTCTTGTAATGTGCAGAGGGTTTCCTGTTTGGCTCAAGTATGTTCCGGGCATCAGTTTTAGAACAGACAATGAACCTTTCAAGGTCTCTCTCTCTAGCGCTTGCGCCTGCACACACACACACCAAAACCAATTTTCATTACATGAACTAACTAAAGGAAAGTTTGGAATTTCTTTCTACTGAAATGGTTTTTTTGATGACCCGTGAACGGTGTTGCAGAGGGCAATGCAAGGGTTCACTGAGAAGATTGTGGGAATGATGAAGAGTGAGAAACTCTATGAATCTCAGGGTGGCCCTATCATACTTTCTCAGGTGTTGTGTAGCCTCCATTTCTTAGTTGCTTTTTGTGTATTTATCTTCAACCACTAGTGGCTGTAGACTTTTCAGTTTAGATCCGACTAAGTGGCCATAGTAACAGTGATATATGCATAATATGCTGTTTCAGATTGAGAACGAGTATGGGGCACAGAGTAAATTACTTGGACCTCCTGGCCAACGTTACGTAAACTGGGCTGCAAAAATGGCTATTGAAACGGGAACGGGGGTCCCCTGGGTTATGTGCAAGGAAGATGATGCACCAGATCCCGTGGTGAGCATTCTCATTCTTCCTTCCTCTAGAAAGTTATGTACCGTAGTATTACATGCTGTGCTCATATGCACCATCAACATATATTTGTATTTTGATTTATTATTATTATTATTATTCTTGTTGTTGTGGTTATCACTATTATTATATAAAAATAGAGCATAACGAATTGTAGCCCCAACCTTTCGTTTTCAAGGAACTTTCATGTTTAGGAGTGTGGTTCATAAATCTGTTTGTTTCCTTTGAATGGCAGATAAACACATGCAATGGCTTTTACTGTGATTATTTCACTCCTAATAAACCCTATAAGCCTTCAATGTGGACAGAGGCTTGGAGCGGCTGGTAATAATTTTTATTGATACCCTCTAAGTTTGGAATTAAAGAAATGAGCTTGTATAATTTTCTCTCTCAAATATGTAGGTTTTCTGAATTTGGAGGTTCGATTCATGAAAGGCCTGTTCAGGATCTGGCATTTGCAGTTGCCCGATTCATACAGAAAGGAGGATCTTTTGTTAACTACTACATGGTTGGTTTCTTATCCACTAACTCAATTGAGAAATTGACAATGAAAATGATGACAACAGCATTTACTCTAGTAACTTTCCTTTGCACATGTAGTATCATGGGGGAACCAATTTTGGCCGTACAGCTGGAGGCCCTTTCATCACTACAAGTTATGATTATGATGCTCCACTGGATGAATATGGTGAGAGCTGAAAATTTTGTAATTTATGTAACTGCGGGCTTTTGCTGTCTTTTTATTTAGTTGATTCAATTACATCTATATCAACAATTTTCCGTCCGAAAACTTGTTCATCGGTCTGCAGTTTCGCACTCTAAATGCTTTCGTTAGTTGTCCCAACATTAAACCCATACTATATTGCTGATTATTTAACTGACTACATTTGTTAAACAAAAATGATAGGTTTGATTAGGCAACCCAAGTATGGTCATCTGAAAGAGCTTCATAAGGCTATCAAGATGTGTGAGCGGGCTTTAGTTTCAACTGACCCAGCTGTTACTTCATTGGGGAACTTTCAACAGGTTTAACACACTCCCTCCCTCTCTCTCTCTCTCTCTCTCTCTCTCTCTCCACTGTGCCGCAACTTTCTTTACTGATCCTAGTTAGTATTTTCTGTTTTCCAGGCTTATGTATACTCTGCAAAATCTGGAGATTGTGCTGCATTCCTCTCAAACTATGATACAAAATCTTCTGTTAGAGTTATGTTCAACAATATGCACTATAACTTACCTCCGTGGTCCATCAGCATCCTTCCTGATTGCAGAAATGCTGTTTTCAATACAGCAAAAGTATGTAACAAAAGACTGAGATTTGAAATCATATTCCTTTGGTACTCTGCGATCACCATGCTTCCTAGCACACAATTTATTCACCTTCAATATCGTCATCAATGGTACTCAACAATTTAAAATTGTCTAAAGCCACTAAATTCATCTTCTCTTCCGTTAGGTTGGAGTGCAAACATCTCAGATGCAAATGCTGCCAACAAATACTCATATGTTCTCATGGGAGAGATTTGAGGAGGACGTTTCTTCTCTTGATGACAGCTCTGCAATTGCAATCACTACTTCTGGTCTCCTGGAACAGATAAATGTGACACGGGATACAAGTGATTATCTTTGGTATATAACTAGGTAAGCTTGATTTTCTAAATTTGATTAGGCTTGCTTCTTAAGTAAGCCAATCTCGTGTTGTTTTAATTCCACCCATCACACTTCTTAAGTAGGCTTGCTTAACAATTCTCTACGTTCATTTTTCAAATGGCAGATTACTTGCATTAACTATGAAAATAAATGGTTAATTTTATAGATGCTTAATATGGAATTGACATCATGAGATGACTCTGACATTTACTGGAATCTCTCATAGGATCCTGCTACTAGACGTTTGGAAACCATTTTCTCCTTACTAATTATTTCATGTCTATTTTTCTAGTGTTGATATAGATTCATCGGAATCTTTTCTCCGAGAAGGCAAACTACCCTCTCTCATTGTTCAATCCACGGGGCATGCTGTGCATGTTTTTATCAATGGTCAACTTTCAGGTCTGTAGTTTGCTTTCTTCTTTACTAGATCTCCCTCCCATGTTATTAGTCGAAGGAAACAAGATAAATATGATTGAAAACAGGTTCTGCCTTTGGAACACGAGAGGATAGGAGATTCAGATATACTGGCGCAGTAAACCTCCGAGCTGGAACAAACAGAATAGCTCTGCTCAGTGTTGCTGTTGGACTTCCTGTAAGTTTTTTTCCACCTTTACTTTCCGAAGAAAAATCCTACTACATCCTAGTATCGATCGATGCAATCCTTTGTCAAAAGTTTTTTGGAAAAACCATTTAAGGTTCTTTTTATATGGTTTCTTCTTGAGTTTTCTTATGAATGATCTTTTAACCTTTTTTTAATTGAGCGAGTTATCATCAGGTCAACCAATTCTCCTTTTTGTTGTCTCAACTTGCTTATAAAGGCTTTATTCTTGTCTATTAATAATTACTATCATTATTTTCGGATGTGTTGTCACAGAATGTAGGAGGACATTTTGAGACCTGGAGCACAGGAATACTTGGTCCTGTTGTACTCCGGGGACTTGACCAAGGAAAGTTGGATTTATCTTGGAAAAAGTGGACTTATCAGGTTGCTTAGTCTTACTTTAGCTTCTTGAGTAGTCTTGGTTACAAAGGAATTTTTTTATCAAGACATGCAAACTTTTTAAACAGGTTGGGCTGAAAGGAGAGGCCATGAATCTTGCATCTCCAAATGGTATCACTTCTGTAGAGTGGATGCAGTCAGCATTAGTTTCGGACAGAAATCAACCACTGACCTGGCACAAGGTAAAAATAAACAGAAATGTGCTTAAGGCTCATGGAAACCAACTACTGGCCATAGATAATGATAAAATTTATTGTTATATTTGCAGACTTATTTTGATGCTCCAAATGGAGACGAGCCGTTGGCACTGGACATGGAGAGTATGGGTAAAGGTCAAATTTGGATTAATGGACTGAGCATTGGAAGATACTGGACAGCTCCAGCTGCTGGTAATTGCAACGGTTGCAGCTATGCAGGCACCTTCAGACCTCCAAAGTGCCAGGTTGGTTGTGGCCAACCAACCCAGCGGTGGTAAGTATTATTTTTTGTTGACGATGTAGGTAATGCGTGGCCCAGTCAGGTTCAGAGTTCCTTATATTTGGCACTAAATATTTCAGGTACCATTTACCTCGATCTTGGTTGAAGCCAAATCATAATCTGCTAGTTGTTTTTGAGGAACTTGGGGGAGATCCTTCAAAGATTTCAATTGCAAAGAGATCAGTGAGCAGTGTCTGCGCTGATGTGTCTGAGTACCATCCAAATGTTAGGAATTGGCACATTGAGAGCTATGGGAAATCAGAAGAGTTCCATCCCCCCAAAGTTCACTTGCATTGCAGTCCTGGCCAAGCCATCTCTTCCATTAAATTTGCAAGCTTTGGAACTCCTTTGGGGACCTGTGGAAACTATGAGCAAGGAGTCTGTCATTCTCCCTCATCTTATTCCATCTTGGAGAAGGTACTCTTCAACTCCATTTCTTAATCCAACTCATCAACTTTGCAATAAGTTTTTCTAAAGACGATACCATAAAACTAATGTTCTTTGTTATTTATCTCAGAAATGTATAGGGAAGCCCAGATGCACGGTCACTGTATCAAACAGTAATTTTGGGCATGACCCTTGTCCAAATGTGTTGAAGAGGTTATCAGTTGAAGCTGTTTGCGCTCCAACCAAGTGGAGGGGATGAATGATTAAAAGCACCATTTTACGTGCAGTATGCAGTGACTTAACAAGGAAAAGTGAAGAAGAATAATAGTATAGGTAATGTAAGTGCCATAGTTGTTTTAGGGAGACTTAGTTACTACATTCTGATATGTTGGTGCCGAAGGCACGAGCTTTATGATTTTTATTGAGTGATGTGTCAACGGGATTGTGTAAATTAGTGATTATTGGATAGGAGAGAGTTTTAAAGCAAGAGTTCAAAATTTGGACCCTTGTGTGTGAATTTGGAGTGGTAGTTCCCTGCCTTCAAAGTTTTAACTATAGGCAAGGAAAAGGTAGGAACTTTGGTTGGTGTGATGTTATTTTTGTTTGGTTTTAGTTTATGGGGTAAATTAAACTCCAAATCAGGTTTAAGTTAGGAGCGGATCCTACTGTAACCATTCTCTGCACTTTACCTTCTATTCTTCTTTCTTTTTGCTTTTTTGTTGCACCATCTACCAATGGCTTTAATGTCTTTTTAAATTTTAACTGATTTTTCTACCTTTTTTAAATTTAATTATATTTTTAGGTAAAAAGTTATTTATTAAATAAATAAAAATTAATTACAATAAAATTATAAAAGTTATTTATATTTAATTTTATAACTATAGTAACAACAAGAATAATAATAATTTTATTATTTTTTACTATCATAAAAAAAATAAAATAAACGTTTCATTGATTCTAAATAATGCAAATTTAGCGTTATACTCAATGACGAAGATAATAAGTATTATCAAATAACTTCAAAAAAGAGATGGAAAATAAAACATTTAAGAATCTCAGAAAATTGAGTTCAACTTAATTTTTTTTATATTAAATTGATTTATTGAATTATATTTGGATCTTTTAATGAACTTAATCATCTTTTGTACTGTAGTTGGATAAAATAAAAAGAATGTTTACTAAGACTATAAATGTAAAAATATGTAAGTTGCTAGTCTAGGTTTAAATGGCGCCTAGTATCTAGTGACACTGAGCAGATCATTCTACAGGTGCTTGGCAAAAAATACTCCAGAACTTTGTACCTTTAAAATAATTTACATTTAATTTAATCACTAGACAAGAACATTTTGTTATGAAATCAATAAAAATATATTTAATAAGAAATCATATTTTAGATAAGGTATTGCTTATTCAAACATAACAACATATATTCATATCTTTTAAAAACCTTAATTATATATAGAATTAATAATAATAATAATAATAATAATAATCATTATAATTCAAACATAACAACATATACTCATTATAATTGTTTGTAGAAAAATATGATGATGTAAAAAAAAAAAGTAGTATAAGTTTTAAGAATTACACGTTTATTTATTAGAAAAACATTTCATAATAGACTACTCATTGGACGAAAATCATTTTCTAAAAATCTAATAAACTAAAGTTAGTTGGATTATTGGGTGAGTTGTAGTTTCGCGGAGCAAATTTCATTTACTTATTTTTAACAATAACTTATTGGGTAAATTATATATTTTGTTGAGTAAAAACTTTTGTTTAAAAATCCAAAAAAAAAATAAAAAATAAATGATCATTAAGCGAGACATTGATTCACTAATTGAGTCCAATTTTATGTGTAACAATTCGATAATCAATAGAGATTCATATATTTATGTGTAACCCCAACGACATATGTTTTTGTTTTTGGTTGAATTAAAATTTCTCCATAATTAATGAACATGTAAAATGAGAAGAAGTGATCATGATATATAATATAAGAAAGCACACCCAGTATTATTTAAGACTGAAGCAAAAGCAGCAGTTGGTATCCAGAAAGAGATGACAGAGTAAAAAGCTACTTAGTGCAATAGCAAAAATACCAGATAAGTCTAATACAAGATTCTAAAACATAAATACCAAAGCATAAAATGTCTTTAAAACTGAAAGTAAACTGCTGATATAAGCAAGATTAAGCACTAGCTGCAGACACATGTTTCTCTATTGTCTGCTGCAATTCTTCCTTCTTTGCTCCCACCACTTTCCCCAGAAGACTTCCCTCTTTCACAAACACAAAAGTCGGCATTGCCTCAACAGCAAAATCTTGAGCAACACTCTGCAACCAATAAATTATTATTATTATTTTTTCTTCTTTTTATCTTCTGCTATTTTGGTAGGAAAATTATAAACATAACTACGTCATTATTTATTTTACCTTTAATTCGTCTACATCCACCTTCAGAAATATGACATTTGCGTACTTCTTAGCCAGCTCAGCCAGGAATGGAGAAATGAAACGGCATGGTCCACACCAAGAAGCAGTAAAATCCACCACAATCTGAAACAATTACCAATGAAATGTAACTACAATATCACACATTCTTATAACATAAAACTTACATGTTTTGGACCTGTTATACTACTTTCAAAACAAAACATTTTATAGATTCTGTCATTAGTTGTATGATGCTGTTAGCTACAAATGTAAGTGATCATAACTGCTTGTAGTGTACTGCAGACTGAAATTTGCAATGCATGATTAGGTTAAAATTTATGGGTATGGGTGAACCACACAGTCCTGTGGAAGTAGAGTATTCAAGAAGACTCAGCTGAAAACAAAATAATTATTTTAACAAATGATATACACTGACAAATTTCAATATCCAAATAAAGAGTGAAAATTTTTCGAAGTAAAAATAATTTTATATGCCCAATTTCATCAATCAAAAACATATATTTCATTCAACTAATTTTAAAAAAAGGAAGTATATCTCTCATTACTTTTCCTCTTTTTCCGATTTTCTTCTCCACCCATCTCACTTCCTTATGGTTGTAAGAAAATCATAACTCTTACATCAGTGAAAATACCCCACAAATGTTATATCTCACAGATCTTGCAAAAAGACAAAGGAAGGGAGCAGGAAGGTTCAAAACTGACAAATTTCAAAGCTTGATATTATCAAGCCATTGGTAACAAATTAATCATCGTGTTTGATTAGTGTTTGCGATGATTAACATATATGGCACACGATTCAATTTGATTACCACAAGATTTTTTGGTAAATCTGATATACACAGCACTCTAGATCAATTCAAAATCAATTTTAAAAATCAAACTCAGGTTGTGCTCACAAAAAGTGCAATGAGTATAGCGTGCAAACACAGTAAAAAAGAAATCATTATACATGATCCTCCACACACATGATCTAAAAAAAGTGCAATTTCAATTTCACTAATAGTCAATGAAAAACCCTATATTAACAAGTTCGTTAATATAGAATATATAATGAAAAATAAAATCAGTAGAGTCCTCTACAGTTTCTTTATTACCACAAAAAAGAAAAATACAATACTTTTTTCTTTTCAGATCGGCAAAGTTAAGCACAGATCGAATCCAACGACGCAGTCTTCGATACATGATATATGAGACGTAAGATGATATGAAAATGACAACAAAAACGAAAAAAAATTAAGAATCATAGCATAATCTGAGATCGATCGATCCATGCAGATATTAAAAATAAATTAAAATGAATAAAAATTAATGAGTTGATTGATACATACGAGTTTCTTGGAATCATTGCCCTTTTGGAGTTGTTCCGTCCATGCCTCAATGGTGTGGCAGCCGATGACTTGTCCCTCTTCGGATGCGCCGGCCATTCTCTCTATCCTTATTTTCTCAGAAAGAAACCTTTGACAGTTACAAAATTTCAATATTGGATATCGAACATAGCTATAGCAGCTGCTGTGTTACAACTTTAAATAAGCAACGGGTATGGGTGCCCACTCTAGCCAAAATGGGCTCTCCTTTCTCATTATTTACCACTTTGCCACCTACTATGATTTCTGCTGATGCATACAAATAAAAATTAAATTGCCCAATTAATTGTATTCATCAGTCAGTTCTCAGGTAAAAAAAAAAACAAAATCACCCTTCACTGTGGATTTCGAATTAAAAACACAGCTTCTCAAATTAATTCATTTTTTCGTGAAATATTTTCTAAATAAACAATTAATTGAGTCGTGCTCCTACATTAATCTACCATGTAATTTGCTTATTTTTTATTTTGTTGTAATTGTTTAAGATTTATTAACTTAGTTACCATACAAGCTGCACGATTGTGTATTATAAAAAAAATATAATTATATACAATTACAATTCGTCAAAAAATTCTTAAAGAATGAGTGTTTCTAAATATTTGTTAATGTACATTGACTTATTTTTTTTTAAGTATTGAATTTTATTTTTTAAATAATAATAGTAATAATTTGTTAATATAATTTTCATTAAAAATAAATAATTATAATGTAGAATATATATATATATATATATATATATATATATATATATATATATATATATATATATATATATATATATATATATATATATATTCCAGAAGTTTTTAGCCTAATAATTTACTTTTTGTGGACGTGAATTTTATATTTATCTGAGTGAATGGCAGAATTAAAACATTTTATTTTCTCTCTATCATTTTGGCATTTTGTATGATTTAATAAATAAAAGTAGGCGTTTTAACCTTAAAAAGGCATGTCTTACTAACATAAGATCCAAATTTTAACATAAAATTTGTTATCCTTTTGTGGATTTAATTGTTCAAAATGAAAAGAAAAAGTGCATAGTTTCTACCATAAGTAGTCATATGTTATTTTTTTAAACACATAATGTTAGATCCTATAAATTTTAATAATTAAAAAATATATAAATGTGATTAAATATTTTAAGTAAAAGATAAAAAGTTTTGTTAGTTATAATATAAAGGATTTCTTTATTTTAAGATATTTTTAAAAAAATAAGATTTAATGAATAATTATTCAATTAAAAAAATTATTAGATATTATTTAATATTATTGAATATTGTTATACTTATACAAATTAAAACTTGATCCAAATATTTGGATTTGGATTTTAAAAAATTCAAACTAGTTCTAATGCAAAAATAAATTTGGATCCAAATTATGAATTATTTGGATCTAGATTGAATCTTTAAAAATTCAATCCATGCTCATCACTAAGAAGAAGAAAGAAGTAAGGAGTAAGAGGTGGGTGAAACTTATATTTATATTTTTCTTTATGTATTTGTATGTAGTGACTTGATGATGAATGATAACTTTATATAATTGTACTAAAGGTGAACTTTGTAATGAAAAGTGAGAGTTATGTATTTCATTAGTATTCTCAAGAAAAATAATGGAAAGTTAGAGTTATGTATTTCATCAGTATTCTCAAGGAAAATAATGGGAAGTGATATCAGTGTATTTCGTCGGAACTAGTAATGGGAAGTGACACCGGTGTATTTCGTTGGAACTAATAATGGAAAGTGATACTTGTATGAATAAGCTCCTTGTGAGAGTTACAATTCAGTTTCGTGATATTGAGATTACTAATGATTGTAATATGGGTGAGACAATAGAGTTTGTGTATATTTGTATGATGTGTGGTTTGAGTTATGATTTTTGAAGTGAAAAATATATTCAAACTTATAATGTAATGAAATTTATTGTTATTTGTTTACATTATTTTATCCCTTTTATTTGATAGTTTTCATCTACTATCATTTTTATATAGTATAGATGCTAAGAAATATGTATGACTTTAGAAAAAGAGGTCAATACACGACTCTAGATAAAAAGATCGATATAGAAAGACATTTGAAATAATCTTTTATTATTAAGTTTTTTTATTTCTTATAAAGTTTGTTTCTAAAACAATATTTTTTTATTTTAGATTTCAAATAAGAGAGAAATAACGTTTTTTTAATTATATAATTTTTGTTAATTATATATTTTAGGAAGAAAAAATTTAGGTATTACACAAGATACAATTTTAATGCATTTAATACAAAACGAAGTCATTAAAATTTTTTTAAAAAATTATCCTATAAAATAGTAAAAAAATAATTAATAAACATATAACATTGTGATATTGAAATAATTTTTAATCTTAGTTTGCTAAATAAATAAGTAGATCAAATTAATTAGTTACTATGTACAATAGAAAGCTACAATTCGGGAGAGTAGAAATCTATGTGGGAAAGGAAAACTTTGAAAGTTATGTATATTTTTCTTTATATAAACGGAATGCATTTTTCAATTCTGAAGTTATGTATATTTTTCTTTATATATGTTTTTGGATTGAATATTTCAATTTTCAAGGAAAATTCATTTTATTTTTATCCCAATTATCAATGTAAATGTAGATTTGATTAGACTTTTTTTATTATGCTTTTTTTTTGTTTAAGAAAGAAGAGACACAGTAGATCGTGTAGAGAACAATAAAATGGAAAACACAATAAAACCTTTTGTGGGAAAGGAGACTTGGATCTATTACGGAACACTGTCCATTGAATGGTTTATTTCACTAATATAATGTAATCTTAAACAAAAAAATTAAGAAAATAAGCAAAATTTATTTATTTTTAATGTGAATAAGTGTTGCTTATATGACATGCACGACTAAAGAAGTTTTGGTGCATAATGTGACGTTCTTTCTAGGAGAAGAGATATACAATATTATCGTTTTCAACCTAAAATTTTAAAGTAATGATTTTTTGAATCATTTTATTTGTATATTAGTAATATTTTTCATTTTTATACTATACGAGACTTTTAATTCATTTTGAACTTTTAATAATTCTTCTTTAAATCTGACTTTTTATATATTGGGATATTTTCTTTTAAAATGAATTTCTAATGGCTATTATTTCTTTATTTTGTTCTACAACAAAACATATTTTACGACTTTCGATATAAGAAACTCTTAATTTTTAGAGTTATTTATCTGATTTATATTGTATTTGTCGGAATTATCATCAAGATGAATCATCAACTCTGATACTACTGTAAGAGTTTTTAAAAAGAAAGATACGTAGAGATTAGGTACCAATGAATTGTGAACATGTCACTACCTTTCCATTTTAATAATTTATATTTAAAATCACCATATTAAGAAAAAAGCTAGTTGAAATGACTATAGTATTTCAATCTTCAAATGTATAATAAAATAATTGAAATTAATAAATAAAATAGATGCATTGGTAAATCAAACACGTGTTTTATAGTTACGTATCAATGCTATTAAGCCTATTATAATTGAAGGCCAAGTTTGGTTGATGCCCCATAACCAACATCTCTATAAAGTTACTGTATTTTTGTTCTAAGAAATGACCATGCATATTTATTTTTGTTCTAAGAAAAAGCACAACTTGTACAAATAATGGAGGTGTTTACAAAGAATAATTTGGCACTTTTTATTTTCGGCCATCCTTTTCTGGATTCTTCACGATTTGATTTTGACGCACACATATTTCTCGTGCCAGAATAATTATCTTTTTTCAAGAGTTGGGTCATGCTCATGCACCATTGTACACAAAGATGCGCCCCCCTTTTTCATCATTAAAAGGATTTATTTTAAAATAACTACAAGATAGCAATGTTTAATTTCGCACAACAGAGACTATGTTCTCGCTACTGACATTGTGATTTAACAAAACAAGTGCAAATAAAAGCTATAAGAAAAAGCTTCGTAGGTGCTGCAATCAAGGGTGCACATGCCACTACTCTTGTATTCCTGCGAAATGTTGAAGTGTCTTTCTTTTTTATGTGGTAGACTTGTGCTCAGTGCTTTTTCAAGTTCGTGAAAGTCACAATAGCTTGATTACTAAAAAAATATCCAAGTCCAATTCAAAACTCAATGAATAAGATGGCAGCACCCTTCGTATTTCCAAACGTAAAACGTTGTTTGTGAATGACCAACGCCAATCAAAGTCCATTTATACCAACCTCAATCTGTTACAGAGACGTAGGACTGAATGCCTTGGCATCAATAAGATGTGGGGCAGGATGCTGCAATTCAATTAGTTAACAAAACCATACCAATAGAAGAACAAGTCCTACTAAAGAAACAAGCCTTTGACAATAAAATTAATCTGAACATAGTATATGATTAATTAGCCATGTTTCACCAAAAATAGCACTACATTTGTATACGAAGTAGAGCCAGAGAACCGGATACTACAACTGAATCAGGTTCTTGAAACAATAAGTACCAAGCAAGAACCAACCAATAAGAATGGAAGTGAAAAAGAACCAAAACTTCAAGAAAGTGAAGCCCCCGAATGCGACTCCAAGAAAAAATACAACCACAAATGGTAAGATAGATCGAAGCATAGATGCTCTGCTGACCCAACGACCATTGAATAAAATGAAAATTGCAAGGTTCACCACATTCCATCCACCAGACAAGAAATCCAACCTGTTTAAATTATTGACAACAAACGAGTGGCAGTTGCAGGTAAAGAGATTGTAAGATCGATGCTGGAATTCTTGAGTGCTTTTCCTCAGTGCATCATCCCAAGTCCTTAAATCTACTCTATTTTCTCCCTGCGTGTAGTCTTCCTCACCATTGTACGCAGACTGGCCCAAAGGTATGCAACACTGCCAACAATTTTTTAAACAACACTTGAGAAGCAATACATGAACAAAAAACCAACTAGCTAAAATCAAGTCCTGCAAAATATAACTTTGTACAGCTTCCATTTAGTGTATATCACAGCGTGATGAAAAAATAAAACCCCAAAAGGAAGTTAGACTCAAAATTGTTAGAAAAAAAAACAAGAGTCTCATAATATGGTCCTACTTTCCGTTTCTTGATTTGTCCCAGCTCTAGTTTAGGACAATTTGTTTATTAAGGAGAAGTAGACCATATCTATGTTTTCTTGACACAAAGAAAGACTTAAACAATAGAATATACCTTTTCTTTGGGAATCTGAAAATAGCGAGTGGCGGCTCCAAATGCAAAATGGTCTACACACACAAAATTAGGCCCTGCAAAATCCAAAATTACTCCATCCTCTCTGCAGATGCCAACGTGCCCGATGCAAGGAATGAACCACGAGATCACAGGAAGTGGTGACCACACAATAGAGCATGGAAATCGAGCCCTTTTCGGATCAATTTGCATAGTTTGCGAATAACTTCTTTCCATCATATCCTCCTGTTGCTCAGTATCCAACTCTTCTCCCATTGTAAAAAGTCGGTAGAACTATATTACTGACTTGCCAATACACCACAATCCATTAAAAAACCGAGAGTCATGACATCAAACAAGTTTATAACCAAAGGCGTATACTACATAAATACATATATATGTTTGTCTGTGTATAATTTGAATCTAAAGCCAAAAAAATCATTAAGAAGCAGGTGTAGTGTCTAATATTTCCAAATTCAGGATTCAAGTGAAGCAACAATGGAACTCAAATGTTGTATGTCTTTTCACGTCCTCAATTTCTGGTTTCAAGAACAACCACGATGCAGTGCACTAAGCCTAGTTTGACCAATACCACCAGACTGCTACATCGTTTTCTAGACAGATTTGGGTTTCGAAATTCGAGATTTAAGTAGGGTTTCGCGAAATGAATTGATGGGAGAATGATTCCTAAACTGACATAAACAATATGTGCGATTCATGATGAATTACAAAGCAGAAGAAGCCCTAGGCTAGCATAGGCATGGATTATAATCTACACATAACACATATAAGAGAAATAAGAGAAAGGGATCCGATCCAATCACCTTGTATAGCAGACAGAAGAATCTGTACCCTGCCCGCACACTGTGCAATTGCGCACACTTTCAGAGCCCAGTAAACGCAGTGCGTATAAACTAATTATCTTCTTAACTCTTTACTTTTTCAGCTTATTAGGATTATTGTTGTTGTGCATCTAACGTCCTTGTTAGAGTGTGAAGCAAATATTATTCAAACTCTTTTTTCTACCGTCTCATCTTAATTTTAAATTTTAATTACATTTTTTTAATGACCAAATTGTTTGAGTATTTATATGAAATTAATTGGGGATATGGAGACAAAATTGGAAATAAAATGTGAGTTTTAATGGTTTTGAAACTAAAATTATGGAGAAGAACTTTAGTTGTTAATATTTTGTTATTTTATTATTGAAAATAGTTGAATTGATAATATTTCATTGTCTGAAAGACTTAAATTCATAACATTTTTTTTCTTTTCTCTCTACTTTACCACTTTCGGGATAATGTTCAAATTAATGTTAATGAAACTACTTGATTATTATTTTGTTAAATCTCTAAAAGTGGTTTTTGATTTGAGTTCCAATCTCTAAATTACATTAGTCTCATTATTTTTTCTTTTTCGTGGTTGCGAACCTAAAAATTTCTTTAATTCCTTTTAAAAGAATATTACAATAGGCTCGTGTATTTCATCAACCTCTTAATTATTTGAAAAATACTATCTATATATCTATAATTATTATATATAAAGAAAATACACCTTTTGGTATCCTTCTTTGTTTTTTTTTTAATTTATCCTCTTAATAATTATTTTTTAAATTCAAATTCGCCTAACTATGACTATCATCAATAGCACATGTTGCCAAAAGTAGTATCAAAACAACTAATAACCCTCTATGGAAGAAATATTGCAACACGTGGTCATACCACAAGTGACATTTACATTTTTATAATCATATTAGTTTCTTCTCCCATTACTTCTAAGAGCTTTGTGCAGTAATCAATGGTTGGTTAAGAGAAAAAGTGTCACTCCTTTCTTCCCAGTGATTCTTGGAATCAAGGGGGACTATGACCTCTTTGATAGTCTTGGTTTCTTGACTTCTTCCCCATACAACAAGATACAAACCGAATATGATTAAGAATGCTCCAATAATCCTGCACTTCAAACCAGAAAATAATAAAATTTATGTACTATAAACCATTGTTGTTATTATAATTTCGTAATGTACATCAGAATCTTATGATCCAACACATTGTAGTTATATACCAAGATGAATCTCAAATGATTTTTCATCTTAAATGAATCTATAAACTGGTATCACCCATACAATATACTCGTTCACCAATTCTCATGAGAAAAACATATTTTTAAATAGGAAGAAATTTGATAGAGGCATTGTAAACCTATCTTACTTATCATTCAACACATCTACTTAATTGTTCCATAAAGTTTAAGAAAACAATGAAACTAAATTTACTTGGAGTATCAAAACCTACCCTCCCAAGAAGAATTCTTCACCGAAAATAATAGATGCCATCACAGCTACTAGTAATGTTTGTAAAGGTAGATAAATTGAAGCAAGAACTGGCCCTCCTTTGCCAATAGTCCATATCTGTACTGCTGATGCCAGCCCTGAAGTCACCACTCCCTGATACAATTCAACCTTTTTTGTCATCTCAGATCCCATACATAAAAACAACTCACACCATGGACACAAACAACTAAATGAGGTTTCTTGATGTCAAGGTCGCCAATTTTGATCCGTGATTAAGTTCAGAGCAAATTCAAATTAAGCTTGCTACAGTTGTGCCTCAGAAAAAAGAAATTTCAGTTTTCGTGTAGATAGAAACATCAAGTGAATAGACATGCTGATGAAAATGTAAATAGAGCAATCAGTTTAATTTACAAACCGAAAACAAAACACTGTAGATTTCTGCACTGGAATTGAACTGCCAGGCTTTGGGATCCTTCTCAGAAAAAGCTGCAATTGTCAAAAACTGCACAACACCAAAGAAGCACGTAAAAGCAGAAACTGTGAGCGGGGCTGAGTATCTTTTCAGAACAAATGCTTGCATCACAATCCAACCAGACCAACATAAGGAGTGACTGAAGAGATAGATACCACCCAAGTTCCAGTCCTTTCCTGGGGTATCCCCCATCATAGACAAGTATTGTTCCTGATTAAATCCTAAACGCGGAGAATAAATAACAGGTCCCTTGTAAAGGGTAATGATTGTAGCTCCACCAACTGAAGCAAGGACACCAAGGACCTTAGCCACACCATCAATTCTATTGAAGTGAACGCTCTCATATCTGCACTTCCCTTGTATGAATGAACTAATAAGTTATACTCACGAGCTTAATTTATATACAATGTGATGTAGCAAAACATTTTCCATAAAATTTGACCATTTATTCGTGTCATCATCCAATTTGTTAGACTTTTGACACAGAGGGTTAACAACACATCTTTTACCAAAAATTACAAAATCGTGAGAGAAACTTGTGAAATAAGAAGTGAGACTAAAAAAAATGTCATTTTGAATACATTTTACCACAATAGATTAGAGATTGTGTTTCATTTCTTTAGAGGTTAAAGATTGTAGCTTGCCTGAGTAGTGCAGCCATCAGAAAAGTGAGGGCAGGAACTGAATTCTGCATAGCAGCGGCAAACGTAGGTGAAGTTTTCTCCAAACCCAAGAGGTAGAAGCCTTCTTTCATTGTTATTCTGCCAGAAACAGAAGTTGGTTTTAGTAGTTAGGCCTAACATATATGTCTGATTGAAAAATGAATGGCTTCATAAAGGGATAGTACCCAACAAGTCCAAGTAGGAAAAAGTGTACCACACAGTAAGTGGTTATTGATGGCCTATCTTTCCTTGCAGAGAAGAAATCAGATACACAAATGAAATGAAAGGTTAGATAGCTTAACGGGGGACAGGTAAATGGTTCCTATAAGAGCTAAACTGCATACTTCTCTGAAAAATACGCGAGTGGACCCAGAAGAACCAAGGCGATGATGTTTCTATAGACAGCAAATATAAGCTTGCTTACTCCTGTATCAAGTGCAATGCTCACAAATATATGATTTCCTGCATAACAAAATTGCAAAAAGGTCAAGGCTATGTGCAGATTAGCTCGTTCGGGTATCATGTTTCTTAGTCTTTTCTGTATTGTTTGCTGATAGTGATAATTCTTATCCCACTAGAGAAGCAGAATACGATGAGGAGTATGAAGAGTTCAATTTTGTAGGAACAGTTTGACCAGAGAAACAGGGAAGAGAGGGAAGGGATCTGTGGAAGATAGATCGATCTAACTTGTGGACAATCAAAAGAAAAAATAAATGCAAATAAATCCCATTTTCTTTAATATATAATAACATCTAGGATCAGATCACTTGCTTGCATGCCATTGTTAATCATTTGCTGTGATTTGATTCTATCCAAAAATACCATCTTTAATAAAGACTAGATCTCCATTTTAGTCCATATATAAGCATGTCTTATCTTATATACTTATATATATATATATATATATATATATATATATATATATATATATATCAAGTTTTAGTAGACAAAAATATCTTCATTCATAAAAAAAATACTTTAAACACAAGTTTATTTTAATAATTTTTATTTTTAATTTAAAATAAAAAAATAAAAAAAAAATCAAAAACGCTGTAATTCACCTTACTTTGACTATTATGTGGCCTCCCTTATTTGATGATTTCTTTTATTTGCTTTAACATTTGAAAAACGAAATAATTGATATGTTGTGAGTTAAAATCATGTTGATTTGCAAAGTGAAGGAATTAGGTGTGAAAAATCATTACTCATGTTTATTTTATTTTATTATATTTTTAGCTTGGATTTTTCTCTAAATTTTCACAAGAATAATGACATCCAAAAGAATTGGTAATTGGCTTAAAGTGTTTTTAAGAGATGACGATTCATCACCCTAAGATGATTGGAGAGGTTTGTAAAGATGATGAAATTGAGGAGATCTTGAATGAACATTTGAAAGCAAAAATGCCAATAACTCAACCCTTTAAAAAGGCAAAATTTTTAACAGCCACATCCACGCTTACTTGAATCACATGTACTTTGTGTCAAGAATTACTCATACTTGAATTAATCAATAAGCCCACAATAATTTCAATAAACTAAATGGATAACAAATTTAATAATTTCAATTTGCATTCTAAAGAGAATTGTACGGATAACAAATATAATATAACATCTACCCTAAAGCAATTATTCTTCTTCTTTGCTTCATCTTTAAGTATTATAATTCCTTTGCTTTTTTTTTCTTTAGTAGCTCCAACAATTTGTCTATCATTTTTTTTTCTTCCTCTCTTTTTTCTTCAGTAGCTTTAACTTCTTTGAAGCTAAACCATAAGAGACAACATCCTTTTAAAAAAAGCATAATCAAATGTTCAGTCAATATTAGAGATATCAACAAAGGAACATACAATATTGACAAGAGGAAATTGAACCAGTACAACAAAGACAATTGGCATCAGAGACTTTAACCATTTTTACATAAAAATTTTCCAAAATCTCAACCTAAAAATGTTGTAAACGAGTTGAATTTTCTTTTTTTTTAATGAACTTTGATGATATTAAGATTAAATCAGATATTTTAGTTATCTAAGTTCAAACATAAAATACTTGATTATTTATTAGTTATCTAACGCAAAACACAAATGAATGTTTTAGTACATTTGTTTAAAAGATCCCACTTTGAAGTTGCCCATAAAAGACAAAATAAAAAAACATGTAATTGATTTTTTTTCACAAGCATCTTCAAAAACACCTTTTGTGTTTACTATTAATGATGAGATTGGTTGCTAGGGTGGTGGCTGCCGAATGCTGTCATGGTAGGCTGCTCTTTGGTCGTCGTCGAGATGTTGGTGGGGTGCTCGTGGGTCGTGGCGGGGGTCGTTATCTAGGTGCTAATGAGTGAGCTGCTAACAGGTCGCGACTATTATTGTGGTAGTTGGCTGTTGTTGGATGTTGGATTGATTGTCTAACCGACGGTTGGACCGTTGTTGGCTGAGAGACGACGGCCAGCGAGTTGGGACTACTGTAAGGAGAGTGCTGGAGTGAGAGATGAAAGACAAAGAATTGTAAAGAATGAGAGATGAGAGAGAGAGAGGTGAGAAAGAGTTTGACAGATTTCTTGTTTTTTTTTTTAGTTTTGAAAATAAAAATTATTCAAACACCTTCAACCTTAAAATTTAGAATCCATAATATATAAAAGTATTTTTGTTAACTAAAATTTGGTATTATATGTTAAAGTGTACCAATTAAAAAAAGCACATTCATTATAATAACAAACTCTCTCTATATATATATAGACTTATAACAAAAATGAAAAATAAACTAATAAAATAAAATAAATTCTATAAATTACTATAATGTTCACATTTTTCATATACTAAGATATTTACAACTTTTGAAATTCCTCATCTTTCTTTCTCTTTTTCTATTAGAAGGTATATGGATCTTTGTTATTTTAACACCATACAAGTTTTCTTAGCATTATGATGAATATAATTTTTTTGAATAACTTTGAATGGGTGTCTCATCTTAATACATTCCCCCCTTGGAATGAGAAGTGAACTGGGTGTTTTGCTATAAAAACATGATAAACAAAAGTTAATGACAACATTGCTAAAATGATTTTGAAACTAAATCACTGGGATAAGAATCAGAAGCATATGTGTAAGTGTTGATGAGTATTGTGTATTCCTTTGTTTGAGCTCGATGCTCATATAATCAAGTCCTCCAATATTCAAAGTCAAAGTAATTGGTGATAATGTTTCATGAATGATTTATAATTAAAATATGAAACACCAATGAATTTAAATTAAGTACTTGAAGACATGAAAATGATTTTTTTTTTGGTTAAGAGAATGCTACTCCAACATAATTGTTTCTTCTTCAAAATTTTAATTACAAATAATTACTCATAAATTATTTTTTTAAATGAAAATCATTTAATATAACTCTATGGTAATTAGAAGTGATAAATTTACCGTATAATTCATAATATTTTCTAATCAATTTCAAATATAATTGTTTTAAAAGAAAAGGTTATATACTGATGGTGTGAATTGTAGAGATTTATGTTCAGTAAAGTTGAAACTTCTATTTTTTATAACTTTTTTGGAATGAAAAAAATAGTATTTATACACTCGTTAAACTAATATTATTTACTTAATTAAATAATAGCATTGGAAAAATGTCATACTTTTCTCCTCTTGCCCTTCTCTTTCCAAAATGAAAGAAAGGAAGATAGCTTAAAAATGAAAACTTAAACGTGAGTGGTAAAATTAGTTGACGAAATAGGTGGAATTTGTAAAATAATAAAAGAATAAGATTAATTATTAAATTAAATTTTAATATCAGATAATTTCATATTTTTAATAAGTATAATCTATATTTTTACTTTATTAACAAAATGTATAGCACATTTATTGTATAAATTAAATTTTAAGTAATATTTTTGTAACAATTGTTTTTTATTACAATTTGAAATGTTATAAATTCTTAATACAGAAATACATACATTATAAAAATAAAATAGCCGAATAGTTAAATTAGTAATGAAAATAATAGTAATAAAAAAGTGACATTAAATTAATAATTAAAAAAATAGTATAATGGTGCTATAGTTAGAATTAAGGTTTGTAGATTGAAAATTTCAATTCTTATTTAATATGGAATATGGTAAAATATAATTTTTATTTGAGTAAATTATTTTAAAAACTAATATAATAATTTATTAAAAGTTATTGAAAAAATACATTATTACAAACAAATAAAATAGTTTTATCAAAATTTTACAAAATAGATAAAGATGAAAACTAACACACCAAATTCACCGTCGTTTCTAAAAGAGAAAATAGAATAAAAGTTAATTTCACTGGTTTTTCAGCCATAGAAGACCTAAACGGTGGAGTGTGCAAGTGAAGAGGTGGGCGAACGGTGAATGTTTAGGCGAGAGAGAGGAAGAGGAAGAGGAAGAGGAGAGATAAACTGAATTGCGCTTGCAAGCCATGAGGAAGCGGGATTTGGCAATTCTTATGCTCTCCGCTTTCGCTATTTTCTTCACTCTTCAGGTTCCATTTACTTTTCCCCTGTTATCCAACTTTCTGTCACTCTAAAACCCTAATTTGGTCATTCATTATCATTCGATCCAATTTCACTTTTGTTTCCTAAATTGATCGCTGTTTAGCAAGATGGCGGTATTTCGTTCAAAGAGGCGTGGATGCACCTAACCGATGAGTATCCAATTAAATACGAGGCCGAACGTCTTCCGCCGCCTCTCGTCGCCGATCTCAACGGAGACGGTAAGAAGGAAGTTCTTGTAGCTACTAACGACGCCAAAATTCAGGTAGGTTTGATTTAGAACCTGTTTCCACTTCTTTATTGCTCTTAATTTTCGTTCAATTGTAATTTTTCATGCTTGCTTTTGGCATCCTTCTCATTTCCAGGGTCAATGTGTGAGTGTATAGCACAAAAAATGTCTAGTCTTTACTTGATTGTTGGTTTTGCTTGGTAATAGCTTTGTTCTGACTGGTACCACTACTGTTGGTAACTGGGTTGTGTGATTGTGGTGGGGGTCTCAGGTTTTGGAGCCCCATAGTAGACGTGTCGATGAAGGATTCAGTGAGGCGCGTGTGTTGGCCGAGGTGTCTCTGTTGCCCGACAAAGTACGTGTCATGTCTGGGAGACGGCCTGTTGCTATGGCCACGGGCACTATTGACCGGTATAAAATTGGACAGCCGCAGAAACAGGTTTTGGTTGTAGTAACGTCAGGTTGGTCTGTAATGTGTTTTGATTCCAATCTCCAAAAGTTGTGGGAAAATAATTTACAGGTACGATGTTTTTAGCTGTGCTGTGATATCGTTATTACACCATGTTGGGTTTTACTAATTCCTCTAGTGGTTGTTATAGGAAGATTTTCCTCATAATGCTCACCATAGGGAAGTTGCTATCTCTATAAGCAATTATACTCTAAAGCATGGAGATACAGGATTGATAATTGTTGGTGGCAGGATGGAAATGCAGCCACATGTATGTCTCGCTTTACTTATTATTTCCTGGTTCATTACTATATTTTCCCACTAGACCCCTTTCTGTGTTCTAATAGCAAAACTTGCCATATATTGTGGATGATGTTTATCATCCTTTTTATAAAGTAAAGACCATTAGCAGCGTATGAATGACACTTGGTTGTGGCCATCTCGTTTTCTTTTACACTCTGCAAGGTCAAATTTGAAAGTTCCTCTGCAATTCTGTTTGGTGTCGTATGTTAATAATGTATGTTTTGCATTACTTCTTGGATTTCAGAATTTTTTTAATGTATGTTTAGAATTATTACTATTTAGTATTATCTTCTAACCCAAACTTGTTTCTTTGCTAATATTGTTAACTTGGTCCTTTTGCTGCTGATTTTTTAATCAATTGTTTCAATCTAGCTATGTTGACTGTTTTCTACTTTTTAGATTTTCATGGATCCTTTTGAAAAAATGGGAATGGGAGCCAGATTTAATGAGCAACAACGAAGAAGTACTACTGAAAAGGAGGTAAAGTCAGGTTGCTAGTGGGTGCTAAATTTTTTTGCCTGTTTTGTATACCACCTTGTAGTATACTAAATTATACCTGCGAAAAACACTGATGTAGTTGTAGTGCTTAAAATTTCACAAAGGCTTGGTATAATTAGGCCAATAAGCTCGGCATTTTGCATCTAGTTGCATAAGAATCTTGACCTTAATAATCAGGCTGCTAAATAAATAGGAGACTGTTTTAAATGTATGTTTGTATAAACTTCTTCATAAGTTCTTGGAGAAAAAAATAAGGAAAACTGAACAAACTTTTCCGTAAGTTTATACATAACTTAATAAGTTTTTGGATAAGCTAATACGAAAGTGTTTCTACAAATATCATACCTTGCTAGTTCATTTCAATTTCCATTCTTGTCTTCTCCTATAGGTACTTACAGAGGAGGTTTCCTTTAAATTTCTTTTATTCTGAAAAATGTATCAGGTAGATGTTAGTTCCCTTCTTATCCTTACGTGGTGGAAGATTTTGACTTTTTGTTCTGATCCTTGCCCTGGGTAGGCTTCAGAAAACTCTGGAACTGTGGATTTACGTCATTTTGCATTTTATGCATTTGCTGGTCGATCTGGTGCTGTAAAATGGAGCAGAAAAAATGAGGTGCTGCACTCTATTCTTTGGTCTTCAGTATGTTGTATTGTTTGAGTGTTGTCATCATGCTAACTTTAAACTAAAATTTCATTTGTAATAATGCATTTTTGTTTCTTTTATTGTCTCTGTTTGAATGATAGACTTTTCTATCCTTAAATTCAGTAAGTGCACTTTATCTATTCTACCTCGTTTGTTTTATCTTTCGAAGTTTATCTAGGTGGTTGCAATTCAGGAGAAAACACAAAAACTGAAGAAAATGTATGATTTAAGTAAAAAAAAAATACAGAACATATTGAGCTATGTTTTGTTGTCAATAAACTATACCCTTGAAGAAGGATGCTAAAGGTATGCTGTTAGCATATGCACTAGCGTTTTAATCCACTGGTGCCCGTTATATAGTTTGCCGAAAAATACCCATGAAGGAAATGAAACCACCTCCCAACAACCATCAAAGTTAGTTCTGTCACGTCTGCTTTTGGCACCAGATATTAGATGTTTTACAACCAAGGGAATCTATGCATGGTCAAGTCTGATTGAATTGTGTGATTGATGCTAATATGATATTTAACAATAACTACAACCAAACCTTGGCTACATGGATAAACCAACGTTAGTGTTCACTAATGTAGCATCTATTTTGTTGAAAGCTAGTGTAATATTATCCTTTAGTCTAATTGCTGCTATTGTCGTTTCATTTAGAACATTGAAGTGCATTCTTCAGATGCTTCACAATTACTTCCACAGCACAACTACAAGCTTGATGTTCATGCTCTGAATGCCCGTCAACCTGGAGAGGTACTTGCATTTTAGCTATTCAATTAAAGTGTGCGTCTACGTGTAAGCTAGATTAGTGAAATGTAATAATGGTATACAAGATTATTATTCTTTAGGGCCTTTAAGCAATCACCTGGCCAGATTTGGGGGAAAGCAATGAAACCGTTGTTTTTCTTTTTGAATTACATTGACTACAATCACTGTGTCTTTTAAGTTCAGTTTAAATGTTACCTGTAAGTGTTAAGAAGTAATCCAAAGTAATTACTTTTTCATTATTTTCCTTTTAATCCCCTAAAAGTCAAAGTAAGTTCCAGGCAAAGGATATGTAATACCATCCCTTCTCACTCCATTCTATTCGATTGCAATAAGCTAAACAATTCAAACATAAATGTTTAAATGTGTCTCTGCTTATTGTCAGCATATTCCTAGAACATAAAGTGTGCTCCTTGTCATATATTCATGTTATCCACCTTTTCTCTTACGGTGATCAACCATTAAGATAAATATTTGCTTACTTGTATGAGCTTTTCCAGAAGAACTCCCGTCATCAATCCCTCCATTATGTGTGGAAACACTGACATATGCATATAGTGCAGTATTTTTGTTTAAATTATGTAATTGAGAAATCTTTTTGTTTTTTTAATTCCCCTAGAATTTGCTTCCTGTGACATGTGAGATTCTAGTTTGAATGCAGGGAATTCAGAGAATCAATCTTGGGAGTCATGCCTCATCGCTGGGTACCTTATATTTCACATTCTTTGTTATCCTTTTATACCAACTTTTAATATCAAATACTGTCCATACTTTACATTATATGAATGTGTTTATCAGGCTAGGAGAGAAGATACTTTGTTGAAGCTTGCCCACTTCAGACGGCACAAGAGAAAATCATTGAAGAAAACTCCTGGAAAGTCGATGAGTTATCCTTTTCACAAGCCTGAGGAAAACCATCCTCCAGGGAAGGACACAACCAAAAAAATTTCGAACATAATTGGAAAGGCAGCAAATTATGCTGGTTCAGCAAAATCTAAGAAGGTTATACACTAACCAAGTCATGCAACTGTTAACAAAGCTGGTTATAGTTGATAATTTTTATTGGAAATCATTCAATTGTATTGACAGAATGATAATTACTTTCTATATGACTATAATTTGACAATTCTAAATTCATCCATTAATAGAAACGCCCTGTTTACTTGGTGGCTGTTGCATATCCAATTTTTATTTTATGATTTAAACTTAAGTTGGTATTCATTTGCATCATCTATTAGTTATTTAGGTGCAAAGGCCTGAGTAGTAGTAGATCACTACTGTAGTGAAACATAGCATGTCTAAATTGGATATTCTTGAATAAGGGTTTGCTATGTTGAAGTAATCTCTTTGCGTCATATTATTTTAGTTTTCGTGCTATTGCCTAACATGTGATTGGTTTTCTAACAAATAAAATTGACATGTTATGACACTCTGAGAAAATAAACTTTTTGATAAAAAATGGTAAAGAATTTGCAGTCATGATGTTTCTCTCTTGGAATGCAGCACCTTCCCTATGTTCCCACCATAACCAACTACACTCAGGTTTGGTGGGTTCCTAATGTTGTTGTGGCTCATCAGAAGGAGGGAATAGAAGCACTTCATCTAGCATCTGGTCGAACAATATGCAAGGTAAACATAAGTCCTTTAGTCAACTTGAATTTCTTGCTTTACCATGCATTTCTTGATTAGGTTACAATACAATTTTATCCAATTAATATAGAGGCCAAGGCCACTGAAGGCTGCAAGTATTTGTAAAGCTGAATATTCTGATACTATTTTCAGCTTATGGAGCACATTGATTCTTTGATCAAAATACATCCTTCATATAATTCGTTAGCATTTTCATGTCTAATGGAATGATAAATTTGTTTATTTCAGCTTCATCTTCAGGAAGGTGGCCTGCATGCTGATATTAATGGTGATGGAGTTCTAGATCATGTGCAGGTTCATGTCTTTAACCCATTCTAATTAAAAAATCGAGCTAGACCATATTAATTTAGCCTGATAGCAAATAGGGGATGTTATTCTGCCTGACGTCTGAAATATTCACTTATCAGGCTGTTGGAGGAAATGGTGCCGAGCAGACTGTAGCCAGTGGGTCTATGGAAGTGCTACGTCCTTGTTGGGCTGTAGCAACATCTGGTGTACCAGTACGGGAACAACTCTTCAACGTATCCATTTGTCATTATACCCATTTTAACTTATTCCAACATGGAGAACTTTATAGAAGCTACGGTCAAGGTTCAGATACTGCCTCTTTAGAGGTAGCAACACCTATTCTAATTCCTCGAAGTGACGGTCATAGGCATAGGAAGGGAAGCCATGGCGATGTTATCTTCTTGACAAATCGTGGAGAGGTACAACATTTGTTCAATTGTTTGTTGAGCACCAATACTGTCAATGGTTTTATTTATCTTTGTTTCTATTCACGAATAATTTATATGTTGGTTTTTTGAGATATATCATTATTGGGAGTTACTTCTCTAAAAGAAATTATTACTGAATCTTTTGAAATACGAAATTTATGGATTAAATTGGATGCGGACTTTTGAAATAAAGAGTTTTTTAATTGCGGGAGAAGCTTTGTCTAGCGCTTGGATAGTTTCCAATATAACTTGCAATTTTATTGACACTAATATTGGTGGCCTGGAAAAATTGTTTCTTGCAGATTACATCATACTCCCCTGGTTTGCATGGTCATGATGCTATTTGGCAGTGGCAACAATCAACTGGTGTTACATGGTCAAATCTACCTTCCCCATCAGGAATGATGGAAGGTGGTCTGGTGGTTCCCACACTAAAGCCTCTTCCCTTGCGGTTGCATGATAATCAGGAAATGATCCTTGCAGCTGGGGAACAGGAAGCTGTGATAATGTCACCAGGAGGAAGTATATTGGCTACAATTGAATTACCTGGCCCACCAACACACGTTTTGATCTGTGAGGACTTTTCAAATGATGGGCTCACCGACCTTATTCTTGTCACCTCTAATGGACTGTACGGCTTTGTTCAGACCAGGCAACCGGGTGCTCTCTTCTTCAGCATGCTAGTTGGTTGTCTCATAGTCGTGATGGGGGTTATATTTGTCACTCAGCACTTGAATTCCACAAAGGGGAAGCCTCGTCCCTCATCCGTTCCTCGGTGAAGAGCTGGAACTGAAATTTAATACCAGCCCAACTTGACGCTAAAAGAAACAGTGAAGTGTGCGCAACCAGTCAAGAGCATTCAAAACGCGTAGAGCTTGAGTAAATCTCTATAACAGGTGCTGAACGGTTCTAGACTGTTGATTGTAAAATTTGGACAGAATGTAGAAAATTTGATGTTATAATATTATAAGGAAACTTATACTGTCCGCTTCCTGGAATTTTGACCTGTCGTTGAAGGAAGCTATACTGTACACAGTGGTAACTTGTTCAGAGTTAGTTGATGCACTAGAGAAACACACCAGACGGTCTTTCTAATTCTTCCCAAGGATTTTGTTGCTTAAGGGAGGTATTTAACTCACCGTACCAAAATTGTTCTTCATTTTTACTAAGGATCAATTCAGCTGATAATAATGCTTTTTTATCCACAGCTTCGAGAGAGAGAAAAAGAATGGTAGTGATAGCTCTTCTTTAGTTATTGCGAGTAAACGAACATGGTTTACCCTGTCGAAAGCAAGAAAAGGGTTAGAAATATAAATCAGTTTCTATTATCCCCCTCATTCATACTTTTCTGCAGCTATTTTCATGTGTGTATCAGAAAAAATAATAATTTATTTCAAAGAAGCCTGTCTACCAAGATTTTTTTTTTACTGTTTTTGTTTTAAGATGGAATTGAAGAGAAATAAAAGTTAAAGTAAGATGGTTTGAATTAAGGAAAAAGGACTAAAAAAATAAGAAAAATGAAAAAAGTTTATGAAAAATAGTCTTTATTTTTTATGATCTTTTCCAAATAGGTTTTCTATTTTTTGTTTCAATTAGGTTTTTATTTATTTTATTTGTTTTTTAAAATAAAAAATTTGTTACATGTTAAGTTGACACGCAATACGACGAGACATCGACAGTGTAATGTCACAACACGTGTTATTACATTTGTATTTATTTTTATTGTTTTAATTTAATTTTAATTTTTTAATTAAACAATTTTGTTGCTCTCAACAAAATTTAATTTGTATATATTTTACAAAAATTTTTATACATTGATATTTTTTTATTAGAAAAATAAAATAAAAATTACAAACAAAATATGACACTTTTATTTATGAAATACTAATGAAAATAACTTATTTACATTAAAATTTTCAAAACAAAAACTAAATTGAGACAAATAAAAATAAAGAAACTCATTTAAAATTTTTCACAAAATTAAACAATAAATGAAACATTTAACCTAAATAATATAAATAAACAAACTATGAAAGTTAAGATTTCAATATTAAATATTTGTATGAAGGTGTTCTATAAAAATATAATTTCAGTACTTCTTTAACGATTCATAAAAAATTTCTAAAATTAAACATATTAAGACTTGGAATACTTTAATAGAAACGGGATTTAAAGAGGAGAATTTGGAAAAACGTACATATCGTTAAATTAATTTAATTAAATCTTCTAAAATTATTTGTGCATCAATTTTCTCGAATCTCTTTCAAGCAAAAAAAAAAAAACTATATTTAATTTAAATTTTTAATCATTTAATTTTTAGGCAGAATTATATTTCATATATCAATAATGTAAAAATGTAAACAATCAAATAATACTTATATAATAGTATTTAAATTTCCAAATTAAAATAATTTTTTTAATTTTTAAAAAAATTAGATTTAAATTAAGAAAAAAATTAAATTACAGGATCCAAATTAAGACAAGAAAAATATAAGCACAAAATTGAAACAAATAATGACACATGACACTGTCTGGATATGTGTTATTGCATTTGTTTCAATTTTGTCTCTATATTTTTATTTTGTTTGTCATTCTCATATGGCACAATGTCAGTTTGACACATGACAACACGTTTGACTGTATTAGTTTGGAATTATTGACAAAAACCTAATTGCTTTAATTTTTAAAAAATTAGGACTCAATTAAGATTAGAAAAAAGTGAAAAACCTATTTGAGAAAAGTCGTTGAAAACAAAGACTATTTAAATAATTAAACCAAAAAATTATATTAAAATAAAATAAGATAGATAAAATAAAGTTGAAATGAATTGTTAGTTATTACTTTAAATAAAATTACTTAATAATTTCTATACTACTATTGCTATTATTATGATTATTAGCACTATAATCAACATTATTATTCGTATTAATAATATATTATTATTATTATCATTATTATTATTATTAACTTATTATTCTGCACAATCCATGTTTATCTCTGTATCCATCAACCTCGTCTGTTATGAGAAAAAAATATTTTAATGCCACACAAATGCACAATGAATTAAACGAGGTTTAAAACGCAAAATATCATTCCTACACGTTTTCTTCATGGTTTTCTTCAGTAAAAGCCATACTCCGTGAGAGCGAAGACAATTGAAACAAAAATTTGTAAAAAATTACTAATGATTTGACGGATATGATAGATAAAAGGATATTTTAATAAAGTAAATTAATATAAAAATAATACAAATCTAGTTAAAATTAATCTAAAATAAAATATAAATTATTTGTTTCTCAATAAAAAGCTAATAAATAAAATTAATTTGAAATAAAATATCATTGGTTAAAAATAATTTTAATTGATATGCATGCATATTGTAACATCCTATTTTAAATATTAACTATAAAGAAATTATCACAATAATAAGATAAACCAGTTAACAAGTTCGAGATATAAAGTTTTACTACTTGATGTAACCATAAAGAAATAAATTTTATATACAAAACACTAGACTCAAAATTATGCACTAATGATACTCCAAACAACCAAAGAAAAATGTAACACTATAAGTATAACTATTAAAACTACTATGCATCTGGACCATCTCCACTTAATGCTTGCTCCACAATTACATTATCTCTCTCTGCTCACACCTACCAAATGATCGAACAAGCAATAACACCTAAGTATAAAAGAAAATAAACATGGTAAACTAGTGTTATAAGACAAATCATAATACATATATGACCATTTCATACATGAGTCATATTTCATAAATTCAAACCAAACATCTTAATCATGCCAAAGACCTAGACTTAACTTTCTAGACTTAGTATGAATGTGGGGCTATGGTGAGTCATACAATTGTGGTGGCCTCTACTTAGGAATGGCAAAAAAATCCGTGTCCGCGGGTATCCGCGGATAAAATCCATTACGGGTATTTAGTACCCGTGGATAGCGGGTAGCAGATATTTTAATACCCGCTTGTTAACGGGTCAGGTTCGGGTATCACACTATTTGTACCCGCGGGTACCCGTTACCCATTAAAAAAATAAAATTACATATTTATTCCATATTAGGTTTAAGAAGGTGAAGGTTTTCTTTCATTTTCAATACTAATTAATGAAAGATTTTTTGATGATCGAAAAATGGTTTCAGTAATAATGACTTTTCTTTCATTTTCAATACTAATTAATGAAAGATTTTCGAAAAATGGTTCCAGTAATAATGACTTTTCTTTCATTTTCAATACTAATTAATGGAATATTTTTTGATGATCGAAAAATAGTTCCAGTAATAATGACTTTTCTTTCATTTTCAATACTAATTAATGGAAGATTTTCAAAAAATAGTTCCAGTAATAATGACTTTTCTTTCATTTTCAATACTAATTAATGGAAGATTTTCGAAAAATGGTTCCAGTAATAATGACTTTTCTTTCATTTTCAATACTAATTAATGGAAGATTTTTTTATGATCGAAAAATGGTTCCAGTAATAATGACTTTTCTTTCATTTTTAATACTAATTAATGGAAGATTTTCGAAAAATGGTTCCAGTAATAATGACTTTTCTTTCATTTTCAATACTAATTAATGGAATATTTTTTAATGATCGAAAAATGGTTCCAGTAATAATGACTTTTCTTTCATTTTCAATACTGGAAGATTTTTTGATGATGTTGGAATAGGAAAAGCCCAAAACCTTTTGGACGACTGATGTTTCATATTTCCTTCATGGAAAGCTAAAATATTTTTTTAAAAACATAAAATAATTTTTTAATAATATTTGCGGGTATCCAACGGGTATTTGCGGGTTGAAAAAAATCCACGGATTTTTTTTATACGGGTATCCGGCGAGTAGCGGGGCGGGTACGGGTACACTTTTTTACATGCGGGTCGGGTTCGGGTATCACACTATCCGACCCAAACCCTACCCGTTGCCATCCCTACCTCTACTACTCTGTAGAGCCATTGCCAATGAGTTTCACTCTACCACACTCACAAGGTTAGTCTGTACCGCGTCTTACACCATACTGGAAGCACCTAAACTAAGACCTCCTGCTACTCTCACCACATGTATCAATCCTCTCTAATTGAGAATGAATAATCATTAGAGTGTCAAGATAGTCCCCAAGAATGAGCTCACTGCATTCATACCAACAATACTTTGATACAACCATTAAGAATTCTCCTTAGAACTCTTACACACCTCATTCCATTCAAACATATATTCCAAACCTTACCACAAATTATACAACAAACCATTATAACTTTTTAAAATCATACACAAAAGAAAGGATTCAAAAACACCAAAGAACTCAGACCCACTCACCCAACAAACAACCTTTGCTTGTCCAACGAGAGGTCAAATAACAAGCCTCCCAAGCAACTAAACACCTTAAATACTCGCCCAGCAAGCTCCAAAAATAGCAAGCTCCTTAAGTTAAGCGAGCTGGCTCGTTCAACCTCTAGAACTCACTCCCAAAACTCTGCTAAATTCATCCAATGAACCCATTTTGCTCGCCCAACCTCACTGCATAATTATGTGACGCCAAAACTACATAGTAAACCACCCATGACTTATTCTAATCATTTTTACCAATTTCTTGTACTCCTAGATTAGATTCAAACCTATTATAGACTTAAACCAAGGTGTATAATTCAACTTATACTAGTTTTTCACTGTTATGCAACAAGATTTCAACTTAAAACAACTAAATCCTCACCTTAGAGACCAAAATTGAATTCTACAAGTTTTAGCTCATTTTTATGTAACTTACTCTAATAAGTTAAAAACAACTTACCAACACCCTATAAAATGACCATTTTAACTTGGATCCTATAATTCAAAAACTCATTTGTCCAAACCCCTCAAAAATAAATTTGAAAACCAACCAAAAACACTGCCAAAGTACTATTACCTCTTTCTAAAACAAAATTTAGCTAATTAACACCTGTAACAAGTCACAATTCACATTTAAACAAACTCTAAAACTGAATTTAATTTATTTCACCCTTAGCTCAAAAACTCACTTACCAAAACCTCCTTTTTGAAGTCAAAATGACTAACAATTGTACATATATTTTGTTTCCTCTATGTTATATCAATTTCATACCATCAACCTTCACAACATCAATCAAACACAACAAAATAATCACCTTTAACCAGATTCATACAACCATTTTCATTCAATTACACATGCATATTAAAATAAACACACAATTCAAACATCAAAATTAACATACAATCAATTTTCATACTATTAACTACCAAAACGTACTTTTAAACTCAAATTAAAAGAAAATACTAACTTCCCTTACCTCAAAGAGAACTACTACAACTCTAAGATCACCCAACAGTTGCTTCAAATACAAGAACCCTTAAAAAGCCTACAAATCATCGAGTCGTGATCGGAGTGAGTCCTTAGGACTTCAGATTAACAAAGAACCAGAAATATAAGATCAATGACACATGCGCAGGGATTCTTAAGCATGATCATCAACAAAAACTAAAAGAATAAAATAGATAAAAACATACTTACTCTAAATCAGAAATTGATTAGATAAGAATAGAAATTATTTTGTTGTGATATCTTATGTACATTCTGATCGTTAAATAGATAATTAAAGAATTAGATTTCTTAGAGAGAAGGTAAAAAAACTCAAAAAACGAATTTTAAAAAAATAGTTTACCTTTTAAGTAATGAAACGAATTTAAGAACTTTTATTTATCTTATTAAATTATTTAAAAATTAAAATACTTACTTTTATTATTTTAAGGCACCTATCATTTCTAATACTTAAATTTCTAGGATCATGCATCCTATTCTTCTATACAAATGATCTATGCAATTTGTATGCAAATACAGTGTGAAGAAAAATTTTAATAGAGGAAGAAAATTCTTAACAGAGTAAGAAAAAATGGATAATTTGGAATGTGAAAAATTGATTTTTATTGTATATCCACGCTATATGGAGTGGATGCACATTCGTAACTTGGCTCTTTTTCTTCTTTCGCAAATCAACTCAAACCAAAAACATTTGTTTATTACCTAAATTCTCGAACTCAAATTTCGCTTTGCTCACGGAACTCGTTGGTTTTATTTTTCCGCGCTTCTCCGACGAGAAATCGATCACCGGCGGCAACGGAGCGGAGGAAGATATCGGCTTCGGAGACAATGCCATGGTCACCGACCTGTCCGGTGTGTACTTTCTCAGGCGCCCTCTCTTCTTTTTAGCCGGTATTATCGCTGGCGATGCTTCCATCGCTGCCGTGTGCGGCGGTTGTACCGGAGAAGCACTCCCCACCGTCACCGAAATTTGCGTTGTGGATTGGCTTGCGGGAGTTGGGTTGTCGTTCCTCAGAGCTACTTGGTAATCCGACAGAGCATCCGATCCCACCACCATTCATTGTGAGTTGAGAAACAAAATAGGGATGCTAGGTGGAGAGGGTGGGTGGAAGATGGAAGGAAGAGATGAGGGAGAGAAATGGAGAAAAAGTGAGAAACACTAATTCAGTGTAAGAAAAAAAATCGTGTTAGTATATCCTTAACCATAAAACTAAAATTAAAGTTTATTGAGGATTAAAATGTACTTTACTTAAAAAAATAATTAAAATTAAAATCGTTTGATAGTATAAGGATTAAAAACATATTTAATCCTACTAATTATAATTTTATTAATTTTTGGTGTTAAGAAAGGTAAACACACTTACGTATAATATGAGTTTTAAAATATTTAGTATATTTGATTTTGATTGAATACTTCTTGAATAAAATATGCAAAAGATTTAAAAAAATGTGTAGCATTGATATGAAAAGAAATGATGTAGACTATAACTAATTACATTGGAGGTGTTTGTTAGAGGAAGCTTTATGTAGTATCTGTAGGTGTGCATGATGATGTATACTGAAAGACAAAGACAAGTATTATAGTTATTTGTCTCCTTTCGCTTTATGTTTATTTATGATTCTGATTTTATTATTTACTGTCAGTTTTGTTGAGAGAAGGCTGACTACTGAGCCAAACTTCAGTTGATCAGCCAAAAGTAGGCATCTTCCTCCTTCCATTCTTCATCCACTCATGTCTTATTCTCATTTTAAGTTCTTATCTTTTCACTAAAATAATACTTTATCATCACTCTCATAAACAATATTTATGTGCCAAAAACTATTCTTTCTAGTAATTTCCAATTCTTCCTATTTTAATTAGATAATATACTTTAATAATATTGTTTTAGCAATATTTTAATATAATGCAAAATTATTCTACAATCAATAATAATAATAAATATTAATATAAACTAATAATAGAATAACACGTTAATATTAAAATGTTTAAAAAAAAAGTTATCAAATATCATTATCCATTTTAATTCTATCACTAGGCGCCGTATAGATATACTTAAGGACACCTCATAATTTACTTTTCTTATGTATATTTGTCTTTCAAATCAAATCAAGGTATTATGAATGATAAAAACTCTTTTCATGGTTATAGAAAGTAGATAAAAAAAATTGGATAATCAGATAAAGATGATAAAAGAATGTGTAATGATAAAATTACATATATTTATATTTATTGGATATATAATACAAAATAAAATTATTATAGCAAAATAAAATTTTATATATTTTTTTTAAAATAATATTAAATGAATGTAAGAAAATTTATGTGTTTCAAAATATATAATTTTTTAGAAAATAATATAAAAGATAATATAGAGTAGGATATTGAACTTAAACCCTTGTAAGTAAGGAAACTTTGACACTAGTACAAAAATAGCGTACAACGTCGAATATTTTGGACTTTTTAAGTTGAATTTGAGAACGACATTATATCGGAAGATGTTAAATTGACTTCGAATTTAAAAAATTTGACGTTAAATTTAACGTCGAATTTTATCAATATACGACGTTAATCAATTTTTTTATTTTTTTAATTAATTGTGATCCTTTTTTACAACTCTACGATACCACCTGAAAAGCAGAAAAAAAAATTAGTTTTTGGCATTTTATAAAGTATGAACTATGAACGCGTAGTATAATATCAACAACAAACAACAAACAAGTTCAATCAAACAACAACAACAAACAAATTCAACCAAATAACAACAACAAACAAGTTAAAAAAAAAAAACAAGTTCAACAAAGAAGTTCTTTACAACGAGAACGAAAACGAAAACTAACTTTCAGTGGGTTCATCGGAATAAAGTGTTTCCACCAGTGAGAGAGAAAGCAAAATAAGCCTACGAAGGACAAGAACACGAAAATAATCGGTCAAAACAAACGAAAATCATACATAAAGTAGTTAATTAACATGCATTTGTGTATCAAATGAAAGAAATATTACATGTAATGGTCGTCAAACTTCGTACGAGAAAAGTTTGAGATTAGAAGAGGGTCTCGCGCGCAAAGATAAAGTGAATGAATTTTCAAGTTCCCGCTCAAATTAAAAAGGGAAAACTTTTGGTTGACAAATAATACTTCGAAGCCCCTACAGATTCGACGTATAATTGGTGGTTTAAAAGAAAAAAGAATTAAAAAGGGATAACTCTTTGACTTCTGGCTAAAAAATAATACGTCGAAACCCCTACAGAATTCGACGTATTATATGTGGTTTAAAAGAAAAAAGAAAAAAAAATTAAAAGAGGTTACCTTTTGGTTTCTGGTGGACAAATAATACGTCGAAGCCCCTACAGAATTCGACGTATTGTATGTGGTTTAGAAGAAAAAAGAAAAAAAAAATTAAAAGATGTTACTTTTTGGCTTCTGGCTGAAAAATAATACGTCGAAGCCCGAATTCGATGTATGTGGTTTAAAAGAAAAAAGAAAAAAAGAATTAAAAGAGGTTACTTTTTGGCTTCTGGCGGACAAATAATGCGTCGAAGCCCCTACAGAACTCGACGTATTGGTGGTTTAAAAGAAAGAAAAAAGAGAGTGACGCGTTGATTTAAATAACTACCAATATAACGTCCAATTCCATACAATTCTTCTATAATTGCATTTATTTACAAAAATGTCATCAATCATTTTTAGCGTTGACTATTTAGTAATTAAACGTTGAACGCGTGATGTTATATGCTGTCACTAGTGTGAAATTGTTATAAAAATGTTAATATTTTAAACTTGCTTCTGTCCCCGTTGCCTTATCAAAGACTCTGGATTAAATGTTATGTGTGCTATTATATTTGGATAGATAAATTTACATATTCGTAAATAAAAAAAAAAAAGAAATTCATGTCAGTGATATTCTGACTGCAGAAACCATCCTAATTCATTTTGTGTTATTGGGATGATTTTAAAGAAAATGTTGACTATTTTAATCACATAAAATTAATTATGTAAACAATAAACGATTAGAAACACAAACTACATCAATTGAACAATTCTTTTCTGAATTGTTCTAAAAACAAACAAATAAATAAAATATTTTTTTATAAAATAAAAATAACTTATATAAAATTTGAAAATAAGAATTACATAGAAGAACTTTACAAATTATTTTATTGATCAAATAATTTGAACTATACAAATTATACAAGAGAATTTTTTATAAAATTAATTTATAAACAAACTAATTTTAACTTATAAAATAGTATAAAGAAGTTTGTATTATATTATTTGTGCAGTTTATATAAAATTAAATATTATTTTATTAATATATTTAAAATAAATTAGTTACATGTTTATAAATAAAAGGTAGACAATTCTTTTAAACTTGATTTTATAATGTTTAGTTCTAGAAAACTTTTACTTTGATTTTTACATTTATCACAACATGATTTTGATTGTGGCTTCCTAACTAATTTATAGTCTTGTGCAGTGGGTGTAAAAAAGATCTCGTAGTCTTTTATATATATATATATATATATATATATATATATATATATATATATATATATATATATATATATATATATATATATATTGTTATTTTAAATTATCTTTTTTTCTTCTTAAATGAATAGTTTAAGAAAGAAGTTCTTTTTATCCAGGTACTATTGAGATAATATCTACCTATTAAGATAATATCTACATGTCATAACCAATCTCTACAATTTGATATTATACTTATTATTATTAACTTTTGTTATTATATAATTGTAGTAAGTATTATTTCATGATAACAGAGATCTATAATCTATATTGATTATATAAATATAACTAGTTTTCTTAAGGAATACTCACTTAGTAATAACATATACTCACTATTATATTCATAAAAGATCTAAATTCTCTTACTTACTTTAACTTTATATACTTTTGCAGGTGAATTTTCCTCTTTTGCGTAACAATGACTTCAATTTCAATCATAAAAAAACATTGAAGTCACCACTAGAATCTTGCATCTGTCCATAATTCAATGTTCAAGATCATGGTAAAATGAGATGTTATGACTGTACGGTCATACGCAGGCTTTTCTGGATTAATTCAAGTTTTAGCAAAGATTACCAAGTGTTGATTGATGATGAGCATGCTTCAATGCAAATAAGAGAAACTAAATATGTTTATATAACGTATTAGTTGTTAAGAATGTTGTTGTAATGTGATAGTATATCATATGTAGGGGTGGATAAATCGAACTGAACTGTACTGTACTCAGACAAACTGAACTGAACTGTTTTTTGTTTTATCAAACTGAAATGAACTGTACTGTACTAAATTGTACTAAACTACAGTACGAACTGAACTGAACTATTAACTAAATTGTAAACTGCACTAACTGAACTATTAACTAAACTGTAAACTGCACTAACTGTTGAATTATTAACTAAAGTGTACATTGTACCGAACTATTAATATATACATATATAAACTGTAAAAATTTATTTTAATATTTATTTTATTTTATTCATAAATATTTTACAAATTAATTTTTTAATTATTTGATATTATAATTTTCTATTTCATTTATATTTGTGTATAAAAATTATTTTATTTTTTATTTATTTATTTTATTAATAAAAAATATAAAAAATAAAGTAACACAATATATAAATAAATAAATAAATAAGTAAATATATATATATATATATATATATATACGTTTTATGTAACTTAAAAAATATGAAAATATAAATTACTTGTTTTATTTATATATGTTATATATTTATTGATAAAAAATATAAAAATTTTTGATAAAAAAATTGTCTTAAAATATTAATTATTAATTTTTTTATGTGAATAATTTCTTTTATTAATATTTTATTATTAAATAATTTGTTCTTGACAAAACGAAAGAGTTATACGAAAACAAGAGAAAAGGAAAAAATAAAACAGTTCTCACAATTAACTGAACCGAAACTGTTATAAGTTCTGTTTTTAAAAACTGAACCATAAAACAGTTAACTGTTAGTAGAAATGGATCAGTTGTTTTTAGTATAATATAATACAGTTAACTACAGATCAATTATTTTTTTCTAGCCCTAATAATATGTATGAAAAGGTAAAAGATATGAGACTTAGAAGATTGGAATAAGGTAAAAACAATCTGTTCTTTGAAACCATGTTACTCAAGTAACAATAAGGCTAGTGGCTCAAACATTGTTTCAAAATGTTATGTTTGAGGGAGAGATGAGACGGTGTACAGGTATGAGTGCATGTGGTAGTCTGTGACCTGGTGAAGGTGTTTATAGAACTTATTATATTTCTTCAAATAAATTAATACCACTCAAGCGAGACGGTAACACTAGAACCACAAAGAGGTCATTGGATTAAGGAGATATTTTGGAGGTTATTGATCTTGGGTAAAGTTTTCGCTCATACAATGATTATGTTACTTATGGTTTATATTTATATAATGATTTATCTTAGTGACCTTGGGTGATTACGTGATTTTAACTGTTAATGTAGGGATACCCGAGTGAGTGATACAAGGATTTGGTGATAGCAACAAATTTGGAACTCATGCTAAGTATCCCAATTCACTATTCTTTGGTCAGGTACATAGAATTGACAAACAACATCACGAGAACTTATATCTACTTTCGAATCAAATATGGTGTCACCTAACATCAATGACATAGCTCAGCTATGGTTGGGTGAATTCAAGATATCTGGTGTGATTTCTTTCTCAAAAAATTAAAGTTTAATTAATTTAATCAAAAATCCAAAAATTCAAAGGAAATGCATTTCTTATATTTAATTTTAAAAAGAGAAAAGAAAATTACATTTTTTTTAAACTCTCTTTCACACACACACTCTCTCTCTATAAATATCTTTCCATTTTTTGTACTTTTATCAGATCATGTTATCCCCCCTCCCCTTTTCTTTTGTCTTTGTTATTAATTATTGAATAACATTAATATGGGTTAAGTAAAGGTTGAAAAAATGTGAAAAAAAGAAGAAATGTATGCATGAATAAATCCAAATTGTATGAATGGCAATACACTGATAAATGAATGGAAGACAGAGGAAGAAGAAGAAGAGTTATGTGATGAGGTAGGGTGGTACTTGTGTTGGATTGTATGTAATTTTGTATCGTTCCCCACCCATGAAATGAACACACTTAAAAGAATTCTGCAGAAAGATGACAACACAAGCACATGATCATTCTAGCATTGACAACTGTACCCAATTCATAAAAAAAAAAAAATTAATAGCAACCTTTCTTTCTTACACACTGTTACAAGCTCATGATCAAGCCTACTCCTCGTCCCCCCATGGTTGTAAGAAGAACACATGCTTCATTTGAGATTTTCTTGGTCCAAAGGACATGGCAAACATTTGAAGAACAAGAGATAGCTGCATGAGTCATCCCTAACCACGAAGCACAAGTCTTGGTGGGACCACCGAAACTGCTATGCACAGTGCTGAGACCACCATTCCATTATGGTGCACACTAGGCTCCTATGCCTCTGCCTCTGCCTCACCCTATGCTACTGCCATGCTGCCGCTGAAGCAGTACGAAAACATAACCCATCCATTATTCTGCAAGAAGCCCTAGTCTTTCATTAGATTTGGGTGCTTTGGTCCTGCTTTACAAATATCAAATCACACTTCCAATTTCTTAGATCTCCTCAGACGCCTTACTTCAATTATACTACAATTATTATCGACACGTGAACTGTGTAGTCCATTTCAAACTGCTCAATGCCAGTAGTGTGCCATCTCTTTGCACAACCTTTTGACCATTTCACAAAATATATATACTTCTGGAAAACACGCATTCATAGCACCAGTACACAACACCGTGCCTACAACCAAGTTCAGTTTTAGCTTAAGTTTCTTCTCGCAACCCTCAAGTTTTTTCATTACACTTTTCAAATCCTGGAACTATTTCACAGCCTACCTATCAAATCAAGGTGTGTATATCCTACCATTCCCTCAAATGTCAGCTTTAATAGCTTTTTTCCTTTATATATGTTTAAACAAACTTGTATGATTACTGTATGTATCATAGATAGAAACTACCTTTTTTTTTTCTTTTACTTTATTTTATTTTGAATAGACACGAATCTGCTAGGGCTGAACAAGAGCTACAAATTACAATAATTTATTAATGAAAGTAATGGATACAGTTGAATGCTAATATCGACCCCAAGATTCATCAACGAACCCATTTGAGTTTTATTCCTTTGCTTTCAAGTTGGCACTGGCAAAGTCCACTATGCTGTTGAACTCTTTTTTGCATGAAAAAGAATACGAATCCAAGAAAGAAGCAAAATCGTAAAGCGGAGATCATAGATATCAGTTCCGCACTATCAATTGGTAAAGTGGTTATAGTATGTTAGAAATGTCATATGATAAAATCCACGATCTTATTTAGTTGCTCTTCAGCATTAATTTTATTTCTCTGATGTACATTTTCATGAAAATAACTGGTAACAATAAACACCATAAGAACCAGTGCATGCGTGCTCTTCTACTGTTCAATACACAGTTATGTCAAAATTTAATATCAAAACAAAAGTTTGTACTTATTTATCTGGTTGCAGACAATAAATATATTAATTAGTTATGCATTTTTTTTTTAAATTATTAAATATTGTTAACTGTCACTAATCCTGTACTTCACAGGATTCATTCAAATAGTACAATGAAAATTAGGAAATGACATCAACATATACTCTGAAGACTAATGCCGCAGTTAATTGTGGTAAATATGATCTTTACAGTTTTAGTTTGATTATTTATTGCCTATTAAAAACATTCCGTGGATTATCCAAAATATCTAAAACACTGTTGTGGAAGAAAACAATGAGCTGAAGCGGTAAAATAAACTTTTGGGAGAATTTCCTTAGAGGTAATTGTAATTACAATATACTTAAGGTAATTGTAATTACAATACTTAAGTATGGATCTTACTTACATAGATGTAGTTGTATATTACTTTTACAAAAAATCTAATTCCATACAGTAGCTGACATGACGAGTATTTAGTTAGATTAAGGATAGGGCTCACAAAAAAAAAAAAACCCTGGTACAAAGACAATGTATAACCCAGTGTACAAAGAAGAGAAGAGATGTTCTGCAATTTTTTTTTACAACCATGTAAGTTCCATACCCTAATTACTAAATCAATTAGTATATTAGTTGGGATTCTATTAGTAAAAAAATAGTGCTTAAACCACAGCATTAATAAAGTCTACTGTACCTGTTCAAGGTAATGATTATTTATTGTATGGCATGTATTAATAAATTCTAACACTGTCCTTCAAAGTAAACACACTTGTGATAGTAGTAACATACTTTTAATATTTTTACTTTTTACTTCTTAAACAATTAAATAACATGATAAAAAAATACTTAACAGATAAAACCTTGGTTCCTTAGTTAACTTTTTTTAATACACAAACACAACATACATACAAATAATTCCACACGGCTAATTAAGTTCATAGATAAAAACAAAAAGTTCTGACAAATCCGTGAACCTTGACCAACCAAATCCGAAACTAAAACTCAAAATCAGAACAGCTTTTAAGTACAAGAAAGAATATTAGCATAATGGCCTAGATTTTGAACACTTAATATAAACTCCAAACTTCATATGCTAGGGAAGACTAACCATTATGATCAATGAAGTGTCAAGTCCACCAGATATTAAACTTATAAACCATAAGTAGTCAAATCCTAACAGAAAAGCTTTTCAGAAACCAGAGACAAACTAAAAGAATCAGGAAGATCAGAAGCATGTCAGATTGCAACACCTTCATGCATTATTCCTTCCTCATTGGTGACCTTTTTATAACAAATGTCCCTATTATCATTGCCCACATTAATGATGCATTCATACAAAATTAATTATATTTTCATGTCTTCAATATTACAGATAAAACATTATGGTAAGATGCTAATATTTGAAAATCTATGAAAAACTCCATTACGAAGGGTGTAAATGGGCAAGTTAATATTGCAGACGTAAGGAATCTTGACATAGAAAAGGTGAATCGCAACAACTCGTTGTTTGTGTTAGATATGCATATATGTTTTGAGAGTAGGAAATGAAGCATATTACACAACTCAAAAAATCAAGCCATATGGAATGTGAAATATTTTCATCAAATAGATGTAAAAAATTCAGCTGAAAAAATATTAATTATTAGAATAAAAAGTTGTTTTAATGACTGTCCATGTATAACTTGGTAATGTTGTTTAAAAACATTAAATAAAATGCACAACAAAGAAATAAAATGCACAAAAAAGAAATGGGGATGTTAGTAATTTTCTTGGTGTATAAAATATACTATTTAAAAACATTAAATAAAGTACAGAATAAATAAATGGAATTTAGTATTTTTCTCCACCTCCATTTTTCTGCCATATCTGGCCTATATCAACCATTAAAATAAATAAAAATCATGTTAAATAAGATTAAACAATGTATAAAATAAAAATACATTGAGTGACTCACATCAGAAAAAGTTGACTATCTATAATAGGATAGTTATTATCTACGGGTTATTTTGTTGTAATAAGTAATTATAAGACATTAGCAGACATCTCATGGAGAACTGAATTACATGACACTGATCAGAGAGTACAGGGGTTGCCAGTAACGAGATAGAGAGAGCATGTAGCATCACAAGTTTTCCAATTATGCTGACATCTTAACCTTTCCCTTTGTTTTACATATTTTAGCGTTTTTGGATCAAGCAACAATTTGTTTTATACCATAAGCTATACTCATTAGACATAGAATGGAGTGTTAGCCTATATACGTATAGTTGCTGCATGTGCATTAAAGATGAGAATATTGATTAGCAATATTTCCATTTCTGTAATGAACGTCACATCTGTGCAAATTTAGATTGAGTAAGATGTTAGAATTACAGCATCGCATGGGAAAGAGGGAGAGAAATGCTCATGCATGGTTGGAACGCCCATACCCAAAAATGAAAAATTAATTTTAAAAGAAAAGATGAAAAAAAAAAAATTAGTCGAAACCAGCATGGAGAATTAGTCCAAACGAAGATCAAAATTGTGTTTCCGATTCAGTTTCAAACTGGCAAGCATACGGATAAACAGGGAAAAGACAGCTTCGTAGTTGAGAACAAACCAGACAGCGTGATATAATTCAACAAACGAAGGCAAGAATCAACCCCTAAAACCATCTCAAAAATACACGAAGACGCGGAAGAACCCAATATTAGAATCAGGTGTCCATTAATATCGTACAGAGAAGGAAACAAATAAAATATCATTAGCTAACTACTTGTATATCCTTAATTACCAAGAATGATACATTTTCAGACTAATTAAGCATTGATGATTTGCATTTGCATAAAAAAACAAAACGCGACAGGTCTGCATTTTCTTTTCTTTTCACTTTTTTTTTTTTCATTCTCAGCCTATTGGAATGAATGAGCATCAATTTCAGACTACAAGATGATCATAAATAGTTAAAAAACCGAAGTTGGCCAGTGAAGATGCAGTAAATAAAAACATAAAAACAACATAAAAATTCTTTGTTTGCTTTGTTTTGGCTTTTGTTTGTTCAAGATCGTGGGTGAGGGAAGAATTGCGTACCACTACCAGGCATGAAGGTGTTAAGAGGAGCTGGATACAAGGAAGAAGAAGGATCAAGGAGTGGCTCTGAGACAACGGCACCAGTAGTGAGGTTCAAACCTCCAACACCAGTGGACGAGCTTTCCCCAGCACCACCCAAGAAGTTACTGTTACCTTCTGGACCATAGTCATATAAAATCCCTTTGAACACATGCCCTCCTATGTTCACAGCCGTTGAGTATGCATACTCCTCTTCCGCCTCATCTATCGAGCTAACACGTACGCACCTGAACTCCGCAGAAGATCTCACCACCGCCGGGAAATTGACCTCCTCTAACCCTTTTTTTTTATAGGGTAAAATTTGTAGAGAGAGAAAGTGAAAACAAAACAAAACAAGTCAGTGGTTAGATGCACTTTAGAAGTAGATGAATTATGTTTGTGAGAGTTAACGAAGGAAATAGAATCTAAGTAAAGATACTGAGACAAATACATATGATAGAAAGAGCGAAGCTGAAAATGAATGTGTAGTGTTGTGTTGGTATGCGCCAGTGAGTGTTAGCAAAGAAAGAAGGAGTACAGTCAGTCGTTCAGAGAGTAAGAGAGAGAGTGAGAACAGGTTCTTCTTCACTGTCAATCTAATCGTCAGGTCAGGGCTACTAAAATAACAGTGTTGTGGTAAAGAAAAAGGCGAGAAAAAGAGAAATTTTGCTTCACACACGCAATCGATACCGTCCTTGTTTGGATGTATGCTTCTAAAACTTTCTCAGTCGCTCCATATATCTTTTCAGAGAATTTTCCTGGACGGGTCTCTCCATTATTCTTTTCTTTCGTAACACTTACACGTTTCCTTTCTTTGCTTTCCTTTTCTTTACTCTCTCTCTCTCTCAGGAGTCAATCACCCAAACTGTGAGGTGCTTGTGGTAGCGCATGTAGCAGTGTGACAAGACGAGACGAAGTAAAACATGATGACAAAAATGTATTGAATAAGTATAGAGCATAGACAATAGTAATATGCAGAGGTATATACCTGAAGAGGAGGGATTGGAAGGCAAGCGAGTGCAAGCAAGAGGAGAAGAGGAGGTGGGGTTATTATGATCTCTTTCTCTCTGCCTTCTGGGAAGGTCTCCAGAAGTTTCCATGTTTTGTTGCAACACAGAGAGTTGTTGCTGTCTCTCACGGCGGCGTGAAGCGGGAACCCATGTGCTCTTGACATGGGTCTGGCAATCGAAGCCCCGGCTCTTGCAGCATGTTCTGCACCGCATGTGAGGGCAATCCTTTTTAGCTTGGTTCCCACAGTCCTGACAGCTAATTCCACCGCTTCCACTCCCGCTTCCTCCCACCATGAAGCTGGATCTTGACGATGACTGATCGTCGGATAAGGGTCTGCTGGGTCCAACACCCAAGGCGGAGTATAGATCTTGGTGAAAGAGAGGTCGTGGTTGTGGAGGAGCTTGACCCATAAAGTGTTGTTGTTGTTGCTGTAACTGCTGTTGGTTCCATAGCTCAAAGCCACCTCCTCGGTGATAAGAAGAAACATCATCATTCTTGTTGTTATACCAGTATAGGGTATCAGGAGGGGGAGGAATTTCCTCTTCGTTGTTGTTGTTCCCTCTACCTCCTAGTGAGAATAAACCCGCCATTCTTCTGCCTCCTCTACTGCTTCTGTCCTTCGAAAATCCATATCAAGAACAGTACCTCGATCTCCAAACAAACAACCCTCTCTACACACAACTATAAATATAAATAATTAATTACTAAAATACTCCAATCCGCGACAATGAATTCTGCTTCAATTAATTGTGTTCTCAATTTGGGAGAGAGATGAGAGAGAACTACACAACCACTAGCCCGCGATCTTTTGTTTTATATATATATATATATATTTATATATATATATATATATATATATATGGTTTTTTTTTTTTTTGAGTTAAAAATTTTAGGTTTTTGTATGCTTGTGCTGTGTTTCTCTCTCTTGATTTTTCTGGGTATGGGTTAAGTGATAGAAGTAGTAGTAATAGGTGTTGTGGGGTGGGTGGTTAAAGAGAGAATTGATTTGAAGGGTTGTTGGTGAAGGACAGAGGAGGAACAGTGTCGGGGCAGCGTTAATCGCGCCCTCAACTCATTCTCCCTCGGCCAGTGGCAAGGTGCATTAATAAATTAGAGCGAAGGCAGAATCACAAAAGCGCGATTTACAGCACTGCAAACGCCGCCATGCCTTCTCTGCTGTGCTGTTCTCTGTGTGCTGCACCTCTAATTTAAGTTTCCAATCCCATTCTCCTTTATTTGTTTTCTCTCTCTCTGATTCTTGGCCAGAGATTATGAGACCTTTTTCTCCTTTTGTGTCTGTGACCTGTGGTGTGGTTAAGTTAGCAACTGAGCACTATCACAAAAACAAACCCACTCCACAGTAAGTAAGTTACCAGTCCTCTCATTCTTTTTTTATCAAATTCTAATTCTAATGGAATGGATGTCATTCACCTCATCTCCACGGCCCATATTACTTCTCATCCGCATCCTCCGTTCCTTATAATTCCACGTGTCACCTCAAATACCTTTCTGCGCCTCGTCCTTTCCTACCGGAAAACCCGCTTCTTTTTCCTCAGATATTATTATCCTTTTCATTTATATTCAAATTCTTCACTTCCCTCTCCCTCTCTATTATTTTTTAAAATATTAATTTGTAAAATATTATTATGAGACAATGACATAAGTATAGGTATGTATAGAATTAAAAGAAACATTGGGGGTTGGAAAAAACTTGTGGCGTTTCCATAAGGGAGGGTTTGGTTTTCCCTATGACAATGAACGAATCAACTTTGGTGTAAATAGTTTATTGAGGTAGAGAGATTTTGGATGGTGAAAAAGAGGTAACTTGATCGGGTTTCCATAAAAATAATCATGTGGCCTCAAACATTATGTGTGGATGAAGGGGAACAGAGCGCCACCACATCGTGATCGTACGTGTATTCTTTTGGTATTAAATATTTAAATTTTAATAAAGGAAAAAAAAGAGGTAGCTAGAAAAATGAATGAATGAGGTGAAAGGTGTTGAAGTGAAGAATAACAATAATAATAATATTGAGTGACTCTTAGGTTTATGTGAGTGTCTCCTTAAACAATGTGTAATTAGAAGAAGAGAAGAAGGGGTTGACTCGTGCATTCAAGGTGTGTGGGAACGCATGATGAATAGTTTAATGTGTTAAAATCAAGTGGGACAGTGATGAATTAATACGGTTAGAGAATTGAGAGAGAGAGATAGAAAGAGAAGGCGCCGACCTGCAATACCAGCGCATCACCATCACCTTCATGCCACATACCTCTAACCGTACTCTTCTTTATTTTATCTATCTATCTATCTATACACTCTTTCACCATGCATCACTAATACACTCACTCTTTACCATTTCCTCTTATTAAAACTCTTTTAATAATTCATCCATCATTCTCTCTATCTTATAATAACAAAATTCAAAAACTATCAAATTCTTTTTTATTTTCATAAACTTTATAGGATGATGTGTACTCATGAGAAAGGTTACTGGATTTTTTTTTTCTTTTTTTATTCACACAATTCAATTCTCTTTCTTTAATTATATTTGTTATTACTAGTAAAAAAACTATAGGATTTTTAATGTATGTCAAAAGAATTGGTTACAACCTTTTCATTTATTACATTACACCTATTTCATTGCTTATTAATAAAATAAAATGTGTTATGAACTTATAATAATAAACATAATATTTTTTTACTGGGTATAGATTATCATCAAATACTTAATTTAGAACATTATTTAGATATATGGTGGATTGTAAATATGTCATTTTATATTTATTTGTCATGTGTTACACATAATTTTCTTTTTCTTTAGTTGAATTCTCTCTCATATACAACTTCTTTACAAATAAAATCAATTTTACTTTTTGGATATATCAAACAAAACCAACCTACACACCTAATTTCCTATCGCATGTTAATATAAAATTTAGTATTTGTTTGATATTTACATTAGGTGAGATAAAATTTATGAACTCTTTAATTGAGAGCCAACATTAATGACCAATTAGTTAGTCAAATGATACATTATTACATAGCATTAGACTAGCTAACACTTATTTTGGATTGACAATTTACTAACACTCTTAGCATTGATGCTAAAAATAACTTAATGGTTTTCCTTCTAGCTCATTTTAGGAGATTGATATATGCTCCAATGCTATTTCATAATTTTTTTCTGAAATGGTTTTAATTTGTTAACGTATTAGAGAAAAAAATATTCTATATTTTCAAGTAAAAAATACTAATGTTTGAATTTGATTCCTACACTTAATTTATTAATTCATTTAGTATTGCTTTCATTTTTTAATGTATTTTAACTTTAGTTTGGTATTGGAACCAATACTTTTGTATGTAACTCAACATTATCTAGTCCCTGTATATCTTAGAATATAAATGTTGGTTGTTTTATAATATACTCCGACAAACTTATATAATGAGATTATAACTTGTGGATTGAATGACTTGTAAAAAGTTATATCTATAATATATATAACCACTAGAGAGGAAAAAAAATGTCCCTTGTGGAAAGATCCAGTTTGAAATAATTTAAGAAGAGAAATATACATGGACCACTCATTTTTTGAATTACGTATATGTATCATGTTACTTTACATGAAAATGAAAGAACATAAACGTTTTGTACCTTAGAAGAGGACTATGAACTAGTGATGCAGTGGCTCAAGTGTTATCAACAAGGATTGTAACCAATATCAGATCTGAAAGGTATAGTTCATATATATTAGTTATATTTGAACTTATAAAGTAAATGAATTATACATGCATGTGTATATAATAAGGATCAGGGCATAGCTAGCTAAACCTAGGATGGTCCTGTAAATACTAGAAACAAATTATTCATATAAGTTATGAAATTATTGTACTGATGATGCGTCTTTGGCTATATTTTAATTTCAAAGTCGTTCACTATAGTACTAATTTATTCACTCTGTTTAATTTCTTCCTACATTTGTACAGGAGGGATATATTTATATAACTCAGTCCTTCCTTTTTTTACACTCACAAATTTACTGCTTTATATATTTTTCCCGTAAAATTTGTTTAATTAGTCATGTCAATTTAATTTTATATAATCATTACTGAAAAATAAACAATTATATCATGCCTTGTAAGTTGGTTATTAAAAAATTGAAATAAAAAATACATTTGCACCTTTGTTATCTCTGTTGTGTCATTGTTACTCTCTATTGTTGTCTCCAATTGTGATTACTTCTCTTTCTATTATATAGCTGTTGTTCTTGTTGTTATGTAAAAGTAAGTATTTCAACATTCTAATCATTCATTTATGGCATAATTGTATGATATCTAAATTAATAACATATTAGTTTAATAAATAGATATTATTGAACATCCATATTAGTGATTTTAGTGCAAATTACTTATTATTTTTTAATTTTCACTGCTCGTTTGAATTCTATAAAAAAATATTTATATTTTGATATTAACCAACAAATTATTTTATGTTATTCAAATACATATTATAACATATTCAATTTTATTTTTCTCACACGTTAGATACTATAAAACCATTTTTTTAAATGCAAGTCAACATCAAACAAAACTCTCTGCCACGTTCTAACTTTCTTAATTCTCTCTATTTTCTTATTCTTCAACATCTCATATTTTTCTCCTTCCTCTTTGGTTGAGAGCTCTTCCACTCCCCTATCATAGTCCAAGGTAAGTAACATTTCCTTCCCTTTCTTTGAGTCATCCTTTCTCACATTATAAAAGCTCTATCTTCCTTTTTACATGTGATTTTTTAGAGTTGTCCAAAGTTTCTTTTATGGAACATGAATCCAATGCAGTGTTTAGGTTACTATAGTCCAAGTTATATTTCGTGTTTGTAAAGCTTTTTAGGGGTCTTTGATTCTTAGAGCAAATTGAAGGGAGTAAAAAAAATTAGCATTCACAAGGGAGTGAAAATTTTTGTTGAATTGTGAATTTGGAAGTATGATAGAATTAAAGGTTTTTACTTTGACAATCGACTAATTTGGTACACTAAGAAAATGTTTAAAAGTGGATTTAAGAAGAAAGAGAATGGATATGTCAAATTGAGCAATTACACAAGAATTGAAAATCTAATTTCACAAACCCATTACTAGAGTGTTAAGTCTAAATTCTCAAGTCAAAGAACATTTCTAGTGATAGAGCATTGAGTAGTAATTTTCATCGCTAAGCACCACTTTAACAGGGAATCCCTTCACTTTGTGGCATTGAACACCAAGTCCTCATAAATACCATGCTAAGCATCATTGAACATTGGTCCTGTGTTGTGTTTCAATATGCTATGTACTACATATTTTTCTTTGTTGGTTTAGAGGTTTTGTTGGTTAATGTTGTTGATGTTCATGATTATAAAGGGAACTATATAATTAATAGTGCAATAGTTGTTGTAATAATGACTTGTTATTATTTAAGAGATTATGTGTGGAAAAATCTCAGTGTTGTGTTATCTTTAGTGTATGCATTGATTTATGAATTCTAGTAAAGAGATAAATTGATACTTTAATAATTATTCACACTCGCATAAAGTAAAATGAAACTAAAAAAAAAAGGATTTATCGATGGAAGGTATTTGTCAATAACTATAAAAATCTATTAGATATTTCCAACGGGTAGAAATCTGTCAGTAATGGACTTGCTCAAAAGAAATAACATCGGTAATTACTGAAAAGCTTAATTTGTCGAAAATGAAGTGACCAATGCAATGCATTACTGACATATGTTAATCTGTCGGTAGTAATCCATTTTTCTTGTAGTGGAGGTATGTGGTGAAAGTGACAAGAAATCCTAATTTAGGTTTTTTTTTTCTTTAGTCTAAGATGCAAAAGAGATTAATCTTGTATGTGATAAAATATTATTAATGACTCAATAGAGCATTAGGGGCCACCATAAGTACATATCACCACTAAATCTGATATCAAATGTATCTAGATAATTGAGTTTAAAGTGTCTATAACATGTGTTTATTCTTGATGGATAGTTGAATTGTATGTTATGAAATTTGTTTTAATATTATAAGTATGTTTCTTTTATACACTAGTTTATTATTTCTTATACTTGTATTTGTTGAGTTTTGTTGTTTTTTTAATGATCATTAATATTTTGTGTGAGTAAATGAAAAAATAAACATTAATCTTGTTTAATATGAAGATGATGACACAACTATCTAATTTTTAAATTGATTTTTCATTTCTTTATATCCTTTTAAAAAATTCTCTTGGTCTTAACTTTTTATGGTCAATCTTTTGAATTGTATATGAATCTATTTTGGTTACTCACATTTCTTTATGAAATAACTGTAATTGAATAATTTTGTATACTATGTATAATTGATTACAATTATATAATATCCTATACTGTAGTTTAATACTATTATTTATGCCATTAGATATCCTTTCTTATATTAAAATTTCAAGTTGAAGTAGACAATTTAATCATTATATATGTTTTATTGTTCGAATTGTTTAACTAAAAATTAATTTTTGCATAATTAGTTTAAGATTAATGTCAAAATGAGTAGTTTATTTTAAAAAATAAACTGTTTACATGGGTTAATTCACAAACTAACACAAAATATAGCTTTTTACGTTGATTCTATAATTAACTGGCAAAAAATCATTTTTTTATTCTCTCTTCTTTATTCTATAGGCTAAAATATTGATTACCACAAAAGAAAATTGTCAAATTCTACTTCAATCAACACAAAAATTTATCTTTCTGCATTTTGTTTAGACCGAAATAAAAAAAAAGTTTTTCTTACCTCGCGATAATTAATAGATGTGATATATATAGGTTCTTTTTCATGTCGCATCAATTCTTAAAATAATGTAATATGGCTAAGATAATCAAAAGTATAACGACTGGGTACAAGAGCATTTAATCTCCAATTTTTCAAATTTATACCATTGCCTAACATTTTATATCGTTGATGACTTAATTTTTGAGGATTTATAAATCACATCAGTTTTACACAAGCTAAGTTTATCACAAATTCTGTTAATCCAATACATCTTAAATTAATTTGATTTATAGCATTTTAGTGGTCACTGATTCAACAGTTTTTTACACTAAGAATCAAACAAATTTTCCCATCATACGAATTGATTTCCAGCTTATAAACGCAAGGATATCTAATCATTAATTTCAATTAATTCATTACTAAATTAATGTATTTATAAAAACTTAACTGGCCTTTCAAAAAATTAATTGTTTTCTACATGCTCCAAGAAATTTAGTGTGAGAAAACTGCTGACATTCTTATCAAAATAATTTCATATTAGATTGAGTTTTTACGATACAAATTCTAACTTTCAACAAAATAAAACGATATAAGTTCTGACCATGTGATGAAAATTAAATTGAATTGTTTGAGTAAATGTACCTTAAAGTATAATTATATGCGTGTATAGACAACGTTAAATTATTTGCTATATATCTGTACAAGATACAATAATAAATATAATTAACTCCCTAAAAAGTTTTAAAATATAAAACCCACAAAGCACTAATTAAAGAAAAATTACGAAGAGTTTCTTTTGTCTTTTTGAAACAATAAACATAAGAGGCAAATGTAATTTACTCCAAAAAAATTGTAAAAGAATTAAAATATAGTAGGTCCATATATAAAAATTCCTTCCTCCAGTTTGGAAAGAGAATTGAGAACGGAAAATGTGTGTACATAGGTAGAGATAAAATTATCTTCTATTCCATATATTGCATATTTTTGTTATTTTCAATATTTATGTTATTATAGTATTTTTTTTTTCTATTTTCTTTTTAACCAAATGACTTAAAAGATCATGTTTACCGTTTTTTATCCACCTTTTTTTCTTTCACCATAATAAATTAGCCACACGTGTAATTTCACGTTGAGAAAGTTTCAACAAGTGTAAATTGAAACCATATAGTTAATTCAACATCACTTATATTTACTTCACTTGGTTTTGCAAATTTGGTGAATTATTCTCAAAACAAAACCAAACGCACACTAAATGGAACACTCACCATTTCATATGACGATGTCATAGGTGATTCCATTGGTGTCGTGGTTGATGAAGATTAGCGGAGTAAGGCAGAGATTTTGTTTTCTATCTCATGGTATTGCACAAAGTACGATAAATAGGAGAAGAAGCCAACAAGCTTCTGCAGACTAATGAAAAAGAGGAGAAGAAGGATATTTCCAGCAACATCTTCTCCTTCATGACAGAGTTTCCGAATTTTATCCAAATGAAAGTAATAGGAGAAAGAACTTTCCAAGATGGGATGCTGTTTTGATCAACTTAAGTGTATTGAAATTGTAATATGAACGAAAAAGTTGAATCTTTTTGCTGTGATATAGACAAAAACAGAGTTATTGACATATATGTTGGAAGCTTGGTCCGTATGGAAAGCATTAGTAGTCAGTTTTTTATATGGATGACATATTTTTGGACATAAATGCAGTGAAACCTTATTCCTGTAGCGGAATAGATGGAACGTTTACTGGTTTAGGCAACAGCAACTTACTGTTATGTCGAAAATAGCATTGATCCATCTGACAAGCTCACGTCTTGTACCACTGCTTCCCTGATTGGTGGTACAAAGTTAATTAGTCCAAGGACAAGTGGACAACACAGCTATATTATTCACAGACTCATCACTTTTATCTCTTTATGCTTATGCACGTACCACCAACCACCATCGTAATTTCAACTTATAAACATCGTAATTTCATTTTTTTATGTTATGATGATGGGAGAATATTGGCATGTATCTAGCAAGAGTTTTTGTACGTAGCAGTACGTATTAGATTAAAATGTTTAAAGTATTATTATACATGTTCCCTCATCCGTCCATCTCTGAATCTGTGTCAAGTGTCACCTACATATGTCCATCATCAAGGCAACAATTTTTGTACGGAACAGAACACGTTGTCTCTTTATGTCCGTTTTATGACCAAATTGACCTTGTTTTTGTTTTTATGATTTCTTCATTGAGTTCAATTGCGTTGCGTGTGTTTCAATTTCAACAAGGGTAATATGTCACTGTCTACTTTACAAATAATCACAGCTGGCGTGCTACAGAACCCCAACAGTAATTCAACTCTATATGAGGTTCCCATCATCTTCAAATAAAATACCCACAAATTCAACTCTCCTTACATTCTTTTTTATACTTTAATACTTTTTTTTCTAATATTTACAATAACTATTTTTTTAAAAAAAAAAAAATTGTTTTTACTCCATATAAATCCAATACTATTTAAATTAGTTAATATGGTTTTATCTGCTAATGATAGTTAGAGAATCGATTTGAGAGAATGGTATTGATTTTCCTTTTGCAAAAATATACATGTATCACTATTTTTAATTATTTCCAACAACGTTAATATTAACATAATGAAAAAGAATGGACTCGTCCTTATAAACAGTGAGACCATATTGAAAAAATAAATAAAAACACGTACATATAAATATTAAGATTAAGAGAATTATTTTTATGATTTTAAACACAATGTTTCAATCATTTAACCTTATCCCTTTATAAAAATTAATTTCAACTTTTACAATAACATTTTTTAAATTTTACAAGAAGATAACCCAAATCCAAATTGTTATCAATGTCATTGAAACAACACGATCAGATGCATGAGAGGATCTTACTACCCTCAAATTTTAATGTATATTGTAGATAACGCAAATAGCAATCTATGATGTATAACGGTACATTCTAACCGTACTAAAGTTGCCAAAATAACGATTATAATAAATTAGGATAACAAAATGTTCTTAATAGAAGTATTATTAAGCTTCTAGAAGGAAGAAAATATAATTTTAGGGTTAAATTCTCCTTTACTGTGAGAGCAAATTATACTTCTAAAAGAAATAATCATCAAATGCACGTAAAGAAATGTAGAAGAGTCAACGGAATTCTACACACTATTCCGGAATGAAATCACCCAACTTAATATTCTCCATTCTCTGACGTGTTTCTTTACGCATTTCTCTTCCTTCCTCTCTACTATTTAATTTGTTGTTTGGTGCAAGGTTCTCTGTCATTCGGTATAACGGTCATCTATTGTTAGGTGCAGAATTCTCCTTCCTTCCTCTCTGCTTGACACTATGATAATCAGTGCAAAGGTCATCTGCTGTTTGGTGTAGAATTAATTTTCCTTCCTTCCTCTCTGTTTGACACTATGTCGTTCGGTGCAAAGGTCATTTGCCATTCGGTACAAAAGTCATTTAATTATTTGTGGGACTCTATTACAATGTAATTTATATAATTGACAAATATTTTTATCTAACAGAACAATAAAGCTTTATGCAATTGGATAATATTTCTATATTGAAAAATGGTTACTTGATATTTGAATATGCATGTGGTGATTCTTTTCTTATCTTCAAGTTTATTAATAATAATTTTATAATTACGGATTTATCAATACATAATTACATGTATATAATTACATATAAATAAATCTATATGTAATTATTTATTACTATTTTATATACAGATTTTTGTTAATATATAATATATAAATTATTCTGTTTTACTTACATTTTTTAATTTTACATACAAATTTTAGTTTTAAATAAGAGTAATTTTTCTTGTAATGATAACTTTTTTTAGTATCCAAAAATCATTTATAAGAATTAATTGAATAAATATATATTTTTAGTGAAAATATTGTTTAAGGTAGGTATAAAATGTATTTGTTCGTTATAAAAGTGTATTTTTATAAATGTGTTATTTGTTGGTTATCATTACAGTTTGTAAAATATTGATAGGTCTTTTCTAGATGAACTCAAATATAAAACAAAACAGTGCTTGTGCTATTTTTAAGATGGGAAAGAAATCTCTATCACTTTAATCACACTTTTTCTATAATAAATGAAAATACATCAAAATATAATTTGTATTTTTTAAGTGCACATTTCATGCTGTCATTTTGTTCGCTGTCAAGTTGAGTAATCATATTTTAGGGACAGTATTGGGAGAATATGATCAGAGTAGTAAAAGAAAAAAAAAAGGTAAAGTAATTGTTAGCTTTTTCTGCACCCAACATTAATTAATATCTTTAAAAGGAAACAAAAGTAACTTTGAATTTTAGAAATAGTGATTTCAATGCATTTATTATATGTTTTGGAAGTATGCAGAAAAAGAACAACATAAACAAGTAAAAAATAATAAATGAATCTTTTCTTTTACATCTTCTTTTGTACAATTCAAAAATAAAATTATGATGAGATTCAAATTTATCCTTTATATTATTTAAAATAGGTAAATACATAGAGTGTGTATTATCTGGTAAAAATATATTATGAGCATGTAATTAAACTGTTGATAAAAAAATAAGTATTAAAAATGTTCAAAGTAGACTCAAACAATATAAAAGAATAAACCACAAAATTGTCTAATAATTTTAAATTCTTAACTGGAGCATCTGAGTTCGGCTGTCTGTCTTTTGTTATGTCTGATATATTTATCAGGTAATCCTTTCTTTTATAACTATATGATAGCATATTGTATGATTCTCCAATATTTGTTAGAATCCTATTTTCTAAAATAGGAAAAAGCTTTGGAAGCATCTAACTTTTATATACTTATTATCAAGAATAAGTATATATTTATTTACTCTATATAAAGTTTTTGTCACTTATCCTAAAAAAGTTAAAGATATAAAATTAATTTAACTGTAAAAATTAAAAGAAGGGTAGAATAGATTGTGAGTTCATTTTAAGTTACTCAAAACCACCAATTTAGACACTCAATATGACTGTCTCATCTTCTTACTTTCTAAACCATATTTTAAAAATTTTCAATAATTATATATACATGTATATAATCAAATTCTCATACGATTTAAACCAATAATACATTTTCACTTCTTTATTTCAATATTCAAATTGAAGTAGTCAGTAACATAATAAAATACGTGACCTAAGAATCTATTAATTTATCTTGTATCAACTTTTACTTTTTGGGATAATATATAATTTCAAATTTTTAAAAAGAGATAAAAACAATACAAATTTAGAAAAATATAAATTATAAAATAATAAAAAGTAAATATTAATAACTGATTAGGTATGAATTTTTTTATTCTTTATCATTTTAAAATTCATATTGAATAAAATTTTAGGTATTGCTCGTGCAATTAATTGATAAATATGATGGATTTTTCTCTAAGAATAACAATTTAATTAAAAATATATATTGTAAATAATTATAACAAAAGTTAATAAATTTCAATAAAATATAACTTGAAATTATTAAACATAATATGAATTTGAGTTTTATGAATAAAAAAATATAACTTAAAATTGATTGAAAACAGTAGATTGTTTATTAAATTCAATTGTAAATTTTCAATATAAATAAATTTGTTAATATTTGTAATAAACATCTTAAAACTCATGCTAAAAGAAGCTTATAATAAAATAAAATTATAAAATTGTGCAAACTTTTATAAAATTGTGTAAGAATTTAATTACATTTACCTGTTATTTCACTTCATACTATATTGTCTTGTGTTTATAAAATTAATATTTATATGATATACATCAATAATTTTTTATTACTTATAAATAAGGTAAATAAATAAGTCACTTATAAGTTTATATGATTTTATAATAAAGTTATTATTATTATTAATAGTTATATATTATCTGTATAATGTGTATTATATATAATATATATTTATTATTATATAAACAGATCAATTTTATAGACTTGACTGTTTTTTCAAAAGTTTAAAACTTGACCTAATTGGAAAGATTCTCTTTAAAATTTAAATTTGAAAAACAGGTTACATGAAATATTTGACTTATTCAACTGTATATTTTTTACATATGATTTGAACTTTTTTGTTTTATTTCTATTCTTTGGTTATATGATCCTTTAACCTATCAAGGACAAGAAAGAAATCAATATGGTGTGAAATAAGTAATGTACATGATCTTTCAGTTCAGGAGGATACTAATGCTAAGAAGCAAAAATGTCTTCCAACCTACACTGAAATAATGTATGAAAATATCATTTGCTTTTTTTCTCGTACTTTTGTTTATACATATGTAGTTTAGTTTTAATTTTGAAAACTATTAACTAAGCGATAGTAACATGTTATATTGTCTGTTTTTTTTATTGTATCGATAGTAAAACAAACATTTTTAAAAATAATTTTCACGAGTGACTATATTTGCAAAAAGGTAACAGAACAGAGATAGTCAACCACGGGGAACAGACGCTGGGCTCGAGGAAAGACAACAGTTATTGGAACTCTCACCCTTCTACACAAAATCCTCTCTCCTCATTCATGCAAATCATGCCAATCACATACAAATTTAAAACAATATGTGATAGAAGTGCAAGATTGAAGATGCTAAAAAGAGTTATCTCACTTTATCTTCTGTGATTTATTACATCTTCAATTCTAAATAGAAAAAAGGTTAATAATCAATTTACTTCATCATCTCTTGTGTACTTTTAATCTGGTTCTAACTTATCACATATCCATGCTTCATCATATATTTTTAATTCGAAAAGTTGTTAGTTAACTAAGTGTTATTTTTTCATATATAGAAAATCTAAATCATACTTTTTTTTTTTAAATATGTTTTTAGTATTTATATTTTGGAGTGATTTTAGTTTTAGTCTATTTTTAAAATAAGGTACAATTTAGTCTTTCAACTTTAGAAAACTCTGATTTTAGTCTTTTTTACTAAATTTTTTAACTTTATTTGTTATTTCAAACGTGTTTCTCAGTTAACATTGAAACAAAAATGTGTGTAAACAATCCAAATGCTATAATGAAACGTGCTTGAAACATCAAATAAAGTTAACAAAATTGGGTAAAAAGGATTAAAACCAGAGTTTTCTAAAGCTAAAGGACTAGATTGTACTTTTTTAGTTTGAAAATGGACTAAAACCAAAATCGTCCCAAAGTACATGGACTAAAAACATATTTAATCCTATTTTTTAATAGCAAGAATAAAAAATAAGTATTTTATGTTCTTATATAATATTTTAAAATTTTCAAACAAATATAAATATGTTGAATTTATTGTTTGTAATTTAAATTATTAAAATTTTAAAATTTGTACTTGGATAAAGTAATTTAAAATTGATTAATGTTTAATTTTTTAAAATATATTATTTTAGTTTTCATCAAATACAAAATTTAATACTTTAATCACACACTACAAGTTTCAACAAAAAAATCTAACTGACATATGATAAACAAACCTTGTATTTGCTTGTTTAGTAGCAAGTTCTGTTTAATAAGTCTTAATGGTTACAGTAAACAAAATGTGTTGTATGATACGTGCTTTGGTATCATTTTTCCAAAAGATATAAACGCACTTTATGTTTATTATTATGTGTATAGAAATATCTTATCAATAAAAAGTATAGTGATTCAACCTAAGACTCTGAAACTTGAGAAACATATCTCAAGCAGGTTAAAAAATATTATAAAATTAAAAAAAAACCTTAAATTTGTTGTTACAGTGAAATAAAGAAGGGAAAAGAAAGAAAAACAAAGAAAATAGTTTACAAATATAACTTTGTCAATGAAAAAAATCATCTTAAAACAAAAATTATAAAATTGTAATTATAATAAACATATTCATAGGTAATGAGTCCGGTAATAAATTACAAACTTTATTCTTTACAAAAATATTTATTAATGTATTTATCAATAAAATTTATTAATAAAGTTTATCAATAATGTTTATTTGTAATATCTTGAAAAATAGCTTTAGTGGAATACACGTGGCAGCTAGTTATTGGTCTAGGCTAAATGCACAAAAATAAACTTTTGAAAAAAAAAAGCTTTGCACTTTCATATCCTGTCACAACCCACACTTCTTCTTCTTCTTCTTCTTCTTCTACTCTTTTCCCTCATTGCCTTGCCTTCCATTTACCATAATTCAGAATCTAACCGTTCATTTCTCAAATTGAAGTTGCTTAAGCCTTTAGGACTCCAAGAAGAACAATTCTACCGATTGAATCTCCATTTCGTCCAACCGGTAAGAAAGCCCTCTTTTCCTCGTTGTCTAGGGTTTTAGCATGTGAATTCTTGTTGCATGCAACCCATCTCGTTTTCTTTCTTAATTTAACTTCAATTTAGTCCTAAAACTCGTTTTCCATCATCAATTGATGATTTTAGGTGATTCTCACACTTTGGGTTCAAAGTACTTGGTCTAGAATCATTCTTTGAGTTGGCCGTGCACCCTAGAGGTAAGGGGAGCTAGCTTTCTTTCCATTTTCATAGTATGTTGTGAATGTAAATCTTAAAGTTGTATATTGTTGGAAGCATGAAATTGGTTGAATTGGTTTGAAATTCATGTATGAAAATGGGTATGTTGTGTAGAATTGATGATTGATGATTTTGGACTGTTTGGAACCCCTTGGTATGTTGAATTATGCATGATTGGGACTGTGATGATGATTGAAATCTGTTGTGGTAGTGTTTGGAAGAAAATCAAGTCCTTTAGAGCCACTTTTGAGCCATTTTAAGGGAAGTGAGGTAGTGATTTTGAGTATATGGGGTTTGCTATGCCTGTAGACTGTTGGGACAGTTTCACTAAGTGTATTGTGACTTGTTTAAGTCACCAAATTTGCCAAAATAGGTGCAGAATGGTAAGATTGGGTTTTGGGCCCCTAAGTTGAGAAATTGAGTGTTTTAGAGTTAAAATGAAGCTTAAATCACTTTAGAAATGTGTTAGTAATGTTTAGAATCACTTAGGTAAGTTTAATTATGTCTAAAACGAAGATTAGAGGTGTTAGAAGTTGGTTAGAATGGCTAGGAATGGTCTTAGCAGGTTCTGTCGAATTCTGCAGAATTATGCAGAGTCTGGCCGTCCAGTTTGGAGGTCTTGGTCAGAGAAGGTTCCCCCCTTCTCCTGACCGTTCGGTTTTGTAGACCTGGTCAGGGAAGGATGATTCCTTCCCTTGAACGTCCGGTTTAGAGGTCTTGGTCAGAGAAGGTTTCTCTTCTCTTGACCGTTCGGCCTGGCTCCCTTGGTCAGAGAAGGTTTCCCTTCTCTTGACCATTCGGTCTGGTCTCCTTGGTCAGAGAAGGATTCCCCCTTCTCTTGACCGTCCGGTTTGAATGTCTGGGTCAGGGAGGGATGACTTCCTCTCTTGACCGTTCGGTCTGGCAGGTGCTCTCGGTCAGAGAGGGTATTCCCTTCTCTTGACCGTTCGGTCATGGAGCCTTGGTGAGAGAAGGAGGTTTCCTTCTCAAACCGTCCGGTCATGGAACCTTGGTCTGAGAAGGTTCTCCCTTCTCTTGACCGTTCTGTTCAGGTGCCTTGTTCAGAGAGGGTTCTCCCTTCTCTTGACCGTTCGGTTTGGCATTGTAGGTCAGAGTGAGAAGGTTCTTTCTTCCCTGGACATTCGGTCTGTGCAGGAGTGCTCGGTCCTGACACTCTGTTTGATTGTAGGGGACGGTCAAGACATTAGGTGCTCTTTACCATGACTTCCTCTCAGCCTTAGAAGCCTCGACCTGCACGACCGTTTGGTCTGCAGGGTCTTGGCCAGAGAAGAGCTAGCTCTTCTCTAGACCGTTCGGTCTGGCAAGGGTGCCTGGTAGTGGCACCCAATTCAATTCCAGTGGTTCGGCCACTGCTTCTAGTGTCCGGTTTATTGCTTAAAGCTTGTGGTTGGTTGGTTTATCTAATTGTTTGTGGCAAATTAAGGTGTATATGATTTATATGACTTGGAAAATTATCAAGTAATTGGATTGGTTGGATTCGGTTGTGAAATTATGATCTCTCGGTGAGATCTATTAGTGTATTGATTGAATGGTGAGAGGCTTCCATATGGGGGGTTATCCCTAACGCTCCAACGGTCTTTCATTCTCACTTAGAGAGGATTGACGCGTGTGGTGGGAGTAGTGGGAGGTCCTAGGGTAGGCGCTTTCACTGTAGGCCTATACCGCGGTAACGGACTAGCCTTGTGTATGGTCGGGTGGAACCCCTCGGCAATGGCTTTGCAAAGCAGCAGGGGCCATCACAAGTGCACAACCCGCCCCAGCTCTACATTCATTTTATGTCCGGACGTGTCTAGGAGTCTTTGCATGTTAAGATGATTGATTTTGGTTAAGTTATGAACTAGGTGCCTATGATCGTGATAACTTGTATGCTTGTATGTAAATTTATGCTTTCTGTCATGCTAAATTACTTTGCTATGAATTGTATGTTTGTTTGAAAACTAGCTCACCCTTGCACTTGTATGTTGTGTGTGTTTGCTTCCTCCCTTGCGATGATCATCCAATCCTTTGGATGTGAGCAGTAGGTGATGATGTACCTCTGGAGCAGGCGTTGGAGACCGAGGAAGATCCAACACCTAGTACTTAGGATGCTTTTAGACTTTTCTAACTCTTAGTTTTATTTTATATTGAAAAACCTTAGACCTTTGTACTTTAACTATTAGTCGTTTTCCCCCTCTATTTTGGATGATTGTAATTTATGCTTATACAATTATTTACTACTCCTAACTGCTTTCTATTATTATAACATGTTGCATTCCATTTGATATGAATTATACACATATTTTGGGATGTTAGATTATTAATCGAAACATTAATTAACAAATGTTGTCAAAATCGATTTCAAAGTTTTAGCTTTGAACGGTATTATATAATAAAATATATCACTAATTTAATCTTTGAATATTTATTTGTAACTCTTTTAATAATTGAATATTTTTGAAAATTTACCAATAAAATCGTTGATAATCTAGTTGTTTCAAAATTTATTGGTAATATATTTTTAAAAAATCCAGTAGTAATTAAATCTATAATTCATTAGCAAATATGACAATTGTTTAATATTTTAAAAATTTGTAAGTAAATTTGACACAATAATTTAATTTTTTAAAATTTATTGATAAATATCTAAAAGTTCATCAACAAAATAAAGGGCTTTTTAAAAAAAAAAAGAAAAGACAAAATATTTGTTATAAATAACTGGAGATAGATGAAAATAAGAAGAAAGGGAGAAGAAGAAATAGGGGAAGGAAGAGAGGGATAAGAAAGGAAGAAAATTATCAAGAAAAAGAAAAAAATCAAATAAAAAAATTACCAATAAATTTAGTTGTTGATAATTTTAATTTATTAATAATTTTTTGTGGTTATCGACCAATTTTTTCTATCATTAATCCAATTTTCCTTATAATAATTAAGATTGAAAAAAGAATAGTATGAAAAAAATGGTTAAATAACCTTTATAATATTAGTTTAGAACATTATTATGTATATTATTGAGAAATAACCTTAACTCATGAAATGATATCAATACAAAATAATATTTATTATGTCAACTAAAGTTTGGGATGTTTGAAATTAGCTGAAAAACGCATTGATATTGACAAAAACCCACAATTAAAATCAATGGAAAAATAACATCGACAAATGTTAACGATGATGATAAAAAAAAAACTTAATCAAACTGACTTTAACATGCAATAAATTCTAGTTAATGTAAGATGAAAAAACATGTTATGTCAATGACGTCTTGACCTTGACTAAGCTAATGATGTCCATGACAAAGTTGAGAAAATAATATTCTAAATAAATTAACTAAATAAAGATAAAATATATGGATTTGAAAGACTAGATAATATGAGAATTTTAAAATTCCTACTTTAATGTATAATTTGATATTATCTAATTTAAGTAATGAGATTCCTCATAAATTGGGGTGTACATAATTCAATTATAAGACTTAAGTTGGATTAGGTAAAGTTTATGTTTTTGTTTATTAGATCTATATCAACTTGACTCATTTTTAGTTTACTTAGGTTAAGTTACTTCAATTAAGTATTTTGAATATTATTTGTGGATCAAATTTGAAACCTCAACAATATTTTTTTTGGTTAGATTTTTAAGAGTATTATTTTTGTCTCTGTTCCAAAATTTGAAAATATCTGATCTTAAACTTAAAAATAATAGATATATTCATTATAATTCAATTTATGTTAAAGAATATTTTATTTTTATATTTGAATTATCTATGTAATTTGATATTTTAACTTTGAATGTTGTTTAACACGTAAAAAATATTAATATCATTAGATATTAGAAGAATTATATTTGTTTATTTATAAAATTTAAGATAAAAATATATCAAATTTTAATAACGAATTTAAATTTTGCATTGAAATTTAAAAAATACAAACATGTTTAATGCATATTTTCAAAATAGACTCTATTATTTGATATTTAGATAATTGAATATTTTATAAATCTACATTTAGTTTTCTTAATTGGATATTTCATAAATACACATTTAGTTAATAGAGAGTAATGGAGGAAATTATAATTATATCGTTATTATTATTTAATGATTTTGATTGAGTGGTTATGAGTTTTGGCTTCAATATATAAAACTTGTCATCCAATCTAAAAAAGATTGAGTCAAATTGGGTTAACAATTTTAGATTTTAGAATGATTTTAATCAAAATAAATTTTAAAAACCATTTCTAAAATCTCCATTTAACTTTTTTTTATCTAATTATATATTTATCTCACAAAAACAAACATAAATAAATCATATTATGATCATAAAATAAAATTAAAAAAAAACAACTCATACTTATTCATAGATAAAAATAATAATTTAGTGTTTCCTACCAGGTGGTTATATATAAAAGTTATCAAACTACTGTTTCCAAATTCAACAATAACTACTTTCTTCTTTTACCTCAAACTCTTCTTTCTTTATTCTTCTTAATTAAATATGTAGAGTATGTATTTTGTTTATAGTTTTACAATTTATTTTTCTTTTTTATTACAATGAGTGGTGTAGAATGCAGAGGTTTTATGGGTCCCAAAAGCATCCACCAATCCCAAAGTTAACTAACTCCACACAAAAAAAAATTGCGGCAAGTAACACAAGAATTGTGGTGAGTTTGTTGGTTTCTTTCTACTAAAAAAACTTCTATTTTTGGCAATGTCATCTCATTTCAACATAGACAGAGCCCTGCATGTAAATTTATGTTTTAATTATTTATTATTTATACTAACATCTTTTTAATTTAATGTTATTCTACTTTTTATATAAAAAATAAAAATCTCATGCGTATTTTATAAATCTTTAACCTTAAAAAATTATAAATGTAGAATAGTTGCTTGCCATAGTTTTTTTCTTCTTGAGTGAATAGCTGCAGCAGAAGTGTTTGATGAAAGGTTTGAGTTGAGTTTTTGATTTCTGATGACACCTCACATATTTTTCCGAAAAGGATGAGAGAGAAAGAGTTTAAAGGTCACAGTCAGAACCATAAATGAAGGGGGGCTTTTGATGGGAACAAAACAACCCATCAAGCATGTGATGTGTGAAACCCAATTACTTCCTTCTTCTCTTTCTTCCCTATTCTTACATTCATTCATTCTCATCACTGACACTACTCAAGAACCCTCAAAATCTTCCCTTTCAATTAAATCTATGTATTTTTCTGGGTAAGAAAGAAAAAAAAAAGAGAGAATAAAATGTCACGCGTTGGTTGCAATTTGATTCGGTTTCAGATAAAAGAGATATGGAGTGCCAGAAAATCTAGCAAGTCGTGAATAAACTCTACCCGTCAAATAATCCAAACTACTGACCATATCATATGAAACTGATCACATGCACTTACCATTTTGGTCCCACCCTCTTCTTCTTGTCTCATATATCATAAATATTAATAATTATTTTCTCTCTAAATGGGAGAAAAATATAAATAGAGTTTATTTTATAAATTTTGGATGAAAAAGTAAATAAAATTTTCAGGGGATAGACTCTCATAAACCACATGCAAAATGTTTCCACAGCTTGTTTTGTTTGTTGTATATAATTATGCTACCAATACTATATTTTATTGATTTTTTCATCTTACAGTTTATTTTAATTGTGTGACGAAGAAGAAGAACATTAAATTATTTGACAAGGTGAAGATGAAAAAATAATTTAAAAAAATTAAATATCTTTTACTTTTTTAATTTTATCATATCTGTTTTTGTTTAAAATTTTAACATATTTTTATTTCAAAATTTAAAATTAAATGAATATAATCATTTGAATTTAATTATATTAAATTTTTTTATATACTAAATTATTTTCTTAACTGACATTGAAAAAAACATATTAAATAATATAAATCATTTAAATATTAATATAAAAAATTTACACAAAAAAATTTAGTGTAATTAGATTAAAAAAATTATTTAAAATTTAAAAATCAAAATATATTATAATTTAAAAGAATGAATTATGATTTTTCATTAAAATAAGATAGGAAGAAGTAGTGAAACAAAATCTCCTGTTGGTTTAAGAAATATTGCATTGATGAATTAGTATCAAATGTTAAGAATTCAAACATGGCTAAGAATTAAGTTGTATTTTCAGATTTGAGATTAAATGGAGAAACAATGTTGTTTTACTTTTATTTCATATGTGCAAATCTCAACCCACAGATGAATTAAAAACCACATAACAGTGATATGAACATAGACTATTAGGATGGAAGAAAATTTCATGTTAATAAGTACAAACAAAAAATCATGATATTTTATTCATGCATATTCATTATTTATTATTAGTAATTTTTATTTAAATATTTTTAAAATAAAATAATTTATGGAAGAAATAGTAACTATTGAAAAATGATTTAAAATTTAATTTTATCATTTTTTCAATTTACGAAATTGATATTTTCACAGAAATTATATCTCTTAAAACCTATGATTTTTTAATTCATTGCACAAATTATTTTAATTTTTTTATACAAAAATTATTTATATTAATATTTTATTGCATAATTTTATTTGAATTATCTTTCAAGATGAAATATTTGTTTCAATTTATAGGTTAACGAATTGTTTTTATATAATCTTATTTAAAGAATGTTAAGAAAATAATAAATATAAATAGATACCCGAAGATATTTTTTTTTTATAGAATATCAACAAGTAGTCAAATGATTTTTCTTGTACCTTTTACATTACTATCCACAAAATAAGGAATCAATTGCTTCGAATATGAAATTCAAGTTGGAGAAAAAGTTATACTATATTATTTAATCTATTATTTCGTTGACCACTGTAATGTAAATATCAGATTAATTAGGTTTTCATTAAAAATTATTTATAGAATAAATGAAGAAGAAAGTTGATACATGAAATTTTAAAATTTCAAATATCTTTATCTCTAACTATAGTTGTACATTATATTAGTTATTATATCTAAATTTCTGTCGTATTTTTTATTTTTATTTGTTTGGTTTCAAATAGCTAGAATTATCTGTATATAAATGTTAATTTAACTAAATAAAATATTGATATGTTAGATTATTATTAAGACCGTTTAAAAAACATTTGGTTCAAGAATACAAAAAAAGAAAGAGTATACAAATGGGCATGGCAACATAATATTTATATATGGACTTTTTAATCAATTTATTCCTTATGAGACCTTTCTTCTCTTTCGATACAAAAAAAAACAAATTATTTCTTTTAATATAGAGAATTATTAGAATTTGTAAGGACTAAAAAACAACATTATGTTAGTTTTAAAATGGTGGTATTAAACTATTTTAATAATAAAATGTTTTAAAACAAGTTTTATTATAATTGAGTTTTATTATTTTTTAGTATATCATATATTTATAAATCACTCTTCTAGAGTTCTCCGTCTTTTCTCTTTTTATACCTACTAGTGTCTATTTGTTTAAAGATTTGAGATTATATGATTGATTTTTGTGACGAACTCTTTTCATCATTATAATCAATTTCTTCATTTGAGTAAATCGTTTTCCTACCCTTTTCTTAGGCTTAAATTTGTTTTCTACTTGCATGTAGGTTTCATATGCTTGCATGTGTTTTTAGAGTCTTCTATATTAGTCTTTATAGAGCAATGATCATAATGATATAACTTGATCATGTTTCTATGTGTACATAGAACATCCTATAAGGTTAAAAACATTTTAGTGTTTTGTAGCATTTTTTTTTTGCAATAATATCAAATAAGGGAAGCTAATTCGTGTTGTTGAACTTTTTGTTTTTTGCTTGAATGGAATGCATGTTGGTAGTTAAAATACGAGTTGGTATGACTATGTTAGATTTATGATAAATTAGTATCCTATGCTAAATCACGTGTTATTTTGTGCTTAATTGTGATATGTTGTGATCTTATGGTTTCCCCATTTTAAAGTGTGGATTTAGATATGTGATTGAGTGAGAAAGTTGTGATTTAAGCAATTGACAAATTGATACCAATTAGAAAACATTTTCTAAAGTTGTTTGAGGTAAGAAAAAAGTTGAAAGTATCAATGTGTGCAATTGAGCATTCAAAACTCTCATTCATGATTTTTGTCATGGCGCTTGACGATAGGAAAGTGATGTTGCGTGTTAGTTCAAAATTTCTAAGTCAGATAACAACTTCGCTCCGGTGTGGGCACATGGTTGCATAGTTAGACATCATTTTGACAATGTGTCTCTGACTTATTTGTCTATGCTCCGTGGGGCAAAACCAAAGTCAGGAAGCTCACAAACTTTGTGTTGCTAAGCGATATTCTCCAATATAATCTAAAGGGTTCTAGGGTCTCAACGTAGGGTGCTAGTGTGTTTTTGTTGGGCACTAGAGTGTTTTTGCTAGGCGCCAAACCCTTGTGAAGCCAATGTTTGGCAGTCTTTGTCGTGTTGGGTACCATTATATATTTTATTGAGTATATTTCATGACTTTTCTGATATTAATGGTTATCATAATGTGTTATTGATTCAAAAGGAGAAATAAAGGTATTAATAGGTAACAAGGTATGGGTATATGTGGGGTAAATGCTATTGGATGTGTGATTCTCTAGAGTGTGCATTGAGGTAAAAATTGTTCAATCATATGTAAAGTTATTTGGAATTCTACTAATCATCCATACTTATGTAGAAAAGGATGGTTAAGCGATGGGAGTGACAAAAATTCTCATCATAAGGACCACAATGATTATGTAAGGAACTAACCTTGCATGTGATAGATTAGATGGGAAAACATGGTACACCACCACAAGTGCATGACTTCATGAGTTTAACTCAATTGTACTTATTCGGATAAATTGAGTCTAAAAGAGTAAAATAATATGTTTGATTACGTGTGTTTAAATATGTGATAATATATATATTGTCTTGTTTACAACTAGTTTATCCTTTTACTTTCTTTATTTATTTTGTATTGGTTGTCTGTATTAATTTTATACTGATCACTTTAATTAATATGAATGAATGAGGAAACATGTGTTGATCCATTTCAAGATGGAAATGATATATTGATTTAGTCATAAATTTAGAACTTCTTTTATCCTAATCTTTTTGAAGAACCTTGTGTTTTTTCTTTATTATGTTATAGTTTTATTTTGTTATATATATATATATATATATATATATATATATATATATATATATATATATATATATATTCTACTTTATATAAATATTAAATATATAATATTTTATTTAGTAATTATGTTACATGATAAAACACCATCAGTCCTAATCTCTTAAGACCACTTGCAAGTTGTTGACATTTTTCTAACCTTCAATTGTTTTGTTCCTTTCTACTCACAGCTTACCTAAATTTTAAAAGACAACTTTAGTGACGGGTTTTGAAAATTGCAGTTATAGGAAAATACTTGGATAAAGCTAAGACTTAATTATTTGAGTGACTGAAAAATATATATATTAGAAGTATTTTACGAAATTGTTAATCGACATATAATGATAATATGAATTTATGTGGTACGTACTCAATAACTTTTATGGAGGATTGTCCTGTTTGGTGAACATTGTTATACTGCTTAAAAATACTTAATGAAGTTTAAAGACAGGTGTCATTGTTATTGACTTGGAAAAGTTTGATATAATTAACTAAACTACCAACTATTTTTTGGATGAATTATGGTTTTGTGGACTGCATGATTTACCTTTCACTTGCTTTATAAAGACTAACTTATTACAAGATTGATGATGAGGAAAACAAAGAAAGAAAAGTGGATGCAAATGTCATTGCAGGAACCTGTCTTCAACAAAAAGAACAAGACGAACCGCCCTTTGGTTTCAATCATTCTTTCTACTTTACAACATTGTTAGGCAGATTTACCGAGGGAGTGACGTGTATGTTAGGACATGCAGAAACCATAATTAATATAAGAGAGAAAAAAAAAAATACTAACTGCACTTTAATGCATTTAAAAGCATGTGTTAAACCTATTTTTAAGAAAATAAATAAGTTATTTAATAATTGAGTACTTAGTTTGTTTTATTAAGTTATTTAATAAACATAGTTTCTTATTACCAAGATTTGAGAATTTGGTTGGAGGAGTACGTAGAGAAGCATGACTTAAGCACGCCTCTAAATACTGTAATAGTAATACAGCCATTCTATGCACGGAAGGGAGAATCTTTTTAGATCATCAAATTGATTGTTATGGTTCCAAAAGCACATAGTATCATTTTCGTTACTAATTTCCATAAACATTATCTCCAACTTGTGTTGGGTCTCTATTATCTACAATCACCAATGTCTTCCCACTTGATCAACCTTGTCCCAAGAAATTTTATCTTTTATGGCCCCTCCAATCATTATGTTAAAAATGATAACTGAAAAATAAAATATGAAATATACAAAGGAAGAATTTTTAGTTGGTTGAGAACATATTTCATGTGTTAATTTACCTTATCTTTAGGAATTTTCTACAAAATTTTGAAGTTGCCTGGATTGGACAAGCAGCTTATTATTAGTACACCATACACATAATACAATATGGTGTAGGGCAAGGTGAAAGTGACATCCCAAAATATTAACATTGCAACATCAATCTTTTGTATAGACCCTCCTTTTAATTATTTTATGACATGTGCTAACTCCTCATAACGCTAATTAAAATAAAAGACCTTTATCTCTTTTTAATAATTGCATTCCTCTATTTAAACTCTATTTTAAGAGTACAAATTTGTATAGAGGAAACTATCACAACACTTTAAGGACAAATCAATGTTAGAATGTAGATTGAATATAAGAGATGCCTGTGTTTCCCACTAATTGCTTATTGGGACAAGGATCAAGTTTGGGATAGAAAAAAAGAAAAAGAAAAAAAGGTGGCTAGCTAGGTTGAGAAGCTAGCTAATAATTTAGTTAATGACTGAACATTTTGGTGCAGCTACCTTTTCCAATTATTATTTTCCTTTAACTTCCTCCTTTGTGTCCTTTCAAATTAAATTAAACTTTGACCAACAGTCAAGTAATTTTGAGGTTCAAAGTAAGATGCCATCTATGCACTAGCCTAGTACCTGCTTGCACTAAAAAAAAATACATTACTCACAGTAACGTTACACCATATATATAGGTCTGGTTTACCACCCTTAGATATTAGGTTTAGGTTAGTAACACACTTGCTATTATTATTACTTCATTAAAAAAAAGTCATATTCTTTATAAAGCATCTTTCTATAATATTTCGACATTAATATAAACACAAAAGCTTCTTTTCTCATTTTTGTTGTAGTCAAATCGATTAAGCTCTACTAGCTTTGTCATTAATATCCATTAAGGGAATACCAAGTTGGTGAAGTAGTGAGCAGTTGAAGAAAACAATAAATAACCTAAGGGAGATCGTTACCTTTAAACACTTGATTGGTTATGTAGCTTTCGATTCTTAATCAGTCTTATTTGGGCTGTGGGATCTGATAGAAAGAATCCATTTGAGCCACTTTGGAGAAACTCTAAACCAATTCACATGAAATAATAATAATATGATTTGGTGCAGTTGCATTTAAATGTTAAAATATGAGAAAATCATGCAGTATAGATAGAATAGAGGTGTCTGATGTTTGAGTGAGAAGAAGCGGAATAACGTGTGTGTTAGAAGTCTCACATCGATTAGAAATAAACAAATTTATAATATATAAATAAATATAAACTTTATTTTATAAAGGGTTAAATATGTTTTTAGTCCCTGAAGTTTCAGTGATTTTTGGTTTTAGCCCCTGTATGAAATGATGACATTTAGTCCTCCTAGTATGGAAACATGTATGTTTAGTCCCTAATTTTGGACGACGTCAAGTTTTTGCTTAAGTGTCTAACGATCGTGCCACCTATTCACTCTGCCATGTAGAATTTATTTTAATTTAGAATGAAATTAAGCATTTTAGCACGTGTTTTGGTGCTTAAAATGTGATTTATAAGAAAACGAACCAAAACACGTGCTAAAATGCTTAATTTCATTCCAAATTAAAATAAATTCTACCTGACAGAATGAATAGGTGGCATGGCCGTTAGACACTTAAAGAAAAACTTGACGTCGTCCAAAATTAGGGACTAAACATACATGTTTTCATACTATGAGGACTAAATGCCATCAATATTTCATACAGGGACTAAAACCAAAAATCACTGAAACTTCAGGGATTAAAAGTATATTTAACCCTTTTATAAACTAGTTTTATGAAATTGAGTTAGACTTAAAGTTTACTTCTAACACGATATGTCTTAAGTTAGATGAGAGGAGATGATTAAAATGAATGAAAATATATAAACAGTGGATGTGAGGGAAAAAAAGAAAAAAAAGAAAAGAAAAGGAGAGAATCTTGGAAGGTGAAGAGAGGAGGAGGATGTGGTTGTGACAGAGAGTTGAAAAGAGGAGAATGAAATAAGTTGTGGGGTATGAGATAGGAGTGTTTCTTTAAATCAATCATAGGAGGTGACCCTTGAAAGTGAAACCAGCACTGCCCACTCTGTTCGTAGCAGAATTCTCCAAAGTTTTCAACTCTCCTACAAATTAAAATAGGCAGATAAAGTTAAGGATCAGATGTGAGATTACAATGTGACTTCTCACAAACTTTTTAACATGCAAGGCACAACTTCCAAGGAATATGCTTAATCTGCTAAATTCTTTCAATCAAATATCTCTACACTTAATTCAGTTCATTACTTAACATATTACATATTCATTCAACTTAATTACACTCACAACCTTTATTTCTATTATTATTTTTTTTAATTTATAATACATCCAAATATTTTTATGTGTAACGTGTTTAAACGTCTGTGAAATTAATTTAGTCATTATATATATATATATATATGTTACATTTTCTATGTATATTTTTTTATAGTTTTATCTTAAGTTTAATTACGTTTTAAGATTTTAAGAACTTGAATTTCTTTAATGAGTTTTTATTGAAAAAAATATTTTATTGAAAATACTTCAAAAATTTATATTTTTTTTAATTGAGTTCCTATTATTGTTATTTTCTTATATCACCTTATTATTTCTAGACTTTTCATATATCTATAAAAGATTTAATATTTGAATAAAATAACATTTTTATGTTAAATATTTTAAATTATGACTTTATCATTTGCAAAATTAATCTAGGATTATAACTATTAAAAATTATAAGAATTACTAATTACCAAAATAAATATAGATTTATAATGGTAATAAGTCAAGTTTCTAGTTTTACAATATTAAATACGAGAGTTTGCTACACTTAAAAATATACAGTATACATTATCAATTGAACTAATGGTACATTAATTCTTTTCTTTTACCTTTTCAATAAAAACAAACAAAAAAAATTTATCCTCTATTTTTAAAAAAATAATTTTTCATTTAAATAAATTGTAGCATATTCTATTTCTATCCATACTAAAGGAAATGCCATATTGATTCAGACACTCAGAAAAAATTAAAAAAAAATAAAAATTTGATTTGATCACTCAGAAATTGCTTGAAGCTATTGTATTATGTTTTGATAAATTAAATTGACAATAGTTACAAAATTTTAATTTTAATTTAGTGAATCTAAGTGGTTGAAGTCTCCATAACATAATACATAAAAATTAAGATAAAAAGTCACATTATTGATTACTCTTCTTACATTGGGAAAAGTAAATATGTACCTTATGTGAAAGGAAAATATAAAAATATTTAAGAAAGTACATGAATCTAAGAAAGATATTTGTGCAAATTTATCTATTGTGAATAAAAAATGTTTTTTACAAAAAGAAAATTTTAAAATACTCATTTTTAATCTTGGAGCACATGTTGAAGGAAAAGATGTAACATACTGTTTTATAAATTCACATCATTTAAAAATTGTGATAAAACATCTTAAATGGTTTGGTAAAATTGTTAACCAATTATTATAAATGATAATTGATTTTTTGTATTTTTAAATATATTTGAACATTTATAAAAAAAAATCTAATAAATTATTAGCAAATGTTAACTTTTGAAGATGATAACATTTCATGATAATTGATTATATTGTAGCATAGTTACTGTTTCAGTAAAAAGGAAGATTATTGATAAAAAAATTAAAACTTTTGAAGAAGAAAGATACTTAAATAATTATCAATTTTAATAACTAAAAATATGTTTAAAAATCAAATTCTTAATTAGAGACCAATTTAGAGATTATTTATTTTGTTAGCTAAAACACTAGTAGTTAATGTAATGATTAATTTAGAAACCAATTCATAATATAAACTATTTTAATACATTTAAAAGATTCTTAAATTATAGTTTATAAATTGATATCTAAATTATCAACATAGTAACTAATTATTTTTTATCACTAAAACTTATCATTATTCAAATATTTTTTTTATAGTGAAATAAGTAAATTAACCACGAACACTCCAGGTAAAGATAATAAAGTCAACAGAGAAACAAATTTATAATAAAAGCTTATAATTATATTTAAAATAAAACATATATTAATCACTACTAGGACTCTGTTTAATTATTCTCTTAAATTTTTTTATTCTAATTTCTTTACGACTATCATAGAATGGTAAATAAATGAAGACCTTTGATAAATAAGATTAAATTTCTATCTTAGTTGAGACCATAACTAACTTACAAAATGTCGCTTTTAAATATTTTGTTTGCTTATTCATTTTCCTCCCCACACACACTGTGTCTATAAAGAAATACACAATTCCAAATTACGTATTCTATACATATATTTTCCAGATAGTGTTTATTATGTAAAAGTGACTTCATTATAATTGATATCTTATATTAAATAGATTTTTACATAGAATTCACATCAATGAAAATCAAGTGGTTTTTTAAACTCAGCTCTTATTGATATTCAGTAATGGCCCACAAGTTCGAATTTCATTAAAATCTATATTATTGGGCTCAATTTAGTTAAAATATCCTACTCCTACTTATGGCCGCTTCTTCCTCTACCGTTATTTTTTCTTACTGCACCCCTAATTTTGAAAATGTCCATCTTATTCTTAGGTTAGAAGTAATATAAAACCCTATAATTCAACCGAAATATATTTCTAAATCTCAAAATACATTCTAGATTCTCCAATTCGATTTAAATTTTGGATTAAATAATCCAAAATGTACACGTGTAACCAAAATGTGAATGTAGTGAACACTAGACAGTGAATAGGGAATTAAATCGATTCCAATTATGAAATGCTTTAGTTAGTGTATACTTTTTAAAATATAAGTAGACAATATATGTTTAATATAAGATTATTTTACGAATAAGAAAAAATGAATTTTATCTAATAAACACGAAGTTTTTTTTCCTCCATCATGGAATCTATTCAGAATGATCCTAACAAATTGGAGATAAGAAATGAACATTAATATTTGAAAAAATTAAAATACAGTCCCTTATTGTCATTTGACAAATTCCACGTGGTTTTTTTTTTTCTGCAGCTACTAAAAGTTTAATGGAAGCGAAAATGACATAATAATAAATGTTTATTTTCATTAAGTGATTACTAAAGTATATATTTTCATTAACGGCCGTAAAGAAAAATCATGTAATAAAGTTTGTCAAATGTAACATTTGCATCCACTTTCTTACTTTGTTTTCCACATCATCAATATTGTAATAAGTTAGTCTGCATAAAGGTAGTGAAAGATAAATCATAGGGTTGACAAAACCATAATTCATCCAAAAAAGATAGTTGGTTTGGTAATTTAGTTAATTACATCAAACTTTTCAAAGTCAACAAGGACACCTGTCTTTAAACTTCATTTACTATTTTTAAGTAGTGTACTGTGATGAACAATGTTCACCAAACAGGAGAATCCTCCATAAGGCTATATTTTCAATGGATAATAGTATTAACGTTGTCGTATGAGGATGGGTTTGTTTAAGTTTTAAGAGTTTGTTTTAGTGAATTTGGGACGATTTGCGAGTGAGAAGATTCAAGCCATGAAACATGAGATTTGGAAGCAAATACAAATTATTTTAAGATACTTGAATAGATTTTGCTCATATATATATATATATATATATATATATATAAACAATGTGTATCGGATTATAGTAGACAAAAATACTCTCATATATTAAGGAAGGATTCTAAGTTTTAAAGTCAAAGATATTTAAATAATTTTCATTCTCAAAACTAAAAAAAAAAGAAACCCCCAAACCCTTATTCACCTCCGTCATTCCTCTCAACCCTTTCTCTTTCATCTCTCTCACCACAACATGTAGATCCAACTGAAACAAAAATTAAAAATAGTCGTTGTTAAACAATTTACCTTTGTAAAAAGTTGAGTCATTGGCATATTCGCCTTCAGGCAAAGGTTCATTCAAGATCTCTTCAATTTCATCATCTTCACTAACCTCTCTAATTTCATCATCTCCATATGTTGAATCATCATCTCTTAAACTTCAGGCCAATTACCAATTCCTTCTGATGTCATTATGCTTGTGAAAATTAGATAAAATTAGATAAGACAAAAATTATAAATTGAAAACTCATTGTAAAATCATTTTTTGTAAGAAATTGTTTAATAACGAGTGTTTCTGATTTTTTTTTCCGGACAAATTACCAATTCCTTCATATGTCATTATGCTTGTGAAAATTAGATAAAATTAGACAAAACAAAAATTATAAAATGAAAACTCATTATAAAATCATTTTTTTTTGTAAGAAATTGGTGTTTGTGATTGTTTTTTTCATTGGTGCTACAGTAGAGAGAGGAAATGTTGGATTGAGAGATGAAAAAGAAAAAATTGAGAGGAATGAGAGACATGAATAAGGGGTTTGTGGGTTTCTTTTTGTTAGTTTTGAGAATGAAAATTATTTAAATATCATTGACTTTAAAACTTAGAATCCATAATATATGAAAGTATTTTTGTTTACTATAATCCGATACACATTGTTAAAATGTACCAACTGAAAAGCAGAAGTAGAAGCACGTGCGTTAACAAACTCCATATATATATATATATATATATATATATATATATATATATATATATATATATATATATATATATATATATATCATCTTCTTTCCTTACATATATAAATAATTAGTTTTTACTTTTTTTATTATATATTATTAATAATAAAAATAAGGTTTAAATATTATTTTAATTTTTATTTTTGTTCAGTTTGTTTAATAAGATTTTTATTTTTTCGCATTCAATTAGGTATTTATTTTAGTAAATTTTGTTGAATTTAGTATTATTTTAATTTTTCTGCCTATCACCCTCATCTGCTCCAACTTCTTTGGATTCATTCCATTGTCGTTACAACAATTATTCATCTTTTCATCTTCTCCTCCCTCCTAGTTACAATCACAATTAATCACACACAATAACAAAATTTAAAATGGAATAGGAAAGGAGGAATGGGTTGAATGAGATAAAAAAGTTCAGTAGTTGCCACGTAAATTCATATACTATGTTATTAATAATTTCTCAAAATACTTCATATATAATTTATATATATATATCTAAAAGGAATTTTTTTAGTTGATATATTTTATTAAAATGTATCAAGTTTTAGGTTATAAAAAAGTTTCTATAAAAAAAACTAACATTAAATCCAATAATATTTTAATAATTTTAAAATTTAATTTAAAATAAAATAAATAAAAAAGTAGTTATTTATCCACAAGTTATTACCTTCTTATTATATATTTTTTAAAAGATAATTATTTTTTAAAATAAAAGGTAATTGCTTTTTAAAATAAAAAATAATAACTACTCATTAACCAATCATAATGATGAATAACTATCTTTAATATTTTTATTTTAAATTAAATTTTAAAATCATTAAAATACCTTTTGAATTTAAAATTTGTTTTTTTAATAGGATTTTTTTTTTGTAACAAAAAACTGGTACCAACTACAAAAGATCCCTCATGTAATTGAGCAAACTCATATATATATATATATATATATATATATATATATATATATATATATATATATTAGTAATTAAATTAATTATTATTATTTTAATGATAGTATTACGAGTTACTAGTTACTTTTATTTCTTTTGCAATATAATTAAATTAAAAAAATTGGCATTTTAACTTTTAGAAATCTACAAGACTGATTGAATAAATAAATCAATATTTAAAGATTCTTTCAATTATAATTTTTTTAATTAATTGGATGCAACATAGAATTCACGCCATAGTAGGATTCCTTCAGTTGTTCAAATTGTTCTTTTGGTGGACAAAGCTTCAGTTTATTTTGCAACTGCGGTTTAGTTAGTTTTCTGTCTTTCTAAACTAAAACTAAAACAAAAAGTAAAAAAGCTCCTAAAACAAAGTAAAGCCCCATGTCGCTTATTTATGTTGTCAAATTCATAAATATGAACCAAACTTTCTTAACAAATTTCCTATTCCTACTCTTTCGGATCATCCCTACATTCCAACCATTACAATGCTTCATACTTCTTTCTTACCATCTTCACTTCAACATCTCCCTCACTTTCAATCTCTCCAACGCCATGCAGATCACCCATTTTCATCATCTTCTTTAATAAATTACAACCCATCCTCATAATTTGCCTTGCAACACACATACACTGTTATGGCACTTTTTAAGACACGGAAGAGATCATCATCACCATCTTACGTATCAACCCTCACAGTATTTGTGTTCATTGCACTATGTGTTTTTGGCGTCTGGATGCTATCCTCCAAGTCAGTAGTGCCACCTCAAACACAGAGCGATGAAGACATTGCAACCCGAACGTCCATTGATACCTCTACAACCAATGACGAACTCTCTGCCTCCCATGGAATGGCTGAAAAAATTCCAGAAACCAGAAAAGACACTTCATCTTCTGTCTTCGGGGACAACCCTGGACAACTTCCCGATGATGCCATCAAATCTGATGAAAAACATTCTAACATGGAGTCACAAAATCAGCACATCATGGCCAGCATGGACGCACAGCTTTCTGAGGAAAGCTCGTTAACTCAAAAGGAGCAAGCTTCCGTGATACACGAAGCTGGCGCAGATAGTGATGTGAAAATAACTGAGCCTGAGAAAGCTCAGCAAACCGTCACCACGGCTTCTAATGACATAAAAAAGGATGAAGAAATCGCCGCGGCGGCGGTGGAACATGAGGAACCAAGCATTGGAAAGCAGCAAGACGTTCAAGGTTTTGACACTAAACCGGCGGAAGAAGAAATAAACAAGGAACAATTTCTAGAGGACAAAGGCGCCGTGGAAGCAAATCCTAAACCAGACGTGTTGCAACAGGAGCCTGAGACGGCTTTAAAGGGAACAAGTTCTGAGGAGGTGTCGGAGAAGATTGAAAACCCGAAAGTAGATGAGGTTGAGGTAACACAGAAACCAAAAGCAGAGAAGAAAGGTCGTAAGTCAAAGAAGCAGTGGTCGACACAAGCTGCTCAGTCACAGAAAGAAAACAAAAGACAGCAAGTTGAATCGAACAGTGAAGAGAAACTTGAAGATCACGAATGGTACCTCTGCAATGTCACTGCCAATGAAGATTATATACCGTGTTTGGACAACGAAAAGGCAGTGAAACAGTTGCGTACCACAAGACACTACGAACACAGGGAAAGGCATTGCCCAGAGGATCCTCCTACTTGTCTCGTCCCACTTCCCAAAGGTTACAGAACGCCCATCGAGTGGCCTAACAGCAGAGATAAGGTCACTTTTTTTTGCATTCAAAGATACATCAAATACATTAAAATTAATTTATACACCTTAGCTTTTTTTAAAAAGAAAATTAAGTATATAAGTTAGTTTAATTTATATGACAAAAATCCAATTTATTTATTCTATTTTTTATAAGTTAAAAATTAAGTAAATTTGATAAAAATATTATTATTATTATTTTAAGTTGTTAAATAGATGGTTTTTGTTGGATGTGATAACGCATTTGGAAATAGATATGGTACCACAATGTACCACACAAGAAGCTAGCAGAGGTGAAGGGACACCAGAACTGGGTGAAGGTGACCGGAGAGTTCTTGACCTTCCCTGGAGGTGGAACTCAGTTCATTCACGGAGCTCTCCATTACATCGATTTTCTTCAACAGGTCAGAATGAGAATTTCCAACTAATACTGCTAATAAATCATAATTTGTGCTAAGTAGTTTTATAATTTGACTCACGCAGGCTCAACCTTCTATTGGATGGGGAAAGCACACACGGGTGATCTTGGATGTTGGGTGTGGGGTTGGTAGCTTTGGAGGGTTTCTATTCGAAAGGGATGTTATTACAATGTCTTTTGCACCTAAAGACGAACATGAAGCACAAGTGCAGTTTGCCCTTGAAAGAGGAATTCCTGCCATATCTGCTGTTATGGGTTCTCAAAGGCTGCCATTCCCCAGTCTTGTATTTGATGCTATACATTGTGCACGTTGTCGAGTACCTTGGCATGTAGATGGTTGGTCGTCGTAACAACTATTGATTGTTCATAATGGCTGAGTTTTTGTGCTAACCATGATTGTTGAATAATGTGAAACTCTTTTCTAGGTGGCATGTTGCTGTTGGAACTGAATCGGCTTTTGAGACCAGGTGGTTTATTTATTTGGTGTGCAACTCCTGTGTACCAGAAGCTTGAAGAAGATGTCGAGATATGGAAGGGTGGGATTATTACATATCATATTTTTTATTTTTACTTTTGAAAAGATAATTAACTCAACACTGACATCCTGTAATGTTATTCCAGAAATGACCTCCCTGACAAAGTCCATTTGTTGGGAGCTTGTGACCATCAACAAGGATGAACTGAATCGTGTTGGTGCTGCTATTTATCGCAAACCCACTTCCAACGAATGCTACAACCAAAGGGCAAAAAGTGAACCTCCATTGTGCAAGGACGATGATGATCCAAATGCTGCCTGGTAAATCTCTCGCTGTATTGTTTGATATTTGACCAGTTAAGTACATAACAACACCTGTGATCTTGATTGGTCGATTTTACTATATTTCAGGTATGTGCCTCTGCAGGCATGCTTACACAGGGTGCCTGTGGACAACACTGAGAGAGGAGCCAAATGGCCTGAAACTTGGCCTCGTCGACTAAATAAACCTCCATATTGGTTAAACAACTCGCAGACTGGTATCTATGGAAAACCACCTGCCCAAGATTTTGCAGCAGATACTAATCGTTGGAAAAATGTTGTGGATGAGTTGAGCAACATTGGTATAACTTGGACTGACGTGAGAAATGTCATGGACATGCGATCCATCTACGGGGGGTATTGATTCAACTCAGGGTACAACTATTCAACATTTTTATACATACGAAATCCTCAATCTCTGTCTCGTTCGTGCAGATTTGCGGCAGCTCTAAAGGATCTTCCCGTGTGGGTGTTCAATGTGGTGACCGTAGATACTCCGGACACACTTCCTGTCATCTATGAGAGAGGTCTTTTTGGGATATATCATGACTGGTGTGAATCCTTCAGCACGTATCCAAGATCTTATGATCTACTGCATGCAGATAATCTTTTCTCAAAGCTGAAAGATAGGTATGGGTGGAAGTAGTATGATCCTTTAATTTTCGCTTATACTAGAGAAATTGCATCAGGCTGACCCAGTTCTGCTGTTTTGGCTCTTTAGGTGCAAACTAACAGCTGTTATGGCAGAGGTTGATAGAATAATTAGACCGGGAGGTAAGTTGATTGTCCGTGATGAACCTTCCACCCTCAGCGAAGTGCGAACTTTGTTAAATTCTCTACATTGGGAAATATTACATGACAAAATAAAAGAGGGTGTACTTTGTGCAAAAAGAGGCAAATGGAGGCCTACGGCTATAGCAGTGTCCTGATGAAGTGATAGTGGTTTAATTCAAGGAGTCTTTCAATCGAAGCTATGCAGTGGCGGTAACGTGTATTCGGCTTCTCAACCCCACATGGCACAACAACTTCCAAAAAACGTCACACTATTATTTTATAGGTTTTCATAGCATGTGTACATCAGTTTTTAGTTTAATTACCCCGAGATTATTATCATATAATGCAAAACTTGTCATAGATGGTGTACCTACCCCCTGATTTAGATTTTTACTAGCCAATATAACATGTCTTATTATTCTGTTTTGTACCTGGTTGAGTAATAGTTCATGAGTGTAAACTGAGAAAGACAGGAGAAGTTTGACCTTGGTTCATTCGTAGGATCATAATTTTCTCCCTGGGAACAATATTTCAGACATTTTTATGTCTCCACGCCATCATATGGGATTGATTCACCAAAACATCAATGAAGGGGAAATATTCACAAGTAACCAACAATTTAACCCAGAGAAAAAAATACCAACTAGAGCTCAAACTCAACGTTTCAGAGCTCATCCTTTCAATAGTACTACATATCTATACAAAAAATTCATGCGGATTCGAAGCAGAATGAAGAAACGACAGGCTATTCCTGTACTAAAGAATACACACTGTCGCCTATATAACCAAAAATAAAAATGAAATATAGTATGCTGCTATAAGCTTGAAAACCTCATTATCAATCAATGATGTCAGTGTCCACATACCAACGAATAGTAGATGCTACTATGCTAGTGCTCGTAAATCTCTAGCACACCATCAACTTGCACTGAGAAGTTTCTGCAACTCACCACTTTGGACAGCAGCACTGAGATCTGAATTTGCAAAACAGCATAAAAGTAAAAAGACTGAGGGAATGAAACACGGTGAATGAAAAACGAAAACAGATCGAGGGGTTAACTGTAGACCATAGGTAATAACTAACAAGAATAAAAGATAGAATTTGTTATTGGTATTTCAAAGTTATGAATAAGATCGCATCTGCAAAGAATTGATGATTAATAAAATTAGTTTTGAACTGTATTTTTGGTCAGCCGAAAGATAATTTTACAACAAAAGGGTGCAATGGGTACCCAATTCACATATGAATTCAAACAATTCATGTCTGAATGTTTTTATTCTAAAATAATGTTAAAAACCTGGTATAATTTTTACCTATCACAAAATCTACAACTCTACAAGTGACTCTAACTCAATCAATTTTGGTTCCTAAACAATCCCTCACTCTAACTGGACAATAAAATATTAATCTAAAATAAAGTTAATTGGCAATTCAACTGTGAGTATGAGTAACAATTTAGAACTAACCATCTGATCCACCAATATGCTTGCCATTCACAAATACTTGTGGCACTGTCCTTCGACCGATCAAATCCAGAATAACACTCTGAATTTCATAACCGTCATCTACAGGAGGAAATAACACAAGCACCGTGACCCACGTGAAAAGTTTGAACAACGAGAGCATTTTAACATGACAGACGCAAACTGGCTAGTTATGATTACCTCGTAAATCGAGCTCCACCACAAACGGTTTCTCATTTAGTTGAGCAAGTATGCGTTTGGCGCGCAAGCAATAGCTACGACCAAGAAACAGAGTAGCAAACCCTAATTATTGAGACAATATTGCATCAAACGGAATGAAGGAAAAGGGAGAAATTAGAAGGAACGCACGGGCAATAGGATTTGGAGAAAACAGTGATTCTGTTGGAGTAGATGGCGTTTTGAACGAAGGCGGAAACAGAATTAGAGGCTTGGACGTGCAGTGTTCCAAACCACAACACAAAAACTGTGAACGTCACCGTTACGACCATACTCCACTTTAACCCCATCATCATTCTCCTTCTCTTTCGCAAATACACTGTTCCTTTCCTTCCTCCTCTCCGATGGCCGCAGTGCCCCCAGATTTCTCAAAACGCAAAGCAAAACCGTCGTTTTGTTGCTGAGACTCAAGGAAAGCACCTGTTTCTTCTACCACACAAGACCAGTTCTTCAATTAACTTTAATTTAATTATTTTTTACAAACTTTGTTTTTAATTTTTACTTTATTGTACAACTGTGAAAAGGATTATTAAATATGCACGTCATAGAAAATATCAAATTGTCTTTTTTTCACTAATATTTTTCCTTCTTTTCCAGTATTCTTTTTTTCTTTCTTAGTCTCATGTTTCTTTTCCAGTAATCTCTACTCTTTTTTGGTTTATTATTATTGATCAGGAGGACTTCTTTATTTTGCCACTTTGAAAAAAAAACTTCAATCATCCTTCAATGCAAAGAATGGAATAAACTACTTATTTTTTTATCCCTTCTCTTTTGGTATCCGAAGATATATTTTAACCAATCATCATCCTTCTTTTTCCTTTTCCATCTCATCATTCTTGTTTAAATATTTCAATCCAAATTTAATATTCTTACTTTTATTAGTTTATTTTCTTTATTCACAATATATTTGTGGATCCAAATAAAGAATTACAGATCCTATTTATATTAAATTTAACAGTAAAATCATTTATATTATTTAAAAAGTTGCTTTTTAATTTGAAAAATAATTAAATTAACATTTTCAATTTGAATAAAATTTAAATAATGATGTTAAATTTTTATTAAAATATTAAATAATATTTTTTATTTAAATAAAATTTTCAACAATTAATATTAATTTTTATTAAATATTAAATTATTAGTTTATATTAAAATAAAATTGAATCATTAATATTAATAATGATTAACTTTATTAAATTTATAAACTTATTAACAATAAAAATGTCTAATAATTATTGAAATAATGTAACTAATTCAGTTTAAGTCTAATAATTCATATGAATACTTTGTTCTGAAAACAGTTGAAGTTATTATAAAAAAAAAATCAATGTATTTTCCATTTGTAAAATGTATCTTAACAATTATTTTTCACAACTTTTTTAAATATACCAACTAATAAAATACTAAGACATAATCTTTTATCAACAAGTTATTAAAAAAAATTGTTAAAATATTATCTTCCATTCCATTTCACCAAAGTAAAGAATAAAAGTTGTTTCCTAAGGAACCGAATTCTGAAAGCAAGAACTGATAAATCTATTCAGTAAATTTTTGTGCCAATAACTTTGTTTGGAAAAGGGTTTATTGTGTGAAACAATATGTTAATAATAAGCTGCTGGAAAACTGAAATGAACAGCACTTGTACTGGGTCAGTCGGTCAAACTCCTGGGAGAAAAAGTCAGAAAGTCACTGTTGGTTGAAGGAAGCTTCTCATCACCACACACGAAAAGAAGTGGAACAGAGCCCCCCCTTTTGCTGAAGATCAAGTCTTCTCCCCTTGTTGGGAGATCCTGACTGCAGCAGACGATGGCCGAGGTTGCCGTGTCAACTGTTGCTACAAAGCTGGCGGAGCTACTGGTGGAGCAAGCAGCGGTGGCGGTTTCACAGCTTGCAGGGGTAAGAGGGCAGGTGGAAAATTTGAAGAACGAATTGGGGTGGATGCAGAGCTTTCTCAGGGATGCAGATGCCAAACAAGAAGGCAGCGACCGAGTTCGCTTGTGGGTGTCGGAAATCAGAGACGTGGCTTTCGAGGCAGAAGAACTAATAGAAACCTACGTGTACAACACAACCATGCAGAGGCAGTTGGACAAGGTGTTCAGACCTTTTCATCTGTACAAGGTCAGAACCAGGATCGACAAGATCCTGTCCAAGATCAAGAGTATATCCGACAGGCGGGAAACATACGGCGTCGTAATGACAGGTGATGTTGGTAATAATAGTAATGAAAGGTTGAGGCAGTGGAGACAGCCTTCTCCTTCTTCTGAGGAAGAGTATCTTATTGAGCTTGAAGATGACATGGAATTATTTCTTACCCAGTTGCTTGCCCTGGAACCAAACCCTTACGTAGTTTCTATAGTTGGCATGGGGGGTTTGGGGAAAACCACTTTGGCTAAGAAGCTATACAATCACAATAAAATAACCAACCATTTTGACTGTAAAGCGTGGGTGTATGTCTCTAAAGAGTATAGGAGGATAGATGTTCTGCAACGGATTCTGAGGGATGTGGATGGTGCCCCCAGACATGAAATGGGGAGAATACCTGAGGAAGAGTTTATCAACAAGTTGCGCACTGTGTTGAGCGAGAAAAGGTATTTGGTGGTGCTTGATGACATTTGGGGGATGGAGGTTTGGGATGGGTTAAAATCTGCCTTTCCTAGAGGGAAGATGGGAAGCAAGATATTGCTGACCACAAGGAATTGGGATGTTGCTTTACATGCTGATGCCTGTAGTAATCCTCATCAGTTGCGGCCATTGACAGCAGATGAGAGTTTGAGATTGCTCAGTAACAAAGCTTTTCCTGGAACAAACGGCATCCCCTCAGAGTTAAAGGATCTTGCGACGGAGATTGTGGTCAAATGTGGAGGTTTGCCTCTGGCTGTGGTAGTAGTCGGTGGTTTGCTGTCTAGGAAGCTCAAGTCAAGTGGGGAGTGGAAAAGGGTGCTGCAAAATATCAGCTGGTACTTGCTAGAAGAGCAAGAGAAGATAGCAAGAATTTTGGCCCTAAGCTACAATGATTTGCCTTCTCATTTAAAGTCTTGTTTTTTGTATTTGGGTCTTTTCCCGGAAGTTGTGAACATTCAGACAAAAAAATTGATCAGACTATGGGTAGCGGAGGGATTTCTTCCGCAAGAAGGAGAAGAAACTGCTGAAGGTGTTGCCCAGAAATATTTGAATGAGTTGATTGGTAGGTGCATGATTCAAGTGGGAACAGTAAGCTCGTTGGGCAGAGTCAAAACTATTCGCATCCACCATCTCCTCAGGGATCTTTCACTCTCTAAAGGAAAAGAGGAATATTTTCTCAAAATATTTCAAGGTGATGTGGCAGGTCCATCAACTAAAGCTCGGCGCCAGTCCATGCATTCTTGCGATGAGAGGTATGACTTCTTAAAACACAATGCGCATCATTCACGTTCCTTGCTGTTCTTCAACAGAGAATATAATGCAGATATAGCCAGGAAACCCTGGCTTCCTTTAAATTTTCAGCAAGAAAAGAAGTTGAATTTCATCTACAGGAAATTTAAGCTACTCAGGGTATTAGAATTAGATGGTGTTCGGGTAGTTAGCCTGCCAAGCACAATAGGGGACTTGATTCAGTTGAGGTATCTAGGATTGAGGAAGACTAATCTAGAAGAAGAACTTCCACTTTCCATTGGAAATTTGCTAAACCTGCAGACACTTGATCTAAGTTATTGTTGCTTTTTGAAGAAAATACCAAACGTAATTTGGAAGTTGGTGAATTTGAGACATCTGCTCCTGTACACTCCATTTGATTCTCCGGACAGTGGCCATCTACGGTTGGACACATTAACCAATCTACAAACCCTACCTCACATTGAGGCTGGAAACTGGATAGTAGATGGTGGTTTAGCGAATATGGCTAACCTTAGGCAATTGGGGATTTGTGAATTATCAGGACAATTGGTGAATTCTGTACTTTCTACCGCACAAGGATTACGGAACCTTTATTCACTGTCACTATCACTTCAGTCTGAAGAGGATGAATTTCCAATCTTTATGCAGCTGTCTCAGTGCACTCATCTCCAGAAGCTCTCTTTGAATGGAAAGATCAAGAAGCTACCTGATCCACATGAGTTCCCTCCAAACCTCTTAAAACTAACTCTACATAACTCACACCTACAGAAGGAGTCTATTGCCAAACTGGAGAGATTACCAAACCTTAAGATGCTCGTTTTGGGTAAAAGGGCATACAATTGGCCGGAACTGACTTTCAATTCCGAAGGGTTTTCACAATTGCATATTTTGCGACTTGTTCTTTTGAAAGAATTGGAGGATTGGAAAGTTGAGCAAAGTTCAATTCCAAGGCTTGAGTACATGGTTATTGATCGTTGTGAGAAGTTGAAAGCGATTCCAGAAGGACTGAAAGCTATCACTTCTCTGAAGAAATTGAAAATTATAGGAATGCCAGTAGAATTTGAACATAAACTTCGGACGAAAGATATCTCCGAGTTCGCAAATACTCCCGTAATTGAATCAACTACAGACATTTTGGCAATTGGTACGCTACTTTATTCACCTATCTGATACAAGATTTGATGTGAAGTACGTTGTAAGTAAATGCAAAGAATTTAGAAAACTTACTTTCCTTATTGCATATCAAACTGCAGATTAATCGCTGGCGCAATGTTGGTGATAATGATAATAAGAGACCCACACCTTCATCTATGGAATGGAAGCATTTGCAACTTCTGACACTCAATAGTTCAGGATCCTGCTTCAAATTATTTTTTGGCAAAATGCATCTTCATGATGATATGGTACAAGCACTGATCAGTCTTTTCACTTCTATTCACGCAGGATCTTACTCTTTTTCGCAATCTTTGGGAATGGCTTCTGGTAACTAATTCTGAATGTCATAATACGTGGAACTACTCATGTAAGCAGTAAAGGGATTTGCCACAATAGAGCATTTCTCTGAGATTGAACAGCTGAGACAAATGAATAGCTCAGTCACACGTAAATGGCCGAGATTTACCTCAATTTTTTAATTTATGGGTTTAATTTTTTTAATGTGGCCAGAAAAGGTCCTGGATATTCATTGTTCTTTCGTTTTTTGCCGAACGTCACTATCACAAACAATTCTTTTTCATTTACAGCAAAAGCTGAAACGTTAGAAAGAATTTCAGTGCTAATGTAATGCAGCACAGTGCCTCGGGTATAGCAAACCTTGTCGCAGCAGCTACGCAAGAAAAAAGAATTTGTCATTATTACTCTGAATAATCAAGTTGTAAGTTCTGTACATCATTCTGTTAAGACATTTGTATCCATCTCATTGCTACCCCTGTTCTCAAGGATGAATGATTACTTAATTGCAAGTTGTTAAAATTGAAAATAGTGTAATGATTGATGGAAGAAGTACAAAAGGATTATAAAGAGTCTTTATATAGACAACAAACTAACTACTTTCCAACCAAACTCCCAACTATTATATCTCAAAGCTTAACCATTACACAAAAACCATAAATCAAAGGCTCAACCACTTAACGGAAGCAAACAAGACAAATGTTTAACTACAGGCAAAAAGCAGACAAAAACAATCCCACTGTTTAACCATCTATAGCAGAAGCTTAAGTCATAGTAGCTTAAGTCTTCAAATACAACTTTTCTGTGGATTAGAAACAGAATTGCAGTCAATTGAACCAAAACAGTTGTGTGTGCAATTTCTTGATTAACTTACCAACAAGTCTTTGGTCCAACTAATACTCCATATGATCACTTTTATTGCCAACTTGATTCCCCAAGATGCAGATTGAAGGTTACAAAAAAATAATAATTTAAAAGCTATTAATTTTTTATTTCATGATAAATGTATTAAAATTGTTTTTCTGATACATTAGTGTTTTACAAAACTTTACTTAGCGTTATTTATTTGGATTATATTTTATTCCACATGAAAGGTTACACAAATTTCATCGAACTTCATACCTACATATAAATCCCAACTACTTGAACAATTCATTCAAATTTCAAGACTGGGCCTTAGACAAACCCAATTTAAAACACACAATGACGCTATCAAAAGGATTATTTGAGGCACATCATGCACTGCCAAGGATCACAATAATTGACTCTCATGTTTTCAAATGCTGTAAACAATGGAAAGAAAAGTAAAATCCAAGTGCAATTTTGACAAGTGGTACATCACAACGACGTTACTTCATCACTTGTTAATTTTTCTGCAGTTCTTTCTGATCTCTCCCCTTGATCCTGTTAGAGGAGTGATGTTTCCCATCTTAACCATGGACTGGGCAAATTGTTCAAAGAATAGGTCATTTCTCTCTGCATACTTCCTCACTAAATCCGCGGATTCTTTATTCTTTGTCAATAGAACTTCGTCAGAACTTAGCAGACCCTTGTTAGCCAACAAGTTTTTGTAGTAGAAGTTGTCAAATTTAAGTGGGGTAACAAAGTCTAAGACAAACAGATTCTGGTCCCCACCAGATCTTGGACACCGAGTGCGCAATTCAGCAGCATACTGTTGATCAAGACTGAAGTCTGCTTTTCCATTGCCAGTTTGGTTGTAGAGTCTCTGCCTGAAGCTGGTACACCGGGAATCTCCAATAGTGTGGCTCCCTACAACATATCAAAACTTGTTCATGATGCAGATGCAGTTAATCATACTGCTAATCGAGTGAAAACAAAGTGATCCTCAAATTAAGATGATTTATACTATGTTTATATCTGTATATGAAAGTATCAAACGCACGTTCAGGAAGTCCTTTAGTTTTGATGGTATTTTTGTCATAATCAAGTTTGCTCAAAGGCCTTTAGTTTGGAAGTGAAAAATAAGTAACTTTTATGTTGGGTTAAAATTTTCCACGCAATTTTAAGACCAATCTAATTTAAGATCAAATTTTCAAAGATAAATATAATTAATTATTTCGTTTAGCTGGAATTGTATTAATTCTATCATGATCTTGAAATATACATAATTTTGCTTGAAACTCAATTTGAACCAAAATCAGTTTTGTAAGTATTAGGAGTGTACCAGATAGAGCAACGAGATCAACAATGTCAAGCCCCTTAAGCTTGAACTTAGTTAGAATAGTCTCGAATGTGTTGTTGGGAGCAGGAATGTTGTTATTTGAGCCACTGATGCTTGCACCTAGAGAGTCCCTTCTCCCTAAAGGTACTTCCCAGCTTGGTCCTCCGGTCTGCAATGATTAATCAGGCTTTATCACTAATTTTTGAATTTTGGTAGTCAAATTATCAAGGTAATGGTACGAGTGCAGAAAAAAAAAGGGTATTTACAAGAACAGTTGAATCTCTCGCAGCTAGAGCCAAAATGTCAGCGCATGACACTGTATGTGAACATTCTTTCTCTAGTGCGGATTTAATTTCATCAATGACTTCAAATCCTCGTGCTGAATCACGGTTGGGATTTGACCTCTTTTCACTGATAATAGTTCCACTGCTGTCTAGCAAAACTGATGCATCACACCCCTGCAACATCAAACTTGAGTCAAACATTTCAACCATATAATTTCTACGATAAATTTGGTAGTGAAGAATAAAGAGTGTCAATATCATCACTCTAAATTTCTGTAATATGAACATCAGCAAGAATAAGAGAGTAAAGACACTGCTATAGATTTTTTAATTATATTAACTAAGTTATGGGGTTTATTTTCTCTGATATATAAAGACCTTGACAAAACAATCATGGAAATGTAGCCTCAGCAATGAAGCAGCCATGCGGGGTTCCTTTGCCACAGCCTTGGCAACAACAGATTGGACAATCTCTTGAACTCTGGGGCATGAACCGTCATAAAATTGAGGGTAAAGATAACCTTCATTTTTCTTTTCACAGTGACAGAAGGGAGCAAAGGGTAGTAGAGACAGAAGCAGGAGAAAGTTTATGGAGTTGACCATTGTTGTTCCTTTCAAGAACACTTCCCTGAACAACAATTGCACAAGGGTGGTTGAAGTGGTGTTTTCTAGATGGGTTGGTGAACATTATGATGGGATATGGTATTTATAGAGAAGAACTTGACTGAAAATTATTGCATGACAGAGAAAGAATGAAAAAAAGGGGCAGTGGAAGGATAGGAAAAGCTGGAGTTGGTAACTAACTAGTTTTCAAATCCGAACAAAAAGATGAAGAGTAGTTAGCTACCGAAACTTTTCATGTTAAATCACTCAAAGCTATAGTATTAACATACGAAAATCTTTAACATCGTTTTTTTTGACACAAATTGTCACGTGTCAAATTTCTATTGGATTTTTTCACTTAAATGAAAAAGGTTTTTAAAAAAACTGAGGAGGGTAGAATTGGAATTCTGATGATATGAAATTTCATTTTGGCGGTTTTGTTTTCTTCTCTTGTTCACTTTGGTTCTGAACGTTCGTCTCTCCCATTCGGCTTCATCTCTCCAACCTCTTGCTTTCTTCATTCAGCTTTCGTCTCATCTAAAGGCCTCATCTCAATCAAAAAAAGAGCTCTTTCGCAATCACTCTGTTGAGGTAAGCTCTCTTTCGCGTTTCGCGTTTTGGGTCTCTTTGGCGTTGTGGTTCTTTTTCGGCTTTTCGCTCTCTTTCGCATTGTCTGGCTTCTTTTTCGCTCTCTTTGGCGTTTTGGGTCTCTTTGGCGTTATTTAATGTTTTTGTGTTTTGTGAACCCTAATCCACCATTGATTTTTTGTGTAGTTGCAATGGCTTCCAGAAACCCAAAGGTAAGTTAAAGTTTTGGTATTTTATTTAGTCGCATTTTTTGGTAAGTAATAACAATGTTTTCGTAATCTTTTGTAGTGGAGGGTCCAAATCTCTATGGATTCATCAACCATTGTTGAAATGAATCGTGTGCTGAGAGATGTCCATGTACAACGAATTGCTATGACACCATTTAGGTGGTGTTTGGATCTACATGAGGCTTTGGACGTTAAGTGTAAGAATATGATTTTCATTATTGTTTGATGATTGGGTTGATTTTACAAGTGGAATATTTTCGTTTCAGGAGGAATTGTTTGCAATTAGAAAGAAATATTTACGTGATTGGATCCTGGACGACGAGAACATAAGACTACTGGATGCGCTAAAAGTGTATGGATTGTTGTAGGATACTTTTCCAGTGTAAAAATGTAATGTAGTGTAGTGTAGTTTGTTTTGATAGGATAGTTGTCCTGTATAGACATGTAGTGAACATAGTAAGATAGAATAATGTATATGAAGACAGTGTATTTTTTATATATATGAAGACATTGTACAAATTCTTATTGGAATAAGATGATTGATTTCAAGATTATTTATGTGCAATGTACAAATGATTGTTGATTGATGATTGATGTCCAGGTTTTTTATGTGCAATGTATGAAAGTGTCATAGCAATTAAGGCCAAGTACTGCAATCTGTGCAGCAAAAAAGACCCTTGTAATAGTTTACAATGGGCTGATAAACTATTACAAAACATATTTTGACAGCATACATAGCAGAACTTGACTTCAGTCAAGATTCTCAACATGGGTGGTCCCCCCTACATCATGGAGGACCCAGAACATTAGGTTCAAGCATCTCCTCACTCAACTACCTAAAATTACAATTTAAACCACTAGACTTGGGTAAAAACACACTCTGGTCCCTATGTTATCACTGGTGGCTCCTTCAGTTCAACAGGATGTCTAAAATCTTGTTCGGACTCGCGTAATCGTTTACAACTTGCTTATAAACGATTACAAGGCACATTTTCACAGCAGACATAGCACAACTTCACTTCACACAAGATTCTCAACATGGGTGGTCCCCCCTACATCATGGGGACCCAGAACATTAGGTTGAACCTAAAATTACAATTTAAACCACTGGACTTAGTAAAAACACATTGTGGTCCCCTATGTTATCACTGGTAGCTCCTTCAGTTCAACAGGATGTCCAAAATCTTGTTCAGACTCGCGTAATCGTTTACAGCCTGCTTGTAAACGATTACAAGGCACGTTTTCACAGCAGAGATAGCACGACTTCACTTCACACAAGATTCTCAACATGGGGTGGTCCCCCCTACATCATGGGGGACCCAGAACATTAGGTTGAACCTAAAATTACAATTAAACCACTGGACTTGGGTAAAAATACACTGTGGTCCCCTATGTTATCACTGGTGGCTCCTTCAGTTCAACAGGATGTCCAAAATCTTGTTCAAACTCGCGTAATTGTTTACAGCCTGCTTGTAAACGATTACAAGGCACATTTTCACAGCAGACATAGCACAACTTCACTTCACTCAAGATTCTCAACATGGGTGGTCCCCCCTACATCATGGGGTACCCAGAACATTAGGTTGAAGCCTCTCCTCACTCAAGAACCTAAAATTACAATTTAAACCACTGGACTTGGGTAAAAACACACTATGGTCTCCTATGTTATCACTGGTGGCATTTTACTACAAAAAAATGGTATGAGATAGCATTTACCTTGCTCTAACGACGTTGCAATCCCGAACTTCCCATTTCAACCAAGCTACGACAGAGAAGGAGGAGAAGTAAATCACGAGGAGAACCAAATGTGAGAGAGAAAATGAAATCTGAGAGATAAAACCTAATGAAACAGGGAATGGTATAATCGGTACAAAAAGTTTTTAAAATCCTATTCATTTTTCCTGTCAATTTTTTGGAGAAAAAAAAAAACAACCAATGAACGTTTGACACTGTCAAATTTTGGGTCTCAAAATATCAGGACCCATTAACATACTGGTTTGACGTTCAAAACACATAGCAACACGCTTTTAGTTATGCATAAAGCAAAAATATTTAATGCACAAATAATATTGTCATTTTGGAGTGATTTTTCAATAACTTAACAAGAGAGATAAAAAGATAACATCAAGAATTATGAGGTAAGATGAATGACACGATGAATTTAAATTATAAAATGTATGAAAGAACCAAATAGTCTAATTTATGTAAAAGAGAATTCTATGGACCCAGTTCCTTTGACATTGTTACGGTATTCTTTCATCGAAAGTTGTGTTGGATTGCTCTTTTTATTTTAAGATCAGCGTCGATTCCTTTCTTTTTGTTTTTATAAGCTTCGTCTTTTCCTTTTCACAGGCTAATAAATTATTACCACCATGGTGAAAAAACTCTCGTGTTAGTAAAATATTCTTAGTTTACCTAATAATATGTTCTTACACTTTTTCTCACTTCTCTGATTCATTTTTATGTCTACAAACTCTCTGTTTTAGTCTCTACTTTTATGTTCTAGTATCTAGTTTTTTACTGTGCAAAATCAGTACAAAATGGAAATATATATAGAAATTAGAACACTCACAAAATTGCCTATATAAAAACCAGAAGTCATATATCCACGAAATCTAAATAAATACTACTTTGTGTTTAAAAGACAAAGGAATTCATTGGTGCTTCCTTGGGGCAGAAGACTAGTATTTCATCAATCCACGAAAGGCAAGAAGTATTGTAATCGAGTCCTGAAGTTGTTCAAGTAAACTAAGACAATATAAAAAAGGCCTCGCAGTTGTTTCTTCTTCTCTGGGTCTTAGTGGATGGAGTCTACCATGTTAGCTTCACCTGTTCCTGTTAACTTCATGAGAAGGATGAGAAAGAGTATTTGGTATCTCTGAAACAACAATTCAATCAAGAAACAAGTTCAGTAACATAAGAGTATAGCGGTATTGAAAGTGTTTAACCATATAGGAACTAAAATATATTTTTTTCTTTGTTTTAGTGAGGGCATATCTTTACTTTTGTTGATATTTTCTTCTTTATTCTTTCCATTGGACAAGGGTGTATATTAAAAAGGAAAGAAAAAGGTAGAGTGACTTTCATATACCGTGACGTTTGTATTCTTGGTTCTTCTTTTCTTGTGTCGGTGAAAAGAAGCTATAAACGATAGTGTCTGCTATGTTCGAGCTTTTATGAGTTAAATCATTAAATGTGAACATGTTCTTCTTTTGGACACCTGTAACAACCTTAATTTAGACTTGTGCAGTTGTTTCTATGTGTAAGGGTATAAATTACCAATGTTGATAAGGGCAAAAATAAATAACAAAGACTGTGACAGGATCTATTATGCAATGTAACGAAGGAACAGGTATAGCTAGATACCTAATCCTCTATATATACCTTTCTATTAATCTAAGTCTTAAACAGAACTTGTCTTCTCTTCATTTAACATTATGTTCTTAGCATTACTTCTTTTTGTTTATTTTGCATAGTGTATGTGGTTATTGGGTATATAGCATATATCATATAGTATATATATGCTTAGCTTCGATTCCAGGGCTACGACTTTGATATACTAAAAAATTAGGGCATAGTAGAGTGAGTGGGATAGGATCATTTCATTTCTTTTCTTTCTTTAATTTTACCAGATAACATTAAGTTAGACGTGTGCCAATTAAAGCTGTAAAGATCACTAAGGATTATTACAATAATGCAATATTATTGGAAGTAATATATACCGATAAAGTCTCTTGCTCTCTTAATAATGTTTGCATGGTGTACTTGCTTTACTTTTAAGTCCTCCAATTCACATTACTTTATCAAACAAAAAAGTAATTTTCGCACGATGAGTATACAAAATTAAAATAGCATTAAATAAACCTTAACGTGAAGTGTTTTTTTTTTATCATTATTAAATTTTAAATACCCTGATTGTACTATTAAAAAATTATTCCACTTTAATACCCATTTTCTAATTATAACTGGTTAGCGGGGAATTATGAGCTTGAGAGTTCAGATAAAGAAAAAGAAGAAATAAAGCATGAATTAATTGATGTAAATAGTTTCGGATAAAGAAGAGAAGGTATTTTTTTTCTCTATTTAGGTTTTTATGTATTAAGGTTAATCTCTCAGTATATGGGGCTAGGGTTAAAATTGTTCTTATTTTGTTGTTGTCTAAATCTTTTGAAATTGTTACTCTAAATTTTGTTGGAATATGATAAAATATGAATGGAACGCATTGAGATAGTTTATATTTGATACATTAATTGCTGATATAAAGAGAATTAGGATTGTTCATAGTTTAGTTTGAAAGCTAAGTTAAACTATAAAAAAAGTTTTAATAAACAAAACTAATTAACTTTGATAATGAATTAAACTAAACTATTTTAAATTTTTGTTAATTTCTGTATTAAAAAAATAAATTAAACTATTGTAGTGATTGAATACTATAGTTACTAAACTATATTTTTTGAACTTAAACTAAACTAGAAGTTAATACTTCAATAAATATGTAATCTTTTCTCAAAAAATTTAGTATATTGTCCTAAATATGAAATTAGTAGTTCAATGTTATATATCTTTTATCAACAAAAATAGATTTTGTAAAAAAAATAAAAAATAAAAGTAAAAATAGATGTTGAAATGAATATGTTCGTTAATAGCTTTCTAGAAACTCGAGAATTGCTTTGATTTCGATTAGTTTGCTTTGATGTCGTATTACTACTTAACTAAACTAAAAAAAATAGTTTATCCCAACTAAATTAGACTAAAACTAATTGTTTGACCAAGTTCAGTTGTACTTGAACAATTTTTTTAGTATAATTAACTATATTATACATATTTTTAACTGAACTATTTTTTTTTTCCATAAACTAAAAGTAATTTAATTATATCTTAACGCATTCTTATCACATATTAAAAAACAGATAAGACAATCCATACACAAATTTATTTATTAACAACGTAGCCATCAACCTTTAATTTTATAGTCAAATTCCATCTGATAATTATTATAAATATCAAAGCCTTAGTGTGAAAGAAAATTAACAATTAACGAAAGGTACCCTATGTCCTAAGAAAAGATAGATAGAAACAACTAAGAAACATCAGGTGCTAGATTCTTGCTGTAACCTATTTTTTTGTTCCAAACTTCTTGCTGAGATTTTTTGTTTACAGACAAAACATAATACCCATAATTTATGTCAGTTTATCCAAATGAAATTTTGACAGTAAAGTGATACAACAATTTCAGTAAACAAAACAAAAGTAACTACAACGATCTAGTTTTGTACAAGATTCAGCTTGTTAACAAAATATCAATAAACTTGATTCATTTATTAAGATAAACTAATTAAAATTTTGAGTTTGATTTATTAAAGCATAATTAAACTTGATCTTGACTTGTTTATCTCATTTACAATTTAATTAATTTTGTTTTATATAAAAAAAATTCTTAGTTTTTCTTCAATTTTATCAATAAAATATCTAAAAGTGATTTTAATAGTAATTTATTAATTAAAATACACATTAATTTTTTTAATCGAAAATCAATTCAAATGTTAAAAAAAATAGTACTTTACAATATTTTAATAAATTTTAATTAATAAAATTTGAAGTGTAAAACAACTTTACAATATATATATATATATATATATATATATATATATATATATATATATATATATATATATATATATATATATAGTTACATATGAATAAAAATTCACTTTAAATATAATATAAGATTACATGCGAATGAATGCATATCTTAGATTTGATAGAATGGTTATTCTAATTAATTATGTTTTAATGTATTTCGTTTCACGATAAAAACAAAAGTTTATTATGATGGGTTTTTTCCAAAAACATGTAATTCGTCTTGAAAAAAATAAAATTAGAAGTGAAGATACAGATAGGAACTACAAAAATAATGTTATAAAACGACATATATTTATATTCATTTAAGATATATTATAAGATTAAAATAGTTATAAAAATATAAATTTTTATATTTAAATTAGTATAAAAAAATCTAGAAAATTTGTCTGTGTGAATTAAAATAAAGCTACAGCGTTCGCAAACTAACATTTTACATTTTATATTCAATAAATCATCCAGTTTTATGAATTATTTTTCGCATATTGAAAAAGTAATGTCATCCAAGATGATGAACATAAGGGTAATTGGTGGGGCTAGGTTGCAAAATAACATTCTTTTGTTTTAGTTCTATTTCTTATTGAGGTATTTTTGGTGAACATAACTGGTTGAGTTTAAAGTTGAAGACAGAGCAAAGAATTTGATGGGTCGTAGAAAGTTTTGGTTTGATGTCCGGTTCTCTTCGTTAGTGCGACAGGAAAAGGGAGTTGTTTTTTTTGAGTTAGTTTTGCATACCATATGTCAAACATACTCTCTAATTTTGTACTAGACAGTCATTCATTCTGTACGGACATAATAGGGCTGCCTTAACCGCCCTATATTATACTTATAAATACTATACATAGAGAGTAAGTCCTATCCTAATAGAGACAAAATCTGATTAGCATAATTCATATATTCAGCATATGCTTTTCTTCTGTCGTTTAGAAAATTTACTAGTTCTCATGTAGGAACATTTTGTGTTAGAGGGCATTTGGAAAACTAAAACTTAATTCCCCGTTCTTCTCTCGACCTCCATTTCGGCCATCCACTCATTTCATTTGCTTATTTAAAAGAAGTACTGCAACAAAAAACCAAAATCCTTCAGTAAACAAATAATTCTGCAGCAAGTATACCAAAACTTAACAAGATCAGACACATACGAATCTCTTCTTCTTCTTCTTCTTTTTCTCAATGTAAGCAGAAAGCTCTTCTTGCTTAACAAGTGAATCCTCCAGAGCCTGACAATGCAGAACCATTAACACAATTACCCAAATCACTCTGCTATGCTTTTAAGTTATACTTTAATAGCATGTAATGAATAATGTTTTACCTTCTTGGTGGCCAAAAGTTGCTGCTCCAAGTCATCGGCCCGAGTCATAGTTGCATTAAGCATTTTCTCCTTCTCGGGTGGCATGGCTGCAGGCTGCTTATTCATGGTCACCATTTTCTCCTCCAACTCAGCCATGCGTTTCATCACAGTCGCAAACTCTGCAGGAGACAAGCACGTTGCAGGCAAATTGGTCAAAAGCGATTGAGCAGAAGAGCCTTTGATAGACACTGGACACCACGGACTTTAGATGTTTTAGGAATCACGAATTTTTCAATAATAAGATAAACACGATAATCGAAGCTGAATGAATTAACGAATGAATATGCTTGGTTCTAAAGAAATAAATTTAGCATATAATGATGGAAGAAATAAAATTGTATTCAACGTGTACCTGTTGATGCTGCCGCTGCCGCCGCCGCCGCCGCTGCAGCCGCTGCTGCCGAAGTTGGATCAACTGCGTCATTAGGTTGGCAAGGTTTCTCGACAGCCGCTGGGGTTAACTCCACAGGCTTGGAGACTTCCATAGTAGCAGTGACCTGCGAGGCTCGAAAGTGAAAATGTCACAATTATACCTTTTAATAAAAATATTTAATTTTTAATTCCTTAACCATTACTCAACGTTCAGAACTAAAAAGAGCATTCCTAAAAGCCAGTAAGATGAAATAGAACTCATGAAATGTTCTTGAAACTAGCAAAAAAGGAAAGGCACATGCATGTTCAGTTCATATGTTTTCTGGTTTCATAATTTGTCATCTGTAAGAACATATAATAGATATTCTTCCATTTAGTAAACATAAAATATGTTCCTATTTTAACCCTTATAACGAGAATGTAAGAATAATTTATATTAAGAATGCATATTTAACATACCACTTCAGCAACGGGAGCAACCTGAGGGGCCGCCTCGAACTTGGGAGTCTCGGGTTCCTGGGAATATATGCTCACTTATTAGTTCAAAATTTCATAATTGAAAGAAAGCTACAGCATTTGAAGAGGCTCAACTAAATGAAAACGAAATGCATCACAAGAGAATCAAAGAGCTTATTAGAATGAGCTATCTGACCTCAGCGATTGATTTCTCTTCGTCGTGTGAGTCACCCTTTCTTGAGCATTTGTGAGCACCGCTGTGAACCATCTGCAATTCCATAATACAATAGGTTTATGAATGATAATACCAAAACTACAGCTGAAGTTATGAGTAGAGAAGGAAGGGAAAGAAAGAGGTCAAATAAAATGGAGCACAGGCTTACCTTCAATATTTCTGGATCCTTCCATGGGCCCTTATCAGAGCGCATACAGCCTCCTTCACAATTACAAGTACCTCCCAAAAATTCAGGCAACTCACTGCCAAAGCAAAACCAAGAAGCTTTTCAATAACCTTTCGTCAGTTCTATAGAAAGACTTCAAGGTGGTCAATGAAGGCAGAGGAATCAATCAAAGAGATAAAAAGTACATGTGAAACAAGGTAAACCAAATGCTGTGATATTCCACCTATTCATGGACTCACCTTGCATCAATTATTTCTAGCAATTTGGTGTCGAACTTGTTGCCAAGAACCTGGAAATTTATGTTTGAGTGACATTAATATATTTTTCTGACCAAACAAGCAGATTTAGGGTACTGTTTATATGCTCACGTTGATTTTTGCGGTGGTCTTAGGGTCAAGGAATGATTTTACGGTGTTCCACAGTATTCTGAATCCAGAACCTGCATTGATGATGAACATGCGGTTCAAGGTCTGCAATGAAGAAACCATGTACGTAATATTACTCAGTAATCCATGATATTTATTCACAATAAAATTTTAGCCAAAGTAGAGAAACTAAGAAATACCTCAGGATAGTTATCACCGTCAATCTTCTGAAGACGAGTAACAAGTTCCCTAGCATGTTTGTTGAAGCTTTTAAGCCCCTGTTGCATTGATTCAATATTGCAGTTTTAGCAACTTCTCATGTTTTCCATTTTTTTTTTCTCTGCTATTCACATCAGGATTCATTTTCAATCTGATAAAATATTATCTCTCTGACTTTTAACATTTTCTGTTGAAATGCCAGCCCATATGATTAACTATTTCTCTTACCACTCCCTGCACATCGAGGATAGTTGTACTTTGATCGATGTGCTTCTTTGCAGCAATCGAACAAGCTGCAAACTTCACATCAAATGTCCTCTCGAACTCCTTTACATGGTATTTGATATAGCGATCCATGGTTGTGACTTGCATCATTTTCCCGGCATCGACTTGGCCTAGTCTCTCGATATATACAGGCCTTCCCTCTTTGTCCACTCCATGGTGTCCTTGGGGATAATATTGCAAAACTTCATCAATTTCTTTGAAATCAAAGTCCTGGTATAAAGGAAACAAAAAGGTCCATAAGAGGAAGGAAACTGGTTAAATAAAACTCCCAACGTGGAAAGCAATAACATTCAAAAATAAAATAAATAAATCCCCTCAAGTTTAAAAAACATTGTCATTTCAAGTACCTCCTGAATAGTGTCAGCACCAAACTCCTTCCTCCATTTGAGCATTTCAGACCACATTTCCTTTGTTTTCTCAACATCAAACTTTCTGGCCTTGAGGAATCTATTCAACAAAAATACAATAGTAGTGTATTTCAACTTCTTATTTTAATCAATGACATGAGATGATATGCAAGTACAGAATCATTCTAGGACAAGGAACAAATAACCATGCAGCATGTGAGCCATGTGATAAACGGAATCAGTGTGGTCATGTTTGCACTCATGTCATAACCATTAGAAGAAGATCAGACAACAGAGACTTTGAATGTGTTTTAAGTTGATTGGCCACGATAAAATATGAGTCTTGTGATCTTTGTCCATCGTGGGACATGAGAATGCCTTTAAATGCGAATGCAGAGAGTCTGAATCCATATATAGGGAAAGGCAGAGGAAAGGAAAAGAAAAGAAACCTAAGCATCATATGGTAATCATCGTGTTTTGCAGGGAGTAGTTCGTCCAAAATAAGAGCTTGACGGAACTCGTCAACTATTTTCAACTCCTCAGCATCGTGGACATCCTCAATTTCAATGGACATGACCTTGCTGCTTCGCCTACCCTTTTTCGTCAAGGAATTCCTCAGTTTCTGCTTGAAAGAACCTGCCACACATGACAGCATTCAAGAGCCGCATCCATGATAATAACAATAATAATAATGATAAGTTAACCAGTTTGAGAAGACATAGTACCAGACATGGTGTCGTTTGAGTTGACAGCTTCTCTGGGCTTGCAGGTGTTGAAATGAAAGTCGATTCAAGCGTACATATCACTCAGGGCATTAAAGGAAAGAAACACAATCCCAAATGCCCTGCCTGCAACCGCATCAACCAACAATTCATTAGATACACACTCCGCATCTTCTTTTTCTTTTCATTTACCTTTCACGGATAACCCAAAAGCAAAAAACAAACCAATGAAAATGAAACGACAGGAGACGGTACCGGTGAAATCGCGCTAGTTGTGAAAGGCAAGAAGGAATATTGATGCCGAGACAGTGCCGGAGGAAGAAAAAAGAAGAAAGAGATGAATGGGAAGAAATTCTTCTTGGAAGAGAAGAAAAGCAGGATGAAGAAAAAGGGGTTATAGAGAAGACGAGGGTTATCTAAATCCCTCATGCTGAAAATAGTTAGTTTTGGAAAAACGGGCGAAAGACAGTGAAGCGCCATTGACAATGCTGACCAAGTGTGAGTAAGAGCGTAAATCTCTCTTTCAGAATTAGCAAATACAAGAAGAAATGAGACATATGACAAAAAGAGACAGAAAGATCGGTTTGGGAACATGTTTAGGCCAAATACTAGGTTTTTGTCCTATATATGTCGTCATCGTCAGTTTCGTTTCAATCATGTGTCACTTTTATCACACAATCTATAATTGACCGCCACGTGTTTCCCTCCTTTTTTCTACTACGAACAACTCCAATAATATTATTTTATTAACGCTTAAAAATATAATAATTTATTCACTATAACAAAATAATTACATGATTTTCTACTTTATCGCTTTATACCCGCACTTAAATAATAAATATATCTTTAAACTATTTAAAGATTTAAAAATTCGTAAGAATATAATTGGTCAAAAAATATTAATATTGTTTTAAATTTTACAAATGAAAAATAACTAGAAGCACAAATTTTCTAAAGATTCCACATTTAAAAAAGTAAAAATATTTATAATTTAATATTCTTCTTTATTCTGTAATAGTATAATTATTTATAATTAATTTTATGATGAAAAATGTTCATCAAATTAATATGTGGAAATTAAAAATAATTATATTTATATAATAACGTGTATTATACTTATATTATATACAATAAATATTATTAATAATTAGTATTCAATACATAAACTTCTTAAAGATATCGAAAGAAATTTAATTTATTTTACTCTTCTATTTCTTATAACTATTTTACTTACACATTATTGGAAAGAACTTTAACTAATATGAGTAGATTATCAAATTAAATGAACCAAATACAAATTGCTTTGAGGTAAAAATAAGTTACGACTGAACAAATAAACTTGTGGCTTAGTAGTTAGCATATATTGATTGTATAATAGGCAAAATATTAAAATTATCAATAATATTTAATTTTAAATCATTTTTACTGTATATTTTCAAAATAAGTTTATGTTAAACAATGTTATTATATAAAAATTTTATTAAAAAGATATAAAAGCATATCAAATCCATACAAAAATTATATTACACATATATAAAAAAAAATATTTACTATTAAAAAAATCTCATGACTTCATTCGTAAAAATAAATCATCCCATACTTTAAATTAAAAATAAAAAAAATTAATCGACGTATTAAAAAATTTATCATACTAATAGCTTGATTTATGTTATTTTATTATGTAAGGTTGTTTATTCAATATTATATATGGGGAAAATAGATATTTAATAGTAATCTTTTAGAACATTTATTTAAGAAACAAAATTCAAATGCAATTGCTTAAATTCTTATGATATTATTTTTCACTAAAAAAAAGTTTTACTTCCATAAGATACACATTGACGTTAATACAAATTCTTATTTAATAAATTAAAAGATAAAGATTTAATTTTAATTAAATAGCAGCAATTAAAATATAAGTAAAAAGATATAAATTTTATTCCTGTTGAATGTTAAACATAACTTGTTAACCCCACATTAGTACAACTAAAAATTGGAGTTGGATACTGAAAACCAATTTGACGAAAATCATTTAAATTCATAAATTATTGTGTAAATGAATTAACCACTTTGTTTTGATAACTCCATAAAAGAAAAAAAGTCATTTCAACCCCAATTATTGTTGCAAGATTAAAAAGGAATAAACATCATAAATATTTATTATGCTGAAAATAATTATAATTAATTATTTTTAAAATACAAATATTAGCAATATATTAAATGTTACAAAAGGAAAAACACTTGAGAACCCTTCAATAAGATCCTCTTTCATCATAATTCCAAATTATAATTCTTCACATAGTTGTAACTCTTCACCCTCCTAACAAATAAAATGGAAAACTGTTATGTGACTTAAACTATGTTTTATTTTATTCTTGAGTCAATTTATCGTTCTAATTTGTATTCTTGTACTCCTTTTTTAAATAAGAGTAAACAAATAATAAAAAAATTTCTTTGACAAGATGTGAATTATAATATGTTTACTCTTTGAATATCTTGTATACAATGATCATCTTCTTGTTCGCAAGTAACTTCATGCTTCCAATTTCATAATTTGCATGAATGACGAGATAAGATTTGAGGAATAAAATCGCATATTATTAACATACTCAACATGTTATTAATAGCAAAAATTTATTGGTAATTATAATTTTATTAATGAATTTAATACGACTAAAATTTTATTAGTAAAGTGATAGTAAGTAAATTTTATTAACGGATGGAAAATTTTGTCAATAAATTTTATTGATAGTTATAAATTTGTCAATAAGTAGTATCTCTATAAAAAAAATTTCAATAATTATTAATAGATTTGTACTGTGAGAATATTCATAAGTAAATTCACGATTAAGTCCCTTTCTTGCTCCTCATCTTTTTTTTTTTCTTTCCTTCATTATCTTCTTCTTGTCCTCCTCTGCTCGTTGCAGGATTGACATTACCACCACCTCAAGGTTACTCCCATCTTTTTTCTCCTCCTTTTATTTTTCTTCCTCTTCCTCTTCCTCCACCTCCTCCTCCTTTTACCTCTTTCACTATCTTCAGCAACCATTGGCGCGTCTTTGAGCCACTATCATATCACAATCAAGCCATCATCGCACCACCTCCTCATCATTTTCCTTTTCTCTTCTTTTTACAAGAATATGTGATACATAAACCAAATCTATGCTTGATTACTAATAGAAGCAATGTCATACTCTTAGCACTATAATCTCTAGAAGTTAGTTAGAAAGGAGATGGTTTCACATCCGTGTATTGCATTTGTCATGTTGCATCTAATTTCAACAAAATGTTCAAAAAATGTGAAGTTAGAGAAACAACTAATAAAAATGTGTAACTATAAATTATTTTGCAATTTGAAAATATTATAAACATTATTAGATCTTTAGCTTATTCTAGTTATTGTATTATCACAAGTTATGAAATGAAACAACTCATACTTCAAGCAAAATTATTTGTTACGAGAGACAAATTTCAACAAGTAGCTTCTTGAATAGACCAACTATCATTGGAAAAGTGGACTTAGGATTATGATGGGGCATGAGGTAAAAGCACATGACAACAAAATTAACCAAATGTATGAACTCCATTTTGAAGGGAGCAAGATCCTTGCCAATTATGCTCTTATTAAGACAATTTTAAAAATAATAAAAGCATGGTTTGTGGAACGAGGGACAAAGATTGAATGCATGTTAAGAGTTGGCCACAAATATCCAAAATATATTTATCGTTTGTTAAGAAAAATTAACAACAATTAGTTATGTGTCATGTCCAAAGATATATTCAATAGAAATTTTGTGTTTGATGTTCAAGAGATTGTCACTCCCCAACTTGAATGTCATCCAATTCATTCATTATTAAGTTAAATGATAGGCAGTATGATTGTGGGGGAGTTTCAAGCTCTTCGCCCACTTTACCCTTGTGTAATGGTTGTTTGCTCTTACTCTCATTTACAATTGATGACATTTGTAACCATGTCTACAACCTCCAAAATATTTCCAGGGCTTATAAGTGTAATTTCATCCTATTCAAAAGGAAGATTATTGATTTACTTATATGGGCCCGAATTTAATTCCTGATATCTACATGCAACACAAAGAATGAGGAAGACCAACTATGAGTTGTATCCACAATAAAATGGACCAGTCAATTCAAAACAAACCAAAGACATATTCTTATTGGAGAGGAGTATATGTCATAATAGAAACAATTATCCCAAACAAAGACTATAATTTCATTTCGTGTAGCTTTCATCACTGCATTACTGTCAACTTTTCTTACTTTAGTTTTAATATATGTTATTTTCTCTATACGAAAGTTGTTATTAGATGTTCTTCTTATTAAATAAAACTACTTTTTTTTTCCTTATATTCTTTATTTATTTCTTGTCTTGTTAATAAGTTTTTGTTCAAAAAATATATGACTTTTATTTAATGTATTTAACATAAAAAAATAAATATTTATTATACGGACATTCACAAAGAAGTCGCTTAAACCTACTACGATTTCAACACATACCACATTATACAGAAGTTGAGCCTATATAACATAACTTTGCTTTGTCCAAAATTGCTATTAACTTAAGGAAAGTCGTGTTTGACTGTAACAACTTCACTAAATAACATAAAATGGGATGATTTCAAACCACTCTTATTGAAATTCTCGCGACTTCCTCGTAATAAAGTCATAACATTTTTTCACAACTTACCCTCAGTGCAATTGTTTTTTAAACACATCACTCTCGTTATTTCGATTTCAAATTACACTAAATTGATAAAAAAAAAAACTCGAAAAAACTATTTTAACACCTTCGTTCACAAATAAATTTTATTTAAAATTTAATTTTTCCAAAAAATATTATATTATAATAAAATATTAATTTATGTGAGTCTATGAATTAGGAGTATCGGTGTCAATGGTCCTACTGAAAACAACCCTCTCAACTGAATCACAATTACTATCATTAACCTTTTGTGTGAGAAATTGAACAAGTTCTTCCAAACAAAGGTGAGCATCCTCATATCTCAATAGTTGCTCCCCTACCACTGCAGGTGTGATTTCTACTTTCTCTAACAGATCGTCAATTTGCTGAAAGAGTGGATGATTTCCTTGAATGCTCAAATAATTGGAAGCCAACATTCGAAAGGCCTTGCCTTTGAGGAAGGACATATGAATATGCATGTCCATTCGACCAGGGCGCAACAATGCTGGGTCAATTTTCTCTTTGTGGTTAGTAGTGAATATTATAATCCGCTCCTCTCCACCACTTGAGCTCAAACCATCCATGTAGTTAAGTAAACCAGACAGAGTAAAGCTCCCTGACTTCATCTGTTAATTAATTTTAACAAAAACACTCATATGTTGCTTACAAAGACAAATGAATCATTAACACAACACAAAAACAAACCTTTGCACCCTCACTGTCAGACTCTGAATCTTGATCCTCTGAAGTTCCATTTGGTTTTGATCTTGCATGCACCTCCTTGTTGCAATCTATGTCTTCAATCACTATTATGCAACGCTTAGATGCTTCCTTCAAGCATCTCATAAGGTCTGAGTTTGAGAAGATCGAAGAAAGCTCCAAATCAAACACATCAAATTTCAAATAGTTTGCCATGGCTGCAATAAGGCTAGATTTTCCAGTTCCGGGTGGTCCATGCAACAAGTAGCCACGCTTCCAAGCCTTCCCCACTTTCTTGTAAAGGTCCTTCCTCCTCAAGAACCGATCCAAATCATCAATTATATCTTTCTTCAACTCGGGACTCAAGGCTAGTGAGTCAAATGTGGCAGGATGTGATAAGTCACTTTCGTTCCAGAAGTCATTTAACCAAGAATACAATTTTAAAATCCTTCTCTCATTTTTCATGGTCTCATATGTTTTGACCACATGTGGGATATACCGATCCAGTACCCTCTGTCTCTGTTTCTCATTAAAGGTTAATACAAAGTTATTCTTCATATTCCTAGAATCCTCCTTGGACCCCTCATTCAATTTCCAAGTTAACGTCATGCCTTCAAATTTGTCCACCACATCATCACCTCCATCCACTGCAAACTCAAGGTGTTTATGGTTTTGTCGTCTGCCAACTTTGAGCGATTTGTAGGTGTGAGTAATCTTGGTGGGGAGGTACGTCAAGGCAGCTTCGAAAAGTTCATTACGCTCTCCACACATTTCATCCCAAAACTGGTTAATTTTGATAGAGACTTTGTTATTCGATCGGTATTTGCAGAAGAAGCCCTCTAGCTTTAAGATGATGTAGGATCGAAACTGATGGGGTATGAGATCATTGATTGCAGTTCTGAGGAGAATCGTGAGTGTGGAGAAGGCAGCATACACCTCAAACCATGATGATGCTGATTTAAAAGAAGAAAGACTGTTCTTGGAATACAATCTCATGGTGTTTTACCTGTTGGAAGAGAAGAAAAACGAAATGAAGAAATATAAGTTACAGAGAAGAGGAGAGTTATCTAAATCCCTAATGCTGAAAATAGTTAGTTTTGGAAAAAAGGATGAGAGACATTGAGACGCCATTAACAATGCTGACCAAGTGTGAGCAAAAGCGTGAATCTTTCTTTCAGAATTAGCAAATACAAGAAAAAGGGACACATATAATAAAGGAAAAATGGTTTTTTAACAATTTTTATTTTAATAATTTCTATGGGATAATTTATAATTCATCCGTTTGAAATATACATATTAATAATAATGATACATAATTTATTATAAAAAAATTTTAAAAATAATTATTAACATATTATTCATTTTATGATAATAAAGAAACAAAAACAAGGCGTGGGGAATATGTTCAGCTGAAATACGAAGTTCTTGTTTCTATATAAATCACGTGTGACTTATATCACACAGTTGATCGCCACATTTTTTACTCTTTCACTATCAACAACTTCCATAAAACTATGACTAGACTCCTTATTTTGTCGTCAATTTCGTTTTAATTATTTAATTATCTATTTTTTCAATTAAATATTTTTTGTTAAAATAATCTAATTAAGTCTTTTTTATTAGATAATGTTTTAAATTGGACTCCTTATAGTATCTTTTATTTAATTTAGTTCTTACTTTTAAAATTTTAATTTAATTAAGTTTTTAATTTCTTTTTAAAAATAAAATAATGTTATTTTTTTCAAAATAAAATTAATTAATAATTAAGTCTAATGAAATATTGTAATTTTTAAAATACTTTTTTAAAAATTGTATATAAATGATTTTACTTAAATATTTAATTAATTTTATTTTTTAAATTTGAAAAATATACATATTTTAAAATATTAAAAATGTAAGTATAAATTAGTAAAGTGACATTCATTCTTTGGAAAATTGAACAAATACCTTGATTTGGTGATATTGTTGTTCCATTTTGTCTTATTCGTTTGTACCTTTTTACAACCTATTTACTAGTTCATTTGAATATCTTGTATACGGGGATCTTCTCCGCATCCATCAGTCACTTCATGTTTCTAAATTCATAACATACTATAAGATGGATGATGAGGAAAAAAATTAATGGAGTTGCTTGCTTCATGGGGTTTTCAAGTTTCTTGCATCCAAATAAAGAACTTTTGAAATTGAACAAAGACATGATACTGTATTCTTAATAAATGCAAAGTTTAAAAAAAAAATCATTAATTGTCTTATGATTGAAAAATAATAAAAATCATTTAAGATATACGATTTCAGTCCCTTATACGTGAATTAAAAGAAAGGAAAAAAAGAAAAGAAAAACTAATTGGAAGTGACACTTATAGTGCACCAATGACTAGCTTAACAAGATAGATTCACAATAACAAAATTACGAATTACTTCTAAACACTGTTAATTGATAATAACAAAAATATGTGTAACTGCAAATATATCAATAAATAAATATTGACTAATAATTATTAACATCAATAAAAGTTACCTTTTAGTTTTTTTTCTTTTCATTTCTTTCTTTTTTTTCTCTCATCTTTTCCTTCTTGTCTTGCTTTCATGTTGTTGTCGTGTCATCGCATTTGTTGTAATTACTTTTGACTCTTCTTTGTATTTTTTTTTTCTTTCTTTTTTCTTCGTGTTCTAATTCTGATTGTATGCCACTATTGTTCCTCCCCATTAACACCATAGCTTCGCTTTCTCTACTTTCTCTTCTCGCTCATTTTCCTTTAATATATATAAAAAAATTCATCAATCTTATTCAAAAATTTATTGTTTATTTTGTCGATGAAATTTTCTATCAATAATAAAAATTATAAATTGCTAATTGAATTTATCGAAAAAATTGACTTATGTATACACTGTCAATGAAAATATTTATTAATGATACAAATTCTAATTTATCCACAAATTTTTCCAATGAACAAATTAATGTTAAAAGTATTTGTCACAATAATTTAAATTCTAAAATTCACTAACAAAATACATCTATATATTTAAATTTATCAATAAATTTATTTTCATCAATAAAAAATTATCGATAATTACAAAAGTTTACAATAATACTAATTTCTTATTTAACTATTTTTTAATTTAATTACTTTTTAAAATAAATAAATAAAAATTATTTATAAAATAAGTAAAAATTATTTACAGTTAAATTTTAAAAAAATCATTTATGTTTAATTTTATAATTATAATTTCATTTTTCTTTATTATTATAGAGAAAAATAAATACATGTGTATGATTTCTACTAAAAATTATATAGAAAGTAATTAAAGTAGTTATTTAATATTTAAAAATACTTTTTTGTTTTATGAAATAAGGTCGAGATCAACTTTTACCAGCAATCTAATTGTTCAAAGTGTTCAAACGTCATCCTTTACTTCTAAACTATCTTAGTTATTTGTCCAATCTCGTTATCAGGACATCTGCAAAAGATGTTTTAATGCAAAAGTTAGTTTGAATTTGACTATTCAGATATTAAATGTAATCACATATCTTTTTGTTTCGAGTGTAAAGTGATGTCAAGTGTTGAAAGCTGGATGAACGAAGTCCGGAGCACTCTAGGCGATGTGGAAGGCCAGGTGATCCGTGAAGACTGGATATTTTTCCTGTTGTGCATGGTCAAACAGTCTGCTGAAAAAAGGGTGGTCATTTGTTGAAGGCCGAACGTTTTCCTACTATTTCCTCGTACTCCAAGTTGTTGGTCCTCCCTCATTCTCTAGGCTGGGTGGGCGGGTACATGTCAAAGGCACTCCGACGCTCAAGTCAGATAAGTGACCGAACGGTTATATCAAGAGATGAAAGTAATGTATAATGTGTAGTGAGTGCAATCTGATATGAAGTCATACCTGAGACTTTTATTTATACTAGTTGTAATGGGCTTTTACCTTTAGTGGGCCTAATGACAACCCAATCACATCTTAACCTCCCTTAAGGGCCTTAATGAGCCATTATCGTTTATAACCTAACCGTATGGTCGGCTAGTGTGGTAGGTATGATGGTCGGTCGGGGTGGCCCAGGAAATCGGACGGTACACCAGTCCCCCAAGCCCGAGCGTGATGTTAATGATATGAAGGGTTTAAGTAATGCCCGATAAAGACGAGTCTTATTAGGTGGTTCTCCTGGGAAGGATGGGTGGCTTGGTTTGTCTTTACCTTTAACTTGCCTCTGTTGATAATTGGGTGAGAGTCATGCTTGTTGATGCCGAGGAACGACAAAACGACTGAGGTCAATCGAGGCCGAGGTGAGGACAAATGTCGTGGTTGAACGATAGTGTTAGGTCGGATGTCGAAAAGTTTAAGGCTAACAGACGGTCAAGAGATGGGGGCCAGATGACCGAGATTTTTGAGGCCAATGGATGACCGAGAGCTGGAGGTCGGCCCATGGCCGCACGACTAAGGCTTTTATAGGTCGAGCACCGAGGTTGAACGGCCGAGGCCGAGTACATGAGGCTGAATGACTGATGTCGAGGTCTTTGGAGACCGATAACATGAGGTCGAATGGCCAAACTGGACTGAGGCCGGACGGGCGAGAGCTTGAGACCGAATGGCCGAGAAATCGGGGCCTTTGGAGGCTGAGAGCTGAGGCCGAATGGCCAAGGTTGAGTTCTGAAGCCAAAATTAGGCTGAGGCCATATGGCCGAGAGCTTGAGGTCTAATGGCCGAGAAGTCGGGGCCTCTGAAGGCCGAGATGATGGGGCCTTTGGAGGCCGAGATAAGGCTCTTGGAGCCCAAGAAGTTGTGGCCGTTGAAGACCTAAAGGTTGAGGCTGTGGAGGGCCGAGATGGTTGAGACCGTTAGAGGTCGAGGAATTGAGACTGAGGGATGACTAAAAGATGAAGGTCGTTTAGAGGCCAAGAAAACATGGCCGAGGAGGCCTGGTGGAGGCCCAGGGGGCCAAGCTGTTGAGGCCGAGAAGGCCAAGAAGTAGAGGCCGAGGAGGCCAAGATGTTGAGGTTGTTGAAGGCCAGGTTGCTCATCTACAGGACATTTTTCCGTTCCTTAATTTGGTGATCTTCGACGTTTTGGGGGCGGCAGGGCATGGTCTTTCACCGCCCGACCAGGTTGACAGGAGTGATGCTCCGTTCATCAACCTGGGTTCCTTGAAGATGTCGGGGGCGGCAGGCATAGCCGTTCACCGCCCGACCAGGTTGACAGGAGTGATGCTCCGTTCATCAACCTGGGTTCCTTGAAGATGTCGGGGGCGGCAGGCATAGCCGTTCACCGCCCGGCCAGGTTGACAGGAGTGATACTCCGTTCTTCAACCTGGGTTTCTTCAATATGTTGGGGGACGACAAGCGTAGTCGTTCACCGTCCGACCAAGTTGACATGAGTGATACTCCGTTCATCAACATGGGTTTCTTCAAGATGTTGGGGGCGGCAGACATAGTCGTTCACCGCCCGGCCAAGTTGACAGGAGTGATACTCCGTTCATCGACCTGGGTTTCTTCAAGATGTTGGGGGCGGCAGGCATAGCCGTTCACCGCCCGGCCAGGTTGACAGGATTGATACTCTGTTCATCGACCTGGGTTTCTTCAAGATGTTGGGAGCGGCAGGCATAGCCATTCACCGCCGACCAGGTTGACAGGAGTGATACTCCGTTCATCAACCTGGGTTTCTTCAAGATGTTGGGGGCGGCGGGCATAGTCGTTCACCGCCCGGCCAGGTTGACAGGAGTGATACTCCGTTCATCAACCTGGGTTTCTTCAAGATGTTGGGGGCGGCAAGCATAGTTGTTCACCGCCCGACCAAGTTGACAGGAGTGATACTCCGTTCATCACCCTGGGTTTCTTCAAGATGGTGGGGGCGGCAGGCATAGTCGTTCACCGCCCGACCAAGTTGACAGGAGTGATACTCCGTTCATCAACATGGGTTTCTTCAAGATGTTGGGGGCGGTAGGCATAGTCATTCACCGCCGACCAAGTTGACAGGAGTGATACTTCGTTCATCAACCTAGGTTTCTTCAATATGTTGGGGGACGGCAGGCACAACCGTTCACCGCCCGGCCAAGTTGACAGGAGCGGTACTCCGTTCATCAACTTGGGTTTCTTCAAGATGTTGGGGGCGGCAGGCATATTCGTTCACCGCCCGGCCAAGTTGATAGGAGTGATACTCCGTTCATCAACTTGGGTTTCTTCAAGATGTTAAGGGCGGCAGGCATAGTCGTTCACCGCTCGGCCAAGTTGACAAGAGTGATACTCCGTTCATCAACTTTGATTTCTTCAAGATGTACCGCATGGTCGATTGGTCAAGGATGGATTCTAGGAGTCGAATGGTTGGTTAAATACCTGTGAAGCAAATTTTGATGAGGTACCTGAAAGGCCAAGCTTATGGCCGATAGGTTATAGCCTGAGGCCGACTGGCCAAGAAGTTGATGAGGCTGAGAAACCGAATGGTTGAGGCTGAATGACTGAGTCATTGAGGCCGAGAAGCCGAATGGTTGAGTTGGTGACTCAAAATTTGACTAAGTACATATGAGGCCAGGTTTGAGAGATTACCTGAAAGGTTAGAGGCCGACTTGCCAAGAGGTTGATGAGGTCGTGAGACCGAATCGTCGAGGCCAGGTGGCCGAGTGGCAGAGGCCAAGTTGGCCGCGACTGAGTGGCTGGGGAGATGGCCTGGTTGGCCGAACGGTTGAGGCCTGTTGGCCGAGACCGAGTGGCTGGAGAGGTTTATCCGAGGTTCTTGAGAGCACTACTCATCCTTACCTTATGGTTGCAAATGGGGATGCACACTCAGCCCCACGGTGGGCGCCACAATGTTTCGGGTGTAAAGTGGTGTGGAGTGTTGAAGACCAGACGAACGAAGCCCGAAGTGCTCTAGGCGATGTGGAAGGTCGGGTGATCCGTGAAGACTGGATATTTTTCCTATTGTGGATGTCCGAACGGTCTGCTGAAGGAAGGGTGGTCATCTGTTGAAGGCCAAACGGTTTCCTACTGTTTCCTTGTACTCCAAGTTGTTGGTCCTCCCTCGTTCTCTAGGCCGGGTGGGCGGGTACTTGTCAAAAGCACTCCGACGCTCAAGTCAGATAAGTGACCGAACGGTTATATCAAGAGATGAAAGTAATGTATAATGTGCAGTGAGTGCAATCTGATCTGAAGTCATACCTGAGACTTTTATTTATACTAGTTGTAATGGGCTTTTACCTTTAATGGGTCTAATGACGGTCCAATCACATCTTAACCTCCTTTAAGGGCCTTAATGAGTCATTATCGTTTATAACCTAACCGTATGGTCGACCAGTGTGGTAAGTATGATGGTCGGCCGAAGTGGCCCAAAAAACCGAACGGTACACTTTTAACATCAAACTTATATTTATATTTATAGATTCTTTTAGTGACCTTTGATTAGAAGCGACTTAGTTATGATTCAATGGATGATAATCATAATTTATTTTGAGTTGTTTAGTATTAAAGCTAACCTCCTCATAGGTTGACCACACGGTAATGATCATGACCATATGGTTATAAAGACAATTTAAGTATTGTACACTTGTAATAAGAATTAAAAGTATATAATTAATGATTATTAATATTTTTTTTGTGTTTTAAAAGTTTATAATTAATGATTATTAATATTTATTTGTGTTTTAAAAGTTTGTAATTAATGATTATTAATATTTATTTGTGTTTTAAAAGTTTATAATTAATGCACTTTCTCTTTTGATGTAAGAAGTGATTATTTTTCCTTGAATCTTAGAATTTAATTTATGTTTGTGGAATCTCTCGATCTATAGCATTTTCAACCTTCACGTTTTAGTCTGAGTATACGCGTAAGCTTAGAAAACACGCACTCCATCCATTGATTTCATTGGTTAGTTTATGAGGAATATTTTTCTTAAACAAGTTAAAAAAACATGATCCCATACATTTAGCAAGAGTTTTTTCTGGTATAGCTGACAAGATAGCAAGAGATAACTCATTTTTCATTTCTTTCTATTTTTGAATATATATTTCAGACCACACTTAAATATATTTTTAAATATTAAATTATTCTATTATAATAAATAATTAAAACTTAATTTATAAATTTTTATAATTAAATTATAATAAAAAACTGTAGTATTTTAAATTTTAGTTTTTTTACTTTAATTTTAGTAAATTAAAAATGGTTTAAGATAGGTAATAATAGGCTAATAATGTCAATTTTCAAGCCAAATCGATGAATGATTAAAAAAAAAGTCAAAGTATTTATAAATTAGACATCTAAAGTAATATAATCGTTTATATTGTTAAATTAAAAAGAAATAAAAATATATTTATGATTATAATCAATTAAACAACATTCATAGTTAATTATTGATGTATTTCTTTTTTATTTTTTTTCTATTTATTACTATAATAATAATCACAATAAATTAATAAATAAGGAAAATGTATTTTCGCCTCTCAACTTTTTCATATTTTGGCGTTTACTCTTTAAACTTTAATATAACTAAACTTAGTATTAACTTCTTCCCACACAAACGTAACAATTGAAGTAGTATAATAATAAATCTATGTACTATACAAATATTTGAATTTGAGTTGTTTCTTCATTTTGCCCATAAAATGATACGTTATATTTTAAAATATATTATTATTATTTTAATTAAGTTTCAACTCGATAAATTTACAGACTTTCAATTAAATTTCTAATAAAAAAAATTATGATCAATGTTGTTTATTTTTTTATTAATTAAATAACTTAACTACTAAATAAAATAAGTGCAAGACAAATTAATATTTTGAACTCATTATTAATTTATTTTTCCATAAAGGTTAGATTTTGAGTAGTTTGATGTATTTAAATTGTTTTGTGATATTTAAATTGAACTTGCTCTTGAAATAAAAATGATATTGAACACAAAATGAATAAAGCGCTACCGCCGGTGAGAGAGAAAGGAGCCCGCACCTATGGTGATTGTTGTGGTGGAACTTCAATGGAGCATGAACACACAAAATGAATCCCTCAAAACAAAAACAAAATGGCAATCAAGCGGAAACACATATATTTAAGGTAAATGACGCATAACTAACATTTGTTCTTCCTTGTACTCGTGAACGAAGAGTTTGTTTCCCTGAAAGTGGTGGAGTTTGAAATCGCGATTAGGATGTCAATGCTAAACTAAAAAGCTATATCAATCAATAAAAACTAAAGAAATATATCCAAACAAAGACAACAGAAACACTTTCGTTAAGGGAAATTACACAAAACTTACATTTGTTCTTCCTCACACTCGTGAAAGAAATCACAGGTTCAAGCAGAAAAGAAAATGCGAATAAATAACGTAGTGGTGCTATTTTTAAAAAATAATTACAAGTTATACGATGTTAAAAACTTTAAACTCTGATATCTTATACCTCTTTGACGTTTGAAAATAGAGCATTCAACGTAACATTTTTACTTTCACGCCAAACATTTTTTTCATGAAATTTATGCAATAGTCGAAAATTGAGAGTTCCAACCTTCAATGAGCATAGGACATCGAAAAAGTATAAATTCCAACTTTGAAATTGAGCATTATTTACAAAAATACTACCGATCATTCTTTGCATTGATTTTTTTTTATTCCAACATTAAACACGAGACGTTAAAGACTTATTTTGCACTTGTACCTAAGATAAAAGAAAAAAAAATATAGATTTATATAATCTCATTGTAAATTAAAATGTTTTCATTACAAATTTCAAACTTCATTATTATAATTGATCATAAACAATTAACTTTATTCAAATTTAGTAATGAAAATAACAGTAAATGCAATTTCTATTCCTAGATTGTCTCCATCAAAAGATCATCTCCATTTCATTTTCTAAAATAAAGAAACCTAATTAATATCACTCGTTTTAGCTTTAAAATGATATTTATTTTTCAAAATTAAAACATAAGTAAAACAATATTTTTATTATATGCATAAGTAAATAACAAAAAATTATTTTTTTAATCATATTATTAACGTGAAATACCAACGGACTTGATAATTAATCTCCATATAATAAAACTCGAGATGGAACTTATTTGTAAAATAAGTTTGTAAACTTACTTTATATTCTCATAATTTATTTTAAACGAGACGCTTCATTCATAGAACTAGATTACAAAAATTGAAAAAATTAACTATAAGAAAAGAAAAATATATTAATGGAGCAATGAAACCTTGACAATATATATATATATATATACTTTAAATACAAAGAAAGAGCATATTTCTAAAAATAATAATAGTAATAATACCAAAACATTAGAAAATTAAGAGAAACGGCTACGCGGAGTAATAATGTAGTAAAAGACAAAATCAAAACTTGAGGTTCAAGAATTGAAATTAGTATGAATACCTACTGAGTTTTACACAAATTTCATTAATCCTTGGTTCTTCTCTTTCTTGTATTCCCTAAAGTTCACCAAACCATGGTATCCAACATGCGCAAACATCTTCCTTCGTTTGGATCAGCTTCGTCGTGGTTCGAGGTGTACGCTACGTTCTCCACATTCACCATGCTCCTCAGAACTGCATTCAATGATCTCATACCCCACCAAATTCGATCCTTTCTTGTCTCAAAGCTAGAAGCCTTTTTCCATAGCCAACCAAATAATCAAATATCTCTCCGAATCAACGAATTCTGGCACGAACAGTACGATGGAAATGAACTTTTCCTTGCAGCGCAGGAGTACCTCCCCACCAGGATTACCAGCACCTACAAATCACTCAAAGTTGGTAAACTAGAAAACGAAAAGCACCTGAATCTAGCAGTGGATCCAAGCCAAGAGGTGGTGGACGAGTTTGAAGGCACCAAGTTCAGTTGGAAGCTGGATGAGAATTCAGACGAAAACTCGCGCCATTCCTGGAAGCAAGCCTTTGTACTGACCTTCGAGGAGAGGAACAGAGAGAGAGTGTTGGATCGGTATATCCCACACGTCCTTAAAACATACGAGGCCATGAAAAGTGAGAAGAGGATTCTGGAAATCCATTCAAGGAGGAGTTATGAATGGACCCACAGGGAGTTATCTCATCCTGCCACATTCGACACGCTGGCCTTGGATCCCGAGTTGAAGCAAGCTATAGTTGATGATTTAGATCGGTTCAAGAAGAGGAAGGAATTCTACAAGAAGGTGGGAAAGCCTTGGAAACGTGGGTACTTGCTGTATGGACCTCCGGGAACAGGAAAATCTAGCCTCATTGCAGCCATTGCCAATCACTTGAAATTCGACGTGTATGATTTGGATTTATCTTATATTACTTCTGATTCAGACCTGATGGAAGCCATGAGGGATATATCTCGCAGTTCCATCTTGGTGATTGAAGACATAGATTGCAACAAAGAGGTGCATGATCGATCAAAACCAAAACAAGATTCAGATATTGAGAAGGGTAGTGGGAAGTTTAATCTGTCGAATTTGCTGAATTTCGTGGATGGTTTAAGGTCAGGCGGCGGAGAGGGGTGGGTTACAATATTCACCACTAACCACAAAGAGAAAATAGACCCGGCGTTGCTGCGCCCTGGTCGCATGGACATGCACATTCACTTGTCCTTTCTCAGAGGTAAGGCGTTTCCGATCATGGCTTCTAATTATTTGGGTATTGAAGGAGATCATCCAGTGGTTGAAGAGATCAAAGGAATGTTGGAGAAAACACAAGTCACCCCTGCAGTTGTAGGAGAGCATCTCATCAGAAATGAGGATCCTGACCTTGCTTTGGAAGCACTTGTTCAATTTCTCAAACAACAGATCAAGGAGGACACCCAATGAACTCTGTTCTAAACAAAATTATTTTCTGTCTCTGTTTTTCCTTTTAACTCTGTTCGACTTAAAACAGAGGCAAGAAAATAATACAAAATTATCTATGAATTATCAGTTATAATTTATACGACAAATGCTTATTTGCTTTCTTAAATTCTATGACTTCAGTGCTTCTTTCGGTAAGTTTTTTTTCTTCTCCCCCTTTGATGTAATGGATCGTGATGTTTGCGATATTTCCAGATACTAAAAATTTAAGAATGACACTTAGTGTTTATAAAATTTTATTTTTTCGTGTAAAAATAAATAATAAAAAAGGAAAATTATTGTAGTTCTTGTTACCATTAACCTTACACTTTCCTTAGCTATATGTTTCACTTAATCACACCACTTAAATTCAAAACATTCATCCCATAAAATATATATACGTGTAAATTGGTGTATATTTTAAATATATATTTTTTTAATTTAAATGTATTTTGTATCCAAAAAAATGTATACATTTTGTATAAAAAGTTTAACATCCCAAAATATTTGTTGAAAATTTACCACTACCAATAAATATTTTTGTCAATAATAATATTTCAAATTTATTAACAGATTTATCACTAGATAATATTTTCATTTGGTAATTAAAATTCACCAATAAATTTTGTCTTAGTAACAATTTTTTTTATAACTTAACAATTTCATGTAATGGTATTTAAAAAAAAGCTACAATTCAATTAATATTTAATAAATTCAAGTTAAGACAATATTATAATAAAAATAAATTTACGTTATGCTCTTTATATATATATATTATCTTCCTTTATTGTTTATTTTATATAAATCTTAAATGCTATTAATTATTTATGTTATTTTATATTTATTACCATTATATAATATAGAGATAAATATATTTTTCGTCCCTTAAATATGTCTCTACTCAAAATTTTGATGGCTTTTAGTCTTCATAATTTAATTATCATCCTATTTTAGATTTAGTCCCTACTTAAAATTTGGATGACTTTTAGTCTTTATAGTTTATGAAGACTAAAAGTCATCCAAATTTTAAATAGGAATTAAATTCAAAATGATGAAATACTTAAGGAATAAAAACATATTTAATCTTATGATATATTTGTTCTTAGGATAAAAAATTGGAATATAGAATAAGATTATTACATAAGATGAGACAGTTTAACTCACGATTTATCTGATCCATTGATCAATCCCACGGGTGCAGATGAATTCATCTGTTATTAGTCTGAAAGAAAGTTTCATAGTTCAATTCATTATTAAGTTACACGAATTTATCTACTTCAAATTAGAAACTTCTTTTAGAAAAAACATTTTTAAACATTTCTTTCATATATTTAACTTTTTCTTTTCATGTAACTGATAAATAATAAAAATAGTAATGAAAATTCTTCTAAACGAGGCAAACAATAGATAAACACTACCATAGTGTGGGTTTAGAATAATATTATTACATTAGGTGAAAATTAAGGTCACCGACCAACCATAATATTGTTGTGTTGTGCGGATTTAATGTAAGTATTATTTCTTTATGTGGAATTAAGAGAAGTGAATAGATATAAATATAAATTGTTGTATGAAAATCACTAAAGTAATATTTTTGTGAACTTTTGCATTACTTTATGTAATCATTTTCGTATTATCTAACCACCAAAAAAAATTTATTTTAACATTGTATACTCCACCTAATTAACGAAAATAAAATTAGATTAAATATTTTGAATATTTTTATAACAATGATATTATTAAAAATTACATATAATTTTATTATTAAAAGAATTTAAAATATCTCTGTATATTGTTTCCATTTTACCATGCTATATTAATTTTGTAGATGTGTTAGTTATTTTAATCCGGGTAAAATAATGAAAATATAAGCTCAATAGAATTTTAAACATGAATGTAATTAGAAAAGTCCAGAAGTTATGATTCTAAACTGCCCTCTGTAAAGACAAATTAAATAAATAATTTAATATTTATGAGTGGAATATCAAACTTTCGCTTTATTTAATAGTTAGTTATGTCATTATATTATTAATAAATAATGGTATGTACGTCTTTAAAGGTGTTCTTTTGGGGATTTGTGGGAGATGATTTGGGGGAGATGATTTGAATGGATTTGAGTGAATTTGAGGGTAATTTTTTTGTTGTTTTTTTGAGTGGATTTGTGGGTAATTGAGAGTGGATTTGAGGGTAATGTTTGTGAGAATTAGTATATCATTTGATTGATGTGACAGATTTAAAAAATTAGTTTAATTGATAGAAATTGAAAATTACTAAAATGCCCCTAGTTATTAAAGTGATATAAAATGTTATTTTTTAATGTTATATTTAAATGTATAAATGTTAATAAAGAGAGAAAATTAATTATTAATAATTAATATGTTATTAAATAAAATATATAATATATAGTTTAATATAGTTATTAATTATAATCTATTTTTTAATAATTTTGTAATTACTATATATATATTTATATATATACACTATTGAAGAAAAAAATAATTTATAAAATTTAAATATAAATTTAAGTCGTCCATTAAAAAAAAACATAGAATAAAAAAATTCATAAAATTATTATTTACAAGTTTATTATTTTGAACTTTTAAAATTTATTATTTCAAAATTTCAAATTAAAATATCTGATTTAAAATATCTCATTCAAATTCAGATGAATTTTCTCATAGTAGAAGAAAACCTTGGCTCTGTAGGCATCTGCAAGAAAACATAAAGAATGCTTAATCTTCCAGTACGATTAAACGAAAACATTTGGAAAAATGAAAAAGTACCTCGAACAAGCAAACCATGAGCAGTTTCATGAAGGGTTAATTTTCCAGATAATGGTAGTGAAGAACCGCGAGGGATATTGTTCAAGAAAACGGAATGGAAGGGTGAAGTGGGTGAGTTGTAGCAATAGAAAAGAGCAAGAGCAGAGGCTACGCCTCCAACAATGGCTGAACCCGAAACCCAACTGAGATTCCGACGAGGACTGGGAGAAGATGAAGACTGGGAAGTGGAAGAACTCAGCGTACGAAAGCGTTGGGTGAACGGAGAGAATCTCCGGAGAGTGGAAAAGGAAGGCATGACGCGATCTTCGCAGATCCTTCTCAAAGCTGGAACCCCTTCGCAGATCTTCGCTGGATCCGGATATGTGAGCATGTAATCGGATACACCTCCAGGCGCAGATCTTCTGAAAGCTGGATATGGATACGCGAGGCTGTAACCGGATACACCTCCCTTCGCAAATCTTCTCAAAGATGGATCCGGATACGCGAGGCTGTAACCGGATACACCTCCTTGCACCTTGCTTCAAGCTTCGTCTTCTTCGTCGGGTTGGCTCCTCATCATCAAGCAAGCACCTTCTTCCTCGTCCCCTCTCTTCGTCTTCACCAGAACCATACATCCTCAACCTGCAACAACGGCATAAAACTGTGCGAGAAACATTACCTTAAGTTGCCATCTCTACGGGTCTTCACTCTAAACAGAAAACTTCAACACACACAGTCATGGGCAACGACACTGTTTACTCGTGAAAGCAAAGTGCATGACATTTTGATTTTCTGCTTTTCAGTTGCTTTTTGGAAGCGGTTTTTAAACTTAAGAATCGAATATGGGGGCTGAAGATATTGGGTTGTAATTTTAATAATCATACAGGGTATTTCAGTCATTTGAAGATAAATCAGCGCAAATCTTCTTCCAACAGCGAGGATGGTCTGCACAGTGCAATCCCGCAATTCAGCGCTTTTCCATCCCCACAATTCACTGCAAACGAACATGAAAACTTTTGAATTAATTGCTCGCAAATATGCATGAACATTAAAATCTGTTCATGCGAACACAACGTAAATTTGTTTATGTTAAGTGAATTATTAGTGATGATGTATTTCAAATATAAATATTTAATTCTATAAACTTTTTATGAATTATTGAGGAACTCAAACTATTTTTTGTATAGATCACCTTCACAAAAATATTTATTATTAAAATGTTAACTTTTATAGTTTTCACATTTCATATTATTTATGTTAAATGATTTCATTCATTATTTAATTTTGTAAAAAAAATTTAAATTTCTTTATTTTTATTTGTCTCAATTTAATTTTTGTTTTAAAAACATTGCTACAATTAAGTTATTTTCTTTAGTGTTATATAAAGGAAAATGTGTCATATGTTTGTTAGTAAGTTTTTTATTTTCTAATAAAAAATATCAATTTGTAATAAATTTTTGTAATGATTTATATACAATTTAAATTTTATTTGAATTTAGAGAGGAACAAAATTGTTTAATTTTGTTTTAAAAAAAACTAAGACTAAATTGAGACAAAATAAAAAGACAGTGACCAAATTGAAACAAAACAAAAATATAAGAATTAAATTAAGACAAATACAATGACACGTGGTTTGATAGCGACACGTTGCATTGTTAGTGCCACGTCATATTATCTTTGTCACGTGGCACAATGTCATATTGACACATGGCAATTTAAAAAAACAATAAAAATAAAAATGAAAATAATTAAAAAATATTTAAAAAAATCAAAAAAACCACGAGCTGACACGTGACACCCTCTTTAACGGTGTTAGTACAAAACTAACAAGAATGACCTAATTGCTTCGATTTTTCAAAAATAGAGACCCAATTGAGACAAGAAAAAAAGTAAATGACCTATTTGAGAAAAATCACCGAAAATAAAAACTATCCGAATAATTAAACCTTATAATTTTGTTTGTGGACTTTTGATTTAATTGAAAAAAAGTTAAATATGTATAATTTTAAAATTTATACGTTTCAAAAAAAAAGTTTAGTAATAAATTCGAAAAAGTGAAAGTTGAACTCACTAAAAATCCAATATTAAAATTTGAAAAAATAATATTAATATAATATATACCTATTAATCTAAATTATAAACCATGCATATTTATTATGTTGTATTGATAATTCTGTATATAATTGAAAAAAATTGTGTCATTAATAATTCTATATATAATTGGAAAGTAAATGTGTAATTTTTATTTTGGGTATAAGGTTGAATGGCTACTTAAAATAATTTTTTGGTCTTTACACTCCAATACCCGTGCTAAGATAATATATTCACCAATTCATTGAGAATACATACTAAAGATGTTTGGCTGTTAAAACAACTCTGATTCAATTGGTTAAAGTAGTTAATGTTATAATAAAAACACAATTAAATGTGTTAACAACCATATCTTTAGCATATTTATAATTTTGTTCAAATTTTTTTTATAAAAGTCGACCTAATTACCACTAAAACTTCTTTGAACTTGATTATTAACTTATTTATGCAAATTATATGTTTAGCAATTTTTAACTGTGATTGATTGATTTTTTTTTTCTGTCTCGAACAGTCAGTCGCACTATTGCGTCGATCGGTACATCTAGTACAATTTTAAAATTTAGATTATTAGATTAGCAAAATTTAAAGTTTAACAATTGTTTCAGATTGTGGAGTGAATGTCAACAGTCTTCCAAACTTCGTTCATCTACTCCTTGCATACGTCACCCTTTGTTCTTAACTTTGTTTGGATGCCAAAAAATCAATAAAGATGCGACACTCAAGCAATAAGTGTATATTAAATATAACCAATTTATTAAAATATTTTAAATTTGTATTTATAAATTTTGACACGAACTTCAGATTAATGTGTGCCTAAATGTTCGTGTTTTGTCATACAATACAATAATAAATTTTACATAAGTATAAATGTTTAATGGTAAATTAAAGGTTAAATAAATTTATTAATTTTTATTTTTGTTGGTTTTCTTCAATTAGGTCTACGTTTTATAAAAATGATCAATTTGGTCATTGAATTTGAAAACTTTAACCAATTAAGGACATTCCGTTACCTTCTCTGGACGACGTTAAAAATGATCTACGCTGGCAACAGTAGTTGTCATGGTGCATACAGGTGGCACTTAATCAATTGATGAGGTGGTTACTTATTTTATTTGTTAAGGATTAAAATTAAAAAAACATATGCATTAAAGTTTAAGTAAGGGTAAAATGAAGAAAGTGGGAAAACTGATCTGAGCTGATTAAAATTGGGAAAACGTTTTAGGTTTGGGAAAATTGGGAGAAATGATGAAGTAAGATGAATTTTTGCTGTTGCTGTAAACAGGTGAGAAAGAAGGTGAAATTTATAATAATAGATAGTGTTGGCAGTGTGAGATTAAAGACAAACCAGGAATATGGTTGAGGCTAATACTTTGGTCTGGAAAGGAAGGGAAGAAAAGGTGTTGAAGAAAAGATGCAGAAAAAGTAAAAGGGACAGTGCGAAGTTGGAAGAGAAAAATGTCACTCATTCATCACATTTTGATACTGCTCTAATAGGTTTTAAAGATTAATTAAATATTTTCGTCACCTTTTGGTGCTTTCTACCTGATGTGTAATGCTTGAATTGAAAGAGTGCGCTTCAGATTCCACGTTGGGCCCGGGTGGCCTCGACCTAACTCATGCCTTCTTCAAACCCATCACCAATGTTGCCCTTCCCTCTACCACCAAGCAACACACCAAGATCTCCGTCATCGGCGTTGGTAACGTTGGAATGGCCATCGCTCAGACCATCCTCCCCTAGGACCTCACCGACGAGCTTGTCCTCGTCGATACCAACACCGACAAGCTCCACGGCGAGATGCTCGACCTCCAGCACGCCGCCGCCTTCCTCCCCCGCACCAAGATCCACTCCTCCACTGACTCTTCCGTCACTGTCGACTCCTATCTCTGCATCGTCACCGCTAACGCCCGCCATATCCCCGGTGAGTCCCGCCTCAACCTGCTCTAGCGGAACCTTTCTCTCTTCCGCGCCATCATACCCCCGCTTTTGGTGAAGCACTTTCAGTCAATCTTTGAAGACTTTAAACAGCCACTTTGATGAAGTTGATCGTAGTACAAAATTTCCCCCAATTTCCCCAAACTTAAAACGTTTCTCCAATTTTAATCAGTTCAAATCAGTTGTCCCACTTTCTTCATTTTATCCTTACTTAAACTTAACGCACATGTTTTTTTAATTTTAATCCTTAACAAATAAAATTAGTAACCACCTCATAAATTGGTTAAGTGCCACCTAAATGCAGTATGACAGTTACTGTTGTCAGACCATTTTTAACACCGTCCAAGAAAGTTAACAGAATGTCCTTGATTGGTTAAAGTTTTCAAATTCAAGGACCAAAATCATTTTAAAAAAAGGGATCAAATTGAAGAAAACGAACACAAATAGGGACTAATGAATTTATTTAACCTAAATTAAACAAATAAGCTAAGATACTTCATTATTTTTTTCTCTCTCAAGTGAATGCACATAAACTTAGTGACTGTCTTAATTTTGGTAATAAGTATTTACAAAGTTAAATAGTTCTTATGTTTATTTTTAATTTAAAACATTAGATTCAACATCTCGATCTCAACTTGTACGAAAATAACGAAATGCAAGAAAAAGTCAAAGAGTGTTGAAAAAAAAAAACAGATGAGAGCGAAACATGTTTTACTATATATAGAAAGATATATTAGACACAAGATGCGAGATAAAAACCGTTTTCTTAAACTATTAGACACTTCATAAATGCATTTTTTTATCACCTATGAATTTAAAGTAATTTAAAAACAATTTTGTACTCTTCTATATGATATAATATGTTTTATAATTAATTGAAATTTCTTTGCATTAATACCTTAAAAGGAAAATAACTTTTATTGTACTAATCTATTATTTAAATTGGAGTGCAACGCTAAAAATGTATGAGAAGAACCAACTACTTTTTATTAATTCATTTAAAGAACATAATAGAAAAAAAAGTATACGTCGTTATTATTATTATTATTTAGATAGTTTCAAACTTGATTATTTTAGCACATTATATATTTAGGGATGACAAAAAAATTCGCGCCTATGGATATCCGCGGATAAAATCCTCGACGGATAGTTGATACCCGCAAATATTTATTATCCGAAACTCGTGGATAGCGGAAATTTTAATACCCACTTATAAACGGGTCGGGTGCGGGTATTATACTATCTGTACCCGCGGATATCCGCTACCCGCAAAAAATAAAAATAAAAATAAAATTTAATTTTTATTTTATTAAGTTAAATATAATTAAAATTAACATTTATATTTTACATAATTAAATTTAATTAAAACTGTACTGTATGAAATATATCGATTGGAATTAATTGTCATTTATTGACAATTAACATGTATTAATAGGCTAGATTGCCTTACTCTTTACAATGATTATTGATTATTGGGTTTGATTGCCTAAAAATACACTGCACTAATTAATAGGTCAGATTGTCTTACTCTTTACAAAATATATGATATTAATTATTTATTATACGATATTAATTATTTATTATTAGATTTGATTGTAATCAATGGGCTTGCCTGCGATAGGCTCTATAAATATACAATTGATGTTAGGTACAATCTCCCTTTCCTATCCTAATAAAATTTAGACATTTTTATATTTTGAATGTCGGAGTGTCTTTTGCATGTCAACAACCCATAGGAGTGGATGACATTCTCAAGAAGGATTGAAGATCAAAAGAGAACAAAGTAAAGAAAGACGATTGACCATCGAACCTATTCAACCCAAATAAAAGTTAAATTTTAATTTATATTTAATTTAATTTATATTATATTTTATATATTTTTTGTAATTCTATTTAAATTTTGTTTTAATAATTTATAAAAATATGTTACTTTAAATATTTGCGGGTATCCGCGAATTTTAAAATATTCGCAGATTTTTTTTAGACAGATATCCAGCGAATAACGAATCGGATTTCAGATACAGTTTTATCCGACAGGTCGGGTTTGGGTATCACACTATCCGACCCGAACCCCACCCGTTGTCATTCCTGTATATATTATACAACTAAGAATATAATAAATTCAAACATCTATTTCTTCTCTTAAAATTAAAAAAGTCATATATACTTTTGGTAGCTATTGACACCATATAATACATACTCTAAATCAATGACCAATATCACATTAGATAGCCACTGGACAAAATTTACTTTCGTACACAGTAGAAAGGGACTATCACAAATAGAAATGATTTTCATTGGAATTAACACATATATGTTGATGAATTGACTCTTCGTTACCTAACAAATACATATCCTTATATTTTTTATTCACCAAAAAATTTATTAGTTTATTTAAATAATAATAATAATAATTATTATTGTATGGTATAGAATATATAAAAGAATATTTAACAACTAATCAAATTTTTAGGTAAGTTTATTTATATTTTATTCTGTTTATATTTTATTGGGTTTAAGTCATTTTAAGGTCAATGAAACAATTTATAAATAGAAAGCGCCAGAAGCCAGGTACGTTCCATTCAGTGTTTACTTACACTCAACTCATTCTCGAATAATCATTCACTAAATATTCAATCAAGAGCCGAGACTCTTCAATACACGCCTAACTTGGACGTCGGGGTATCTTTTGCAGGTACTTCCCTCTCTCCATCAAGAAAGCGATAGAACGATCAAGATTGAAGTCTATCAAACAGTCAATATTAAAGTCCACCAAATGGTCCAGATTGAAGACAAAAAACCAGACGTCAAAACAGGTTAGTCTCTCAACCTAAAAATTCATACTGAAACAATAATAATAATAATAATAATAATAATATTATTATTATTATTATTATTATTATTATTTTATGCGCGTTCAAACTTCTAAAGAAACATGAGATATTACTATAGTTATATTTTTTGAACTTATTTCAATTTTTTATTCTCTTTTTGTTGATTTTCATCGGTCCTCCTTTGAATTATGTGTACTTTTTATTTACACATCTCAGATATCAGTAATATTATTACGAGACACTTTGTATTTATTTAAATTATAAGAGTAAAAAAATCACGAAAGTGTAAATTTTTTTTGTTGTTTTAAGAAAGAAGAATGTAAAACTATCTATTAATATTAATGTGATGTGAAATTGATGTTTACTTTAATGTGATGTGACATTGATGTTTACTTTACATAAAAAAAATTGAAATATTTTCAAATTAATCAAAATTAAGATGATACATTATGGATTTTTTAATATGATACATAATTTTGTCATTTTTAATATAATATGAGATTTAGATTTATTATTAAATTATTCTTAACAATTTTTGTATTTATTTATTTTTTACCTTTTTTGAAAGGGATTTTAAATGTGTTTGTTGAAATTTTATATTAAAAAAATTGATATGATATAGATAGCGGAAATCTTATCTTATAAATTAATTTTATCATAATTATTAAAATTTATTATTTGTTAAATATATTATATTAATATCCAAACCATCGTTAATATTTAATTCGTAGTATATGTTTAAGAAAATGTATTGAGGATCACATTAATAAAAAAAATAGACGAATTAACACTGTATAAATAACATGAATCTGCAGTTTACATACTATTCCTATAAAATGAAATAGGTATACTCTTTAAAAGTGGTTCAGATTCATTTTTATGATTGGTTGGGAAGGGAAAGTCTACTTTGCCTCTGGGACAAAGTTCAAACAGGATGGAAAAAAAAATGCTGATACCAAACAATAATGCCACATTAGCAGTCCACAGCGACGGCTAAGAATTAAAGTTTTGATCTTTTATTGTTCCTTTGCCACATATCTTCCTAGAGCTGAATCATTACTTAACCTATAAGTTTCTCAGGTAAATTTCTAAGAATTTGCATGATCAAAATCACTCCTAGACTCCCAATTCTGCAAGACTTTTTACACCTTAATTGATTATAATATGCATCCGAAATTATTTCTGTATGGAAGCATCCTTTTACGTTTTGAGAAAACCAAAAAGTATCACTGTATAGTCAGTCCCAAAGATTCTTAAATTATATCTTATTATTTGATTTATACTATAATATTGTAGTGTAATATTCCTAGTGATTCATTGATTTACACTTAGGTGGATGTCTTAATGAGAAAGAAAAGGGTCTCAGTCTTACCCTTTGTCACATGGAAAAAATCTTTTTAACTACTCTTTTCTGATCATTTTTTAGTATTTTTTGTGACAATTTTTTGGCATAATCTGGTATGATTATTTGTTTCCAATATTTTTTAAATATAAATTTAAACAAACATAAATTTAAACAGAATAATAAAACGATGACATATGTTCTGTTTTAAAAAAAGTTGTTAAAAAAAACTGTGAAAATATCGTGATCACTTATTATATATACCTGGTTGTGGCATTCTTGGTGACTCTGTCTAGCTTTGAAATCGTAGCATAAACCACAACCCATTCATTTCACCATGAGACCTTCTGTGGGGAGTTTCTCTTCCTCCTTCACAAATGTTCGTTCTGCCTCGTCATGGTTCGAGTTGTATGCAGCTTTCTCCACATTCATCATGCTTCTAAGAAGCGCAATCAACGAGCTCATACCCCAACAAGTTCGTTCTTTTGTACACTCCAAACTCAAAGCTTTCTTCTCAAACCGTCAAAAAAGCAACGTTGTCTCACTTCAGGTTACTGAACTTTGGGATGGCCACACCAACCAACTCTTCCAAGCCGTCCAAGAGTATCTCCCGGCTAGGATCACCCACTCTTACAAATCCCTCAAGGTTGGGAAAATTTCAAAGCACAAGAACATAGTAATGGCAGTAGATGGAAATCAGAACGTGGTGGATGAGTTTGAAGGCATCAAGCTCAAATGGAAGCTGGTTGAACAAAACTCCCAAAAAGAATCTGATGATCGCGACCCTATTCGTCCTCGCAAGTTACCTAGTTTCCAGAGGGAGTCCTTTACTCTAACCTTTGATGAGAAGCATAGAGATGTGGTCATGAACAAGTATCTCGTACACGTTCTGAACGAGTACCAGGAGATGCAAGCAAAACAGAGAACCATCAAGATCCATTCCTTCGGTGGTGGAAGATGTTGGCAGAAAAGCGACTTGACTCATCCGGCGTCGTTCCAGTCGCTTGCATTGGATCCAGAGCAAAAACAGGGAATCATTGATGATTTGGACCGGTTTTTGCGGAGGAAGGAGCTGTACAAGAAGGTGGGGAAGCCTTGGAAACGTGGCTACCTCTTGTATGGTCCCCCAGGAACAGGAAAATCTAGCCTTATTGCTGCCATGGCCGACCACTTGAAGTTTGATGTGTATGATCTGGAACTAACCTCTGTGTTTTCTAACTCAGACCTCATGCGGACCCTGAAGGAGACAGCTAACCGCTCCATCATCGTCATCGAAGACATTGACTGCAACAGAGAGGTGCATGTTCGACCAAAACCAAAAGACTTTTCAGATTCCGATTCAGACGATGACCACAAGCATGTCATGGTTCGTTTTCTAAATCAGCACCTTTCCCTTTTTATTTTCTATAAAATTTAAAAGTTTCTCCAAGCTCTCTTTTTTTTGTTCAGAAAATAACTGACTAACTATAATTGCGTAGATTAAGACAAGCAGGTTTACTCTGTCGGGTCTGCTTAACTATATGGATGGGTTATGGTCGAGTGGTGGAGAGGAGCGGATTTTGATCTTCACCACCAACCACAGAGAAAGAATCGACCCTGCGTTGCTGCGACCTGGTCGTATGGACATGCACATTCACTTGTCCTTCCTCAGAAGCAAGGCATTTCGAATTCTAGCTTCCAATTACTTAGGCGTTGAAGGAGATCATCCACTTTTTGAACAAATTGATGATCTGTTGGAGAAAATAGACGTCACCCCTGCAGTGGTAGCGGAGCAACTAATGAGACATGAGGATCCTGACGTTTGTTTGGAAGCACTTGTTCAATTTCTCAAACAAAAGGCCAAGGAAGCCTAATTTTAGACTCGTCATGTTTTAGAGTCTTCTCAACGGTGTATCATCCCTCGGATAAGATACAGAACAAAAACCAGTGTCTTTTTGTTCTGTAGTGTTTTAGATGGGTCGTTGTGTGTCTTGATCAGTCGTAAAATTCACCGTAAACGATTTCGAGATTCTAAATCTATGATAACTTTTAGACTTATGCATAAAGTACGACACTAGTTTTGCTGGGAAGTTTATATTTTACAAAGAGTTAAGAGAACATGCCATAGAATCTTGGTTTGGTAGGTTCAAAACAAAATTATAAGCCAACAAGACTAATTAAAAATAGGGAATTATGATTATTCTCACAAGCTGGGGGTACTCAAACTCTACAATCGCGCTTTTCCTACTTCTAATTTGCTTTACAACTTCCTTTAAAGTAAGATGCTTCGTTACACGGTGGTTCTTATGCGCCACTGATATTTAATATGTTGATGCCGAATATGAAATGTAAAATATAGTTATTTGAAGACGTGTTTAGCACTTGGATATTTTGAATTGCTGTTTTGGTACCATGTTACTGGTTGAAGAAAGATCCAATAATAGTTGTCCCTAATTTTTTCTTATTTGGAGGTGATACCGAGTAACTGACTCTTACAGATCATGGTGTTTATTTAGGTATTGCAAAAGGCAAAGTTTCTTGTTATCATTTTGTCTCCTTTCGTTTGTTTGTATATCATGACTACTGCTTTTAAAGTATGTTCCGACGCCATATCAAAACCCTGTTTTTTCTTTTTAATGTATCAGTCTCAAAACTTTTCAAATTCTCTCGTTTCGCATAACCTGTCTTTCTGAATGATCCATGACAAAGGAAAATCTGTAGCTGGAGGATTGTGTCATCATCACGTCAACAGGTGTTTCATCTTCAAGCCTGTTGTCGACCTCCATTTTCGTGGTGGGATGGAGAATATATATGTCTATTGGGATATAAAGAGGTCTTATGGTGAAATCTGTAAAACACACATGCTCGTTTTTTGTGTTATGGTGCGTATGAAATAAGCATACATATTTATTTGTTAATGTGAAATCTACAAAACACCGTGCACATCTTTAATTCATTTCATCAATTAATGATGGATACACATTACATGGACAGAAAAACAAAAGAACAAGTATATTACCGACTTCATTTTTATAACTACTTTGTAGGATGAATTAACAAGATATTACTCTCAAGAACCTATGTTGCTTGAATACAGTGGGCAGTGTCCGTTGTTTGGACAATTATACACAATTACATGTACGTACATATATTGTTCATTTACTGATACCAGCAATCACACAGTGCTACCCTTTCATTTCAACGAGAGTATAAAGTTTTGGATAGAAAATGTAGCTAGCTAGCCTCTTAGCAACTGATTAAAAGTAACAAAAGCCCGAAGCCTACATCAGCGATTTTAGTTTGCGGAGACAAGTAGTAGTAGCTGCAACAACCTTATTCGACCACATATCTTGGACCAGGAGACTAAAAACTACGCTCTCTTCTCATTCTCCTTGTCCTTCTTTGAGTCACACCAATGTTGCTCTTGCTAATGCCGACACCTGGTTTTTGTTTGCAACCAACCTTGCGCCTTTTGGAAGGTTGTGGTTTCTCAGGACCATAGTTCTCGCAAACATCACCTTCCATCTTCTTTCTCTTCAGTAGCTTCACGAATGCTTCAAGTGTGGCCTCCGCGTCCTCGTTCTTCATCAATTCCTCTGCCACTTGCGCTGGGGTTATCTGTATGTCCTCTATCAGCCCCTCTATCTCTCCAAAGAGGGGATGTTCAGAGGGAGTTTCCAAGTAGTTTGAGGCCAAAAGCTTGAAGCCTTGGTAGGAGCAATAGGACATGTGAATGTGCATGTCCATTCTTCCTGGCCTCAACAGTGCTGGGTCTAGTCTCTCTTTGTGGTTGGTGGTGAATATGATTATTCTCTCGTCTCCACAACTGGACCATAGCCCATCAATGAAGTTTAGTAACCCCGACAAAGTCAACTGCATCCATCCATCAGATGCTCTGTCAGCCTATCATCAATTTGACTTTACAAACTTGAACAATCACAACAACAACATTGAACTTCATAAACGACAGTGTACGTGCACGTTCTTTTTTTACTGTCAGAAATTATCAGGTTAAGTGCATAACAATTCGAACTTGTAATCTAAACGCAAAATTCCATTTTACTTCAGTTGACCAACTCATTCAGATGAGAGTAAAAAAATTATAAGTTCAGATATGTTGAATGTCAAATCCATGAAATCAAAGCCGTCTCAGTAGTAGGAGAGTCAAAGAAAATGGAAAATGTTATTATTGTCACATAAAATACTTATGATGTTAGATCATAGAAGTTATTTCAGTTATGTTCATTGTGAGTTAGTTATGTACACATGTTTCAGTTAGGGGATGTATCCGTAAATAGGGATGCAGTAGCCTGTGAACTCATTCATGCTAAATAGAAAAGAGAATGTTTTCACCCTGTGTGTGGAGTGAAAGGTGACGACAAAAATTAGCAAATATAGGAAGCAAGCAGTGATATAATAATAAAATAGGACATATGTGGAAAAATTAGAATGTAAAAGTAGATGTGAGTAAGATAGTCTTGCTTTGATAGGTGGAAAGGTGCTAAATTTACTTAAAAATTGGATAACATGTTGTAGGATAAAAAAGTAGCGCACGCGGCGGGTTAAAGAAAATTGAAGGCGACAGTAACAGGGTGTTGCTTTTTATACATGGATGGTGTTAATTGTGATGAAAATAAGCAATGTAAAATATTCCGTAACATGTCCTACCAAATTAACAGAGAATAAAATATGACAGCAACATGAGTCCATAATAGAAGCTTTACACGGAAGATCGTCTTGTGTGGCATCCACCATCCAATGACATTTAACAACGACATTCGAACCACAGGTACTTGTACTCTTTCTCTTGCTAATTGTCAAACACAAAACAACAAAAAAGAGGAAAAGAAAAATGAAATGGCCGAACGAATTGCGTGGATTGACAGTGAAATGTCCATTTTGGATCCTTTGGAATGAAAGTGGCATTTGGACGATGTGGCAAATGCTTTGGATGGTTTTAATTTAACTTCTTCATTCACTGATAGTCTTTAAATTACCATCAACACCCAATTACTAAACTGCACGGTAGTCCCCACTAACCAATTCAGGGCGTGCTTTTATAAACGGCATGTTTCCACTAGCAAGAGAAATAATAGAAAAAGGTTTCCACACCAATGAGAAAATGAGTCTAATAACACATGGTAAAGCAGTGAACCTGTCCTGTCAAATTCTATAACTCTATCTATTGTTGCATTCTACACACTTAGATCAGAACCCACGTGGTCGGCTTGCCTTTTGGAAAACAACCATTTTTGGCCAAGAATTCCCCTTTGTTGCTTTTGGTAAATGTAGCAAAAGGAACACACAACGATTCGCATTTTCTTACGAGGTCGACCAGACTACTTCTCTCTTTATTCTTTTTAACTAAAAATTCTACCTTTTATTTAGTAAAAAACAACAACTACTATCATATGATAAGTATTAGCCACTGTGACATGAATACTGATTCAAGAAATCCATATTCTTTTCTGTCTACAAACATCATAACTTCTTATCCCGTTAAAAGTCACAATTAGCAGCATAACTTTCAAGACATTAGTTATATAAATCAATCGTTGGATGGCATTTTTAGATAAGTGCCTAAATTAATCTGTTTTAATTCATTGAATACAATGATGAGAAAATCCAAATGTATTAATTGCAGGGAAAAGTAGAATGAACGAAAGGGAGGATATGATAATAGAGAGTAGAAAAGTGAGAAAGAAATACTAACCTGTACGTCAGTTTGTTTACGTCCATCTCCATGGCGGCGCTCTGGGAGATCCACACTGCAATCAATGTCTTCAATGACCAAGATGGACCTATTAGCGGTGGCAAGAAGAAGCTTTCTGAGGTCGGAATCCCTTACAATGTTCCCGAGTTGAAGGTCAAAGATGTCAAATTTCAAGTAATTAGCCATGGCAGCGATCAAGCTGGATTTGCCAGTCCCAGGAGGGCCATAGAGCAAGTAGCCACGTTTCCATGCCCTCCCCACTCTCTTGTAAAACTCCCTCCTTTTGACGAACCTGTCCAAATCCTCTATCACCGCATTCTTCAGGTCCGGCTCCATCGCCAGCGTCTCAAATGTCGAAGGATGCTCCAGGTTTATGGAGTCCCATTTCACCCCGCTGAAACAGTAGGAAGTGTTGAGCGTGTGCATCTTCAGCACGCGTTCCTCGTCTTTCATCTCCTTCGCCTTCTCCAGGATGAAGGGCAGGTAGCAGTCCAGCACCATTTCCTTGTGCTTCTTCGGGAAGCTGAGCTCGAACGACCGCTTTTCGGATCTTACGGAGATGTTGCTGTTGGTGGGGTCGTTGGGGTTGTTCTTCTCGGACTCGGCACAGATGAATCTCCACTTGAAGAAGGCGCCGTTGAAGCAGTCCACCACCTTCTCACCCTTTTCTAAGCGAATGGTTAGTTTCTTCTCCTTGGGGCTCTTGCTGATCTTGAGCCTCTCGTTTTCGGGGCTGACGCGGGTGGAGAGGTAAGCCTCAGCGGCGTCGTAGACTTGGTTACGGGCTATGCCGGTAGACTCTTCGATGATGAGGGTGAGGGTAGGGGAGCGAGGCCTGATGAGGTAGCGGAAGGTGTTGAAAAGGTAGCCACGGATAGGGTGGGGAATGAGCTCGTTGGCCATGGAACGCAGGAGCATGATAGAGGCTGTCATGGAGGCGTAGGCTGAGAAGATTGAGGAGGGAGAAGGCATGTCTCTTGGGGAAAACATGGTGGTATGCGGTGGCTATGGCTAATGCTATAGAGAAACCAATCACACACTACAGAGAGTTGGTAGAGCAGAGAAATAAGAGGGACATATATGGAGTATGTTGGGCTTAGAAATGTTATGTGTTTGGTGATCACAGCTATGGGTTTTTATTGGGAAGCAGAAGGTGCATGTATGTGTGGAAATCCTACTGTGCATGTCTTTTCCTTTTTCCTCCTTTTTTTTTTTTTTTTTCATTCAATATCTTTAAATTCTTCCTACGGTGAAATCTCTGCTGTTTTTTTTGTTGTTGTGATACATCTCGTAATGCTTACAGATGTATGTGACTCACCCCGGACTACACTTATCTCCTTTCATTCTTAAAATTATAACCATGATATTAACTATTAAAATAGTAAATAGTGTAACTAATTTAGTGCACCAATTGTAGGATCTATTAACCATTAAGAAAAAAGATTCAATAAAATTAATGAAAGTCTCCTACGACATTTCATCCCCAAACCGAATTCATCAAAAATTTTCTTCCATAAATTACAATTCTATAAATATTTTTATTTGAATTTTATTATTATAGTTATCAACGGTCTTATTTTATTGATAATATGTCGATATTTGGATAATAAATTTTATGTTAAATTCGATAGAGTTTTATATTATATTAAGAGGAGATAGATGAAAAGAAGAAAATAATGAGAGAAAAAGAGGAGAAAGAGGTGGTTGGAGATGATGGTGAAATTCATTGGTGAGATATGCGGATAATAGGTGTTGCCATTAATTATCGCTAATAACACATGCATAAAAGACATTAATAATATTGAGAAAGAGGTAGATGAAAGAGAAAGTGAGAAAAGAAGAAAGCAGATAAGAGGAAAATAAGATTGCAAATAATGAAAATGACTTAGAGTGGTGATGGTAACTTAACTACAAAGACAAAAAGAATAATATAATAAAAAAAAAGAAATTCAATGATTTATTTTATCTTTTTGATGTTATTTGTAAATATTTACTTATGTATATTTATCATCGAATGAATATTTATTAATAAATGTTTACATATGATAAAGTTGACTGATAAATTTATACTTTGATGATGATTTATCACCAAATTTGTGTTATTAACGAAAGATAGTAATTTTGTGATTTGTTTAGTGATTGTTGAAATAATATTTTGTATAATTATGTGTAATAAATTGTATATTTTTTATAATGTGAGTGTGTTTTAACAATGAAATAAAATTGTCAAGAGATCGCATGTTAAAGTAGGTCATGAACAAGTCAATATTACTACTTTCATAATCAAGTTTTAGTTTGAATGATTTGACTAAAATTTGAGAACTTTAAATAACTAAATATCTTCATTTTAAAATAAAAAAGTTATAAATAAAATAATCAAAAGCATGTTGTAACTTTATCTTTCCTTATTTTATCATTTAGAATAGAATGAATCTTTCTCAAGCACTGTCTTCGTAACGCGACACTCTTGAAGTTTCTAATGATCAAACTAATTTTAAAAACCTTGAAAATGATTTAATCAATATTTTTTTGACAGCAAACCCAACCTGAAAATATACTAAGTAAATCTATCTGATTTCACAATCAACCGTAACTAGTCATAAACACTAGCTAGTCATTGATTTTGTTTAGCTATCTTCCAGCAAATAACGTTCATAAATGGAAATATTTCTTAAAATACAGAGTTAAAACTGAGAATCAAAGTATTAAATTGTTTTACTGGTATAATATTAGATTGTTAACTGTGCTTGATTGAAAGAATAAAATTAAGAAGATGAAGAATAAGGTTGTACACGTAAGGTGATCAGGGAACAGTCACCAAAATCAGTAACAGATTTTCTCAGCAATCTCAACCAATGTTTGAACGACACTCCCCTTTCTCCACCATCACGCCCTGTCTCATGTAGAGTTAGTGTCAGGCTACTTTGGATTTTAGTTGTTGCGTGCAGCACACTTACTCCCAACTATATATGATTCTCTTCTGTGATTCCATGCAGATTTTTTCTACGAAGCACTTCCATGCTTCCAAACTTTTTGATCATTAATTCACACCAGACAACATGTGCATGTCTACAATTTGCCATGCATTTCAATCCCATGAAGAATCAAACATACACGTCCTAAAACTTTGTATCCTGTAACGAACTAGGCCTCCTGAACACATCAAACGAATTCCACTTTCAAACCTAATAATCATCTCACGTACCCAATGAAATTTCAGCAAATTTTATGGCTTGTTTAATACAAGGAATCTTGTGTGTGACACGTTGATAATTCAAAATTTAATATTATTGCTTATTTTATTCCGTTAACTTTATTTGCACTCATGAGAGGCATCACTGGTGTTACACTGTTACCTTATATATATTTTACTTTTTTGGTTGCTGGCATATGAACTAATGTGGGCGTGTTGAATTGAAAATTAGCTCGGTCTGATTTTTATAATACGGAAACATGCATGACCAAACTTGACTGTTTTTCTTTATCCGTGATTTGTCTGCATTAAGTTGTTAAATGATAAAATGATGAATTAAAACAAAATGAATGGGGGAAAGGGAGGAGAAGCATGGGTCCCTGTCCTTGTAAACTGCGACTGACTACTGTGTATTGTCCAATTCTCGATTGGTTAGCTTCCATTTTCAAGAAATAATTCCACGACGTGTCGAGTACTCAACACACAAATGCCTAATGAAAATGACAGCGAATGGGCTCCCAGATTTCTTAATGGACATCCTTTGTCTTGTTCCTACGAAAAGCTATGGTGCTTGCTTATGTACGAGATGCTTTATGTAATGACTCGCCTTAAATAAACAACATGACCAGGAGCAAGCCCACTTCTATTCTACCATAGTCGGCATTCCCTCCTCTCGATTTTGGTGTATAGAGAAAGAAAAAGTTGTGTTTCATCATCATGTATCTACGTCCTATACGTGTCTTGGTACATGCCACGTATATACACATTTAATGTTATTATATAGTTTGATTCCTAAACCTAAACTAATTTATAAGACCCTTTGGAGTTGTAAATTTGTTTATAAAGACTACACATGTGAAAGTTAGAGTAGCTAAGTAGGTTCCGAGTGGATTAATGGAAAAAGTGGCACTTTTTCTTCATGAAATCTGGTTAAGGAATGGAATCTGCAAATTGGTAATACGGTGGACCAGTAAATGCCATAGAGAAACAGCTTTCTCTGCCTTTTGGCTAAGATCAAATAAATCTCATGGAAAAGAGACAACTAAAAGTTGAATCAAAAGCAGATTTAGCTTCGCAACTCGTTGTCATTGTGATCCTCTCTGTTTTTATGCATGAATCAGTATTTTTATAAATATGAAAAAAATGTGAGTCACTATAAGAAAAGCTTATCCAAATTATCTGCGTGAAGACAAAGAAGGTTGTGACGGATAACGAGGAAGTAAAATCAGTATAATTTATGCATTTTCCCTGACCACTCATAATCCCAAGAACTCGCCGACTACTATGTCTTTCAGTTTCAAACAACACTCCTTTCACACGCACTTCACTTTTAGTCAACATCTTTTCTATTTTTAAAAAAAGAATATATTTTATTTAAATAACAATTTAATGTAATAACTTATTGCATTAAATGCAAAATAAAAAGTAGTGAAACAAGATACTGCATAAACAAATAAATAAGAGTACTTTTGTGAAGGATGTTGGTGAATGATGGTCTCTATCTAAAAGTAAGAAATGAAAAGGTTTAAACCCTTTATTTTTCTCTATTTTTAAAGCATTTTTTTCAATTTGATTTTTTTATTAGAATTTTCAATTGAGTTCTTATAAATGTTAATTTAAATTAATTAAGTATTTGCCGTTAAATTTAGTTAACGAAATTAAATTCTTGAACAGGTAAAAAAATGACGTGTCACATTTTAAAGACGTGACATTCTTTAAGCGACAACGTGGAATATATAATTAAAAAAATATTCCAAAAATTGAAACCCAAATTAGGGTTCACCTTCTATTATGTTGTTTTCTCTTCCTTCACCACCGACTTCACTTCCTCTACCTCCTCCTTGCGTCATCGCTTCGTTTCGTCTTCGGTCTCGGCGGTGGCGTCCGCCGCACCTGCTTCAAGCGGAAAGTTAAGGATGACCTTTGAGCCGCAGAGCTTGAAGGCAGCATGGTCGATGGCAGTGTCAAAGGTTCATATTTGATTTTCCTCGAACGCTGTTTTATTAAGATCTTTTTGAGTTTCTAAGATGTGGATTTTCTTTATCAGCTTCAAGTGAAACTAATGACAAGGAAAAAGGGAAGAATGTGGATATTGAAGATTCTACAAATGACAACCTTGATCAAGTAATCGAAAAGAGCAATAATTTTGAACAGGATAAACAAGCTAAATCTACAGAAAACAGAGAAATCAAGTTCTATTTTGGATTCTCAATCTCAAATTTTAAATTCTTTATAATTTGTGTTTTCATTGTTTGAGTTAAAAACTGAGACATTTGTTTTTGATTGTTTTTAAATTCTTCGTCCCCGTCTGAGTTCTCCTCCCAGCCAAGAGAACGAAGGAACGCTGCTTCTTCCTCATCTGGATATATTGTAGCACACGAAATTGATTCTTTCTCTTCATCATCAGAAAGCCTTTGAAACTCTTCATGAGCATGGGTATTACCATTAGGTCAGTTCAGTAACATTTTCAAGAGACCGGGGACTTGCAGATTCTTTAACTACTTCCCTGTTCACTTAATCAGATTTCTCCATCATGGGAGAAGAAACCATTGGGCCAGAATCTGGAAGACCAGTAGAAGAGTTCATTAATGTTTTCTTCTTAATGAGATTGAAGAAATTGTTCCGAATTTGAACTTGAGAAATGGAAAGCTTCTTATCCAATGTTGAACCTAATTTCAGATCCAACATAGTTGATCTATGTTCTGTGGAGGATTTTAGGTTATTGTGGTTCCTCAAAGGAACAGAAGCAGCTCCTGAAGCAATAACATGTTGATTTCCTGGTTTACTGTTAGGATAATTCATAGGATGTATTCATATCTGCTTTTGGGTTAGAGTTGGAATTGGGCATGATTTCGATCAGGAAGTTTAAAGGCAAAGGGAAAGAAAAGGGTGTGAGGATTTGATTGGGTTCTGTTTATGTTCCCCTTCTTATTAAATTATTACATTTTAAATAATTCCACTCCATGCCATGTTTTAAGACTAAAAATGTCACATTTACATAAATGAACAGCTCATCCTCCCTGCTGTACAAAAAGTTCACTCCGTTAACTAAATTTAACGGAAAGGACTTAATTGATCGAAATTAACTCTTACGAGAACTCAATTGAGAATTTTAATAAGAAGAGAATAAGATTGGAAAAACACCCTAAAAATAGGAACAACTAAAAGATTTAAATCAAATAAAAATTTGCAGTTTCTTAAAACAGTTTATAACATAAACATCAAAGTAAGTCCCATGAAGATTATTCCAATTATATAAAGGATATTTTAATTATGCTTTTAACTGTATCTTTTTATACTCATGATAGTATAAGATATTAATAATTTTGTTGTTTATTAATTTACTGTTCGGAATAAAAGTTATTGGTATTAATCCATTTCTTGTTGACAAAAATATGGGTTTAATAGTATTAAGCATATATGTATTGTGTTACTTTTTAACATTTAATATTGACCTACTTTCTTTTTATAAATAAATGTTAGTTATCATGATAGTGAAAATATAAATCTATAATTTCTCTTATTTTTTCTTCCAAACTCTTTAAATCAATTTTAAAATTTTCAAGAGTTTTAATAAAAAAATATGGCAGTCTCTCAAACAGAACATTCAGTTTATTTTTTTTTTTCATTTTTTCATCCTTATTTAAAGGATTATTTTGATATGAATATATTTTTTAAATTCATTATGTTTATTAATAAAATACTTTTTTAATATCTCATTAAAAATAATTCTAATGTAATATTTTTTAATTAAAAATATATTAGTATGACATGAATAGTATCTGATTGGATGGATACCAATTAAGTGTTAGGATCGAACTTGAGTTCTAACACTACAATAATATTGGAAATACAGCTGTAATCACGAGTTTTCCTATGTGTAATATGATCCAACTGAAGAGGGGTAAATTTATTTCTTAAAATTAAACCATGCAAAATAAAGATAGGAGTCTTCATCTCAAGATTGGAATAAAACAAAATGTCACTTCTATTTGTACTTTTTTTTTTCTGCCGAAAGTATGGAATAATATATTTCTTAGGTTTAAAAAAAATGTCAAGTCTTATTCAATTTTCTTACCAAAGTGCAAATGATTTTTTCTAACTATTAATCAAGGTAGTTACACTTTAAAGAAATGCAAACTTTAAAGTTGAAATGATAAAGACACAAGTTTTCGTACTATCCCTTAATTTTAGCAAGAAATGGTAGTGTTTTAGAAAAAAAAAATTACTTTTTTTATTCTGCAAAAATATTTTGTTCTTGACTTAATCCATGTCATTCCAGAATTTTTAAGAGAAAAAGAAAATAGTCTTTAATTTGATCCATCATACTAAATTCTTCTTCTAAAAAATAATTAGCGACAACAAATATTAATCTGAGTACCATAAAGAAGGTTGTCTCTTCCTTGACATATAGCTTATTCCACACGTAACAATATTAATATTTTTATTTAATTGTTTTCTAAAATAGAAAGTTACATAACTTCTCATTTATTCGGTGAGATTGGAAATGGGATGAAGATTAAGCTATTCGGTAATATCAAAACATATTTTTTTGGAAAATAATGATTTGACAATTATTTAATGTAGCTAATTGACAACTATTTATAATAATATAACAATGATAACATTTGAATTAAGAAATGATATTTTTATAAATAATTAAATAAGTAGTTGTATGTGTGATATGAACAGTGAGTGAGTAATCCTTCCTGCACCTCCTCCATATCATCCTGCACCTCCTAGTTTACTTTTAATTCCAACTATATACCTCTATATCTGTAAGCCTACTCATTGGGTTTATAAAAAGTAAGTTTTTGCCGCAACTCAGACAAAAAACCCTACACCCCCCTTTTCATCATCCTTTACTTTGACCAGTCTTCCTCCCCTTCCCTTCCTCCAACCAGTGCATCCCCCTCCCAACCAGGCATCCTCTGCATCCCTCCGTGCAGCTAGTGGTGCTGTCTTGACCTTGGGCTGTCAGCCTACGCAACAGAGTAGCTGGTTAGTATTTCTCCTCTCTGTTAGATCTAGATCTGTTAAATGTAGATATGGTAGATGTAGATCTGAACCGCAAATCATTTTTCGGTTACGCATAAAACGCAGCTCAAACTGCAGTGGGCATAAAACGCAGGTCAGACTGCGTTGGGTGAAAAACGCCGCTCAGACTGCGTTTGAGTTTTCATTAACCGCAAGTTGTTTCACCGCTCAGACTACTCGACACTAACTAAAGCGAAGAACTCTAACACTATCAATACTCCTAATACACACTTCGTAACACTGCATCAACTCCTAATACATACAAACAATATATATATATATATATATATATATATATATATATATATATATATATATATATATATATATTAAAATCAATGGTGAACAGAGCCCTACGAACCGCAACGCGAATGGCGAGTAAAAGCGCAGGGTTGGGTAAAACCGCAGTTCGAATGACGGTTGGGTAAAACCGCAGTTCGAATGGCGGTTGGGTAAAATCGCAGTTCGAATGACGGTTGGGTAAAACCGCAGTTCGAATGGTGGTTGGGTAAAACCGCAGTTCGAATAGCGGTTGGGTAAAATCGCAAACGCAGTTCAAATAGCGGTTGGGTAAAACCGCAGTTCGATTTGCGGTGAATAGTAAACGCCGTTCGAACGGCGGCAAGGTTAACCGCGCCACGAAAGGCGGTTAACGATATTCATTTCTAACCTTGGATTTCGTCTTCCTCTTCGCAGCGAGCTTCTTCTTCCTCCTTGCACCAGCTATCACCTTCTTCCTCCTTGCACCAGCTATCATCTTCTTCCTCCTTGCACCAGCTATCACCACCAGTATCACCGCCAGCTATCACGAACACAAACACACAGGTTCACCACCACAGAATCACTAACTTCAACTCAATATAACAGTGACTAACAATACTATTCTTGCTCCTAGTAACTAGCAAAGGGGGTGCATACTAGGGTTCATACCCTCAGTCAAAAAGTTGTTGGAAGTTAGGAAGACAAGGTTCATTTATTACATTTTGACTTTTTATTAAATGAAGGTATTAAATGAAGGATAGAAAAATAATTTTGGAGGTGCAGGAAGAAGGAGGTGAGGTACAGGGAGAACTGCTCATAGTGAGTATATCACTAGTGTATTTCGTTCGACGTTGTGAAGTCACGTGTTAAGCACGATATACTGATGATTTTATTCATTAGAACAATGATTATGTAAAACGAAAGACAGACCCAATGGAAGAAAAGAAATGTAAATGAGGTGGAAAAGATTTCGAGAGGAACTATATTCGCACTTTTGTCCTTTTTATAAGATTCATACAAAAATGTTAAGTATAAATTGAAGTAAAAAAAGGGTCAATTTAAAGTATGTCCAATGCAGACATACGTAGGTTACTATAAAAAAGCTAGATACCTCAAAATGAGGGATTGGATTAAATTAAAAAAAAAAATTCTAAAATGTGAGTTAAACTAAGTTCAATCCACTTAATTTGTGGGTTAACAAAATTCAAATCAGATTGAATGTGAGATGCCACACCAATAATAACTATTTATTATCTTTTATTATTTTTTTCAGAAGTTTTTTAGTATAATTAGTTATTTTTTTAATTATATAAGTGGACATTTTTATATTTTTAAATACCATAATATTGTTGAACTTTTTTTTTTTTTAAGTTTAGAAGTTTAATTTTTTTGTTTGTTTAAGTCACAAGTTACTTTAATTTCAATTGTCTTTATAGTACAGGAATGTTTAGTGAAATAGGTCAATACTTTTATATTTGTCCTAATCGTGCTTATGTCTACATGTGCATATAATCAAAGTGGTTTTGAAGTCTTTAACGTATTAAATTCACCCTTAAAAAAAAGTTCAAGTAAGAAAGTTTTAAAGTCTATGAGAATAAATTAATAACTAGTTAGTATTCTCTAGAGAGCATTTATAGGATTAACATGATAACGATACTAGTTATGATTGTGTTAATTCGTGAATATTCTTTCAATATATGTATTTTGGATTGTTTTTAATATATGAGATTGACATCACTCTCTATTCAAAACCTTGAAGCAATGAGTTAATAGGTTTTAAAACTGATATGGTGCTCTACTCTTTTATCCAATTTGAAACTTAGACTCACACTTGGATTCTCAACCATCTTTCCCTCAAGAATGAGTCCTTTCCACATTGATATTTGAGCTTAACCTGACTCTGATACCAATTGTTAGGTCTATTGAGGAGAAAGTTTACTAGAGAGATACAAACACTAATGAGATTTGAGTCTAACTATATAAGGGATTAACATCACTCTCAACCCAAAACTTTAAGGAAATGGATTAATGGAAGTGTTCTACTTTTTCATATATACCCAATATAAGTCTTGGACTTACACTTGAATTCTCAAACATTAAGTCCTGATCTTTATTATATCTATTGGATCACTTTAAATTAATAATAACCACTTTAAATAAGAAGAATTATTCTTCAACAATTCTGTTACATATTTATAAGGTTAAAATCATTTAGGCGTTCCTACTTTCGTAAGGTATTCCCAATTTGGTCCCCTTCTTTTAAACCTTCCCAATTGAGTCCTTATAAGTGCTAATTTCAAACAAATTAGCCCATGCCGTTAAAGATCGTTAACGGTGTTAAAATTGTGTAGAAGTGGATAGATGACGTGGTTAAAATTCTTCTTTTGATGTTAAAATTGTCCTTTTGAGGTGTTAAAATTGTGCATAGGTGTTCAAATTTTTCCCATCCTGCACAATTTTAACACCTCTGCACAATTTTAACACCTCAAAAGGAGAATTTTAACCACGTCATCTACTCACCTCTGCACAATTTTAACACCGTTAATAATTTTTAATTGCAGGAGCTAATTTGTTTGAAATTAGCACTTATAAGGACTCAATTGAGAAAGTTTAAAAAAAGGGGACCAAATTGGGAATACCTTAAGAAAATAGGGACGCTTAAATAATTTTAACCTATTTATAACATCATCACGCAACTTTATAAAATCATTGGAAAAAAAAATTCGTCATTTGTGTGGATTAATCTTTATCAAATAGATTTAGCTCTTTATTGTATTTAAATTATTAAATAACAATTAAAAAACTGTAGTCAAAATGATTATAGATGAGTCTCTCTCAAATTTGTTACTAAACTCGGGAGCTTGATCATAAACTAGTTATAATTATACAAAAGAGGCTAAATTTGACTTATTCTTGAATTATAAAAGAACAAATAAAAAAAATCAAATAGTCATCGGTCCTTAATGAATAATTAAAATAAAAAAACAGAGTAACTTTGGATAAGAATGTCAGGAAAACATTCAAATGTATTCAATTGATTAAATTTTAAATTATTTCATTTGAATGAAAAGATTTAAATTTATTAATTTTTTTTATTTAGATGAAGTATTTTAATTATTATTCAAGGAAAAAAAATGTTCAAAGAAAATAACTATTTAATAATTTTAAAATATTAATATCAATTTTTTTTATTGGTTAATGTTATATTTTGTCAAATAGACAATTTAATTGACGTTGATTGAAATTAATAAAAATCAACTATAATTATTTAAGTTATTTTTATAATATTGTTGACTTTCTTTTAGTTTCAGATTAAATGTTAGCTCAAAAAGTGAAGTCGAGATTAAAATTATATGTTAGTTGATTTCTTTAGTTAATATTAGAAAATAAAATATTAACAAAATTTTAATAAGTAATAATATTTGTAGCAGACACTACACTTATAACCTTAATAAGTTAAATCGAATAAAATAATATTTATGAACATTAAGAAAAAAAAAAGTTAAACTTAAAAGTTTCAAATTATCTAATTTTAAATAATTTAATTGTTTTCATGTTTTTTTTTAAACGTTTTACTCAAACAACACAATTATCATAAACAAAAGTTTTGTTTATAAAGATAATTATTTTCAAAAAATTCTCCATCCAATGTAAAGATCATGAACATGTGAGTTATTGGTAGGTAAAGATTAGAGTGATTAAATTGAGTGATTTCTTAACTGCTGGAAGAGAGAATTATTATGATACACGAGGTAAAAGGTAGTCTCTAATTTTCCAAGTGAAACCGGTAGCACCCTCAACCTACCAGAAAATGGCTACTGCGGCTTATTGCTCTCCTACCTATCATAATATGAACAACCAGTCCATCCACTCATGTCTATCAACCTATTTCTAAGATAATTCAATTATAGACCAATTAAATGACTAGTCTTCCTGCTTCTTCTAAGAAATAACCATGTTTATAATATCAAAGTTCTTGGTTTCCGAACACAAAACCTAATTAAAGAACACCTCACACACTCTCACTTATAACAGAAAAAATGATATGAATTTATTCACAGAAAATAATAATATGTACAGTCAAGATACAGGGGCATAATCCTTCACAAGTCTAAAGTCTGATTCCTAGAAATAGTTAGGTTATAAAGGCTGATTATTCTTCTCTTCGTACACCCTCTATTGCCTATCATTTCCCTCATATTTTTCAATTGAGCTTCTCATGGTATTCAGACTTGATCTCATTTCACGCAATTCAACATCAATATCAACGTGTGTAGAATTTTGATTGAAGAAAATTCTATAGAAAGAAAAGTGTCAAGTAAGTTAATACATATGAATATTATCTTCTACACTACGTATTACTATAAAATAATCATTTTCCTTTTCTCAGTAAATAAATACATAGAAGAAATTGTACATAGACCTATAAGAAACGGTAAAATAACACAAAAAAAAAAAAAGCAAAAAGAAACAAAAACAAAGGAGAAAGAAGCGAGTTTGGTTCTTCAAAAGCAAACTTGTGAACATTACACGTACGGGAGGAAGAGAGACTTAAGAAGAGAATTTTACTTATATTGCAATAAATATATAGAATAAAATAGAAGAACAAAACATTCTTTCTTATTAAGACATTGATGTAAATAATCAGCTTAATTTAATCCATAATAAGACATTAGATTTTCAGACAAATCCATTAATGTTAATCGAACGTCTCCGGTTTATAAGCAGTTTGCTAACACTGTATCGAGTTATTACTGCTATTATGACCATAGGGTCGTCTTGATTGGAATAAGGAACATGAAAATCTTTGTCAGTAAAAGTGATAACCGACATTGACCATTTCCTCACATCCGTCCGATGAACACTTCTCAAACCCCATAAATGTCTCTTCCTTGCTGAGGCTAACGAGCCTCCACCGGCAAACCCTCCATAAATGGTATTGATATGGCCCCAGAGAGGTCGCTCTCGGATTCCGCTTCTGCTATGGCGTCAATTATCGGGTTGTCGCACTTCTCGCTGAATCTGGTGACCAAACCTTCCTCTCCGTGGAAGGCTTCTTTTCACTACTTGTCTTCACATACTTCCTTAAATGCCCTGCCCGAATCAACTCCTTTATCCTGTCTCGGAGTGTGGTACATTCTTAGGTGGTGTGCCCCATATTATGATGGTACTAATAGTGTTTTTTCCCATCTGCGTTTTTTGGGGTTAACTTCCTTCTCAAGGGTGGTAGGAAATCAGCGTAGTGTTTCCTTCAAAATCCTGGCTCTCGGGGCATTTAAGGGTGTGTAATGATTGGACTTGGGCCCTTTAGGAAGATCCCGAGATTTCGGGCCCTCTCTTTTCTCATCTTAGTTGAACAACCTTTTGCCTTCTTTACGCTCGTGACCCGTCGATGAAGACACCACCTCGTCCTGTTGTCCCTTTTGGAAGGCATGCATTTCCTTTATGCGTATGAACTCGGCAGCGCTTTCCTGCAACTCTCCCATGGTTTTGGGTGGTCTGGCAAATAAACGATCTACAAAGGGACATATTCTCAAGGCCGCTGTCAAGCTACTTAGTAAAAATCCTTACCCACATCCTTCACCTGCCCGATAGTCTGATTGTAGCGGTCCATAAAATCTTTTAGTGTCTCATCTTTTCTCTGCTTAATCTTCATTAGGGCGAGATAGGTCCAACTTTGGACTCGACTTGACGCATATTATTGGCCGAATAAGTTGTGTAAAATGTCAAAACAGTCTATAGTGTTAGGAGGTAAGGAATGAAACCATGCCAAAGCTTCTCCTTTTAGAGATAAGGAAAATGCCCTACACCACACCAAATCACTCGGCAAGTAAAAAGCCATCACATCTACAAAGGACGAAGGTGCTCATCTAGATCAGTTATCCCATCATACTTATCAAATACAAGAGGCATTTTCTTTTCTAGCATCGGTGCCTCCATGATAGGAGCAGTAAATGGATGAAGACCCTCTGCCTCATCGATATTGACCGTACAAGTGGTTATGGCCAAGGCACTACTTGCCTTTTGCCCTGTTTTGATCATTAATAACAGTTAACATATCTATTAACTATCCATTAATGAATATTATTCCATTAATTAGCGTTTAATTACCTCCAACGATTATTCTCACTAATCGGTCTCACCTTATCAATGAGTAGCACATCCTAGAGCTGTCAAAACGGGTAACCCGGCTCGACCTGGTCTGGCCCACCACGGGTTGGTCACTTAGTGGGTCACTTAGTGAGCTAACCCAATCCGGCTCATTTATTAGCGAGCCAGAAAAACTTGAACCCGGCCCGACCCACCACGGGTTGGTGGGTAAACGGGTTGGCTCACTAGTCCATTTAATTATATTTTTTTTAATAAAAAAAAATACAAACTTTCTGCAATTTAAATTTAAAGAAATTTCACTCCCAAAAAATTATGTTAAAGACAATTCAAAATAATAATAAAAAGTACAATATAATCCAAATGTCATCCAAAAACAAACACAAAAAACACAAATAAGTTTTGTATATTCATCATTTTTTGTTCCTTATCCATTTACGATATTAGAATCTTGAATAGAAAAATCCACAATATTCTGCTCTCTTGAATCATCCTGAATGTCAAACCTACCTGAATGTAGTTGATTACATCAATTGTTGTAACCCTTGACCCTTGTTCTTGTTGTCTCCAAATTCACTAATAAAGATTTCCCTAATATCAGAACAATTCTGACAATCAATAAAAAAATATTAGTAAAAAAAAAAGAGAATCAGTACTCAATAACATCAATAAAAAATTAATAGTTTAATCTGTAACATAATTTTCCAAATTCAAATATATCAAAAAGAGCTTGTTCAAATAATATATACTCAAATTGTTTAAATAAAATGAACAAAATCCGATACAAGCTTGTCAGAACATGAAAAAAATCATTCCATGTCTTTAAATCCCCAAACAAAAAGCAAATTCGCAAACCCCTATTTTTGTCATTATAGGGTTTTTGAAAAAAAAAAGAAAGAGAAGTGAGAAAACAAAAATGTAGAGAAAAGAGAAGAAAAAAGGAAGGGTGTTTTACCTGCTACTTGAAGAATTTCAGTGAAGTGAGGGTGAGAGCACCGTCAAATGAGAGCAAGTACCGTGAGAGTGATTTGTGAGAGCAGATGTTACTTTTTTGGTATACATAGTGAGTGAAGAAAATATTTTATTTTTTAGGGTTTCATAAATAAAATAATAAATTAGAAAAATAAAATTAGGTAGGTGGGTTGGTGGGCCAACCCGGCTCACCACGCGTTCAACCCGCATGAACCGGGTCTAAATGAGTCGGGTTGAAATCTGACCCGCATATAAGTGGGTTGTATTTTTCAAACCCAACCTGACCCGAACCCGTGACGGGCCAGGTTAGCCCGCGGATTATGACCCATTTTGACAGCTCTAACACATCCAAAGGTATTACGAATCGACAAACCATGTAGTACACATGCTCTAGACAACATAAACACATTTTTAACTCAATCCATGATAAATCAATCATATAAAATGAGTTAATTCACTTTGATACCCCAACCAATCCAAAATATTAAGAAATATTGCAAAAGATGTTAAACTAAATCACTTTAAAATTAAATGTAATTCTAGAAAGTGAAAACCACAGTTACGCTTCGTGTTATGCAAACTATTTTGTTCTGTATGTTTCATCTAACAAAAGCACCAACGTATTAAATACATTATTTTATTCTCCCATTCATTAGTCCTATTAAATGCAGCAAAACAATCGAATTGTCTTAATCAATTTTGCCATATAAGTGCATCTAATATTGCATATTCATAAAAAAGCAAAATAAAGAATCAAACTTAAAACTGTGTTCCTGACTCTTGGAGATGATTCATCATTCTTTTTTCTTCAAAGTGCTCGTACACAGTTCCTTTTTAATTGATACGAAAGAAATGACTTTAGAAATTTACGATGCAAAAGTACTTTCTTAACCACTAACAGATATTATTTCCAATCTCTCATCAACCCGAAAACAATAATAACTTCTTCAGACCAAACAAATTCTCCCTTCTTTTTTCCCACTGGTTCTGCCTTTTATATTTCTCTCTCCTTTGGTCTGAGTTTTGCTGAAAACTGAGCATTCTGCACTTGTTTTCGTGGTTACAATATAGTGCAAGATGGATTGGGCTCCTCGTATCTGTTCATGTACACCACCACCGGCTGATGTGGTGGGTAGTAATACGGCATCTTCATGCAGGGCTCATTCGGTTTTTGTTCTTGCTTAACTGGGTCGGGCTTCTTCTTTTCTTCGGGCTTTTTCTGTTCTTGTTTCGGAGGGGCCGGGGGAGGCCCAACACTCACAACTTCAGCATGCTTCCCAGCTTTCCTAATGCGAACTATTATGTCGTATGGGTCTGCATCCCCTGTCACGGTCAACGTACCCTTCCCTTCATCAGCTTCAATTTTATCCACCCCTAGAATTGAATAAAAAATTAAAATTCCTCAAGATAATAATTTTATTTTATCGAAACTATGAAACAAAGACTAAGGAGTAGTGTTGGGGTTGATTACCTTGAAGTGAAGACACAGTCTTGAGGAGTTTCCTTTTGCATTTGGCACAAGTGATATCAACCTTCAAGACCGTCTTCTTAACCATGGAGAAAGAATCGCTCACCTCGTTCTTTCGATCGCGCTATAGTTAATAATGCAACCGGCTTTGCCAACTTAACAACAACGTTGGTGTTGGAATATTGAGAGATATATTATTTCAGGTGAACCAAACAAAAGAATGATGAAATTAACAGCTTTTTCTTGTATGGTTGTTTACCGTCCTTGGCTAAACTTGAAGAACATTGTCTTTTGTTCTGTTGGCGTGTGTAATTCTACCTGAGGTTTCTTTCTTTATGTTGATTTTGCCGTCTGTGATTTGTTACAACTTGCATTGTCCTTGTGAAGTGACATTGTTTGAAAGCGAAAGGGTTGGAATTGTGTATAGATATAATAAGAATTCTACTTTTAATATGCTACCCTTTTTTTTCAACTTAATTTGATGAAGTTCTCACAACTGATTGGATAACTGAGCTTATTATTTGGTTTTTTGTTGATATTTGGTGAACTATAATACTTATTTGACAATGTCAACTTGGCTAATGCCAATCAACGGTTGAACCAAAGTCCTCCTTTTGTTCACAGTGTACTCATTACATATCCTTTCATTTCTAAAATGGATGCCTAACTATGACCGTATAATTAGTTAATAAATTAGCGACTTGATTTGTTTTTCTTAACGTATGGTGTTAGGATAGTTGCAAACTGAAATATTTTTTTTCAATTACACAAAATATGATCAATTATATCTTGCAACAACATCACTCTATCACCTAAGATCACACTTAGTAAAATTCTCAAGTTCTTAAACTTCTGTATTCTTTTTCTAGGTTAAAAAAAAAATCAAGTTACAACTATAATAAATAATCGATTATTGTAAATAACAATTGATTATTCTAGCAACGATTCCTAAAAAAGAATTTTTTCTATAATAATAAATTGTCATAATTGATATATCACAATATAATTTCGAAAAAAAAATTATGTAAGTGATATGATGATGGTGTTACTTTATGGCTTTCTATTCTTAACCTAAAACACTTTAACTAACATTAAAAAGATTTCTAAATATATTACAAAGGCAAAACAAAATTACAAGTCTTCCAAACAAATTTTAACTTCTTTTTAAACCTTTGAACTTGTTATCATCATCAAAACATTAGTAATTTTCTTTTTCTCTCAACAATTTCTCCTTTTTTTTAATGATGATAAAAGAAATTGTTTAAATGCCTTTTAACAAACTTCCAAACAGAAATAGACTACAAAGAGAAAAGATGAAAGCATTAAGCTTTAATCAATTTCTTAAACATTTAGGCTTTAAAATTTTCTCCTCATTTTTGGATCATAATAAAAAAAAAAAAAAACAAGAACATTCCCCTTAAAAACAAGACCTCCCCATGAAAACAAGAACTCCCCTAAAGACGAGATTTTATTTAATACAAAACATATGAAAATAAGCAATCACCACTCATTGTAAAAGTGCTACTCAAGTTTGTTCTCTGTATTTATAAAGTTTCTAATTAAAGTGCAAACTTGTTGATGTCTGGATTGTTAAAGAGAGTATATTTCTTCTACCCTTTGACTTATGTTTATAATATTAGCTTCTGAGGAGGATGGAGGAAGAAATTAATCAGTTGAAGGAGCAACAACAGTTTAAGGTATTTCTTTGTTTTCATTTTCGCAGGCATCCTAAAGAAAGACCTCATGTTGGGAGATAAAAGTAGCCCCATGCTAATAAGTTTCATATGCCTCAAAGTTCTAATTTCAATTTTATTTAAGCATAGCTTAGCGAACTTTCCCTGATTTACTAACTCCTTTGTATTAGATCCTGAATATGAGCATTGAGTAAGGTAGGGGATAAGTGATAGAGTTCTTCACCTTTATCATAGCGTTAATTATCAACCTTGGCAAATTGATAGGAATGTTGCTCACAAGACCATACAAGATTAGAAGATTTAGTTTTTGTGCATTGAGCATTGAGCATGACTGGTGTGGATCTTGGACAAATATCATCATTGATAATGATAGTCACACCTTTAACCTTGGTGTATGCAACTTCATCTCTCTGTATTTCAAGTTTCCATGGAATTATCAATTGATAATTCACATTATCATGTTTTTTTTATGTTTTTTTTTTATCTTTTATTATTATCTTTTTAAATAATTAATGGTTTATTTAATAATTTTTTTAAGATAAGTATCTTATCTTTTATTATATAATTAAGATTTGAATTACTATAAAAACAAACCCTTATATCAATTGTTAAGATTGTCTCGTGATGAAATATTTACTTTGGATAAAACTTAAGAGAGAGGATAAATTGATTTTTTAATAAAAATTTATGCCTTTAAAAATTCTGTCCTTTTTAATATCAGAGTTACAATAAAAATCATTTTCTTTATAATATGAACATATAAATAAAGAGATTGAGAAAAGAGAAAATTACACATTATTTTATATTCGTTCAAATCAAAAAATCTTACGTACATTTGTTAATCACATCACTCTTAAGAGAAAAATTAACTAAACATTAAAATAAATTGAGATTACAAAAGAACAATGTAAGAAAGAAAGCAAGAAGAGATGAGAACATTTCTCTTGAAATCCACAAAAGATGAACACCTTCTTTGAGTCCCATAAAGGATGGAGATTCCTCTCTTAAGTCACACAAGAGATGAAGAAACACTTTTTATGAAGTCACAAGAAATGAACACCCCTTTTAAATTACAAAAATGATTACGAGTTTTACCTAGCAACAAACAACATTAATTTAATTTATCATCTAATATCACGTTTAGTGAAATTTACACGCTTTAACCATACTAAGCTTTTCAAAGCATTTCATAAAGAGTTCTTAATTTCGTACTTCTCTAACTTCTATATTTTTTTTATAAGAACTCTCACTTTCATTTATAGAAACAACTTTAAAAATTATGTTAAGAAAATGAAAAGCCAAGTTGCAATTGTCATAAATAATTGATTATTACAAACAACAATTGATTATTCTCACAGTGATTCTCAAAAAGAATTTTCTCTGAAATAATTTGTCATCAATAATCGATTGTTATAAGTGATAATCGATTATTTCTGCAACGTTTCTTAAAAATAAATTTTTCTACAATAATTGATTATCGTCTTATACTTAAAAAAAAAGCATTTTTCTCAAATAATTCATTATTGTTGCTTTATGACCTTTTATACTTAGTCTCAACCACTTTAACATAATATTAGAATGATTTCTAAATATATATTACAGAGGCAGAACAAAATTACATGTCTTCCAAACAAATCTTACTTTTCTCAGACATGTGGTACCAATGAAAACAACCATGATTAAAAAAAACAACAATTACAAATATTCTAGAGCGAAACACTCTTAATCGTGTACAATCAATCAATCTTACTACGGAAAAAGAAGTATCTAAAACTAGTAAAGTAATTATCCCGTTTGATTTGCAATCGAGAAATGAACAATAATATAAGTTTGATATAATAATAAAGTAAAAAGAAATGAAAAAGGTTGTATGATTAATTTTTCTACTAATACTTAGAGAGAGTTATAAGGTTGATTAAGTTTAAAATAAAGAGTGAGTGATTCAAAATATTTTGTCTAAGAGAAATTTACTTAAATTTTCTCTTAAACACTTATAATTATCTTTATTGAAATAATTTCAAAATATATTTAGATTGTATCATTCAAAATATATTTATTAATTTTATGAAAATTTAAAGCATGAATAGTTTAAACTTCTCCAATATTATCAACGAAGAAATCATGGGTAGTGGAAGAAATACTCCTTATTTTATTCTATGGGCTATGGCTTATTTGTAGTTAGTTTCTCTCTAATTTTTTCTATGGGCTGCGGTCTTTTTGTAATTAGTTTCTTTCTAATTTTTTCTGTGGGTTGCGGTCGTCTATTTGTAGTTAGTTTCTTTCACGCACCTTATCAATTTTCCTTTTTCATTTCATTATAGTTTTCGAATAATTTTTTTCGAAATAAGAGTGGGAGATTTTTTTTTCTGGAAAAGTGGCTGACTGTCTTCCTTCCAGAATTGATTTAGTATATTTCGGAAAATAAAATCCAGAATAATATACTGCTGAAAAATTTGATGGGGTACAGTAAGAAATAGTCTTCTTTCTACTCACTCTTACGCGCACATCATTGGCAAAAAAAAATAAGAAGGTTCTATTTATTAGACCAACAAGCTCAATGAATAATGATTGCTACTGGTTTAAAAATGGGTTAAATATGTTTTTATTCCTTAAAATTAGAATTAGTTTCTTTTCAAAATTTTGGCCTAATTTAGTCCCTTAACTTTAAAAATGTATGAATTTAGTCCTTTTAACCAAATTTTGTTAGTTTCTCAGTTGACATTGAAGTAAATATGTATCAAACAGTGTAAACAATCCAAATGCTACTATGAAACACGTTTAGTTTCTCAGTTGACATTGAAGTAAATATTTGTCAAACAGTGTAAACAATCCAAATGATATTATGAAACGCGTTTGAAATATCAAATAAAGTTAACAAAATTTGGTTAAAAGGACTAAATTTATACATTTCTAAAGTTTGTGGACTAAATTAGGCCAAAGTTTTAAAGAATGACTAATTCTAATTTTCACTGAAAGTTAAGGAACCAAATACATATTTAACCTTTTAAAAATTATGTTAATGAGTTAGAACTGTTATTCACTAATAATAAGGATGTAATAATCTCAAAAAGAAAGTGAAAAATTCATAAAAATAACAAATGAACTCATACTTGTTCATTCCAACATGATTAATCGAAGCTGAAATTAATTTGTTTATTTTTGACTCGTTAAAATAGAGAAAGTTCGAGTCAGAGAATATGCACTTATTGATCTTAGTCATTCTCCTAATATCAGTTCCTATGTTCGATAAGAAATACTTCTTTTTCATAAACGAAAAATATTGAAACATATAATATCAACATTTAGTTTAACAAAATTCAAAACATATTTTTGATCTTACATCTTTATATTCAAATTTCTATTATTGATTCGTTTTTAGAAATTTTGTTTTGAATATTTAAATTTGTTCCTTAATGGTTTTAGAATTAACATTGTCAGTATTTCATTTTTAAAATGAATATTTTTTTAACATTGTGACAGCTTGAAGCTATTAAAAACCATTCTTCGTTAACTAATAAAAAAGAAATTCTCCTTTCCCTATTTTGTTTTTCTTTCTTTCCTCTACTCGGTCATTCTTGGATGGATGGTATTTATTTGTTGAACAAAAGCCCTTATTTGAACCACTTTTTTTTTTTAATTTTTTGTTATATATTTATATATATTAATGTCTTTTGACCGATAAATAATACTTTATAAAAAAATGTAAGATATAAATGCCAATTCTCAGCAGCAAAGTGGGTCTAAAAAGACCGGATAGAAAGAGAAGTCCTATATCAATGACAAGATTTATATGAAGAATAACGAGATATCCATGATAAAAGGAAAAGTGATGTACACTATAGCTTTTCACCCTTCCATGCATGCATATATCAAATTTAGATGATAAAATGAAAAGGAAAAATTATTTATGGAGGTTCTGATTTTGTCTATACTTATTATACGTTTATTTTATTTTTTTTATGTCTATCTTCTTATCACATTACATAATTATAAACCTATCATTTTCGTTTTCGAAATCATAAAATAATCTTTTCTTTTGTACACACTAACAAATAAGAACAGAATACCTACATTTATGAATATTCGACAAATGTATTATTACTTTACATATAATTTTTTTAACAAAAATTACAAACTTTCATATCATCTTTTTGACAAAAATTAAAAATCACATGATTATTTTAATAAAAATTGGAAATCATTAGATGTAATTTTTTTTAGCAAAAATTACAAACCATCTCATACAATACAATTTTTATGAAAAAAAATTGCAAACCCTCCCTTGACACACAATTATTAGTCCTTATTAAAACTTTTTGAATTGGGGTAATCTCTCTCAAATCAATTTTTTCTTTTTATAATAACTATTTTTTAATTACTTTTTTCATATTATATGATGTGTACATTGGTGAATACTTACTAAAAAACTAATATATCCTTCTTCCAACAAAAAACATAAAATAAACATTTGATATTCTACCTAACATGTGTTCAAACTGCTATTGTCAATAGTGATATGCACAAATTTTTTGACGATGACAATCTTTCCTCGTCATCAATTCTTACTTTCCTGCACACATTGTCAATAATTTCTACATTGTCACTGAAGTCACTTATACTCAAGGTGGAATCCATAGCCAACTCTCAAGCATACATGTATCAACGAAGTTATTATATAAAGAATCATCAAGACTAACCTCTCTTAAAAAGTATAACACACAAAGTTGATTTTTATCAGCATATCAAACTATCATACTTCTTTATAACCTAAATGAAATCACACAATAGAAAGAAAAAAAACAAAATTAAATAAAAGCACACAAAAAATTAATTGAATAATGCAAACGTTGGTGAGAATCCAATGTCTCGAAAACTCAAGCATTCTTTTGCAAGGTTCGTCCACGGAGAGTGAGTCAGGGCTTAAGATCAAATCGAAAGACTTAGTCGATGGACAGTAAGTGAATATTCTTGTACTACTCCTTATTGATTTCGAAGGATGAAGAAAGCTAAGTTAGTCGAAAGATTATTATCAGTTTAAGAACGTATAATATCCTTGCATTTTTAGGATAATAAAAATAGAGAAAATGTCTTGAACCAAAGTTCGAATACCAAACACTACAACACTGAAGTAATTTGTGTCATTCTCAAGAAAAGCTCGAATGAAGTGTTGCGATATTTATCTATATACATACAAATACTCAACAAAAATATTATTCCACATGTAGTTTTTCCTAACAAAAACTACAAACTTTCATACAATTTTTCTACATGTAAATATTGTCGTACAATTTTTCTAGCAATATCTGCAAATGATCTCATCCAATTTATTTCGCAAAAATGGACTGTTTAGAATTTAGTATAAAATTAACATGATGAAAAGTTGATTTTGCACAAATCCATTCATTTTCATGTAAAGAGAACTACTAATCATAACATGCATAAATCAGAACATAATCACAGGCCAACAGTATAGCAAAATTAATACTAGTTTATAGTACAGAACACTCTTCCAAGTTTTATGAGAAACCAGTGGCAGAACAACACAATAAATATTACTAGTGAAATTAGACACACGGCGACCACGACGGAGCAAGTTTTTTGGGGTTGGTTTTAGTAAGAAACTATACAAATATGCAAACAGCATCATGCTGATCTCGCTTTTCTGATCAAAGATATGGTGACATTAACAAAATGATTTTTCTCCACAGACATTGTTTCGGTTAAGATCTGTTGATAGCGGTAAAAAACCTCTTCAACGATATCTTCTCCAAAGTGACTTATGAGCAAAGGCTCTGCTACGGCCCTCATGCACTTTGCAACGTTGTATCCTCCATTTCTGAGTGATTCAGACAAATTACCATATTCGGAATCATCGTAGGCATTCCAAGGTACTGCAGATACTTCCATAGCAGTAATGCTGAATGAACCTTCCTTTTCAACCTCAAGTTCTACTTCAGATGGAGAAGGTGTGTATTGAGGGATGTTGAAACCCTCCATTTGCTCTTCTTTTATGATTCCCTGTGAACAAATTCTACTTCATATAGATTGTAAAAATTAAGCTGAGATAATAAGATTATTAATGAATATTAAGAAATGTTTGGAAATCCCACTTCGACAAGATAAGGTCAATTTATAATATATAAGTGAATGCAAATTTCTTTCGAAACAGATTTTGTGGGATTGAGTAAGGAGAAAAAAAGAAAGCATATGTACCTTGGAGACCATATGATTAAGAGCCCTAGCCAAAAGCTCCCATATATAGCAGCACTCTTTGCTTGAAGGGTCATGGCTTCTTCTTCCCAAAATTGTGAGAACCATACGACCCCCTTCTACCATTTCTTCTCCGCGACACTTGAGAAACAACGACAGATCCTTCTGATACTGTTCGTAATAAGCCTTAAGGACGTTTGAGGGACTAGTGCTGGACATATAAATGTTGCCCTTGTTGTTCTCTACACCTTCAGGAACCTAATTAATCATCATCAACATTAAACAATCATTTATTTTCATCTTCAATTTCTAATCATTCTTTCACAAGATGGGATGGTGTGTTAATGGATATTTAACAACTCAAATATTATTAAATTTAATCTTCCAGCAACTAAATATAGTACTAACCCAAAAGAAAAACTATAAAAAAATTTAAAATGTTTACGACTGGTGATGTAGTTTAGTTAAGACATTTTAAGGCTACGTGTGGCCTAAACCCCAATCATTTTCGAATAGATTTTAATTTATTTTTACATAATTTTTTGTAATTTAAATTATCAAAACAACATGTAATGATGAATGATATTATTTGTTGAAAAATATATGTATATGATTTGTAATTTAAGTTATTAAACAAAAAAATTATCGATGAAATATATTGTGTTTTTTGATATTAAATATATGTGTATAATTTTGTTGAAAATATGTTCATAAATTTCTATAAAACAGTATATTTTAGATTTTGCAACGCACTAGATGATCAATATTTATTTTATATAAATCATTAATAATAAATAAATATTTTGATATATTTAATTTAATTTTACTTTTTCACTAAATAAATATTTAAAATAATAGATTATATTTTGATATTTTCTATAATTAATTTGAACTATGATATAAAGTTTTTTTTTTAAAAATAGTAATATATTCTTGTAAAACAATATTGAAACATATAACCGATAAAAAAAATTAAATATACAAATAAAGATAAACATAGAATGGGCTGAAATTGTCAACAAAAAAAGTTAGACTAGTTATTATTAAATCAAATTAAATATGAATTCTGGTTGTCTCAATATTTTTTATTTTTTTGTTCCTATAAAAAAAAATTATCTTGAAAGAACTTCAAATAGCATTTTAAATATATAGTGAAATGGAGAATTTAGATAAAGATTTAAGGAAAAAATTACAAAAAGAATATTAAGATATATATTTATCAAGATAGAGAATATATTTCAGTATTTATAATGTAAAAGTTTGTGTTCAAGTAGTACTATTAAAAAAAATATAAGAAAATATTTTTGCAATACACTTTTCTGTGTCGACTTCACAAAAACATATATTGAGATTATTGAACTCTGTAATCTATTCTTATACTTCTGATGAGATTAGATTAAGTTTAACACTACTCTTTTTGCAAGATGATAAACTGATTCATTAAACTATTTAATTAATTTTTATTATTGAGATGATTGAGTTTATGTGACTCGCAATTTTTTTAAAGTTTTTTTATTTTCACTCCTTCTTTAAAAAATATTATAATTTTATTTAATAAATAGTCTGACACTATATATGTCTATATGAAAATATAAATATTGACCCATCAACTTTGAGAGTCTTCAAAAAAAAAGGAAAAAAAAGAACTTCGGAGATTACTTCTTTTATATATATATATATATATATATATATATATATATATATATATATATATATATATATATATATATATATATATATATATATATATATATATATATATATATATATATAAATAATATTTTAAGGAATTTATTTTAGGTTTCCAATCAGTTTTTCACATGGTATGTTATTATATTATTTATAGTATTTATCTAAATAATTTATTTTTAATGTTTATACTTTGACATCTATGAAATAAAAAAAATTCAACAACTCAAAATAATAATTTTTAATTATATTTATTTTATTTTACATCATTCTAAATATATTATTATATATTAAAAGTATTGTTAAATGGGTGTATTTTGTTTTCATGACAGGTATGAAAGTATTATTTTTCTATTTTTTTTAACTTCTTAAATATATATATATATATATATATATATATATATATATATATATATATTTTATTTTAAATCGAATTTGAAAACTGGTATAATTTGATTATTGAAATACCTTAGATAGCCACATAAGGCTGTAGGAGGAATGGACAAAATGGAGAGTTTTGTCGGGAAAGATTCTGCCATAAAAAGAGCCGGGAACTCCATTGAAAAAGCATGAACCCATCCCATGCTCATCTTCTATATCATTCCTCAGTCTCTCTTTGAAGCTCTCAAGGGACTTGAAAATGTTGTTGAAATCGTTCCCAGGGAGATCATTCAGGTAGATCTGGTATTCAGGAGACTCCTGCTTCAGTTCTCTACAAAGCTTCTCCACCAATTTTATGGCTTCATACATCACAAGCAAAGTGTTCGGTCCAGAAGAACAACCCAAGTCTGCAATTGCTATGCGTTTCGGTCGCATTCTTCGGTAGAGCCTGCTCATCGCTTCCTCTCTCATAACTCTTGTCAAACAAATTGCCTTCTGCTGCACTCGTGATGAATTTCTAATCTTTGTTAAGTTGTCTTGGTATATATATGAAATACAATCACCAATATGCATAGGAGAAAACAAGAGAGAGATGATTTTACTTGATATTATACGTCTATACCTGAACCAAGGAGTTGCTTGCGTAACTTGTTTCTCCGGTGCCTCCATTCATGTGCAGTACTTGTGTTACTTCCATTCTTCTCAGGTAGTTCATTTTTTATGCTTTTATGCAGTGTAATCAAACTCATCTCACACGGGTATTTGTAAGTTAATTTCATTTCTGAAAAAAAAAACATATAATATTGTTCTCAGCATGGGTGAGCTCAGCGAGTGAATTTAATATTGAACGATAACATATGCAAATTAAAAAAAAAAAAGTAAATCAATATTTAATATACATAAAAAAATAGATTCGTAAATTATATGATGTAGTAATATATATCTATCGATAAATTATATCATCATTACATTACTTATGAATATATCCATAAATAAACGAATCAGTGTAATTCATAAATAATTTCGTCAGATATTAATAATCCGCTTGAAGTAAAAAAAAAAAAAAACAAATAACTTGTGAATGTGAAAGATCAGATATTAAAATAAATTAAATTAAATAGAGACCGTCATAACTTGATAATATATTATGGTCAATGTAATTGTGAGGGTATTAATATAAATGCATGACAACAGGTCCTTACCATTATCGTTACGCTGTATAAAAAAAATAAAACATGATCATCAACTTCATTCCAATTAATTAATTGAAATTTAAAGTAATTTTGTGAAAAAGAAAAGAAAAGGAAACACTCAAATCAATAATTTATTTAACTTAAAAATAGGGAGAATTTTACAAATTAATAATTGGATAACGGGAATTATAAAAGTAGATGCATGTGGGAACTAAAATATAATTGTTTTATTATTTACTGATTTTTTTTCTTTTTTGCAACTACTTACTTCCCTCCTTATGTTTTTTATACTGTGTTAATATATTATATGTATATTCTTTTATTAAATTTATAATGTTAATATATTACACGTCAATATAACAACAAATACATAATGGATCAGTAAAAAATAACTAATGTACTTTGTCATAATGTTATAAAAACATTTGTGTTTAAATATTTTTTTCTTAAAAATAAATATAAGTGCATACTTTAAATCCTATACTAATGCTTGAACCTCTTTTTGGGATCTTATCCCACCGACTTGCAATCTACTTGTCACAACCCGTAAAATCTCATATTTTAGAACTGGCCACGTGGCGACCGGCCGGTTTCTCTTGAATGAGTGGGAGACAAAGTTCTGCAAGCAATTAATGCCTTTTTCCTTGTAATCCGTGCAGAGACGGCTTAGCAGGGAAAATCCCTGTGAGTGGGAAACAGGTGGCGATTTCAGGATGATTGAGGAGTTGGTAGTGGAAAACAAGTGGCAACAAAATGCTGGCCGATCACTTGTGTGAAGGTAAGGAGAAAACAATGACAACCTTTCTCTCTCTGCATGCAGATCATCTTCTTCTTCATCAAACTTCGTTTTCTACAAAACTCTGAAATTCTCCTCCTTCTCTCTAAAACCTTTCTATCTTCTCTCTAAAAATCTAATACCCAAACGTTCTCAGATCACTAAATCCCTTCAAGGACTCTGGTAGCTGGTAGCAAGAGGTACAACCTGTACCAAGCTGAAGACCGTTCGGAGCAGGTAAGTGTTAAGCTCTTTAGGGTTCTTAGTTTCCTACATGCATGGGCTGTTAAAGCTTGCATGTATCTTCTAAACCATTTCTTCTGAACCATACTTTTGTATTTCGTTTTAGAAATCAAAAACTTAGAAGAGTTGGTCGTTATTCTTTCACTTGAAGTTTAGCGGAAGTTAGAGGTAAGGGAAGTTTATGATTTTTCAATAAATTGTTTGTTATATGATTTAAAGTATGAATTTGGTATGTTTGATGGTGGAAAGCATGAATTGTGATATGTTTGATTTTTGTATGACTATATGAAAATATGACTTTGATGTTGAATTAAATTCTGTAATATTTAATTTCAAAGAGAGTATAAGAACATAGTATAATCAATGTTATAACCGAATGGTCATTATGACCGTCCGGTTTCCCAAACACCTTTTAAATTGAGATAGTAACTCTGAACCAAATTATATTATTTAAGACAGACCCTTTGAAATTTCTGTATTACACAGAACGTCCGGTATTAGACCGAGTCTTGAATTTCTTATGGAATGCCCAGTTTAGTCAAGATCTTCATTTTTCTGAAAAGAACCTTTTTACACACCGTCCGTTTTTATTCATTTTAGCCAGTTGAACTCTTTAATCAATTTCTTTATTCCTTTTCTCTCAATAGTGGACTTCTCTTTTGGTTAATCCTGAATTATTATTATTTCCGACCGGTTTCTTTGTTTTGTTACCTCTGTTGACGAATCCACTTTGATCTTCCGTCCGGTTGAACCAATGTTGGTCTTTCCTTCCGGTCTTATTATTTAAACACTTTTCACCTATGTTATAATAAGTCTCGTATTTTAAAATGGTTATTAAGTTGTTGAATATTTGGATTGAATTGTAAGAGAGTTCCAAGGAGGAATATCTCATGTTTGAAAAAAAAAAGTTGTTTTAGTATGACCGTGGTTATAGGCTCAGGTTCCGACTCTATTCCGATATTCCGTGATTACATCACCTCAAGTAGAGGAGAGTAATTCATGTGTGGGAATGGCGGGAGGTCCTCTAGCCTCAAGGTATTTCTATACCGAGGTGGTTTTATTGGACTAACCTCGGGTGGCGGTCTGTTGAGTGTATCCCAGCCAGGTCCACCCGGGTGCAGAGAGTGGCGAGCATACAGGGTCATACGTCCGGACTCTTGATTTTGAGCATTTTGAGAATTTATGATGTTTATATGATGATTCCCTTTGAGATTATTCTATGTGATGTTGATGTTACGTTGATATAATAAATGATTCGTTGAAATTTTCATAAGCTTACCCTACTACTTGTTTTGTTCGCTTTCTCTATTTTACCGTCCGGTATTTCTATCGTTCGGACTTGTTTCTTCAAATGCAATGATCATCCTTTTTGGATGTGAGCAGAAGTACTTCTAGAGGAGACTTTGGAAGAGGCGTTACTAGAAGATCAACCATTGGAGGTGCTGCCTGAGCAGTTTGCTGGACCGCCCGGTCCATAGTTTTTCTTTCAGTTTACTGTAATTAGTATTCGGGGCGGCCGGTTAAATAGTTTTGTAAAAAAACCATCCGCCCTAAACTTTGTAAACCGTGTAAATTGTTATAACTTGTATTTTGGTTGAACTAGTTGTTTAATCAAAACTTCCTTTAAGTTATATTTCATCTCCTTTCTCTACTGTTCTTTAATATGATTTATGATAACTCCTAGATTAAAATATAGTTTTACGCTATATATTTATTGGGATGTTACATTAATGGTATCAGAGCAGTTTTGTTCATTAGAATGCCTATAGGTTATGGGTATGCCATGCTTGTGCTGTATACTCACTTGATCAGTTAGAATTTTCTAACTCCTTATAGAAATTTATGAGTTTTCTTCTGTTGAAAACAGAAAATGGCTCCAAGACCACCTCCCCAACCTACCGACCGTGATGCAGCCGGCAACAGCAACAACAATTTATTGGAGTCCGTTCTGGCTGCACTCCAACAACAAAACGCAACTTTAATTCAGCAAAATACAAATCTTGCGCAGCAGAATGCACTTGCCTTGCAGAATGCTGAAGCCGCTAGAGTAGCTGCGGAGACAACTCAGAGACAAATAATAGAGTTATTAAGGACTGGATCACAAACCGGTGGACCGTCCGGATCTTCAATAAACAACACGACGGAATGGAGTCTAGAGAGTTTCCTCCAACACCGTCCGGCCAAGTTTGACGGTAAGTGTAGTGCCGACGAAGCAGATCGATGGATAAGCGATATGGAGAAAATTTATCAGGCTAAACGCTGTCCGAATGAAAACCGACTGCTGTATACTGAATACCAACTTACTGGGGAGGCAAATCATTGGTGGAGTGCCATGAAGATGTTATTGGAACAACAACAACTTCCAATCACTTGGGAAGTATTTAAGGAGAAGTTTTATGGAGAATATTTCCCCAACAGTGTGAGGTTTGCAAAGGAAGTGGAATTCCTCCAACTAGCTCAAGGGGGAATGTCGGTATCCGAATATACCGACCGTTATAAGCATTTGATGAGGTTTTATACCATGGGCGTGAATGAAGAGTGGCAGTGCAGAAAGTATGAAAATGGATTAAGGCCGGAATTGAAGGTAATGATCTCCAGTCTATGTATTATCTCTTTTCCTACTCTGGTGGAAAGAGCCAAGGTGCTTGAAAGAAATATGGCAGAAGTGGAACAACAAAAGAAACTGCAGCAACCGACCGGTAGGGCGTCTGTTCCGGCTCGAAATACTCAAGTTGTGAGGAGAACTCCTTATTCTCGGCCTATGCCGACCGGTTCTGGTACTTCTTCACAAAACCCAGTTTATACTAATTCGTCAAGGCAGCAAGGAAGTGTTTCTTGTTTCAATTGCGGAGGGCCACATTATCGGTCATCTTGCCCTCAACTGGTGGGAGTCAAATATTGTTCTAAGTGTGGAAGAACCGGCCATACAGACTCTGAGTGTAACATGGGAAATCGAGGGGCTATGAGACCTCCAATTGCTGGTAGAAGTGGTCAGAGGAATGGAGGAAGAGCGCAAGCAACCGGCCGGGTTTATGCACTGACCGGAGTAGAAGCAGCAAGCTCAGGTAACCTTATTATTAGCACTTGCCTGCTGCATGGAGTCTCTTGTTGTGTATTGTATGATTCGGGGGCAACACATTCTTTCATCTCGAAGGCATGTGTTGAAAAGTTGGGTTTAGACAAGAGTGAGATGCAGCTTGATTTGGTGGTGTCTACCCCAGCGGCTGGAGAGATTAGGACGTCTACTGTCTGCATTAGATGTCCTATTGAGGTAGAAGGGTACAAGTTTAAGGTAAACCTCATATGTTTACCTCTTCAAGACATAGAAGTGATACTAGGGATGGATTGGCTGACAACCAATCGCATACTTATTGATTGTGGGAAGAAAAAGCTGATTTTCCCAAGCAGTGAAGAAGATTTATCTTTGACTCTCGGTAAACTCCGAGAGGATCTTATAGAAGGAGCAATGTGTTTCCTGATTTTAACACGTGAAGATAAAAACGAAGAAAACCGTCCGGCAGAAAACCGAACGGTTGTTGAAGAGTTCATGGATGTTTTTCCAGATGAAGTACCAGGCTTACCTCCAATTCGAGAAGTGGAATTCTCCATTGATTTGATTTCTCAAGCCGGCCCAATAGCAGCGCCACCATATAGAATGGCTCCAGCAGAGTTAATTGAATTGAAAAAGCAAATTGAAGATCTCTTGGAAAAGAAGTTTATTCGGCCTAGTGTATCACCTTGGGGAGCGCCAGTTTTGTTAGTCAAAAAGAAGGATGGAAGCTCGAGACTTTGTGTGGATTATCGTCAATTGAACAAGTTGACGATTAAAAACAAGTATCCACTACCCAGAATAGACGACTTATTGGATCAACTGTCCGGCGCGACAGTGTTTTCTAAAATAGACTTAAGATCTGGGTATCATCAGATTTTGGTGAAGGAAGCCGATATCCCGAAGACTGCTTTTCGGTCTAGATACGGCCATTACGAATATGTAGTAATGCCGTTCGGCGTTACCAACGCACCTGCTGTGTTCATGGATTATATGAACAGGATCTTCCGGCCGTTTCTGGATAACTTTGTTGTCGTCTTTATTGATGACATTCTCATCTACTCTAAGACTGAAGCAGAGCATGAAGAACACCTGAGGATAGTGCTTAGTGTGTTAAGGGAAAAACGATTATATGCCAAAATGTCCAAGTGCGAATTTTGGATGAAGCAAGTACAATTTCTTGGACATGTAATCTCGGCGGGCGGAATTGCTGTGGATCCGGCCAAGGTTCGAGCTGTTTTAGAGTGGAAAACTCCCCGTTCGGTTTCGGAGATCAGAAGTTTTGTAGGATTGGCTGGCTACTATCGAAGATTTATTGAAGGTTTTTCTAAGATAGTAGCGCCCTTAACTCAATTGACTCGAAAGGATCAACCCTTTATCTGGACCGACCGGTGCGAGTCTAGTTTTCAAGAACTGAAGCAGCGATTGACGAATGCTCCAGTTTTGGTGATTCCGGATGTCAATTTACCTTATGTTGTATATTGCGACGCATCTTATCAAGGGTTGGGTTGCGTTCTGATGCAAGAAGATAAAGCAGTTGCTTACGCCTCTCGGCAGTTGAAAATTCATGAGAGAAATTATCCAACTCACGATCTTGAGTTGGCTGCCGTAGTATTTGCATTAAAGATTTGGAGGCATTATCTATACGGCGCCCGGTTTCAAGTATTCAGTGATCACAAGAGCCTTAAATACTTGTTTGATCAGAAGGAGTTAAATATGAGGCAGAGAAGATGGATGGAATTTTTGAAGGACTACGATTTTGAACTACATTATCATCCGGGAAAGGCAAATGTAGTCGCTGACGCCTTAAGTCGGAAGACGGTACATGTCGCAAACATGATGATTCAAGAATTTAAACTGGTTGAAAGCTTCAGAGATCTAAGGCTTCAGTGTGAATTCGAACCGACCGGTATTAGCTGTAGCCTTATGCGATTGTCAAGTAACATATTTGACCGAATAAGAGAAAAGCAAAAAGTTGATAAAGAGTTGCAGAGAATTTCCAAACCGTTCGGTAAATCACCCCACCAAGACTTCAATGATGGAACAGACGGATTGTTAAGATATAAGGATAGAACTTGTGTTCCAAATGATGATGAATTGAAAAGGATAATTTTAGAAGAAGCTCATCAAAGTCGTCTAAGTATTCATCCGGGAATGACCAAGATGTATAAAGACTTACGAATGTGTTTCTGGTGGCCAGGAATGAAGCAAGATGTAGCTCGTTTCGTAGAATCTTGTCTAACTTGCCAAAGAGCTAAGATTGAATATCAGAAACCGAGCGGTCAACTTCAACCATTGGAGATACCTGAATGGAAATGGGATAGCATTGCAATGGACTTCGTGACCCATTTACCCCGAACGGTAAGAAATCACGACGCAATTTGGGTAATAGTTGATAGGCTGACCAAAAGTGCTCACTTCCTTTCCATTAACTTGAAAATGCCTATGTCCAAGTTGGCTCAGTTGTACGTTAAAGAAATCATAAGGCTTCATGGAGTACCGTCCGGTATCGTGTCGGATCGAGACCCAAGATTTACGTCTCGATTTTGGCAGGCTCTTCAACAAGAAATGGGAAGCAAACTTCAAATGAGCTCTGCTTATCATCCGCAAACGGACGGCCAATCCGAAAGAACGATCCAGACCTTAGAAGATTTGTTGAGGACAAGCGTGCTGGATCACTTGGGTGCTTGGGACGAAATTTTACCATTAGCAGAATTCACGTACAACAATAGTTTTCATACAAGTATTGGAATGGCGCCTTTTGAAGCACTTTACGGTAGAAAATGCCGAACACCTCTTTGCTGGTTCCAGGAAGGTGAATCGGTGTTAACTGGACCAGAAATAGTGCAACAAACTACCGAGAAGGTGAAGTTAATCCAAGAGAGACTTAAAGCATCTCAGAGTCGACAGAAATCTTATGCCGACAAAAGAAGGAAGCCATTAGAATTTGCTGAAGGAGACCATGTGTTTCTTAAGTTGGACCGAAAGACTGGCGTTGGAAGAGTCATCCGACCAAAGAAGTTATCTGCTCGATTTCTTGGTCCTTATCAAATCTTGAAGCGTATTGGACTGGTAGCTTACGAATTGGCTTTACCTCCTTCATTGTCCAACCTTCATCCAGTCTTTCACGTTTCACAACTTCGTAAATATATTGCTAATCCTTCGCATGTAATTGAAGCCGACAACATTCAACTCAACGCGGATTGCTCAGTAGATGTCCGGCCGGTGAAAGTTGAAGAATTAACCATCAGGCGGCCGTCCAACAAGCGTACTACGTATGTTAAGGTCATATGGGATGAAAAAGCTGGCGACATCACTTGGGAGCGTGAGGATGAAATGAGAGAAAACTTTCCTCACTTATTTGAAGGTAAAACTTTAATTTTCGAGGACGAAAATTTTTATTTGTTGGGGGGAATGTCACAACCCGTAAAATCTCATATTTTAGAACTGGCCACGTGGCGACCGGCCGGTTTCTCTTGAGTGAGTGGGAGACAAAGTTCTGCAAGCAATTAATGCCTTTTTCCTTGTAATCCGTGCAGAGACGGCTTAGCAGGGAAAATCCCTGTGAGTGGGAAACAGGTGGCGATTTCAGGATGATTGAGGAGTTGGTAGTGGAAAACAAGTGGCAACAAAATGCTGGCCGATCACTTGTGTGAAGGTAAGGAGAAAACAATGACAACCTTTCTCTCTCTGCATGCAGATCATCTTCTTCTTCATCAAACTTCGTTTTCTACAAAACTCTGAAATTCTCCTCCTTCTCTCTAAAACCTTTCTATCTTCTCTCTAAAAATCTAATACCCAAACGTTCTCAGATCACTAAATCCCTTCAAGGACTCTGGTAGCTGGTAGCAAGAGGTACAACCTGTACCAAGCTGAAGACCGTTCGGAGCAGGTAAGTGTTAAGCTCTTTAGGGTTCTTAGTTTCCTACATGCATGGGCTGTTAAAGCTTGCATGTATCTTCTAAACCATTTCTTCTGAACCATACTTTTGTATTTCGTTTTAGAAATCAAAAACTTAGAAGAGTTGGTCGTTATTCTTTCACTTGAAGTTTAGCGGAAGTTAGAGGTAAGGGAAGTTTATGATTTTTCAATAAATTGTTTGTTATATGATTTAAAGTATGAATTTGGTATGTTTGATGGTGGAAAGCATGAATTGTGATATGTTTGATTTTTGTATGACTATATGAAAATATGACTTTGATGTTGAATTAAATTCTGTAATATTTAATTTCAAAGAGAGTATAAGAACATAGTATAATCAATGTTATAACCGAATGGTCATTATGACCGTCCGGTTTCCCAAACACCTTTTAAATTGAGATAGTAACTCTGAACCAAATTATATTATTTAAGACAGACCCTTTGAAATTTCTGTATTACACAGAACGTCCGGTATTAGACCGAGTCTTGAATTTCTTATGGAATGCCCAGTTTAGTCAAGATCTTCATTTTTCTGAAAAGAACCTTTTTACACACCGTCCGTTTTTATTCATTTTAGCCAGTTGAACTCTTTAATCAATTTCTTTATTCCTTTTCTCTCAATAGTGGACTTCTCTTTTGGTTAATCCTGAATTATTATTATTTCCGACCGGTTTCTTTGTTTTGTTACCTCTGTTGACGAATCCACTTTGATCTTCCGTCCGGTTGAACCAATGTTGGTCTTTCCTTCCGGTCTTATTATTTAAACACTTTTCACCTATGTTATAATAAGTCTCGTATTTTAAAATGGTTATTAAGTTGTTGAATATTTGGATTGAATTGTAAGAGAGTTCCAAGGAGGAATATCTCATGTTTGAAAAAAAAAAAAGTTGTTTTAGTATGACCGTGGTTATAGGCTCAGGTTCCGACTCTATTCCGATATTCCGTGATTACATCACCTCAAGTAGAGGAGAGTAATTCATGTGTGGGAATGGCGGGAGGTCCTCTAGCCTCAAGGTATTTCTATACCGAGGTGGTTTTATTGGACTAACCTCGGGTGGCGGTCTGTTGAGTGTATCCCAGCCAGGTCCACCCGGGTGCAGAGAGTGGCGAGCATACAGGGTCATACGTCCGGACTCTTGATTTTGAGCATTTTGAGAATTTATGATGTTTATATGATGATTCCCTTTGAGATTATTCTATGTGATGTTGATGTTACGTTGATATAATAAATGATTCGTTGAAATTTTCATAAGCTTACCCTACTACTTGTTTTGTTCGCTTTCTCTATTTTACCGTCCGGTATTTCTATCGTTCGGACTTGTTTCTTCAAATGCAATGATCATCCTTTTTGGATGTGAGTAGAAGTACTTCTAGAGGAGACTTTGGAAGAGGCGTTACTAGAAGATCAACCATTGGAGGTGCTGCCTGAGCAGTTTGCTGGACCGCCCGGTCCATAGTTTTTCTTTCAGTTTACTGTAATTAGTATTCGGGGCGGCCGGTTAAATAGTTTTGTAAAAAAACCATCCGCCCTAAACTTTGTAAACCGTGTAAATTGTTATAACTTGTATTTTGGTTGAACTAGTTGTTTAATCAAAACTTCCTTTAAGTTATATTTCATCTCCTTTCTCTACTGTTCTTTAATATGATTTATGATAACTCCTAGATTAAAATATAGTTTTACGCTATATATTTATTGGGATGTTACATTACTAGAGTCCGAAATTGATCAGTATGACTATAATGGCGTTGCTTAATTTTGTATGAAGATCAACAAAATTTGTGTTCACATCAAAGACGCATTTATAACAGGATAATTATACTTGAAAAATATTTTTTTATAATATTTAAACATAAATTACGTATCATTGTGATTAATCTAAAATTATTCTGCAATAAAAAATTATTGTGTAAGTATCGTTATACTTTATAATAAGGTCGTGACCATGCAGAATCCAAGGTTTTGACGTAATACAATGACGTTCTCTCTCTCCTCACATGAAAATGGCATAAAAAAACAGAGTTTGTTTGAGGTTTTAGTGGACCATGTGTTGTTCTTCGTTTTTAGTTTTTTAAAAGTGCATCACAGTGAGCATAGTACAACTTGGGGTTTTATTTAAGTTTATTCATAATTTTGTTTTTCACACTTTCACAATCATTTTTCGTGTTTTCCTCTAGTTTCCCCGAATACTTTTGTTTTTATTTGATCGGTTAAGGTTGTGTAAACCATCACATCAATTCCCAAATCATTGAAGGAATACCTTTATAAAATTATATCTTAATCACGTGATTTCATTTAAAAAGTTAATGACGTTTCAGAAATAAAATAGATCGTATTTAAATAAAGTCAACAAAAAAAAGTTATATAAAATAAGTTCATGCTAACTTTTACAATAAATAAAATAAATTTGAATTATAAGAAGAAAATTATCATCAAATTATAAATATTCACAATGTTTTTCATAAGACACAAAGTATCATCAAAATTCATTTTTTGACGGGAAATATTTTTTTTTCTCGTCTATACTATAACTATTATGATTAACAAAAATGTTAAACTCATAATTATTTTAAGTTAATATGAGTAACAATTTACTGAAAATATATATCCAAAACTGAACAACATAAGTAAACTGATATTAAATGAAAAATAATTAGGCGAAACCAACAATCGAAAAAGATAAAAACAATTTAAATAGACTTAAGATATGAGAGAAAGAATGATTCAAAACAAAATGTTTATGTTATATATATCAAGATCAGAGAATGACTAAAAATATAATGTTTATGTTATATCATAAAGTATGTATATCATAGTATTTACACAACTTTAAATACGTTATCAATAAGGAGTGATAAAAAATAGTTTGACAGCATTATTTGGTGATAGAGATTATGATAATTGAGATTGAGAGTTAGAAGGAATAGAAAATTGAGTTAAATTATTAAGGTAGGAAGCAATTGGACAAAAACACTCTTTGAAATTAGGAAACAAAAGATAATATCACTTGTGAAAAAAAAAAGTAATTTACGTTATAGTGATTTAGTGTCTGACCATAAAATATCTCAGAGAAAAATATATCGTGATACTTTTATAATTAAAAACAACTTTTTTTTCATTGAACTTATAAGGTTCCATGTAATTTCCTTATAATTTCTGCATGTCTCCTCACTTCCTCTTTGCAATTTTGCTATAAGTTTGGGTAGTTTTTAGTTATTTAAAGTTTCAAAATTTTGAAAATTAAAATATGTCTTTAGTTTTTAATTTAATACGAATTATAGTTTTTGACATTATTTTTATACTTTTTCATTTTAAAACAAATTAGTTTAATAAGAGTAATTGTAAAAGGTAATAAAAATGTTGCTGTTTTAATTAAAGTTATATTCATATTTTTTTTAAATGAATGTTAAAAAGTAGAGCTAAAAATTATCCGCGTTACATTTTTATTGAACATGTTTTGTTTCAAAAGTTTAAGATAAAAAAAAAAAAAAAAAAAACTTGTTGCTGCTGTGGCAAACACCAATAATTAGTATAATTTTTCGAAAATTTAACACTAGTGCAAAACTTGCATTTAAATATGTATTATATCCTATAATTTTAAGAAAAATGTAACTTTTAAAAATACAGTGATATTTTTACAATTTCTGAAAGAATATAGACTAGTCTATACTTTGATAATAATATAATTCCTATAAAAATTGTATAAAGTACTATTTGTTTTTTTCATCCAATATTGTGAAAGGACAGTATATCTTAATGTTCCATAAAAGTGCTTAAGCTTTCGTGATAAAAAAAAAAATTAACAAACACGTCGTAAGAAAAGTAATTATTTAAAAAAATTAGTTTAATAAAACATCATAATGAAGGGTTAGTTTATACAGAATTGGGAACAACTAGTGGATGGTGAAGGGTTACATGAGTATTTATTTAGCTTACCAAACCTCTGTTTGTCTCTTCTCATTATATTAATTGCAGGGAACACACCATGGAATCTGCAGCTAAAAATATTTTAAAACTGTGCATTGCAAGAATCCTTGGTACTATATATATTAATTCACACTAAAAATATTATAATCATGGTACTATAAAACTGATAAAGAATTTGATATTAAAAATTTCAATTCTTTATTGTTCGCGAAAACCCTTGTGACATAATCTTTATCATAGTTACGATTTCCTTTTGTTCAAAAATCAGTCATATTCTACAATTTTCATGTAATGATAGGAGTTTGATGTCTAAATAAGTAAAAATATAATAAAAAATATATAAAAATGAAAAAGTCATTATTCCAAAAGGAAAATTTGATTTCAATTTAAATTTTAAAATACCATATTCAATATTAAAAATACAACAAAGGTTCAAAATATAATGAAAAATAAAAATATAAATTTTAATAATATTTTATTTATTATTATTATTATTTTAGAAATTTAAGTATGGTTTGAAAGACAAAGCTAAGTGATATATAAAGAAAAGAAAATCCATAAACATTACATCTTAAGATTTTAAGATAAAAATAAGATCAAATTTTTTATTAAAATAATTCATATATCGGAAGTGATAAATCTCCTGACTCTATTTTAGTAAATGAAAATTTCAAAACTAGTATTATAGTTTATCATTTGTCTCGATGTTTGACTATAGAGACAAGTATGTTTACATATGGATGTAACTAGGATCAGGATAGACAACTCATACTCAAATGCGATAATTCTCTTCCATCAGTTTTAGTGTAAAAAATACAAGATTTTTTGCGAACATTAATGAAAAGGAACTATACCGTAAAACAAAATTTAAAAAATAAAAATAAATTAAAAAAGGGTTAAACCACTCTAGGGGTCTCTATTTTCGCGTTTTTGTCCCAATGTAGTCCTCGTCTTTTATTTTGTGTCAATTAAGTCCCTATTTATGCAAAATTGAAATAAATTAACCCTTGCCGTTAAATGTAGTTAACGGGGTTAAGTTTTAGATACCTGTTATGGTGAGTTGGCCACAAACCTTGACGTGTCATTCAGATAACCATGTGACCTAATTTATATTTTTCACGTGCCCCTTAAGTTAAAAAATTTGGGGATTTTAACCTTATTTTAAAATTAGGGTTAGTGTTAAAAATAGGATTGGGATTAGGGCTGGATAAAGGTGAGAGTCACTGTTGGCAAGCACAGGTGAGAGTGAGTGTTCGAAATTGGAAAATCAGGGCTCGAAATTGGTAAATTAGCGCGTGCATTGGAGCAAGGGTTGCTATCACGTGAATCGCGAAGTGCTTGTACGTGGATCGCAAGGTTTTCGTGTGGAATTTCGTGGGAGGTGAGTGTATCTCAACTGTACATCTGTTCTCTACTGTACATCTGTTTTGTAGTACAGAAGCTATTCGGTGCTTTTAATATTCGGTGATATTTGTTGTTATCTGGCCATGCCTTTTAGATTGTGGGGTTGGGGTTGTCTGAAAAAAGAATATGTCCCTGTTTTGGTTGTGGTCCCCCATGTCCCCCATAGTTGTACTTCATTTTCTGGTGTCATTTTCAATGTTTTAATATTTGTTTTTTTTGTTCGTTTTACATTTACTTATAGGTGTAGAATATTGTTCAGTGTGTTGTGTGTGATGGAGGGTGTCATAGAAGTTGTGATTCACCATGGGGGGAAGTTGGTAAACGAAGGGTGTCTGAGGTATGAAGGGCAGTTTGATACTATGCATTTTGACCCTGACTACTGGAGTTACTATGTTGTCACGAATGTAGTAAAAGCGCTTGGATATGTAGAATTTCAAGAGTTGTGGTATTCTGTTGGATGTGGTCCTGTATTAGATGGTAAGCTAGAAGCATTGTCTGATGATGTAGGAGCTATGCATATGGTCAATTTAGCCAGGTTAAATGGTCGAGTGCATTTATATGTTGTGCACAGTGTGTCTCAAGCTGAGGTCATTCAAATGATTGAATATAATGTACATGAAGAACAATTAGATGATGGGGTACAACATGAAGGTGGTGAGAGTGCAAAGTTGGATGAGGAAGTACAAGTTCATGGTGGTGAGACTGAGGGAATACAAAATGAGGAAGGTGTTAATGAGGAGACCGTTGAAGTTCATGTTGATGGTAAGGAAGTAGAAGTTGATGTTGGTGACAGTGAGACAATACAAAATGAGGAAGGTGTTAATGAGGAGACAGTTCAAGTTCATGTTGATGGTGAGGAAGTAGAAGTTGATGTTGGTGAGAGTGAGACAATACAAAATGAGGAGACAGTTGAAGTTCATGTTGATGGTGAGGAAGTCCAAGTTGATGTTGGTGAGACTGAGGAAGGTCATGATGATGAGACAATTCGAGTTGATGTTGAGGGTGAAGTTAACACAACAATTGTGAATGATTGGAGTTCATCAGATGATGATATTGGTGAAGTAAATATTATGGATGGTGAAGTGAATATTATGGATGATGAAGTGCATAGTGTGGATGGTTTAGTAGACGTAAACATCCAATGTGACTTTAGTCAAAGAGATAGTTCTGCCAATATCGAAGTTGATTGCAGTGTTATTTCTGAGTCAGATTTCGAACAACATGAGTCAGATTTAGAAGAACATGACATTAGTGATAGTAGTTTATTCAATGACGAATGAGAGTCTGAGGAGTTAACTTCTCCAGATATAAGTGATGAAGAAACTGATGTTGAAGAGGGATATGGTAATTTTGTTACGTTCACTATGCCCAAAAAGATGGTTGATTTCAAGTGGGAGGTGGGAACATATTTTGGACAGAAAGTGGACATCCTGGATACCATCAAAACATACGCACTGGAGAATGGAAAAAAACTTAAATTTATTAAAAATGATAAAAGAAGAATAAGGATTAAGTGTATGGGAGCAAAAGGACAATGTCCTTGGATGGCTTATTTTGGTTACATGGAGGCAATGGATACATGGCAGTTAAGGACTGTGATTGATGAACACACATGCAGTAGGGAGCATAAGTTGGGTGTATTCAATGCAAGATGGCTAAGTAAAAAATTGGAAAAGACAGTAAGAGAGAATCCTACAATTAAGGGACTTGACATTAGAGATAAAATAAGTAGGAAATGGAACATAGCAATAAGTAAAAATATGGCTTATAGAGCGAAAGCTTTTGCTTCAGATGAAGTGGAAGGGTCCTTCATTAAGCAATATACTAGAATTTATGATTACGCTCATGAACTATTGGCAAGAAACCCAGGTTCAACTATCAAGGTCAAACTTGAGGAAAATGATCAAAAACGAATTTTTCAAAGGTTCTACGCATGCCTCAAGGCATGCAAAGATAGCTTTATGTCATGCAGGCCAGTCATTGGCCTTGATGGAGCATTCTTGAAAGGTAGATATGGTGGTGAGTTGTTAACTGCTGTTGCTCGAGATGCAAACGATCAAATGATGCCACTAGCATATGTTGTAGTAGAGGTGGAGAACAAGGAAACTTGGAAATGGTTTATGGAGCTACTAATTGAAGACCTTGGTGGACCTGACTTCTGTTCCTCACTTACATTGATATCAGATCAACAAAAGGTATTTATACTTATGCTATGTACTTATGTTATGTACTTCATATATGCCCATTTATTTGTTCTTGACTAAATAAAAGCCATTTATTGATTCTCATTCACAGGGTCTGTTACACGCTGTAGATGATTTACTTCCTGGAATTGCTCACAGATATTGTGTAAGGCATTTATATGCCAATTTCCGGAAGAAATTCCCAGGAAAAAATCTAAAGAAGTTGATGTGGAGGGCAACACTGGCAACACACCCACAGAAATGGGAGACTGAAATGAGAAATATAAGAGAAGTCAACCAAGAAGCCTTTCGCCACTTGATGGCATTTGCTCCAAGGTAATCCACTGACTCACCTCACACTGTCCCATAAGCGTTTGTTTACTAATTGTCTGACTTGTTTTTACATTGAAGGTTTTGGTCTAGATCAAGGTTCACAACCACAGCTCAATGTGATACCTTGGTCAATAACATGACAGAAGCGTTTAATAGCGTTTTTGTACACACAAGGACAAAACCAATTATTACTATGTTGGAGGAAATCAGACTTTATATCATGAAGAGATGGGCCACTAATAGGTCAAGGGTAAATTCATTTAAGTCTGCCATTTGTCCAAAAATTCTTAGTAGACTGCGAAAGGAGGCCCTACTAACACAGTACTGGATTCCCAGGTAAAGTGATATAACTCATTTACTACTTTCAGTACCTCCTATGCATTACTAATGTTGCCTCATGTTGACAGCTGGTCTGCAGAGAAGATATTTGAAGTAAGACATGTGTCTCACACTGGGGACAAGTATGTGGTGAACATAGATGAATCTTCATGCTCATGCAGAAAATGGAGCCTCAGTGGAATACCCTGTGCTCATGCCTTGACAACAATGAGATTTCTAAACCTCAATGAAGAGGACTACATACCTGCTTGCTTTCACACTTCAACATATCAACAAATATACTCATCCATTATCTATCCAATTAACGGAAACAACTTGTGGGAGGTAACCCAATATGAAGATGTCATGCCTCCATCAAAAAGAAAGCTGCCTAGTCGTCCGAAGAAGAAAAGAAGGTTAGAGCAGTGGGAGTTGAAGAAAGATAGCACCAGGATGACCAAAGGAGGATTGCTTAAGAGATACAGCAATTGTAGGGAAGTGGGTCACAACAAAAAACGTTGTCCCAAGACAGTGGACCAAGTTGTTTTGCAGTCCCAGGGAGAAGCAACCACTTCACAAGATGTTTTGCAGTCCCAGGGAGAAGCACCCACTTCACTGGCTTAGGATGTAGAACACTGTCCAATGTTTTGTGTTTTATTAAAGGAAATGTAATAGATAGATTTCCGATGTGTATGAGCATCTGTTTTTACACCAGACTTTTGGAAACAATGCTTTAGATGGATGTATTCTGTTATTATGGATGTCTATTTTAAATGAAACATGAATCATTTTCTTCAATGTGTGAAGGTTCTGCAGTGTCAAATACTGGTTGCAGTGTTAGTTCATTGTTGGACATCTGCAAATGCATTTTTTGTGCTTCACTCAAGTTTAATTTGTTTAATCTGATTGTTATTGATTGTTTGAAATTCCTTTGTACCATTACTATTTAAAATTGGTGTTAGAGTTGCGTGAATTACTGATAAAAGGGGAACTCCACCAGTGAAAATTTGAATTACTGCTATTTAGCCTCAATTGACAACACTTATACACTTAAACCAATAATTTGGACTTCCTTGTGTTTAAGCAATCTGGTACAAATTGAATTTTTAAACATCAATTTCAGCACTTCTATTTTCTGAAACAAGTTGCTTTTATCTGCATAACTGTTTGTTCATTTGGGAATCAAGAATAGGTGCTTTGCTTGTGTACATAGCCAGAAAAATGGAGGGAAAATAGAAAGAAAGGCAATAATATTGTTTTGTCTGTTGTCTGCTAAAGAAAGTCTATATCTGCTACTATTATCATAAAACTACTAATTTAAAGGCTTAAATCCACTTCTGGTTCTCATAGTTGTGAATGTGCAATTTTGGTCCACTGCTAATACATTATGAATTTCTAAAATTCTCTAGTAATATTAGTTTCTTACTCATTCACACTAGTAATCTTTAATAACAAGTTTTAATATCTTTTATCACGGAAAACACACAAGTAGTTTTGTTAGGACAGATTATGTATTTATGTTGGACCAAAATTGCTTAATTTTGGAAAACTGTAGGACCAAATGTGCTATTAAATATTTTTTAGAGACCGAAATTGCACATTGACTTCATTATGGAGATTGAAATTGGATTTAAGCATAATTTAAATCTGTGTAACTTCTATTCTTCATTAACTGAAAGTTGAAAAGGACAATGCTCAATTCATATTTTCATTTCATTACACTAACATCTGCAACTATTACATTTGCAAGAAGGCCTACACAGCTACACTACTTAGACAAATATTTTCATGCCCTTCCCATCAACATTGTCACTGCAATCATGTTGATTACACATAGAATAAAAACAACCCCAACCAACATTTTTATCCACTTTTCAAGAGTGATAACAACTTTCTGCACATCAACTACATTGTTGTCCCTCTCGTTTTCAACAGTCTTCATGAGCCTCACATCTTTTGTTTCCAACATCTCACAACTAGCACTTTCCTGAGTTCCAAAATCACACAACCATCTGAAGAAGTTGCAGCCAGCATTTTCACCTCCACCCTTATACCTAGGACAACTCCAAAATTGTTTGCCTCGATTCTTAGTGGTCTTCGCAGTCCTAAGCACAGACATCTCTCCACAATGACAAATCGGTGACGCCTCCTTCCTAGTCCAACCTCCATCTCCCCGAGAGCTCCCAGAGCGGAATTGTTTCCGACAATCATTGCAAATGGACCATGAACATGAATGCTGCATAGACATGCTTGCGCCTTCGTTTCCTACTTCCCTCTTTCCAACCTTCAAGTGCTTTTCAATCCAGATGTTGAATAACAGCAAACCCTAACTATCGAAGCTTTTAAATCTGAAACCAAATCCCCAATTTCTAAATTTTGTGATTAACTTTACTAATAACAGCCACATCATAATAAAAGACACTTCCAAGCTTCTGTGGATGACACGTCATAAATAATAGGCACCTCAGCCTCACAGATCAGGTAAAAGTTAACCCCGTTAACTACATTTAACGGCAGGGGTTAATTTATTTCAATTTTGCATAAATAGGGACTTAATTGACACAAAATAAAAGACGGGGACTACATTAGGACAAAAACGCGAAATTAGGGACCTCTGGAGTGGTTTAACCTTAAAAAAGAGGAAAAAGATTGGAAATGGACCTTGTTGGCTTTCTAAAAGGTAAGAAAGAAATGGACTTTCAGCCCAACCAAAAAATTGGGCCCAGCTACTGAATCACATAGGACTAGCCCAATCGTAGGAAATAAAGGGATCCCTATTGAAACGCATTTTTACTATTTAAACCTCCTAGAATTAGGTGTATTGGTCTGTTTGATTAAACATTAAAATCAGTATTTTTAAAATGATAACTTATTTGAGGCGCAAATATGATTTTCTTATCAAAAGAAGGTAGAAAATTCCTAAACTACTGATTTTTAAAACAAGCATATTGGAGAAATATATATTAGAAAATACATTTTTTAAAACGAGGAGATATGATTTGTATGATCAAGCATCTATCCACAATCAAAACTTCTTTATGCTGTGATATTGTTTACACCTCGTACTGCATAATAAATACTTTTTTTTTTTGTTTAAATCGATTACTCAACAACTAAGTTTTTATTATGTATACGATAGAGAAAAATAAGTTTTTTTATAGAGTAATATTATAAATGAGTATTTATATTATTTGTGAATGATTTTAGTCATAATATTTTCATAAACCAGTTCTCAAAAATAAGTTGATAAATGTATTTGGATGCAATGCAATTAAATAATCATGTATACATACAAAGACATTATTAAATAACAACAGTTGCAGAAGGTCTAACACACATTCATTTCATGTAACGAAATTTAAAAATAATAAATACTCTATTTATCCTAATGCTAATATAATGTTATCCGAGCTTATATTTATTTTTTGGTTAGACCAAAAGAAGCACCACCCATCGATTTCATTTCGGAATATAATTCTATCTCTTAGTTGGTATTACCATGAATAATCAATTCCAGAAGCAATGAACTTATCAGTTCTCTTTTTGTTTACAATACATAGTTAAGTGCAGAATAGGATCGGTATTACAAAGCGTTGCTTGTTAATTACAAAGCGAAATGGCCAACGACTCTTCCCTCAGTAACCTCATCTGCTTTGCAATAAACGCATCTATCGTGCGCCGGAACTCCTCGTTGCTCAGCTTATCCTGCGGATACGATTTTTCCCGCGCCTTCTCCGTCTCCGATTGCCGGACTTCTCGTCCCGCCGTCTTATTCCCATCCTCACCCTCTCCCTCCGACAGGCGCCAGCAATAAACTTTTCTTCTATCAAGATTATCTGCTGCGGCGCCGGAATCGCCGTCCTTACACGTGTCACTGATCTGCCGGTGCTCTGCCTCTGCCACAACCGGCTCATCAGAATGGGATTGGGTGAATCGGCGGGACTGGGCGAGGAGGGTGGCGATGATGGCGTTGAAAACAGCGAAGACGAAGAGAGGACTGCGGAGATAGTCGGCGGAGAGTCGCAGAGCTAAAGGGAGACGCGCGACGAACCACGTAAGGAAGAAGAGAGCGGCGCATAGTTGGAAAATGCGAAGTGTCTTGGTAATGCTGTTAACAACGCTGCTTTTCCCTACTTTCATGTTGCTCAACTCTAGTGCATCCATGGCCTATAAAGAAAGAGAGAGAGAGAGAGCCTTTCTCTTTCCACGTCTTCGTGTTCTTATTATATACACACTCTGAACTCTGCCACCGCCATTTTTTCTTCAGTAACACTGTTTTGTAATTAAGAGGTTAATATCTTACACATGGTACATGCAACCCCTTAATTAATCACATTATAATTATATTTTAAACTAATCAAATATAAATCTCCATAAAGTAACTTTGTGTGGATGAGGATTTTACATTTAATTTGAGGTTTTATTCCATGGTATATGCATGGAATAAGTAACTTTTAACTGCCAAAAGACTCGTCTCAAGTTCATGTATCCTTTACTTATTCTGTTCAACAACAATCTCTCCAGATTCTTTAATAAAGGAGGTGACTATAATCTACAAAATGCTATATATTTATACTTTTTTTATATAACTTTTATATCAATGGTGATATGTCGGAGTTCCGCAGAAATCTAACACTGCGTTCGAACTATAGAAAATGAAAGAAGAAGAAAAAAATAGAATTTAATAGAGAATAATTACCTGTAAAATTTTATTTTTTTATTTCTTAAAATTGAAAAGAGAGGTTGTTTATTTAAGGTAGGAAGTTAGTTGAAAGGAGCAGTCAAAGATTGAGTCATTCTGAGCTTGCATGTAATATAAGAAAAGAATCAAAAACTGCTCCAAAACTCTCTGCTACTGGCGTACCAAAATTAAACTATCAGTCCTGCTGCTATCTACTCATCCGTATCTTTTATTTTGCTCTTCTCAATTCAAGAAAGTGACTTATTTCTTGTATTTTAGGTTGCTTGTTGTTCTTGCACTTGTATATTTATTTTTGGATTTATAGTAGCCATATTTATTAATTGATTTTATTCTTTACAAGCTGTTTTTTATTTTTCAAAGTCGAGAAGAAATTAGTTGTCGCTCTCATAATTAATTATATTGCCACTGGCGTTTCCGTATTTGCATAATATGTTGATATTCTCTTTCACTTTACTTTCCCTTTATTCTTTTCTATCCTAGTGTTATATTATTTCTCACGTATCTTTTCTAAACACAGATGAGTAAATATGTTTGTTCTAGACCCTTTGAATTATAACATTTATCTTGTATTATATTTAATGTAGCGTCACTTCAAGACTTCGTGTTCTTTATATATAATGAATTTCTGTCTTGGGTAAAAGATTGGGTTGGGGTGTACTGATTAAACTTTTCAACCAACATTTTGTTTTGTGTCATGTGGTACATTATGCAGTTGAGACTTTCGTGTGTCCGTGTCTGTGTTGTGAATTATTATACGATCCTTATATCAATTCTTAATGAGGATAGGCACTGACAAAATGTATTACCAGCTTTATGTATAGGAAGCATAGCTCTTGAGAAGTAATACGGAATGAGAAAGAGAGAAAATGAGTAGTTCACTATATAAATAATTACGATTTGAGGCTCCTTCCTTTTGAGCTTGTCAATTATAATGAAAATGTTAGTTAAATGTTTTTCTTTATAAATATTAAGTTTATAATTTTTTAATTATTTATATTATTTTAACATTAAGAAAAAAAATAATTATATCTTGTTTCTACATAGCCGAATGGTCTATCTGAAATTGTTGGTCTTTTAAGTTGTACAAAGTACTTCTACCATTAAGTCAAGTTTTGTTTTAGTTGGCTATAATAAATGTTGGTGTATTAGTTCATACAATTTTCAATGAGTTTTTTTTTTTTTTTTTTACAGGCCTAATCAATATCTAGTCACTTAATGAGTTTAGGGTTAATTATGTATTTACGGAGTTACTTGATTCCATCTTAGACGTTATATTAGCTTAATTGGGTGTGTTGGTTGAGCAAATGAATACCACAATTATTTCATGATGTAAATAATTAACGATTATGAGTTTGATATTAATTTTTTTGGAGTTAAATCACATTCAAATTGTGATTTCTTTTATTATTATTGCCCTCATACATTCAAAGTCGGAGTATAAGTGAAAGATATAATTATTGATCTAGTATTTTGATTCAACTATTATGTTCCTATCATAGTAATGTCAAAAGTTGAATTCTATCATAGGAAGAGATTATATTATGAGTTGAATTTGGGAATAGGATGGTTTGACTAAGGCTATATTAACTTTTTTTTGATACATTTTAACAAAATTGTAATTTATTTTTATCTAAAACTTTAATATAATTTGATTCTCAAACTTTTAAAATTGATGAATATAGTCGTTCTAATTCATTGTATTGTTATTTTTTTAGCATCAAATAGTATTTTAGATTGTTATTTGAATTATTTACGCTGTTTAACATATTTCAAATATTAATCCAAAAGACAACTTAATATTAAAAAAAATTAGCAGGATTGGATTAAAAGGAATGTATCCATTCAATTTTAAAGTTGGAGACCAAATATATTAAAATTATAGACATAAATTGATTACAAATTCGAATTCAACTTTAAAAATTAAAAAGATACTTGTCATAATAACATTATTCATTTAAAACAGTGAAACCTTACATCTCCAATGATCTCTTCTGTCTCCTTTCATGTCTCCCTTCCTTTCATCCTCCCTCCACCTCCCATGTGCATCTTCCGTGTTGTATCTGTGATCATGGTGGTACTTGTTCTCATGGTCGTCTTCTTCATTTTTTAAATGTTAATTTTACTTTTGTCTTTTAGTTATGAGAGGCTCAGAAGCCTTAACAGTATTTTGAAACACAGTGAAGGTTGTGCTGACTTTCGAATATCAGTTAAAGTCTCGACACATGTCAAACTACTACAAAGCCTTAACCGGTTTTCTTATTCGTATTTTGAATAGAAATAAGTTTTATTTAAGAAAAACTATTAAAATACATTTTTTATATAAAATAAAATAAATAAATTTACATTAAAAAATTGGAAAAGATATTTTAAGTCCAATTTTGTATTATTTATTATCTTTAGTTTTTATAAAGTCTTATCTGAAACATACAACTTTAACTTTTATATTTTAAATTATTCATTTTATTTAATATAAGTTAGTCAAAGTTGGGTATAATTAATTTTCTAAAGTCGCCACACGATTTTATTTAACAAAAAGTTGTCAACAATATTTATGAATTTAATAAAATTAAAAATTGTCAATTATACGTACGATTTTTAGTAATAATTATTATTTAAGTTTATTTTGGTTGAAATCACAAAACCTAATAACAATTTTATTAATATTAAGAAATTATGCAATTATTTCACTTATTTTTCGTCAAACAATTGAACTCTTTTGGTAATAGTTTAAAATCTAAATTCGAAAATAGATTAGCTTATGTATATAAAAAATCTATTATTATCGATGTTAAGACTATGTGCATGAAATTAAAAAACAATGAAGTAGAGAATCTCATCAATGAAAATTGAAAATAAAAACGATCAACATGAAGATTACTGAAAATTGTTGATGCTTAAAATTCATACGTTACAAATATTTGAATGGTATTATTTAATAACATAAATTTAAAGTTGCAAACACAAACTTAATTCTTAAGTTTCGGAGTTTACGGATAAAATTCTTAATGATTTTAATACAATAATTTATATTGAACTTGTGCTAATTTATTTTAATAATTTACTTTCGGTACTTCTAACTTTTTTTTTACCCTTTGTTATATTTCTTTTACTATTTTCATGCACTTTCTATTTCATATATATATATATATATATATATATATATATATATATATATATATATATATATATATATATATATAATTTTAGACATATACTTATATCTATCCATAAAAAGATACCTATACAATTTTTATTTTCATTTTGCTCTTTATAATGTAACTATTGACTGATTTTGAAACATGTAATTGTTAATTATTTTTTAAAAATAATAAAATATTTTATATAAAAATGTCACATAATATATTTATTATATTATATTTATAATTTTTATCACTAATATTATTTTTATTACTTTTTATTATATATTAACTTAATCAATTTATCTATATTATTAACTTATAATAGAATATAAGTATTCAAAAAATATAATTTTAATAAATTTTATTTTGAATATATATAAATATAAATAGGAGAGTGACAAGTATTTTGGTTTTATTTAAGAAAATAAGTCGTCTCTTATGTTGTGGAATTGTGGACAGAGAATGAACTGGTTTTTTGGACTTTCCGTGGAGCATCTTCCTTCATTAGATAATAAATACCACTGAGAAAAACTAGCTTCTGTGATGTTGGACTGTAGCCCCATCTTCTCCCATAAACTAGAGAGGACCTTTTTCCTCTCACATGGCGGCGGCTTCTTCAATTTGCCAAACTCCCTTCACTCTTTTTCAGGGGTCAAATTGTCTTAAACGAAGAAATTTAAAAAACACTTCACTTCCTCGTTGTTTTTCTCCTTCAAGATCCTTACTTTATAGTGGATTTATTTCAAGGAGACCTCTTTTGAGAAGGGACTCGTTCTGGGTATCGAAAACTATGGATGAATCCGTGAGAACTTCTGCTTTCAGAGATGGAGAAGGGGATGAAAACATCCAAGTGTTTGAGCAGGAAGCTTTCATCGATGGACCATCCCCGTTTCAGTCAAAGTTTTTGTCGCATGAGGTGGAATACAAGCTCAATCGACTGGTTCGTAATCCTCCCTTCACGTTTTTCAATAATGTTTTGGCCACTAAAGTTCAGAATATTCACTCTTATGATTCCCACCCCAAGTGGAGGGAATGTTTACTCTTTTAAAGGAAATTTTCTATATATTTTCTTAAATGTATTATTAGATTTCTTTTGACATGGTTTCTGAAATGCACGGTATTTGTAATAAGGAATGAATGTTAGCAGAACTGGAGTGTGGTTCCAAGAGAAAAAAGATACATTTTTATCATACTAGACTTAACCATGAACCCGCGGCTGGGAAGAGGACCCACCAGTTAATTTTGTTGTTACATTGATATATTTTCTTTTTCTTTTTTCACACGACTGTATAATCTGTATCATGTTATTGAAGGTGAAAAAAGAATCTAAATCCATGTTATACAAAAAATTGTTTGCTACTATTAGGTTCATTTGAATATGCTATCCAATCTCGGAAACATATCATACCACCTATTTTTACAACCCAAGGTTTTCGAAATCCAGAAATTTCAATTGGAGAAAATGCTATCTGAGAACAATTAGTCAATCATGGTTTGAGAATTCTTGTTGATAGAATTCAAAGGAAAAGTTTCCATTGTGCTATTAAAGGGGGCGTTTAAAATAGTTTCTATGTTGCGATTCCAGAGGGCTATTCCTGCAGGCTCAGCGTGTCTCTGCTATAACTACAGAAAGTGTTGAATTTGGCCTCTGGATATAGAGAAATCCGTGAGTTCTCGGTAGCTAGGTCCAATACACTTGTGATGTGTAAACAATGACAGTTATGTACCAATGGCAGTAGCTAGGTATGGATAAGTAGGCATAGAATAGATTTGGTTAAGTGTATTTGCCAGCATGCTGAAGTGAAACCAAAATATCATGATCAATAAATAAATAATGCAGAAGCTACTCCGTCTACTCTTAGTTATATGAGAAGGAAAGAACAAATTGAATTGAGTTTTTCAGTAGTTCATTTTAGCTTATGGATGAAACTCATTTTATTTTATCTTCTCATTTTCTTATATAGCTGCTTTATGAAGAAGCTTATCTAAGTAGGATCAACTTGTTAAATATTCCCTAAATAATGTAGTGCCGATGGATTAGTTTTGGAAAACGCATCCTCAATACACGCTCAGCATTAGTTTCTACTGAAGTAGATTTGTTTTTACTTATCTTTTTTGCTATGCGGCTTGAATAAAAAATGGATGTAAGGGAACAAGAAACAAGAAAAAATGCCAAAAGCCCAGAATCTAAGCATATCCAGCTTTAAGAGCATCCTTCATAGTCATGGCTTATTGTTCAATTAATAGAACAGCTAATGTGAGGAAGCAGAAATAGTGGTACTTTAACAATGTTGTATTTTTCCAGAGGCCAGTAAAACTTTGATATGATTTAGGCATCGATTGTTATGCTTTCAAACACTTCAAAATGTGGGATTTAGACATCCCATTATACCCAAGTTCCTCTCACATTACCACTATGTGCATTCCCTTAACAAATAGCCTCTGTTAAGGCTTTCATGCAGCTACTGCACATCCATAAATGGAGCAAAATATCCTCTAGTCATTGACTTCATGTTATATATCCTGGTATTGAGAACATGTCCCGCCAAGTTGCCTGCAACCTATTAGTGTAACTGACATATTTGAATTATTCACTGATTCTCCCACAGTATTCTTAGTTTTCTATATATGTTCTTCAGACAACGGGCAGGGTCTTATAAGACCTTGTTTTCCTTCTCACAGCAATTTTTGAACTCCTAATCACCATATCTGGCTATGGGGTTTTTGTCTCTATGATCAGTTCTTCTTTGAAGTGATATCGTTTAAAGTTATTTGTACAAATAAATTCTTTCACGAGCATTTCATATGATAAACCCTTTAGTCTTACAAAACTAAGTTTAAGATGGTTGGCTTGTTTTAATATGTTTGAATTCCCATCTTAAGGCTTGGTCATTGTAAAATTATGTCCACATTAATGTTTAACTATATTTTTATATGCTAATGCATTTAGTGCTGACATTAACAGAGCAAGTGGATAGTAACTGCCCTCTTTGGTGGTTTCATTCTTTGGAGGCATGATGCAGAAGCCCTATGGTTTACCTCAGGGTCAATTTTGAATGCATTGCTTTCTGTTTTGCTCAAACATATACTGAATCAGGAACGACCTTCAACCCTGAAATCTGACCCGGGAATGCCATCTTCACATGCACAATCCATATTCTTTGCTGTCTTCTTTGTTATTTTGTCAGGTAATATCTCGTAACAGTTCTTTGTTCAGAAAAAAATAATTTGCCAAGATAGGTGGTCTACAAATCTTAACTTTGTGATAAATAATCTGATCATTTCATAAATATTTTTATATATTCTTTGTCGTAGGTAGCAATATAAAGCGATTGAACATTCCATTTTTTAGTATAGGTTCCCTTTTTTGTAAGCTCAAAAGGTTATTGTGATAAAAGTTTGGTGGTTAAAGGAACTAATCTATAGTTTTCGTGCTTGTAAATTTTATTTAAGTGTATCTGTGCCTTGTATCTTCAGTATTCTATGTTGTTAACATGGGAAGTGCCTTGTTTTCTGTTTTAGAATTACCTCATGAAATGAAGAACTCCATTATTTTAGTTCCCTTTTCAGTGATGACAATACAAATTTCCATGGCAGTCATGTGAAAGACTCAAATACAAGCCAAAAAAATCTTTAATTAGAATTTTTTTGTCTGTTAGGTCAAGGAAGTGCCTATGTTTTTTAGATTTCTTTGTTTTTCTTAAAGACGTATAGAATTATATGGTTTCACTATGAACATTTGCTTGTTTCTCTTATTATATTGCAGGCGTAGAATGGCTTGGGCTAAATGTATTTACCATTGCCATGAGTGGATTGGTCCTGACATTTGGTTCTTTCTTTGTAAGTGTATAATATTTCCATTTAAGCCTTTAGTTTGTTGCCTCGTTGGTATACCTTTTATTCCTTGTGCTTTGGGTACCTTAAAAGTCTGTTATTCCATATTATACATTTAAAATGGTTATCTCAATTACCATATCTACATTACCTCTTCATTAGGTCCATGAGCATCACTACAATAAAATCTCTAAATAATGACCAATTTTAGTGACAAAAAATAATTAATCATTATAATGACCAATTTAGATATCTATAAACTAAAAATTATTGGTAACTAAAATAGTTTATAAATTGGTCTCCTTGAATTGGTCAGGGTAGTGAATTGGTCTCGAAATTGGTCACTAATATTTATCAAAGTTTTGGCTTCCAAAGGAATTGGTTTCTAAATTAGTTTATAATAAAGACCAATTTAGAGAGTAATGGCTAAAACTTTGATAACTAATGTTAGTGACCAATTTAGAGATCAATTCACTATAGTGACCAATTTAGAGAGATCAATTTATAAACTACTTTAGTTACCAATAATTTTTAGTTTATAAATTAATATCTAAATGGATCATTATGGTGACTAGTTATTTTTTGCTATTAAAATTGGTCATTATTTAGAGATTTTATTGTAGTGATTATTACGAAGTATGGTATACTTTTCTTGGCTAGAACATTGTAGCCTGGTTTGTACCATTCAATTTCACAATTTATTTGATGTTTATTGTTTTCAAAGTGATATGTAAAATTGTATTTGATATAAATATAACTATACAAAATGAAGTTAGCAACTTTGAAGAATCTGTATTCCTTAAGAAAATAACAAAACTACTAAGACGAGTTTTCTATGAATTCTTTATCTCGCACAATGCTCTCTAAGAATTAAATCCTCTTGTTTTCATTTATATGCTTGAATTGTTAATATGAATATTTGCATTTTGTCACACACTGTATGTACATTACCCTCGCTTAGTGAAATAACAAAGGAATTGATAAGAAGTATTCTTTTTATGGTATAATTGAAAGTTCCATTTCTCTAGCGTAATGAATCAGATTATATATAATTTCTGAATTTGATTATAGTATGAGTGGCTTATGCTTGTTCAATGTTTCCAGTCGTACCTGAGGGTGTCGCAACAGCTTCATACAGTGAACCAAGTGGTTGTTGGAGCTGTAATTGGGTCCATTTTCTCTATTTTATGGTACTGGCTCTGGAACGGTTTTATACTCGATGTGTTTGTATCTTCTCTATGGGTTAGAATTGTTGTTGTTTTGGGGTCTGTGGGACTCTGCATAGGTTTTCTTTTATTTACTATTCGTTATTGGCTTCAAGATGACTAGAACTTCAAGACGTGTAAAACATTTCAATGCGTTTTAATGTGTTAATGACACATCTCACTTTCTTTCAAGATTAAGGTTTTATGTTATGTTGCCTGGTTATGAAATGAAACATTTTACGCCAATACTGTCTTGTAGTGATACCTGGTTTTCTGTCTCTTGCTTTCTTAGTTAGTTCTGTTGCTTTTCCTCGAAGCTTCTTGTTGAGCTTCAGCCCTATAATTTGTTAAGAAAATGAGAGCTCGAGAAATACATCATCCATGGACTAAAACATCAATTTTCTTGAGTTACTTTTTATAACTTTGGTGTAGACGTAACTTTAGTATTATTTTCATTTAATATCAAATACACATACAAGAAAAAAAAATGTAAACATAACTTGCATTTATAATATGCTTTTAGTTCAAACTTTAGGTTATAATGACATGAATGACATTCTTTTGGTCTCGTTCCAAAGTTGAAAAGTAAAGTGAGGTTGGCAACCAAGAAGTAGACACCATGGAAGAATTCACGAGCTGCTTGTGCTGTGTATAGGAGTGAAGGTTAAACAAAGAAGGCACACGTGTAACCAGTGGCTATAACGATTCATCTAGAAGATATTCTGATGGGCCATCCTCCATGGCCGTGTGTTGGTGAGAAACCCGTGTCACACAAAGGAACAAACTTGAACTGTGTGTAATAAGCTAGTAGTAAGGTAGTAATTCCGTTTCAGTTGCCGACTTGGCTGCCTCCGTTTCCACCTCCAGAGCCAGAAAACCCTTTGCTGGATCTTCCCCTTCGCCATCGCCGCATGTTCGCAACCCTCGCGAAGATCTTCCGAATCAGATAGAGCTTCCGAGACTGGCGCGCAATGAGATCAGCCGTAGAGGAACTCTGGCCAAGCATGATCCCATATCCGTCTTGGAAAGATTCCATTCCCCCGGTCAGAAGCTGCCAGAACAACGCTCCCCCTGCTGCTCCTCCTCTCTTAGCCGAAGCGTATACTTTGTAATACACTGCATTGAACACTTCATCCCTCTCGTACCCCGAACCCCTGAACGATTTCCCAAACTCCCCTACCAGAATCGGTTTCCTTATTGCGTATTGCGCATCCATGAAGTGAGCACTGAGCCAGTTGTTCAAGAACGAAAGCTGATACTGCATGTTGGAGCTCGATACCCTGTTCATGTTGCAATCAAATAAAAAATATGATTTTTGATAATGTTATCAACTGAACTTTCTAGTTAGTTACTAACTAAACTAACCACTGGTCGGGGTAACAGTGGACCGTTGCAAAATCAATGGCTGGGATTCGGTTATTTGCAACGAAATCTGTGCCTATGTTGAAACCAGGATTCAATCTTTTTCTCTGTGGTGTTGATTGACCGTAAAACCCTTCTAGTCCTGCCTCCAATAAGTGGTTTCTGTCTATCGATTTCACAAACCAAGCCATTTCCGTGATCCACGCCTATAATCAAACAAAAAAGTGTCGAGTTAACGATTCAACTCATGATTGAGAATGAAACCAGGACCGTGATTGGCGTCTTTACTACTACACAAAGACACCACTTTAGGTTAATTTGTCCTAATCACATCATGCTTCAAATTTTCATTTCCTTTTTTTTTGAATAAACTACTATATTTTAGTGCTAGATTTAGTTTAAAAATGGAGCACTGATATCTTTGAGGGGGAAAGAGCTAGAAGGTAAAAAAGAAAAAAAGAAAAGGGTGGAAGGGGAATAAAATATTTGACCTGAATAGTCCTTCCTGAAGGATCCGATGTACACCTGGGCTCATTCATAAGCTCCCACGCCATGATTGTTGGGTCATCTTTGTAATGGATTCCAGTAAATCTGTTGTATCTGTTAAGAACAGTCTGTGGAAGATAAACAAAATTCAGAGCTTGAAATTATGTTTCCCAACAACACTTTTATCTTAGAGGTATGAACAGAATAAAGGCCAAAGCGATTATAACGGTGGAAGGAACATAGATTAGAAGAGACAAAAAAAGTACCAGGACTTGTCTGGTTAAAGGATATCCAAGGTTTTAATCTGCAGATACCAAGCAAGACGAGAAATTGTACTAACCCTGACATGGTTCATGTAGTAACCCTTAACAACAGGGCTCCTGAAGAAATCATCATCTGAAGTGAGATACTGTCCGTGACTTCTAGCCCAGTTCACGTACTGCTTCTTGCCTCCGAAGTTCTCATAGTTGTTCACCAAGCTCAGTATCAGCTTAATTCCATACTTTCTGGCCTCAGATATAACGAAATCCAACCCCTTCATACCACAAACAGAGAGAAATTGAAGCTAAAAATATAACCAAACAAGAAATGACATGTTAAAAGGCAAAAAATGTGACAAGTCTTGGTCTCTTACCGTGAACATTTGCTCATTATAGAAGCCAGGGGAATATTGTAGAGGTCTATAACCACCGTCACTGAAGGCCCAAGTTCTAGCGACAGTAAGGCCGTGACTTGCTGCTTCTCGGAAGGCATTTGAAACCTTGAACCTCTGAGATGGGTCTGAAGCTGTGTACATTAACCAGTAGGCGTTGAAGCCATTTGCATAGTAAGGGTATCCATTCAGCATGAAGTGGATGCCTCTGGTTCTGACGAAACCATCCCTTGCTTCCGCGGTGGCACGAAAACACTCCTGAGGGACCAGAATGACCAAAAGAAACACAAAGGCAAAATGCTTCATCTCTTGTTCAGTCTCTTGCACAAACTCATGTATGGGTTCTCTTCTCTTCTTGTTTATATGCTTGGTAGTAGTACAGAGATAAGAGAAAAAGCAAAAGTAGTTCTTCGGCAGTTGCTAAGAATCTGAAAAGTGAAAAGCGAGTTTGTCTTCTTAGATTACAAATTCAGTTTTGTTCAGAAGAAAGAAAAATGCAATTGTAATACATTATGTATTTTTTAAAACATAATTACTAATGTAATGTATTTTTAGCTGGGAGAGTTTAGATAATCCGTATCCTAGATTGTTTTATTGCAGGTTAGGGTAAGGTTAATTAAATGTTCATTTAATAGATTCTCATTAAACGAAAATATATTTGTAGGTTTGAATGTGAATGCCATTAAATAAAACTTTAAAAATGAGAAAACAATTTTTCAAAATAAAATAAAAAAAAAATCGTAAAAGCGGGGACATGGAAGTCCACAAAGGATTCTTATATAACTACCGACACCGGATTGGTATAATGTGAAAATCTGGCAACCCAACTACTGTACTTTTTAATGAGGCATTATGAAAGAGAACAGTGTTACCAACTTTTGCAATGGAAAATGACAAAAAAATAAATGGGAGGAACGATTTCACTTAAAACCAGCAATAATATTTTCGTTATTTTTATTTAGTTGTTATCCATTAAATAAAAAAACATTTATTGAATATGAAATTAGAGAAAAATATTTCTTTCGAATTGAACTATTTTTTTTGTTTGGGTATGAGAATAATGTATAACCATATCATCTTCAATGGAGTGGAGGCAGTGTAATTAACACAGAAGATTATGCCACTAACTGGTTGAGCTGCACCGACAGTAACCCAACGTGTTGAAAACATGCATAGCAATGGTCCATTAGATGCCACAGTCACTGAAAAAAACTACTATTTTCACTGCATAACAATGAGAAATAAGAAGAAGGAGTTAATTAACCATAATAACATCATTCGAGTAACTTAAAATCGAAACCTAAGATAACAGTGAAATTGGACCCATGGTTGCAGCATCTTCTTTTATAGTAGCGGGAGTTTGATGGGTCCACCATTACTGTAATGATGCCATGTCTTCTTCTGTCCCGCCCCAACCATTCGCATGGAAATAGACATAGCCCAGTCGGTAGAACCTCTTAATAATATCTAACATTCAGTTCTTCAACTAACTATATTTGTGTTGGGGTTTGCTTTTAATAATAGAATAAAGAAACGTATCTAAATAAACAAACACACTAAATTGTTTTATAATATTTTTATACTTAATTAAGCTTTTTTGTTGTTTAAATTTGTGGTATCCTGTGCGTTGGGGATGAAACTTCATTCTTAATTGATATAAAAAAATTAATTGAAAAATGGAAAATTAGATCTTAATTAAAAAAAATTGAATTTATTACCAACTTAGAACTTAATTATTTTTTTAATTTTTTGAGTAAAAACAAAAAATAAAAACAATACAAAATAATAACATTACTCAATTTAGTATTAATTAAAAGTAAAACAAAAAAGTTTACTAAAAATTTAAATAAAAATATTTAAATTTATAATTCCTTCAAGTTTAATTTGTACTTAATTATTGAGATATGTTTGTACTTAATTATTGAGATATGTTTGTGTTAAGACTTTAGAAAGATAAACTAAGAAGATTTGTTACCAATAATATACAATTTACTTGTATTAAAAACTATAATATCATATAAAATATGTTTTAGGGGTCGAGTAATTTCACAGAAGATATCTTCACACTTTCTTTTGTGTTTGTTCTAGTAACTTTGTTCACTTTTAATAAATGTTTTTTCCTGTCAATGTTCCAAATTGTTAAGAATACTTGTCAAAGACACTATAATACTTAAGTCAGTAATTAATCCAAAGGATAGTTAATCTAAAGTCTTAAATTCACAATAAATATCATCATCTACCTCTTATCTTTTACCTCTATTTATAATTTTTAATATGCGCATAGATTAGTAAAACCCTAATCACGGTTCATAATACACTAATTAACATTTACTCTTAACCTTAGTTTACAATAGCTCATGAAGGATGTTTGACTGTCGAGATTGTCCATTCGGCCCTTACACACGTATAGCCGATGACCCTTATCTTATTTTGTCCAAATTCATGGATTCAGACATATATGATCAATCGTCCTTTCTGAATAATTTTTCCTACCGAGTACTAGTTTCGTATCATCTGACCATACAGTACAACATAAAATATTAATATTTAATGTTTATAGTTTTGTTTTCTTATCACTCAAGTTGTGTTACTCAATTTTATTTTTTTACTTAATATAAAACTTTCAACTCATAGATTCTTAATAATAATAATAATAAATAACTAGTTGAAAAATATATAAAAGAAAAAAGTATTAAAAGGGTATGAGGTTTGTGATTAATAGGATAGGAAAAAAAGAGGAGTTTGGTGGGGATAAGTGGAGGCGTGGCGTGGGTCTGAATGCGTGAGAAAGAAAAGAGTGTTTTGTTTATGAAAGATATCTCCACGATTGGCGCAATAAATGAGGAAATCTAACACCTTACCACATCATCTTATGCTCGTGCATTTGTCTCGCTTTCCATTTCTCCCGTTAGGTTTTCACACGCACGTCACTTCACCGTACACTTGTCATACACTGCTGCAACTTGTTTTTCTTCGGGTTTAATGTTTCCTCGAACTGACAACACATTCAAATTTACAATTGTGATTTATAAAATTGCAGAGGAAGATAGGCTGAAATTTCTAGAAGAGTTTTTCATTCACAAGATAAATTTTTGAATGGTGAGAATCCTTTCATCAAACTTACACCAAAGAAAGAATCCAAAGAGTCTAGCTTAGGGGATATAAACTTATCTCTTTAGTACAATGCATGTATAAAGTGGTTGCAAAAGTTACAGCCAATAGCCTGAAGCATGTCTTACATGAAGTTACCAATTAGTGACAGTGCATTCTTGTGAGAAAGCACTTTATTAAAGAATGCTCTTATAAATAACGAGGTGATAGATGTAAGTTTGGTGGTATAAGTATGGAGGTGTGAGACCAGTGGATAGGTATGTAGATGTGCTGAAGTGTAATACTGATTGGGGCAAACCTAAGAGAATCTACCTAAAATGTGGTCAAGTAAAAGTATTATAAAAAAAAAGTTCTTTATGAAAGCTTAATAATTTATGTTTTGCTTTGAACCCTATCCTTATAGGGTTACCATTCATTAGGTAAAATAGGAGAAGATTTGTTGCTCAAATGGCTACGTTGGTTTAGTTGTCAAGAACATGGGAAAATTTAACAAAACATTTATTTTTTTAATAACAATGGTATATACAGTAGAAAAATTCTCCTCTATCAGTCCAAATACTGGAGCTCTGAACAATACAACAGAACCTTTTTTATTAGGAACAACAGTGATTTATTGCAAAGCAAATACGTAGAGCAGTGATTTATCTAAATCGATAAGGGAATGCATCTGTGACCTATGTCAACCTGCAGTGTCAACGAATTACCAAAATTTGTATTTTCCTACCACAAACCAACATAGACAAGCTCAAATTCTACAAGGACATTCTTCACTGCTGGACCAGAGAATTACCATAATAGCATTGTGCCGGATGGATCACAAGATTAAAGGTAGTCTCAAAATTTCCAAGTGAACCCGCTAGCACCCTCAAATTGCCAAAAATTTGCTACTGATAAAAAAGAAGCTGAACATGTAATGGCATGTAAGACTTGTATTGCTCTACCTATCTACCATAATACGGCATTGCATGTAATGGTTATGTTGTAAATTGCTTGACTGCATCATCGTGTTCAAGAGTGAGATCACGTTCAGCAGAGGATGATCCTATATCCATACGGAGATAAGAACATGCTAATGCCGCCGTACTAAGAACAATGACAGTTGTGATGGAACCCCAAATCCATCTCTGCTTCTTGTTTCTCCTTTGCCTCTCACGCCGTGCCATCTCTAGATAAAACAGCCAAAAACTCTAATGAGATTGTCAAATTAATCAAGATAAAATAAACCAAAATCATAAATTGAAGTGACCTGATAAACCCCATCTCACAAACTTCACAATCTAATATAGAAAAATTAAATACACAGCAGGATGACAATTGTGCAATGAAAAAAAATAAATCAACAAATAAAAACGCCTAACACAATGGAAATAGTTAAATGAAGAATAAATAATAATTGATATGTACCCTTAATCAACACAATTATAGACTAATTAAGTGACGAATCTCACCTACTGCTTCCTGGTTCCTCTGAGACATCTCCTTGTTCATGGTCTCATAACAACGGAGACGTTCCATAAGTCGAGCAATATCAAAGTTCTTTGCCTCTAATTGAGCTTCCATCTCTGCCTCTACCTCCGCCCTGGCAATTCCTTTTCCAATGGTATTTGATATAACTCTAGCAATATAAACTTGTTGACATAGATCTTCCACACCATCAGAAATTAGCTGCTCATCCTTCGCAACAGAAGTAAGTTCTGCAGGCAATAAAATCCCTGCTTGATATAATCCTTGCCTCATACTTTCCCATTGGCTTCTCATGGTATTTAGAGATTCTTCGGCTTTCTTCCGCTTCTCCATCTCCATCAACAGACTTAGTCTCATTTCACGCAATTCAACTTCAATATCAACATTATGGGTAGAATTTTGACTCATGGTAGAAGAAAATTCTACAGAGAAAAGTGTGAAATAAGCTAATAGACACATAAATATATCTTGGACACTAGATATTACTATAGAATAATACTTTTCCTTTCCTATATGATTAGTAAATGAGAATCCATCTTAAGATTGTTAGCTCCTCGGTAAAAGAAATAAGTAGCAGTAAAACTAACCAATTTACCTTCCCATGCATCATAATACTCCCCAATAGGACTGCTAAATTTCATAGAAAGGTCTGTTGCATTTTCTTCCCCATCTGTATTGCTTGCAAAACTCATTGAATCTGGTGGATCAAAAAAGTCTTCAGCCTCTCGAGCTCTGTCCAAATTCAATGTCAGTGACTTGTCCTTGAGTAAATAATCGGTTAAGCTACTACTTTCAGTTTCTCTGGTACAATTTGCAGGGTCAGCATCATTGCTGCTATCCAGTTTGCCGTCATAGACACCATTCACCATATCCTCTTTAACAAGTTCAGTGTTTGTAATAGTAACATGGAGGTCACCAGCTGAACTTGCAAAAACAGCATCGAAGTTATTGTCATTAAGATTTTCATCATCACGAATATCCACATCAGAATCAGAGGAACTCTTGATGAGGAGAGTTGGGCCACGACGTTTGTGGTTGATGATGTATGGTGAAGGAGGGAAGGAGGAAGGAGTTTCCGGAAGGGGTGTCACGTCAGGAGTGGCATAAAGCGTAGGCTTCAATGGAGGACGAAGAGCCTTACTTTTATTGGCATGTGCTTTAGTACTCCTCTCGAGCTTCTGTGAGTTCGGAATAGGAATGGAAGTTGGAGTAGATTTATCAACCGGATTTGAATCTCCCGGCTCTATCAACCTATCCAGTGCTATGGCAGTAAAACTCGACATTGCTGTACAATCCACAAAGCCATAAATAAGAACTCAATAAAGTTTCACACTAAAGAACAAATTTTAGCAATCTTTCCACAACCCTAATGCAATAATTCAAGGACACAATTTCATTGTATGATTGAATCTAAACAAAACTAACAAAATTGAATTTTGATTTGTTCTTCTTGAGGGAAGGACCCAATAAGAGAAGCAAGGGAAGGATCATCCTTTCTCCCCCAATCCAACCCACACAAGTAGATAAATAGCATTAAAGCGGGGTCAAAAATTCAAAACACATCTTTTTTTCAAATAATCTAATTTTATTTGGTTCACAAGAAAGAAAAATACAATATTATTGTCTTAAAAACTCATAATAACAAAATTTCATGCGTTATTTCCTCCTCCCCTTGACATATAAAAAAAACAAAGCATATAACAGAAATGATATTTACATATTATTTTCTCCAGAAAACTCCGGAAACAACAATAAAACAGAAACCGCGTAGAGAGAGAAACCCAAACGAAATAACCGGATACCTAAACTGGTCTCAGAAACACAATACAATGCAAACAACCATTCCAAAGTGAAGAAAACTTCAACAGAGAAAAAAAAGTGCTAGGACGCGTGAGAAAGAGAAAATACCTAGAATAAGGAAGAAAGTGAAAATGAAGGAGAAAATTGAGCGAGAAAGAGAGTGAACAGTGTAACAGAGGAAGAAGCGGGAAGCATCAAATTTTGCTAACGTTTCTTAGTGTTATCGGTGGCGACTGTTGTTTTGTTGTGTTGTTTCTGGGACGCCAACGTGCTTTGAGCAATATATATGCATATATTTAACATCCGACCAACCTAACCTATCTTCCAAGAAATCAAATCGTTATGTTTTGTGTCTGTTTTTCTTTCTATTTTATTGATAAATCTGTGTTTGAGCAACCTTTGTATGACCAGTTTTAAAAATAGAATCTTGGAGAGAAAGATAAAGTTATGACCGTCTCTTCTGTTTAATTCTAGTTTTTTCTTACTTTTTGGAACCTATTCTCTATCATTCTTTATATGTATTCTTCTTACTTTTATAATCTTTTTTCTTTTTGGGTTCCTTCATCTGTGGACCCTTATTGGCCCAGCCCATTAAATTTCATGGGACCAGAATAAAAATCTCAATTAGACACGACGTCGTTTATTGAATGGAATTAAAAATCTTTCGCAAGAGAGAATAAATGAAAGGGAAAGCCCCTTGCCAAACACAACTTCTTTCAAAATTTGAAAATTTTGAACGTGACATCCGTTCTTAGAGATTTTTTTCAGCTTCAAGATTTGAAATTTTTTAAAATGAAATCTTAATTTTATTTTGAGTTTTTACATTAAGTTTCTTTTTCATTTTTTTAAAATCTTTACAAATTAACAAAAGATTCTTACATCTTATTTCACTTCACTGAAAGTTCCTCAGATATAAGTTATAAATAAAAAAATAATATATTTGTTCCAGAATGGAGTAGAGTCAACTAAAACTAATCTTTTCACACTTTTATCTAGTTGTCCGGTCTCTCTCATGTTTGTCTTGCTCTAGGTTATCTACTTTCAGTCGTCTCCTTCGTCCTTCTTGATTCCAGTCCATATGGGAAGGTACCTGTCAAAGGTCATGGGATATCAAAGTCAGTAGAGGGTCTGTTCCGTAATTCTAGAGTTTATTAAATACGCAATTAATGAATTCACCTACCACTTACCTTTAACATGTATATATAGGATTGGTTATAGGCCTTGAATTAGGAAAACCTTAATCAGGGTCCAATAATAGTTCAATAACCTCTAATCCCAACTTACCTTAATCACGTTTGATAATCTAGCATCGTCGTTGTGTGAGGGACGTCCATCGTCCGATCATCCCAATACACTATTCTTTCTTCTAAAAAATAATAAACATAAATGTCTTAAATTTTGATATAAATTAAAATATAATCATAATAAATAAAATAATAATAAACACAAGTGACATGAATAATTTTTAGGATAAGAATTAGATATAATATTGATATTTCAAAAAGTTATATTTAGTTTCTATTAAACAAAAATCACATATACTTAAACAAATAATAAAATAAAAAAAATCATACATAATTTTCCTAATCACGAAAAAAAATAGCTCAATGGTGTATAAATATATAATGTTAAATTAACCGTTAGTGTTAAAACATAATTTCTTCTTCTGAAAATTAATGTTATATCACATGTGTGCTTTTTTTGAAATAAATTATTACAATTTTTCATATGGACTACAATTATTTTAAAATAAATATTATTTTAAATTTTTCACATCTCAGTATGATCACATCAATTATATCAACTATAATTATTTATACTAATATTAATTTTATCATGTTGATTTATTTATTTTTTTGTTTTTTTATCGATGTCAACTTAAATTATTTTCTAGTAGATATTAACAAATAGTACTGATGGTTAATATTAGTTGTAAGTGTTCTTAATTGATATTAAAAAACAATCCTAACAAATCACTTATCTAATAGCATTAGTATAAATTATAAAATTATTATAACATATATCAACAAAACAGTGATTATAAACATTAATAGAAAAAATTAACTTGTATTAAAATAATCTTAAATATTTATAAAGAATAAAGTATGACTAATATTAAATATCAAATGAAAACTATTATTACAAGTGCAAAACGAAGATATTACAATAGGATATTATATTGGTAGCTGAAGAAACATTGTGATAAATTATGTAGTGGCAATTTTGTACATACAAAAGTCATATATTTTAAAAAAAGACAAAAAATTATATTAAATATATTATTTATTAATAAAAATGTATTATACTACATCGATTGTCCAATAAAATTGATGTAGAGTTTTTCTCATCTCGCTTTTTTTATCATTTTCGCACACAATTCCTACATTCACCACTTTCACTCATCTATGTCTCCTTGTATGGCCACCACAACTATCTTCACATAACATCTCCACAAGAACTCGTCTTGGATTCCGTGTAAGGATGAGAAAAACATTTACACTTGTAGATATTCGCATAAGATAGATAATATCTGCGAATATTTACTATTTACTTTTAAGTATGGATATTATATTATCCGACATGCGATCGTGTTAAAAATATTAAAATTATACTTTTATTTTTAGGTGTAAATTAGATTTTATTCATTTGTCTCTTTATCTCATTTTGCATTTGTGCAGCAGCTTTCCTGTGTTTTCAGAATGATATGTAATTCAAAATACAAAACTAGATTAGTAAAATTATATTTCCTAGTCTTTCATCACTTATTCACGTTTCAGTACATCTATGTATGATACGATAGTTTTTCTTAAGAGATGTAATATGCTATTAAAGTTATAAAAATAAAACCATACACGGATTCACGTTGAAGTAAAATGATACAGGTTTATTCATTATTTTAAAGTTTTAGATTTTATTAACACCTCTCTTCTTTAAACGTTAAACCCCTTTTTTCTCTTCTTTAAATCATTATTTTTAAAAATACTTATATTTGGATATATGTTTTATTGTTAATTTGTATTAATTTGAATTTATATTTTAATTTTTATTTATTTATCCATTAATTTTATTTGGATATATATTTTAAATATTATTTGTATTATTTTTACAATTTAATTTGAATTTCATTTAAAAACTTATAAAATAATATTTTTAAAATATTTGTGAGTTGAAAATAGATATGCAACAGGTATCTGCGGATTGAAAAAATCTATAGAATTTTTTTTATGCGGATATTCAGCGAGTAGCGAGTCAAGTAAACAAATATAGTTTTATCCGGCAGGTCGAGTTCTGAATAAACAATATCTGTGTCCGGTCTGATTCGTTATCATCTCTCTCCATGCTTTTATTTCCTTTTTTTTTTACTCAATTTTTTTAAAAAAAAGTCAACATAATAACAATTAAAAAAATCAAATAGTCATCAGTCATTAATGAGTAAAATAAACAGAGTAATAAGAACTTCCGGAAAACATTCAAATGTATTCAATTAATTGATTACATTTTAAATTATTTCATTCGAATAAAAAGATTTAACTTATCAAATTTTAATTTTTTTTTAGACATTCAAGGTCAAAAAATTATTCAAACAAAAACTAACTATTAATAATTTAAGGATTAAATATGTTTTTAGTCCCTATACTTTTGAGCGATTTTGGTTTTAGTCCTTTTTACCAATTTTTTTTAACTTTATCTGCTCTTTCAAATGCGTTTCTCAATTAACATTGAAGCAAAAATGTGTCAAACAGTGTAAACAATCAAATGCTATAATGAAACATGTTTGAAACAACAAATAAAGTTAAAAAAGTTTGGTAAAAAGGACTAAAACGAGAGTTTTCTAAAGTTGAAGGACTAAATTGTACCTTAGTTTGAAAGAGTGACTAAAACCAAAATCGCTCCAAAATATAGGGACTAAAAACATATTTAACCCATAATTTAAAAATATTAATATCATTTTTTATTTTATATTGGTTGATGTTATATTTATTCAAAGTTCGACAATAAACAATTTTATTGATGTTGATTGAAATTAATTAAAATCAACCTCAATTATTTAAGTTATTTTTATCATATTGTTGACTGAAGTGTTTTTCTATTACTTTCATATCAATGTTGATAAAAAAATGAAGTCCAGATTAAAAGAATACGTTAGTTGATTTTTTTTAATATTAGAAAAAAACTATTAACATAATTTTAATAAGTAATAATATTGATGTCGATGATAGAAAAACATACAAAGAAAAATTATACTATATATTAATGAAAAAAAAATTTAATATTGGTTGAAAATTTTTGGACCAATATTAAAAAATAATAATAATTTGCAACAACAATGACCTTAATAAGTTAAATCGAATAAAATAATTCTTATGAACATTAAGAAAAAAAAAAGATAAACTAAACCAAAATATAGTGATCCCAAGATATTCAAACCAAAATTGAAAAAAAAAATTACATAATAATTTCAAAATTTTCTTTTTATGTGAAGTTTCAAATTATTTAATTTTAAATAATTTAATTGTTTTCATGGTTTTTTTTTTAAATGTTTTACTCAAACAACACTATTATCATAAACCAATGTTTTCTTTATAAAAATACTTATCTTCTAAAAATTCTCCATCCAATGTGAATAATTATGAACGTGTGAGTTATTGGTAGGTAAAAGATGAGAGTGATTAAATTGACTGATTTCTTTTTGTTTTCGCTTAACTAGGTAAAATTTAATTAAAGTTGACTTTATATATATATATATATATATATATATATATATATATATATATATATATATATATATATATATATATATTGTTTATTTTGTAACTAAACCCATGGTTCTTTTTTGTTGTACTTGGGTTACCGGTAAATGAAAAAAAAAATTACAAATACTGTTATCTAAATTAAATTATTTAATATTTCATACTTTTGGTAAAATAACTATATGTATTAAAATATGCAATACCTTTATAAGAAATTTGTCAGACAATTAATATGTTTATTTTCTGTTCATTAAATAGTTAGGTTGGGTTCAAGAACTTATTAAACTGGGTGATTTAATTAAATTCTAAATTGTTATGCTTGACCAATACCCACATTCAACAAAATGTAGTAGAATTAAATGGATTTCAAAATGTGACGTGACTTGTTTACAATGACCATCATAAACATAGCAACAGTGAAAAATCAAATCTATGAACTATTTTTCCTAGTTTAAAATTTCAAAATCTGTTTTCTCCAACTATAACACACCCAGAGTTAAAGTATTTAAACTGTTAGTATTTTGTTGTTGTCCATGATAGAGTATGAGAATACATGCAATTGCTTTTCATTCGAGTTTAGTGCATGAGAATCAAATTTTTGACAAGTTAACTTATCATTATTATAATCAAATGCGAAGTTTTACCACATAAATGGATATACATATATATATATATATATATATCGTCAGGGATTTGATTATACAACATGAAAAAAAAATATCAATGCATAAAATTTATGATGAAATCAATCAACCTTCAAAATAAGCTTGATAATTAAGGGTCAAATAGCATTGTTCCCACTTTATGACGTAATGAGGGCGGTCAGGGATTGCGGCTCCACTGCATGCATAATTCATCACCTCTTTGTTTTTGTTGCATATAGTCACCATTTTCTAGTGTTCATATTCTTATATAATTTTTCTGTATATATAAATTTGTAAACTTTTTAATTTATACACAAACTCTACTGTATGACTGCTCAGTTAGTCAATGGACTGAACGGTCATCCATCAACTAAACAATCGGTTAGAGAATAATTAATAGATAATTAATTGGAGTAATAAAACAGTAATTAATAAAATAATAAAAAATATTAATGGATGATTAATAGATTAGACCTAATTAAAAGTTTATCAAGAAATCTATAAATATAAATTTGACTTAAAGAATATATATTTTTGCTAACCTAATTTTATTATAGAATTATTGATAAGAGCATCTGTAAGTATTTTTCAAACAACCGAAGCTCAAAGACGTCTACAAGCTATTTAGTGATGAAGGCTTAGGAGTATAGGACGATTAAGGAAGGGACAAATCCTTGACCCCATAGACAAAAACACAAACTATCTCTGACATGAGAAGAAGAACGATGTTTTTTATCTGGCCTCCGAGAATTCAAAAGCATAAATATTTATGTTATCAAATTCAGCAAGAAAAAGTAGGAAGAGGAAGATCTTATGATGATGTGACATGAGAATCAAACGCTAATTATTCTTTGAAGAAATATAGCAGTAACTTACACTTGAGTTTGTAATAATCTGAGATGAGTATTCATTTGTAATAGATGACAGGTTTATTGGAATTGGTATCCCACATGCCTCCTTCCTTTACATACTCAAGATACCTAGCAAATTCAGGCCTAGCTGTTGTCGTCTTCTTCCGCCGAAAATCAAAGAGGCTGAGAAGTGGGTGAATCTTCTTCTCCTTAGGTTTACTACTGCCCTTTTTGGTGGGGTTTCTCTGAAGATTCATCTCACCAAAGGTTGAAGCCATAGCTCGAGAAGGCAAACTTGTGCTCCTCTTAAAATCCTCATTTGAAGTTCCACTGCCATCATGTTCTTTATCTAATTTCTCATACCTGGAAGGGCTTTTCCGAGTGCTTGTGGATCTAAACATGTTGGTGAAAGGAAAACGTTTGGTGAGAGATAAATTGTAGCATGATAGAGGACATTTTATATATATTAGGTTTGGTTCGATTTTTCTACGTCTGTGCTCTTTGATGTTATCCTTGTTGTTTTGTTTTCAATGTTTTGTGTACAAAACATGAGGAGTGACTGAATTTTGGTTGACTTTGGTGCCGTCCCAACAAAGTCAAAAAATAAATTGCGAATATGACATTTTAGTTTTTCTTGGTATACCAAGCTTTGTTTCCTCAGTCAAATTTCATTAATTGATGTCTGGATTAAATATTTATTACTTGCACATGAAAACATTGACACATTCAAATGAATTGGTGGGAAAACTTGACAAGATGGCGTAACTGAGAAAGTGATGTAAGAAACAAAACCAAAGTTAGAAAAACGGTTTCATACTAATACCATTTATTTTATCCTCTATGTCTATGCTAAAAAAAAAAGATAAATACATGGTTAGAAAGACAATCTCATAACACGTTATGTTATTATATTATTATATAAAAAATAATATTTTTATAATTATAATAATACAACACAAGTTACTGTAATATATCAAAGTTGATTTATAACAATTGTGTTTTTCATAATCTGCTCCACTTTTTTTTTTTCCAATTTCTCTGTACTTTTGTTTTACCCATATAATCAATACACTTTACTTTTACTCGCTTTCTTCTACTTCCTTCCTTTTCCCCCAATTTCTAACCTATCGATTTATCAGTTCGTTATTTTGGGACAAATGGTTTTTTTTTTTTTTTCTATTTAGCACTTTTAATAAAATAAATGCTCATGATGGAGACATCCTTGTGTAAATTCTAAATAATTAATAGCGGTTTAATTTAAACATACTGTTTGATTTGGCTAGTGCTTTTCCAAACCATACAAAATTATTAGAGCACTTTTGGTACAAGACAATAGAATTTAGGGCAAAGACGTCACAAACTTCGAATCAATCTGAGGATGCCTACCAATATTCTTGACTGCAATTTAAGATTCTTTTGTTATACATTAACGATTTGGTTGAGTGAAACTTTAAACACCTACCCACACACGCAAGAACATGCGCACATGCACAGTTAGTTGAAAAATGATTAGTTGAAAAATGACTGATGGATAATTTTAATATGTTGCTTGTTATTTTTGTTTTCACCACTTGACTTTATAGAAGGATTAAAGTTACATTTTTAATTAAGTTTAATATACTTCAAATACATTCCCAAAAGCTACCTAAATAAATAAAAAGGAATAAAAATATAGGAAATTGGCATTTTAAAAATTGAGCTTGATATTAATTGTTTAATAAACTGTGCTGGTAATATTTGTGACATCCCAAAAATATAGTATGAAACTATATTAATGAGACATCACATGATAATAAGATAAATATTTGTGACGTCCCAAAAATATAGTATGAAACTATATTGATGAGACATCACATAATGATAGAACAATTCCTGTAAAGAATGTTAACTTACCGCTAACCTAAAATAAGAAGAAAATGGTTTAAACCATTTAGGCGTCCTTATTTTTGTTAAATATTTCCAATTTAGTCCCCTTCATTTAAAGTTTCCCAATTGAATCCTTGTAAGTGCTAATTTGAAACAAATTAGCCCCTGCCGTTAAAAATCGTTAACAGTGTTAAAATCGTGCATAAGTGGTTGGATGAGGTGTTAAATGTTTTATTGTCAGGTAAAACGTGACAATGTTGTGAGTGATACGTGACATTTTAGCAGTGATTAAAAACTGGTAATGACCATTATTTTATAAATTGTAATTAAAAAGGGAATTAGGTTTTAGTTAAAGAATTAGGGTTCAATTAAATCGAAAAGAAATTGGGATTCAATGACATTAGAACTGTGAGACGAATATGAGAGGATACATCGCAAGTACATTCTCATCTGTTAGTGGAGACAATACATACTTGATTAGATTAGGACTGTCTAGGTTGGGCATTGGAAGCGGTGAAAAGTGTCGGAATTCCTGTTGTTGGGGTCAAGAAGCTGAGCAAATGGAACCTCCGGCGAAGAAGGGGTGGTCAAGTGGACAGATTCAGGAGGTGGGGTGAAAGTAGCGGTGGATGAAGCTGAGAAAACAGGTGGTAATACTAATTGGGTTTCATGAGCAAAAGGGCTAATGGCAAAGATCGAAGCAGGACCGCCAGGAGAGTACATGCTGGCAGAGATACATGTGTGAGAGATTTTACCAACCGTTGAGTGTGCGGTTGAGGGAGGTTCTGATTGAAAGAAAGATACCGGAGATGACGAAGGGGTGGCGAAGGGGAGTGTTATGCTTGCTGTTTGTGTTGAACTGACAGCTCCGGCAAGATCATCTCCATTGGTGGTTGTTTCTGGAACAAGGATCGCATGTCCAATGCGCTTTCTGTTTCTTTGATATTCAAAACACCCAATTTTGCTCAACCAGCTTCCCCATATTTCTTCTGCAACCAAAATAGCTCAATTAAACGTAATGAATCAAATAACTCTCATACGTATAAATCAGGGCAAACCCCCATCAATTGGAAATTCATTCAGTAAGTAAAAGTGACAAGATTTCGATCCTCCCAGATTCATCAATTGAACCCTAATTCCCTTTTTGATTTAAGTGAACCCTAATTCCCTTTTTAATTACAATTTATAAAATAATGGTCATTACCAATTTTTAATCAATGCTAAAACGCCACGTATCACTCACAACACTGCCACGTTTCGCCAGGAAAACATTTAACACTTCATCCAACCACCTGTGCACAATTTTAACACCGTTAACGATTTTTAACGGTAGGAGCTAATTTGTTTCAAATTAACACTTATAAGGACTCAATTGGGAAACTTTAAATGAAGGAGACCAAATTGGGAATACCTAACAAAAATAGGGATGCCTAAATGGTTTAAACCGAAGAAAATTAAAAACTTTACAAAATTCCTATGCTGGTACAAACCTATGTACAAGACCAAACGGTTTTATTCTAAACAATTGGATCCTCTCTTTCCAGTACTTGCTCCAGAAGGAACTCTCCTCCCTCTGCTCACATCCATAGGATGATCATTGCAAAGGAAAAACCGAATGAAAAACATGACAAGACAGAAAAGAAGAGTAAGCTAGTGTAATTTAATAGTCATGTTAATATTCAATTCAATAAACAAATAAGACACTCGTACACATGTATAAAACATATATATACTCATATTGACCAACTAATTTACTTTGACTGTCCGGACTTGTATGAATATGTAGCTATAACCGTTTATGCACTCATGGGTAAAGTAACCAGGAAACCCAACAGTTGTCACACGAGGTTAGCCTGTTATCCCTTACCTAAGCCCTTCCCCCTTAGACTAGGGCCTCCTGCTATTCTCACGACATGAATTACCCACCTCTACTTGAGACTTGGTAGCCATTAGAATGTCAGGATGAACGCCGTGAATTTCACCGTCCATATTCATACCTTACTACTACATTGAAAACCAACCACCGAAATATTCCTCCTTGGAATTCTCTTCCATATCTACCTTTAGAAATCTCATACCACACTATAATATCAACATTATTTCTCATGCATAATACATTTAAACCATTGAAATAAACACTTAAAGTGCAATATAACCATAACCCTTTACAGACCGAAAGCTTCCTAGTAAGGTCAAACCGAACGGTAATAACTATTACCCATGAATATGATTGAATGGTCAATTTGAAGAGTAAGGCTCAAACTTAAGCCTAATACAGTTTGAGGGTCAGACACTTAGAACAACCGAACACTTAGTGCAAGACCGAACGGTCTTTCATTATCTAAAGAACAGGACTGAACAGTCCATACTATGTAATATTGAAGAAGTGCTTGAACACTATTAAAGACTGACTACCAGAAGTGAGATCGGATACTATAACATTCCAATTCTATAGCAAGGCCGAGAACCAATGTTAAACTGAACACGCCAACGAACCCGAATGCTAATGTAGACCGAATGCTAATAGAAGACCGAGCCCCACTAAGAGATCAAGCTCTAGCGTAGGACCGAACGTTACAACAATATGATCGAACGGTATAGTAAAACGAATACCAACATATAACCAAACAGTCATTAACAAGTAAGGCCCACAAGAGGCCAAACACAATTAAGACCGAACACTCGAGTGAGACCGAACGGTCATTAACTAGTAAGGCTCCATAGAGGTTGAACGCAGTTAAGAACGAATACCGGTATTAGACCGATTACTAGTGTAAGACCGTTTGGTCATTAACTGAAAGCTCCATAGAAGCAGAAATCAGTTAAGACCGAACACAAAAGAAAGACTGAGCACAATTAAGAGGTCACCCACACCTAAGACCGAACGATCATGAATGCGTAAGACTCTAAAGAGATTGAACTCAGTTAATGACCGAGTACCTGAGCATGGCCGAACGATCAACAACGAACGCTCAACTTTCTGCATAATTCTGCAGAACTTCTGCAGAATTAAGAACACGCTAGAATTTACCAAAACTAAACCTTTTTCCCTACTTCAAATTCTCCGAACCTGAATCATACATATCTATAAACTTAACTAAGAGTGCCTAAACCTTTCTAACATCATTTAGAGAGTTTCATCTCAGATTTGAGAGTCAATTCTGCAGAATCATCAACTCATGGGCCGAAAATCAGATTTCCTACTTTTGGTACAGTTTTGAGTGATTCAAAGGCTCTAACTAGTTCTAAACAACTTATCCATATTCTCCCTATAGACCAAAACTACACCGAACACGAATTCCCCATTTTTACCATTTCACTTCCTCCCAATTCTCTCGGCACAGTAACTAGAATTCTGCAGAAATGAAATTAACATGACCATAACATTCAACAACCCACACAAGTGCCAAACACATAAACATTCAATTTCACATACATGCAACATCATCAAACAACATTTCATACATCATAAACCAATCAATTAAATTAATTATCACTTACCTCTTAACTGGACCGAACAACTCAACAATTGCAAGAATTTGCTCACAAAACCAAAAAATTCTAGAAACACTATAGCTCACCGATTGATGGGAAGAGATCAACTAAAAGACCAAAAATGGTATCAGAAATGTGAAGAGGAATTTGATTAACACTTGCAACCAGAAACGTGACTTGCATGTGCCAAAAAATTTCAAAATTTCACAATAATTAAGGAAAACGAAACTTACCAACTCTAAACACAAATTGATCGGTGGAAGAGCAAACTCTTGATCTCAATATCACTTAGGTACGGTTTGATTGTTGAACAGATAAAGTGAGATGGAATAAATTTAAAGAGAAGGAAGAGAAAGAAGAGAACAAGTTTGGAGGGAGGTAGAAATATGCAGAAAATGAAACTGAGTTTTTGAATTATTCATTTATATATCACTATTATTTTAATATAAACCACTCAGATCCCATAATTTGCAAACACCTATCTTCTAAAAATTTTCGGTTCTTACAATATTCCCAGTAGTTACCTATACCTTCTAATTATTTTTCATTGTTATATAATTGGGTATGACAAAAATTCAGTCTTTTATATATCAATCGTGTGTACATTATTGATTGTATTTTTTTAAAAAGTAATACTAATTGAATTTATAATATAAAAAAATCCTTATTTTTTGGTTGGGGTGGGACTTGACTATAAGCTGTTCTGAATCTGAGAAGCAAATTTAGCCCAAAGAAACAAACCACGATGACGGAGTCTTCCAATACTTTCCAGTGGCCTGTTGATAAGCAGTTTGTAACATGAAATACAACCCAAACAGTTTTGCAACAATTGTCATTGTTTTCGTGATGCTTTTCAGTCCAACCTTCTAATGTATTACATTTAGACGTTTCAAAGTTTTATATCTAAGGTAAACTCAAATTCAGTTCTAACAAGAGCCAAAAGTTATTGTAAAAAATTCGCCTTCAGTCCCTTTTCACTGGCGAATGACAATATTACTTTTGTTAAAACAATAATAGTAATATCTTGCTTAATATATATTGAGATGAAGACTACAACATAATGATTGTTCAGAGTTACTAAAATGTCTATACAGTTGTATCACAAGATAACTGTGAATATCTACCAATAAAATTCACTGTAAAAAATTAATTAATATACATAAATATTTATTATTTATAGATAATAAATATTTTAATACTTGTTTATAAACGAATAATTATTGTATTATCTATATTCATAAATATATATGATAAGTTAGTAATAAAAATTAAATTTATATTCAATTTAATTTATATTATATATTTTTTAAATTTTATATAATAACTTTTTTAAATATATATATATATATATAACAGATAGATTTTCTTTTGTTAGATTTTTTTTTTTTTTTTGTTAGAGATCGAGTAACACATGGACATTATCTATCCTCCATATTTATCTCTAGTTGTTTCAATCCCGTCAATCCCTCTTCCAAGATTAAAGTCTGAATTTAGCGACACCTTGGTCACATACTCCATTTTCTGAAGCAGTTCGATAGTTGAGTCCATTCCTATGGAACTAACTAACAAAAGTTAGATGGATTATCGAATCACATAATGTGACTGAAATTCTTAACAAATATGAATGTTAATACATGATAAGACGTGCAATATGAACATCAGCGAATCTTGCACCAGTAAACTAGGGTAAGTAGGCAATCTTGTTAAATATGGCTTCGATAACATCCAACGAATTTTGTCCACTTTCTTTCTTGGTACCTTTTTTTTCTTAAAGATTATTAATAAGTGATAATAACAAATAAAAATATTTTGCTCATACATATTGCCAATTTAGCTTCTACAGCTTCATAATTTATTTATCTACTTACTTTTGATGAGACTATTACACCAGAACATATACTTTGACAAAATAATTATAAAAGGTTTTGGAAGCTGGGACTGGGTGCCTTCCGGCAAAGGTGAGGCTTTTATACACAATTGAAAGAGAAAGGGCGAGAGAAAAACCAGACCTGGGCCGCCAGGCATGTTACCGCTCCTCTGAGTTGAATTTATTCCAAGCTTCCTGAAGTAGATGAAGTATAATAATTAGTGAAGTGTATGAAGCTTAACAGAACTACAAAGCTTTGTCATTAAATGACTAGAGATGAAGCATAAAAAGCAATAAACTTAAACTGGGAGGTGAACTCATCAAATAATGTGATAAATGAATATTGTAAGTGAAATCAAGTTCATTTCATTTTTGGCCTACTCATGATTTTGTTTTGCTGCATCCTACTAATGCTTTTCTTGTACAGTATAAAGTGTTCATTCTAAATAGTTTACCTTCCGCCCACTTAGTGAACCAGGAATATTTTTCCTACTCCTTATCCATACTAGGTACAGGACATTTCTTTTGCAACAAAAAAATGAATAAAACTAACAAAGTGAAAGATAGCTTGTATGCATTACACACCTTCAAAAGATCAAAAACTTTTTCGCATATGTATTTGTGTTGAATACTAGCTCCACGTTGCTGTAATTTGTCAGGATGAACACACAGGGTGGCCTTCCTGTAAGCTTTCTTCACAGCAGCAGAAGTAATGACCTCCGTCAACGGAATTGATTGCCACCCAGAATCAGGCCCAAGGATCTGACAAGTAAAAAAAGTTAAAAATGGAACCAATTTTAGATTATTATGGATGGTTGCTCATCGCAACTCAAAAGGTCACAAATTGCAGAAGTTTTAAACATCTTGATCAAGCATCCCGATAGATACATATCTCATTATTTGAGACTCGTAACCTCGACCTAAACATGACAAACTATACTGTGTGTTTATTTGTGCGAAATTGGGAGTAGGAGGTTATAGAAGCAGCATAAACCTAGTTCAGAATATATGCACCTACATATTGCAATGTAGAAAGTAAGGCACGCAAGTTTCCTTCTTTTCCACCTGACCACCTCCTTACTTCAGCATCCAGAGTCTCTGATAGTCTCTGCAAACAGCAGCAGACTTGAGTAACCAATGAGCCACAGAAACAAAAATTTATACAAAGATAAAAATTATATGGATCACATTTCTCTCAGCTTGCTCCTTCTGAGCTAGAAGGTCACGCATGTTCTTTTCTGCCAAAGCTTTTGCCTGAAATTTGCAGAAAATTCATCATTATGTCATTGTGTATGTGCGTTTATATTTTATCATCAAAAAATTGAAGATCTTACTGCACGCTCAGCTGTTCGGCGATGCCTCTCCAGTCTAGCTCTACACCTCTGAGCTGATTCACCTTCTCTTTCTGATCTCTCAGAAAAAGAGGCAGCTTCAAAGAAATTGAGATATTTAGCCAAGATTATATAGAAGGATGTGGTAAAATATTAAACGAGACTACATACTAAAGCATTGCAGGAACGTTCAATTTTACATACCACCATAAAGAGAATATGGATGTCTGGAAACCGTTGAGGGGCTAGAGTTCTGAAACTGTGGATCCAGCATATCCTATTATTTCATTCATTAGAAATATGATGGACAATGTCACAATTTATCAATAGTAGACTTAAACAGATACTTACTGAGGATGAAGAGTCCTGCCTTCCACAAAAATTGTCAGATACAGATCTATCTAACCGTTCTCTGGACTCAAATGCAGTCCTTTCATTCTTTAACTTCTCCAGGGCCCGGTCTTGAGCCTCTGCAGTTGCTCTTTCTACAGCAGCACGTTCTGCTTTCAATCTTGCCTCTGTAGTTTCTTTATCAATGTATGACTTGTCCCTGGCCTCAGCACATGCCTTCTCAAGTCTTTCCCTGGCCTCAGCCAGAGCTTTGTACCGTGCTTCCGTAGTTGCTCTTTCAAATGCAGCCCTTTCTTCCCTTTCACAAGCTTCAGCGTATGCCCTATCCCGAGCCTCAAAAGTTGCTCTATCAACAGCCATCCTATCTTTTTCCCTTTCCCTTTCCCTCTCGGCCTCCAGCACTGCTTTCTCAACTTCTATTTCTCGTACTCTTTCTCTATCCACCTTCTCTTCCATCTTTCTAAGATGATCATTTTCCGACTCATTTTCTCTTTTCTTCCTTTCAGTATCTTTAATTATTGCAGATTTTTCATTAATCCTCTTAGTTTTTCTTTCTGTCGGTTGATCAATATGAAACAACTGGGCAGTTTTCTGAGCATTTACAGTCTCCTGAACAACAGGTTCAGCTGTTTCTGTGCTCCTTCTGCAATCAACCTTTGTTACTGTGTCTTCCTCCTTTTCTGACTGGGTTTTTGAATGCTCTGCATCTCCTGCAGTCATTTGTTCAGGCGCACTGAACTTTACATTATCCAGTTCATTTTCCATCTCTACCCCTTTCAATTGTTTTTCTCCAACTTTGCATTCAGTTCTCATCTTTTCAATATTTTGGTCAGCAGCAGATTCTTTAAATACCTTCAGTTTCCTAATAAATTCTTCATGCATGGAGGCTGATTGAGTAGCTAGATCTTCGTCATTCTCTATTTCCCATGTCTCATCAGTTGCTTTAGCATTCTTCATGTTTCCCCCATCTTTCCTTTCCTTGTCATCCAAAGCCTTGTTCAGTCCCTTACATTTTTCCATTCCACCATCTTTGTCCATATTCTCAGATTGCTCCAGGTGTCTATTCTCATTTGATACAGCTACACTCCCTTCCATGGCAAATGTTTGGCTTGATGTGCTCTCAGTGAGTTTTTTCTTTTGATCCTCACTCAGCATCCTATTAATCTGTTCTTGCACTGGAGTTTGATTCATAACTTTCTGAATCCCTTCCCCGTCCCCTGATTCTGAAAGTCTATTTCCTTCTCTATGCCCATCATAAAAGTCTTCAAATTCCTTTGTACTTTGATCTTTTTCATATGCCTTATTTTCCCTCTGCTTAGAAGCCTCTTTCAGCCTTATCTCCTTTACTTCCAGTTCAAGGTCTTCCTTAAGCCGCTTTCCATTCTCATCCCACCTGAAAGCAGGTATTACGCCTCCATCACTTTCTTCGTTTTCAAAAGAACTTTTGAGGCTTTTCTCAATTTCTACTCTTTCGTGAGCTTCTTTCAGTCCCTTATTCGTCTGAATCCGTTTACCTAGTTTCGATCTCATTTCTTTTTCACTTTTGCATGTTTCCTCAGTGTGATCAGATTCAAAAACCACATTTGATCTTTCAACAATATTTTCCAGCTTCCCAGAATCTTTCAGTTTTTCCTCCTGGTCAGTTTGTCCTATAGCAAAAGCTTCGCTTTGTGTTTTTCTATTTTCCTCAGATTGCTTGCGCCTATTCACGTTCTGTTGTTGCTTTTCAACATCCCTTAGTTTCTTCTGATTTTCCCTAAGTCCTGTGGCCTGCCGAATGTCATTTGCTGTTTGCCTATCCACTTCTATGGGTTCCTGGATTCCTGCTTGTTTATGCTCTCCGTGTCCCATCTCACATATGTCTTCTATGATTGCGGATTGGTCAGCTTCAGTTACTTTCTTTTCACTTTTTCCATGCTGGTGGGCTATTTTTATAGTCTTCTCATTTTCTTCCTCCTCAAATACTTGGGGCAGTTTTTCCATTTTCATGTGCTCTCTTTGCCTCCGTTTCAAATTAGATGTTTCAGGATTCATAATGTTTTCATCATGTTCACGAGCCTCTTTTGTTGCTTTATATTTTTTCTCACACTCCTCCACCTGATAGTTTCCTTCAATTGCTTTTACTTGTTTACGCTTTTCTTGCACATTAGACGCCTCTCTTTCCTTCTGACCATGTTTTTGAGCTCCAGTACCTTGCACCAAATTCTTACTCTGCTTTGCAGTTTGAGTTACCATTCTAGATTCTTCCATTTCCGCCAATTCAAAAAAATCAGATTCATCTTTCCATGTTCCAACTTCTGTGCTTCCATCGGATTCTATAGATGATCGGGATTCCATCTTGTTCTTTTCCTCAAACATGCTTACTGCGCTTTTCCCTTCTAAATTGTCCATAGTTTCTGGGGAAGCTTTCTTAAATTCCTGCCTGTCATCTGTGACATATAATTTTGCATTTGAATGTCTCCAGTCATAACTTCCCAGAGCTGTCTCATCATTCAAGCTATTTAATCCAGTGATATCCTTACACATCTTTGCTTCATTAACTTTTGCATCATAACTTGATTTTAAATAGGTTTCACAATCCCATTTCTTTCTCCCTTTTAATTCTTTGGCACTTCTAAGTTTTGCTTCTGCTCTAAGCATTGCTTCATTCATAGCACCAGCAGAAGCTGTAGCAGATGAATTCATATGATCCTCCGCATCAAAGAAAGGTGGTGAAACAGCACCAGATGTCTCTTCAGAAACAACCAGTCTGCTGTTTGAATGAAGTCCACACATGTCCTTTTTTGCATCCAGTATAGGAGGTGGACGAGATGGGGGAGGCACTTGAGAAGGGATACTTCTGAGGTTGATGTCAGACACAGTTATGAACATCTCACCAGAATGAGAATCCTTTTTGCTTCCTGCATTTTGAAGATTTAGATCACTGTCAAAAGTCTGTTCCCCGGAGGTAAAATTGTGCAGTTTTGACATGGTTGTTTCCCTTGGGTGATTTCCCTTCACTTTCTCGGCACTAAATTCCATATCAAGATCAAGATCAATATCATCAGCAACGTGACAGGAGGAACCAGTTCGATGCAATTCTGTAGTTTCATCGTATACTTGTCCGTAACCAGGAACAGCATGCAGCTGACTTGATTGATTTTTCCCCTTTGACACATGTTCATTTCTTGTACCATTGACCTTATGATACAGAATGTTCGATCCCACATTACCATCAACAGAGTGGAAAATATTTCCATTCAAAATGCTTTGATTAATTGCAGATTGATCTAACTCTTCAGAAAATGAATCAGTTTCTGCAGGACTCCTGTAAATGATGAAAGTTCATGATTACATTGCAGAACTATTTGCATTGAATACAGTCTAAGCAACATTTGAATTTTTTGAAGTAAACTAAAACCAATAATCTGTGTGTATGTACTTAGCGCAATTAAGCAAATTTTACAACATGCACAAAAATACTTTAAAGCATAACACCTGGAATTACAGATACCAGGAGTCCACGATTCCATATATTACAATAAACTACAACTGGTTCACCACTTGAACTGTTAATCTACAGCACACTAATCCTGTATCACTGGAAAAACGAAAGTGACTAAGGATCAAAGTCCTCAAGAGCAAAAGCGACCCCCAATTTCATCACAGAAGAACTAATTTTCCAAGCACACAATTCATTAAATTAAATCACAAGAACGCCCCGCCCCTAACCAAATGCGACGATTTCCCTCCATCAAAGTCATCAATTCACTCTACAGAGCCAAACATAAAAACCAGCTAGCAACTGAGCTGCCAATCCTCTAAACTACTCCTCACATAAAAGAAAACAGAACCCGCGAAGGGATCGCGAACTAAACAAACGAAGTAAGGTAGTTAGCTAGGACAGTAGTAGCATTGCAATACCAGGCTTCTTCAGAGGAGGCAGCGTTGAGAGCAGTGTGGCGGTGAAATAAGTTGTCGGACGGAAGCTCAAAATCCAACGCACCGAAAACTTCGGTGTAGTTGAAAGAGTGGCTTCGGGGATCGAAGAAGGCCTCAGTGTCGTGGACGGCGGGAAGATCGAGCAGTGGAATGGAGGAAGCGCGTGCGGTGTGGAAGCTTCCGAAAATCTCACGGTAGTCTTCGAAACGAGGGGAGAGGGTTGAAACGCCGAACTTGGGAGGACCACCGTAAACGTCGTCGTATAAAGTCTTACTGGAGGAGAAGGTCCCATTGTTGGAGAGCGTGACGCCAGCTTTGTTCGATTGGCGAGAATGCGCCATTGCTTTTCTTTCTTCTTCTCTACGGTCACTCCTGCTTCTCTGAGTGGAGTGAAGTGCAGAAACTGTCAGGGAACGACGAAAAGAGAGTGAAATTCCAAGCTGTAAAACATAAAGATGAAGCGTGAAATGACAATAACGGTCTTAAAACAATGAACATTTCTTTGAATATTATATAGTGAATATAAGTTTACTTTGTTAATATTCACCAAAAGTGAAAATGAATTTAATGTGGGTTGAAATATGGGGAAATGTATGTTTACTAAAAATGAAATGAAGCGAGATCCATACCCGTTTATTTATATTAAAAAGAAGCAGACAAAAACAAAGGTGATGCATTCCGGTACTGTCCTACGTTGTATAATTGGAGTTAGATTTGTTTGTTTGGACTTTGTACGTTTGTGGGGTAAATGTCTCAATCAATTTTTTTTTTCTTCTTTCCTCAATTATAATCGACCAACTTTATGCTTATTTTAGAACGTTGATAAAACTATTTTTAGATTAATTATATTTTGTAAAATTAATTATGTATACAAGGCGCCTCGCTTGTAATTATTATTTGAGTGTTTGGATAATATATATATTAAAAGGTGATTTTAAAAGATAATATACTATTTAAATCGTTTGAGTTAAAATTAATGTTGAACGGTAATCATGGAAACAAACGGAGGCATGTAGAAGGTGCAATGGAATGGGACCTTGTGTTGGCCACTTCATATTTTACTATTTGTTAACACTTTGTTGGATATATTCACCTTTCTAAACTCAAAATAAATAAAATAAACGTTCTGTTTATTGCCGTCTTTTAATATCTATTTATTATTTATTATAATATAAAAAATATTAAAAAATTATTTTCTTATTCAAATTTATTTTATTGACAAGAATCTCAATTATTATTTTTTTAGTCATTTTATATTTTTTATTTTTTTCATTAAAGAAAAAAATTTACGTTTTTATTTATGATTTATATTTAAAGTATTAATTTTTTCTATCTACCATAATATAAGAAAAAAAAATATTAGTTACTTTTTGTTTATAATTTTGTCAATTGTTTTTTTAATCATTTGATATTTTCTTTTTTTTTCACGTGTTTTTAGAAAAGTAAATTATATTTTTATCCATGATTTATATTTAAAGGATTAAATTTTTTCTTATAATTACTTCATCATTAATATAATTTCTAATTATTTCATTTATTTAATATAATTTATTTCTATTTCATAAAATAATATTATTTAAATAAATTAATTTTTTTCTATACTACTCTTTTTCTTTTATGATATTTCATTACTTAGTTATGTAATAAAATAAAATTTTAAAAATGTTTTTTAATTTCATTTTATGGAATACTATTATTTAAAAATAATAATAGTTTTATCTCAAAAAACTTATCAACAATAAAACATATTTATATTTATATTAAATTATTATATAAATATTTTTGCTATTGAATATTCATCATATTTTAGTATGTAAAATTTAAATTAATATTATCTAATAAATAGTATATACGTAGAATTACGTATAAAGATTGTATTTAATAGTCTATTTTAAAGTTTTAATATATATATATATATATATATATATATATATATATATATATATATATATATATATTATTTAAAATTATTAAAATAGGTTAAAATTTGTGAGTGAATCTTATTTATCACAGATTTGACTTAAATTGAATTAAAAAAAATTTACAAATTTTAATATGAATCAGAAATGGATTTGATTAAGTAAGAATCTAGTTCACTCAATTTAAACTTATAGGGAGTCGAATTAGCTTGTTAATCTTTAAAAAAAAAATTAACTCACTTTTATCATCTACTTTTTGAGATATCGACAAAAAGATAAGTTATATTTAATTAAAAGTTTTAATTAAGTTATCATTTTAAGCTAAAATTTAATTATTAAAAATATTAACCTAAAAATAAAAATTTATTAAAGATAGTCAATTGAGATGGGTTATAAGATTAATCATCTCCCACATTAGAAAATATTTCACACAAACATCCTATAGCATCCCAATAAATCTAGCTTGAAACTATGATTTATTTTAGGAGTTAACATGATAACAATAAAGAACAGTGGAAGATAAGCAGTTAGGTAGATGAGGAATATGAAATATCATATTGAATCTAAAATTGTACAAGAAACACAGGTCTGATACAATATACAGAACTAAACCGAACCGTCTTGTTACAGTTCATGACCGAACGGAAATAAAGGAAAAAGAGATATCTAGGCCGAACGGTTCCTACAAAACACTGAACCGAACAGTTATCTACGCTAAACAAAATAAAGAAATCTATTCTAAGGATCGGACGGTCCTGCACAACTTTCCGGCATCACGTCCAAAGATTGCTTTGTCTGCAGGGCATCTTTCAAAGTATCATCAAGAGCATCCTCTGCTCACACCCATAAGGATGATCATTGCAGTGAAGAGAAGAAACCGGACGGTCAAATACCGAACGACAACATAGACAAGACAAAACAGATAAGGGTAAGCTTATGTAAATTTAATTAATCATTTCCAATATATTTTCAAAACATACACATGAATCATTGACATCAATATCACACTCATAAATTATAAGTCAAGTCTTTCCATTTAAAATTCGAACGATAACATCATCATAATCAATTTCTCTAAACACTGTCCGGACGGTATGACCATGTATGCTCGCCGCTCTCTGCACCCGGGTGGACCTGGCTGGGGTACACTCAACAGACCGCCACCCAAGGTTAGTCCAGTGGAACCACCTCGGTATAGAAATACCCTGAGGCTAAAGGACCTCCTGTCATTCCCACGCATGAGTTACCCTTCTCTACCTGAGAAGGCGTAATCACGGAATATCAGGATAGAGTCAGAACCTGAGCCTTAGCCACGGTCATACTTTACCAATACAATTCCAATCATGAGTTATTCCTCCTTGGAATACTCTTAAATCAAAATAAGCTCATTCATCCATTACATCTTTTCTTATAGACGGTACGGAATACAAAATAATCAAACTGTGATTTGGAGACTGAGTATCAAAGAAATTCAATAAGTGACCGAAGGTCAAAGACAGAATAAGAGACCGAATTCAACAAGGAGTCCCATGAGGTCACCGAACAATCTGATAAAGTAGAATATTGAGCACTATTGAAATAAGACATACAAATTTATACACGAAGAAGATCAATAAACAACATAAGTAACTTTTGGAAGGAACCAAATACAAAGTTTGTAACTTTAGCCAAATGCCTTTGTGACCAGCAGAAGTTCTCTTCAATAAAACGAGTATCAGTACAAGACCGAATACTCTGTGAGGAATCAAGTGTTAGTATAAGACCGAACACTTTTCAAATACACAATATAATAAATCGGACGTTTTAAGAATTCAAGTACTGGTATAAGACCGAGCACTAACATGATCGAAGGCTAGTCTATGACCGAGCACTTCTCAAGACTGAGCACTCTTCAAAACCGAGCACTCTTCCAGACCGAGCGTCAGTACAAACCGACCACTCTACGATATTTTTACTAACACCAGACCGAACGTTACACCAAAGAAGGATAAATAACATCAAGCCGAGTACTTAGTCTATGACCGAATACTCAAACATAAATATCATATGTGTAAGACCGAACGCTATTATAATAAAGACAATTAATATGAAACCGAGTACTCAGTTTATGACCGAGTACCTTCTCAGGCCGAGCACTCGATTTATGACTGAGTACTTTCAATAAACCTTATCAATATAAAACCGAACATTCAGTGTATGACCGAACGGTCTTTAGATAATTAATATAAACTTGAAACTGAACGTTTCGTAAGATAAGTGTCAGTCTAAGACCGAGCACTTAGATAACCAAACCCTTATTCAAGAAAACAATGTATATAAAACTGAGTACTCAGTCTATGACCAAGCACTTCAAGGCCGAACGTTCAGTATAAGACCGGACGTTCTTGTGATAGGTATTTCCGAATGACTAACCAAGCCAGATAATTAAGTTTCAACATAAAGGTACCAGATCGATTGTTTCAGGGAAACCGAACGGTCCTAATTACCCTTCAATTACATATTCATATTTTCACTAAATTTTATAACCTTATGACATATTTCATACCAAGAATCAGACATGCATTTATCAACAACAAGATCATACTCTCAGCAAGCATAAACTCACAAAATCATGCATACCAAATAATCATAATTAAATTTTATAAGTTTCCCTTACCTCTAAATCCAGCTAGCATCTAAGTATTACTCCTAAAAGTCCAAAGTGCTCCAAATGAAAATCTTATCGGTGCAAGTGAAAGAGCTTGGCACCGGGAAGAATTATTCTGAAAGGTGTAAGGTGATCAGAGGAGAGGAGGTGGCCGAAATTTTAGAGAGAGGTTGGTGGTTTGTAGAGAGAAGGAGGAGAAAATGGTGGTCGGAAGATTGGAGAAGAAACTTGCATGTAGAAAATGGCTTCAGATTTGAAATCCCAACTTAAATACCTCTGCCAAAACCAATCGATCATTTCCTACGCCGCCACCTGTACTCCACTTTCTGAAGCCTTACACACCCTATCAATGCCACGTGTTTTCCACTCTCTGCACTCTCACATCTTCTCTGTTGCCGCACGGTTCACGATGGATGGGAAATTAATGCAGCTGACGGTTTTGTCTCCCACTATTATGGAGAAACTGGGAAGGTGCTGACACGTGTGTCTTCCACTACAGTGGAGAATTTAATGGGATGTGACACATCATGTTATAAATAATAAATTAAGAATAACATTTTAATCGAAAAAAATATATTTCATGACAAATAACCCATTCAAATAGTACATATTTAATTGTCCTCAAGTTTATTGTGTAATAAATATACTTTACTCTCTTGGTCGTAGAGTAGTGTTGAGAAGGAATATTTTATTCAAGATATTGGCATGTGATTTCTGGTTAGGTCAAATGTTAATTCATAAAAAAAATTACTTGTCTCAATAAAATTGTTTCATGTGAAAACATACATGACCAATAAAATATTATATATATATATATATATATATATATATATATATATATATATAATACACGTCTTTAATGTTTTATGTTGTTGATTCAATTTTACCCTTTTAATTATTATTTTTAAAATTTAAATAGTTATGTATAAAAAAAATTATTTTAAGTTTTATCATTTTAGTAATTATTTTTTAAACTCAAATAATTAATCACTATAAAAAAATTATTTATAATTTTATCATTTTAAATATTACTTTTTAAAATTTAAATAATTTATAAAAATAAAAAATTATTCACACAATATTATTTATAATACTTTTTATTTTAATAACTAAAATTTATTTTATCTATAACTATATCTATAATTATACTTATTTTAATTTTTTAATTATATTCTAGTAATAACTACTTTTAAAATTTAAATAATCATTTATAAAATAGATAAATTTAGGATAAATATAACTTAATAAGCATATACTTTATATATTAATCTAACAATACTATAATATCATCACCTACTAATAAATTATAAATATTTAAAGGCTTAAATCCTTAATTGGTCCCCATGTTAAGAGGAAATTTTCAGTTTAGTACCCGTTTTTAAAAGTGTATACATTGGATCTCCATATTTTGCAATTTGTGTCAACTTAGTCCCTTTTAACCGTTAATTTAGCTTGAAAATTGCAAGTGGACAAGTCATTTTGAGTTGCAGCATGTTTCTTAACTGTTTGAACCTTTGCACACCTTCCAATTGCTGTTACAAACTTGTTTGAAGTGTCATAATTGACTAAATTGACACAAATTACAAAACATGAGGACCCAATGTATACACTTTTAAAAACGGGTACTAAACTGAAAGTTCCCTCCTAAAATGGAGACTAATTAAGAATTTAAGCCATATTTAAAACATGCGTACATAGACACTATCTGACAATCATACGTGTTTTGCGATAGTTTTTTTATAATAAATTTAAATTTAAAAAAAACAAAAAAAAGTGATTAAATCTGAAATAAAATACATGGTAAATATTTATTTTATAATAAAAATATATTTAGTTAAACAAACGAAAAAGACATAGTTATACTTTGACGTGGAATCTTTTCCATGTCTAATAATTAGAATTATACTGTTGCTGATGTTATTTTCAGTAATATTGTGTCCTTTATTAATTAAATATTATCAAGTCTCTTTTAGAGCATTGAACCGAGACATAAATAAATAGTTTATTTTTACTGTGAATATTATCAATTAATTCCGTTGTCGTCCAGCGGTTAGGATATCTGGCTTTCACCCAGGAGACCCGGGTTCGATTCCCGGCAACGGAAAATTTTAATTTTTGTTGTTTTAACTTCTGAGTTGCATGAGTGTATTTTTATATAATTCTTTTAATTTTGAGACGACTTCAACACAATAAAATTTATTATATAAATTTCTATTATGATTATAACATTAAAAAATCTTATTTAATTACAAATAATTATATTACATATATTATTGAAACTTTTTTATTTAGTTTTTTGTCATATCTTCATGTAAATTTTTTTGAAATTGTAATTGTCTTTAATTAAATATTAATTAAAGTGTTTTATTAATAATGATGATTAGAAAGAAAATGAAATATCTAAAATTATATCAAATTTCGCTTTATAAAATTAAATTAGATATCAGTATGTTTAAATTATTATACTTAATTTTATAAATAATTTAAATACATAAATAATTTATAATGAAATGCATAGCATGCGACAGGAAAAAAAAAATATAATAATCCATAAAAGTACTGGTTCATCAGGCATATCTGAACTGATATCTTTATTTTAAAGTACATTCCCCAACTACAGTGCAGGAAACTGCAGATTGTCCATGGATGACAGTAAAACTATTACCAAAGCGTTGAATTGCGACCATTATCCAGAAACAAAAAGTAAGGCTTCTTATTAAGCACAGAGATGAATAAAGTCACGTGCAGCATGTGTTGACATTTGAGATAACAGCGTAAGCTCTCCAAACTTATAGGAAACGAAAGCAGCCATTCTCCGGAAAATCGAACATAAAAGATACTAGAAAAAAAAAAAAAAGAAATTAAGACTTGGGAGCTTTGTCTAGCAAAACATTATCCTGAAGGTTAAGCTCTCTGGGCGTTTCTTGACCACCACTTAGTATTGAATCATATTCCTCACCACGAGGAGCGAATTTCTTGTGAAGAACTTTTACAAATTCGGTCTCCTCAAGTTCTTTTGCATTTTCAGCAGCATGAGCCTGAGCCAAATTGGAATAATTTAAGGCAGATTGTGAGAAGAAGGCCATTTCATCTTCAGTGAGCTTCCTCAGGAACTTTGCTGGATTGCCTCCCCAAACCTGCAATTAAAAGCAGTCTTTCAGTTTAGAGATACAAAGACAATCTCATGCCTGATATAAATAAAAAACATGAAGACCTTTTGAAGCATCCATTTAAATTTAGGCCTGAGTGGTTAGACAACTTCCATTGATAACTCCAAGAAATCATAACACGCGTAACTTCATTTAATTTAAATATTCAAAAGACAGAGAGAGCAGAACAAAGCACATTCCCATTCTCTCCAAAGGAAAACAGAAGCTTCGTACAAACCTCTCCATAAGGGATCCTCGTATTCTGCCTAACAAGGGCTCCAGCAGCAACCATGGCATGTTTCTCAACATACACACCATCAAGCAAGGTTGCACCCATGCCAATAAATGCCTCATCCTCAACAGTACATCCTTGTAACACAGCACTATGACCTAAAATCACAGTGTCAAAACCTTAGATAGAGTTCACACTCAAACAATGCTTAAGTCATTCAAAAAATAATAATTCATCACATTCACTCACCTACAGTAACATTATCTCCAATGATTGTTGGTAAGACTTTTCCAGTTAAATTAGACTTGGCAACATGAACAAGAGAATTGTCTTGTATATTCGTTCCAGATCCAATAACTATGCCGTTAACATCACCTTCACACAAAGCATAATGTTCAGTCAGAGGTATAAAACAGGGAGAGAAGCACAAATATAGGAATGAAGAAACTGGGAAACATCAGTACTCAACTCCCTGATATATTAATAAGTATGCAATATGCCTGCAAATGATTATGAGTACATGCATATAGCATAGCAAACACAGAGGTACAACAGTTGCCTTTCACATTCCATTGGAATGTGAATTGAAGCAATGAAAAGTGAATGAGGAAACAAACGTCTGGTCCACACTATCTTACTCAGAAAGCAAAAGGAAATGCATAGTAACTTAATGCGTGATTGGATATGCTTTTGATAATTAGTTTTTAAACATGATTTATTAAAGTATTTCTGAGTAAATGTGAGTTTGGAGTAATGTGATTTTTGGTTTAGATTAAAGATATTGGAAAATTGGTTTAGATACAGAATACAGCTGGGAAAATAAAATTTGATTTTAGAAAAGTGATCGCCCAAAATAGGTTTTAAGGTGCATACACATACACACTATTATGTAGGCGTCTTTAGTATTGCAATTCCTTAATTTGAAATAAAATGCATAAGATGATGTCTCAGAAAATGAATTAATATAACAAGATACAAATAATATAAGTAATTCATAATGCAACACAAGTTTGATCTACAACAAATGTGACAACATTGACAGGAAACGGAACTAAGTAAAGTAATCTTCAACTATTTTTTTCTGTTATCATGTTAGTGTTAAAAATATTGATATAAGAAAAAATATTTAGTGAAAAAAAAAACTAAGGTTCAAATTCAACAATTTTAGCCATCTTTGGGTGTGATCTGCACGTGTCTCATTCGTCACTTCAAATTTATTATTATTATCTTTGTCTTATAGTATGACATTGTGGAACTGAAGGGACGTCACGTCACCTTTCTGGTCTTCAGGTTATTGTAAACTATAAAATGAATGTTGACGCCAAGGATTTGGAACCACAAGCTTGAAAGGTATACATGGGACAGACATGATGACTCACATTAGTGTTGATGCAAAAGCTATTGCTAAGGAAATCAATTAGACTGGAGTCTAGAACTTGGATTGGAATAATGTTTACCACACAAACTTGGACCCAAGCATACCCTTGGCAAGAAATGAATTTGAAATTCCGTGATTGAAGGTGAGTGTTCGGATATAATAGAGATACACTTACACATTTTGGTCTAATTTGAATAAATTTCTCAATTGGTGCTTATAGAAAAAGAAAAATAAAATGAAAGAAGCCATAAGCTAAAACTAACATTTACAAAAACTAATTTATTAAAATCACTCAAATTAGCTTTCCAAAACCTTATTTAACTTGTGCACGAGCTAATTTTTAACTTACGAGAGAAGTCTATGACATTTATGGTTTCTTGTAAGAACAGAAAAGTCTATTAGGAAAAAGCTCACTTCAGTAGAAGCCTTGCAAAAAATTTCCGTTAAGCAAGAAAATAACCAATTTCTCACCAGCCACACTTCTTCCTAACACATGCATTTCAGAGAAATACAAATACTGATAGTGTGCCCGTGAGGCCGAGTCTCTGAACATTACGATTCCAGCAATTGAAGGCCCAAAATCACTTAAAACGGTTTCCCATTCTTTCAGTTGTATCAAACAAGTGTAAAATAGACATTCATTTGTAAACCTATACGTTCCCAGGAAGGCTAATCTCAGACGAAGTAAACAAACCCTAATCACTGAAAACAAAATTTGGAAACATCGTGATAGCGGTAGGGTTTACCTCTGAGAACACACCCATACCAAATGGAGGAAGCTGGGCCAACATGAACATCGCCGAGGAGGGAGGCACTGGGGGCCACAAACGCATCCTTGTGAACGGAGGGAAATTTGTCGAAGAGATTCATCAGAGGTCGATGTCTAGAGACTGTAAAATTTGAAATCGAAATAAGAAACATTGAAGTTTGAAATGAAACCCTGATTAAATGGAAATGAAAATGAAAAATTGAAGGAAATCATACGCTGTTCTTGGAAGAGGTAGTTGCCTTGGAGGCGAGAGCCAAGGCGATCGATGGCTTGGCCGGTCTCTCGGATCCAAAATCCGACGGCGTAGAAAGCTCTGCCTAAGGTTCCCATTCTGCTATCACTAGTGGTTCGGGTACTGCCGCCTCACTTCTGCTCCGATCTTCTCTTCTCTCTCTCTCCTTCTTGTCTGTTCTCTCTTCACTCACACCTCTAATTTCTGGAAAACATTTTCACTATTTACATCAATTTTGTACAGACCAAATAAATAAATTAAAAGCCACTTCCATAGATTTAGAAATTTCATTTACCTTTTCAACAACAAAAAAAAAGAGAGATTCACCTTCTTACAACCATATTTTCTGTTCACCTTGTTTGAAATTAATACTGTACTGTTGTGATTTAAGAAAATGTAAATAAGGGCTACTTACTCCGTTTTTATTAAAAAAAAAAGGAAATATGCATAATTACTGAGTAACTTTAGGAAGTGAGATAAAATACGGAAAAAAAATTTCTAAATTCATTTTTTAATTTTAAAAATTAACGTGAAATTTTTCACGTTTTTACACTACAGATATATTTTACCTAAAGTTGAAACGAGTTTTATTTTTTAACAATGTTTTTTGTTTACGTGATAAAAAAGTAACTTTTAGTAATGTATATTAAAAATTATTTATCTTTCCATAACATTAGATTTTTAAGTCATGTTTGGATATTCATTTGTAATTTTTTAAGCAGAAAATTCAGCTTTCCAAAACATAACATGTAGGAAGAAGAGGAGTGGATTGTTGTCCTATTAATCTCAAACTAAGTTCTACGCATACACTTCATCACATCAGTCTTATACACATTCTAGAGGCAAAAATTGCATTTTAGAGTATTTAGAATCACACCAAAAAGGAGGATGACATCAATATCAAAATATATATATATATATATATATATATATATATATATATATATATATATATATATAATATTAATTCAATATTTATATATTTTAGTTTTTTAATATTTATGTAAATCAATAAATAGAAAGATATGATCAAAATTACTACATATAAAAAAAGATGCTCTGAAAAAAAAATCTTTTAGAGATGTTTACTTGAAGTTATTTACAAGTTCAAATTTTGCTTAAAGTTATATGAAAAAACTTTGAACTCTAAAAAGTAGAATAAAGTGACTTCGCATAAAATAAACTATTAATTCTTAAGAAATTAACTTCATAGTCTAACTGTCATTTTTCAGAAGAAACTATAAATAGAAGAAAGTTTAAAGAGAATATGTTGTTGATGAAAAAAATGCATAATAACATGATAAAAGAAGCAAAGAGAAAAGAAGTAAGCTTAAAGTGTTACAGATTGTATTGTATTTGAACACATATCCTCTCACTAATAGTTATTCATTTGTATCTTGTGGAAAACCCATTTGTGGATTTGTTGTAAGTTTTGAAGAAATCTTAAATTTATTTGATTGTTCAGTTTAGGTTGAGTTGAATGTTTAGATTGATGTCTAGGGTTAGATCCTAGGCTAAACTCAGGTTGATTAGGAAATTAGGAGTAATACTAATACTCGTTGTAATCAAAAGTGATGAGAATACTCAATAAGATCCTGGAAAGACAAAATTAGTGTACAATATTGGAAAAGATTATTAAGACCATAGAAAAAATTTATGGTGTATTATTTCTCTATTCAACAGTTTTCCATTTATTTATATTATCAAAACATAATATTTATCTTAGAACTCTGGTACATTATTTTTGTAAACTATTAGACGCTATTATTAAAACCCAACGTTTATATTGCTTGGTTTTAAGTGTTAAAAATGTAGGATTTTGTAATTGATATAAAACAATATAGAAATAATAAAAATTATTTGTTGTTTTACTATATCACAAAATTATTTTATATTAATCACAAAACTCACATTTCCTAACACAAAGACAAAAAAGCAAGATGACAAGTAAGATAACAATTACGTATGTTCTCATTTAACAAAAAAATTAAGTTGTGAAGTCTCAATTAAAAAATATAAATATTTTGAATACTCAATAGAAAAAAAAAACAATTCAACAGGAACTCAATTGAAAATATCCAAATATATTAATAATTTAACATCATTAAACTATTTTTATTCAAGTCTTTGTCATTTTTCTATTTATTAAGTACTCAAAATTTATATATTTTGCATATGAGGATTTATTGTTTAATTTTTCATTAACAATGAGATGTAATGTTGTCTTGTCTTATAATTTTATTTACTTGTCTCCGTATAAAAAGAAGTTAGTTAACATGAGATGATATTACGATTAATGTGAAATGATAAATGATTTGAAAAAGTTTCATCAATAATTATAAGTGAGAAAGTCTCATGATCATTATAAGTGATAACGTGAAAATCATTAGAAAATATGATCATCTTGTTACATAACACACTTATAATAAAATTAATAAAAAACACTTACTATTTTACATCACTTACAATATCTATTTAAAGTCTTATATCGATTAGAGATAATGCAAATTCATAGTATATAAGTAGGTGCAAACCTCACCTTACAAGCCGATTTTGTAAGGTTGAATTAGCTTTAAAGTTCACTTCTAATATGGTATCAAAATCATCGTTAAAACTTATCGTAGGGATATTTGTTAATATTTGTTGAGCATGACTGTAAAAAAATTGGAATCTAAAATAATCTCATTTGGATAGAGTAATGGATTCTTAAAACTAATTTGGTAAAAAGTAGGATTTCCTTTTAACTCACCCATCATTAGAAAATATGATCATCTTGTTACATAACACACTTATAATAAAATTAATAAAAATCACTTACTATTTTACATCACTTACAATATCTATTTAAAGTCTTATATCGACTAGAGATAATGCAAATTCATAATATATAAGTAGGTGCAAACCTCACCTTACAAGCCGATTTTGTAAGGTTGAATTAGCTTTAAAGTTCACTTCTAATATGGTATCAAAATCATCGTTAAAACTTATCGTAGGGATATTTGTTAATATTTGTTGAGCATGAGTGTAAAAAAATTGGAATCTAAAATAATCTCATTTGGATAGAGTAATGGATTCTTAAAACTAATTTGGTAAAAAGTAGGATTTCCTTTTAACTCACCCATCATTAGAAAATATGATCATCTTGTTACATAACACACTTATAATAAAATTAATAAAAATCACTTACTATTTTACATCACTTACAATATCTATTTAAAGTCTTATATCGACTAGAGATAATGCAAATTCATAGTATATAAGTAGGTGCAAACCTCACCTTACAAGCCGATTTTGTAAGGTTGAATTAGCTTTAAAGTTCACTTCTAATATGGTATCAAAATCATCGTTAAAACTTATCATAGAGATATTTGTTAATATTTGTTGAGCATGAGTGTAAAAAAATTGGAATCTAAAATAATCCCATTTGGATAGTGTAATGGATTCTTAAAACTAATTTGGTAAAATGTAGGATTTCCTTTTAACTCACCCATCATGAAAATGTTGAGTGTAAAACGAATTTCTTCAAAGTTTCAAAAGCATACGTATTTTTACACGTCAGAATATACTATTTTCAGATTTAAAAAAAAAAAATCTCAAAATCTAATCCAACTTAAGTTTAAGTTAAAGACCAGTATGCGTGTTTTTGGAGACCCGCATACGACGCAAGCCCATATTTTTCTGTCAAATTTAAAGAGAAAACGCAGAAACCAGTATTTGTAGCTTCGATAGAAAAAGTAAAATCAAACATGAACTAAATTTAGGAATTTGCTTAGCCAAAATCTCATCGTGGGTTAATTGACAGATAGCTTTTAGGAATAGGGGCTTCAATATTTGAATCAAGTTCATTATTTGGTGGCACTACAAACGCATCTCAAAGCTGGAGTAGCCGAGCAGCATAAGTGCCATAACAGTATGGAACGGAAATCACAATGTTTATGAAGTTGTATTCAAATCTGACACAATTGATTAGAGGTCACTGAAATTGGGTGGAGTTTCTAAAGAAGTTAGTGCCTCAAGCTTTCAACTATATAAGAAGCATACAAGTCCCTGCAAAAGGAAACACCCATTTTAAAAAATAAAATTAAGCATTCAAGATTAGTGTCAGATATCCCAAACAGATTCAAAATTTGAGTCCAGCAAGGAAAGTATCTCACATGGAGTATTTGATGGCATCAACGGCAGCTTCAGCTGGTAGAAAGTCCTCAACGTCAACCTTTTTGTTTTCATTTTTCTTGTCTAGTGTGGCAAGTTAAGGATACTCGCAGAAAATTAGGGGATGTGGCATCGTTAGAAGAAAATCACTTAACAGTCATCCAAAAAACTATGGAAGATTTAGTGTTAGTGTGTTCAGTTATTAGCCATTAGACACTCCTTGCAAGAGTGACAAGATAGAAAATCTGCAAGTAACAAGTTTTTATATTAGCTTAATCTTCTTTAGGCTCTATTATAAGAGAAAAACTAATTGTCAATAACCACGTATTGAGATGCGTGTGGTTACTGGTTTAATGTACAACTGCAAATATCAGGATACACTCCTCAAAGAATCTTCTGATTTCAGCTAACCGATGTGGAGGAAGCTCCTTGATATCCGTGTAATGACGGAACTCAGGGTCATCAGCACAAACTGCTATGATCTTGTCATCCCTCTCACCCTGTAGTACAAATAATAATGACACAAAATTTCTCCAATGTTCTACTAATTGGTGACAAAACTATTCAAATATTGTGTGATCTCCAGAGGCAAGAAAATTATAAAGAGAACAAAAATTGCAGTTCCCTACACTCTCGTTGACATAAATTTAACAATGTTCCTTGCAACCTACAATTTTATTTCGTTGCTCCCAAGGAACGAACCTCCTTCTCAATCTGACACTCCCAGCTCAAAATGTACTACGGTTCGAAAGGTTAACGGTAACAAATTTCACCTGTCACACCAACTACATGGCAGGGTGTGGTTTTGTTTATCATTTCAATAGTATTTGATATTCAACGTACTAGTACTTGCAGGGAAGCAAATAAATAACTAATATAGCATTTTTTTCCCAGAATAGACCCTCTCACTCTCACTTCTATTTTATTGTCCAATGCAAATCTTAGTGAAAAACAGAAAGCAAGGACGAGACAACTTTTACCTGGTCAATCATGGGCATTAGTCCTATAGCGCGAGCACGAAGGAAGGTACCAGGAAGCACCGGCTCCTTCTCAGAACAAAAGTCCAAATTTTAATACAGTTGATATTTTGGCCAGAAACGGACATTCTGCGAAGTATCAGAAACAAATAAAATTTAAGCATACCTGCATCAGAACCAGCACGTCCATGGGATCACTGTCTTCACAAATGGTTCTTGGGATAAAACCATAGTTGTGCGGGTAGACAACAGATGAGTAAAGAACCCGATCAACCTAAGTTGTTCAGTTCTTTCGTTAGTGTGTTATTTATGCTTCAGTACAGACAGGTAGCAATGATAGATGATAATGCTACCCCATTAGAAGAAAGTCTTTCATCTTTTTCAAACACATCAAAGCATATGGAATGGAAGAAAGGGAATGAAACTAAGAAAATCGAAACCACACCTTTATAAGTCCACTTTTCTTGTCCAACTCATACTTGACCTTACTGCCTTTGCCAATTTCAACCACCTGCCATGGGAATTGATTTATTTCTCTAAGAAAAATCGTTGGGAAACAAGAGTTCAATGAAACAACCTATGCAGGAAAAATGTAAGATTCTAAGTTCTAATCTGTTGTTGAGATCGCCTTATTTAATCACAGCCTCATCTCAAGTATAAAAGGAGGGTTTCGTTAGCATCGTATCCTTGTTAAAGCTAAAGCACTTTTTTTTCTAGCTACATTCACCAAATCTGTAATATTTGAATGATTGCATGAAAGAAATTAATACAACCCCAAAACTCAGATCAACACGATGTTGGAAGATGCGTCCCGAAAAGGATTATTTTTTTCTACGATTTGCGAAAAGTTACAAAACAGTAACAGCTTACACAGTTGAAAACTGACGGAGCTCCTGGCCCTGCATGTAGAAAAACAAGTTTTTCAGTGCAAATAATTTTTTTTTGAAGAGGAACTCTTGAATCACAATAATTTGCTCTTCAACTACGAGAAAACAAATAAAACAGATTTTTTTTTTCCAAAAAAAAAAACAAAATTCATTATAATTAAAAGCGACCCCCCAAAAAATCGTAAAAAGTTGGTGTACCAATCTCTAAGTCGTGCCAGGGGTGAGCAGCAACAGTTCTCCGTGACAGAGAAGAAAGTATTCTTTCATTGAGCTTTGGGTGAGGTAAATCCGAATTCCATGCACTTGAATCTTCATGGTGAGCCATATCGACTTAACTACATCATCATCAAAACCATCACACACACACAGACACAAAGAAGACACTATTAGTCCGAATCATTTCAATCAAAACAACAATCAGAAGAATCCACCTCATTTCTTAACAAGATTGAATCCAAAAGACCTAGGAATTTGTGTGTACGAGGTATATAGTCACACGAAAAACCGATTCAATAGACGTAGCTAACTAATAAAGCATCAGATTAAAAGAGACCCCGGGACCTCAAAAAATAGCATTATTTGCAAAATGGTGATTACTTTTTTTCAGGTCTACATATATTGCATTAGATCATGAAGCAAAAGCAGGAGCATAACAAAAAAGGAGGGCGAAACAAAGCATAAGGAGCGAATCATAAAAAGGAAAGAAGAGAAATTGCAGCAGAGTTAACCTTTTGCCTTATTGGGGTCCAAAGGGTTAAGGAACTTGTGAGACAGACAGAGACAGAGACAGATATAGAGAGAGACAGGGAGGTGGTGGGTGAAGTATGAAACAATCGAAGAATATAACAGGTGATGTATCTATCTATCACACGGTTCAGCAGCCAGTCGTGGAGTGAATCTGTGTCGTGTGATTAAAGTGGGCTTTCATCTGACGGCTACGGATTATAACAGAATATTTCGATTTCAGACAACGTCACAGCATGGTCTTGTCTGTGCTCATCGCTGGCTACTGCAAAACTATCATAAGGATCTTTTTCCTTTCCTCTGTGCTGCCTGCTCAAAAAAATACTTTTAAATCAAATTATTGATAATTAAGTCACGTGTATAAATATATTATAAGTCTATTAAACTTATTTAATTGATAAATTAAATAAATACAAATTTCAGTCTATCAAACTAGAAATTTAAATCAGACTAAAATGTTAAGAAGTGATCAAATATAAATACAGTCAACAGTGATTTAAAGGTAGATCATTGAAAAATGTAAACAGTGATTTAAAAATACCAAATTAAAGAAAACGCGTTTGTTGTCTAATCTGTTTTTTTCTTTTAACCTATACAAAGCAATTCAATCTTTTTTTTAAACACTGTTTTGTTAGGTATAATCATGTATATTTTTTTCTTGCAAAGAATTTGACTGACAATCATAAATATATTTATTTTCAGTAATAATAATAGTTTATTTATTTATTAAGTATAAAACTGATTTTAGTACGAAGTTATTTCTATAAAATCATAAATTTAAAAGTATAATTAAATCATGAGTTACCACTTGTAAAAAGTATTCGTTAATCCATTAATATTTTTCAAACTTATAAATATTTTATTTCTTTTAACTAAAAGGCATATGTAACTTTTTAATTTGACTATTTAAATTGAGAAAGGAATCTTGATATTGGTCTAAGACTGAGAAAAATTGAAAGTACAATACAAGTAATTCAATTGTGACAAGTTCCAAAAAAGTAGCCACATTGAGATGCTTTAATGAAAGATACACGTCTAACAATATGCATTAGGATTATATTGCCCCACCTTCAATTATAGTGTTTCACACATGTGAGTGTTATTATGAGGTATGCTAAAACTTTTTAGCTGAATTTTAATCGTTAATTTTTTATGATAATTTTTATTAAAAATCCTACACTAATGTTCGAGTTGCGAATTAACAAAGTTAACATATAATGAAAACTATAATCTAAAATTTTAATACTTCCATATTAATTTTCAAATTATATATTCAAATTAACATTACATTTTATCTGGTATATATAGTTAATTTTGACTGTTTCAAATTTTAAAATAACATACTCAGGTTATTTATCTTATTTCAAATGTTTTTCATTTTAGAATTAGAATTTTATTATTATTTTATTTTTAAATGACATCTCCAGAGGAAAAAAATGTATTTAAATTATTTTTATTTTAATCTTAAATGATATAAAACTATATAATATATTGAAATACAAATTGTTAAATTTGGTAGAGTAATAAGTTAATTTAGGAAAAAATAAATATAACATTCTCCAACTTTAATAACTATTAATCCGGTCCTAATAACTCTAATTAAGTTAGAAGTATCTTATAATAATTAAGAAGAGATTACAAAATATTGTGTGCATGCATTTTACTGATGAGTTTTATTCAAACATCTTACCAACAGAAGTAGCTGACGGATTAAAGTTATGTATATTACTCTGCATAAAGTGGTACACTTTTGCTAAAAATGTGGACAATTAGTTCCACATTTCTGAATATAAGAGAAGAAACAGACTCTTATTTAAGTAATTTCCTTTCTGATATCTACTAAAATATTTTTCTTTTGACAGGGACAAAAGGAATCACATTGTTCAACCAAGACGTTATCAGTGCTGTTCGTATGATATTGACATTCTTAATTTTCTGAGTGAGAATTCATCCTGTAATGTTATCCATGTTAACCTACACATATTGCCGATTGCCAGAGTTTTTTCTGTACATGCTCATGAACTTGGCCACAAATTCTGCAGAGAAGAGCAAATTAGTCAACAATATTATACCTAAAACAGCAATATTATCATTCAGTTGTATGAATCATTGTATTACATATTCGCATTGATATCCCATAGTTATAATGTTACTTTTGCAAGGCAATCTATACGGTTAGCTTAAATACAATTAGAAGGGTGATTTTGCCTTACCTTCTAACTTTAGTAAAGCTGTTATTCCTGGTGGGAGTCTTCTGTCCTGTTCATTATAGACTTTGGTTACTAATTTCCCATAAAAAAACATGAAAGGGTGGAAGAGATTGTCTAGAACTAAATTGAAAAGGGTAAGTAGCACAGAGGTATGTTAAAAATGTGTCAAGTTCTGTTTTACAATTTACCATCACCTTCAGATAAACTATGGAAGGAGAAACTCACATAATAGGCATGCCAGTAATATAGCTCCCTCTTTAAGCTGGCATCAATTCTTTTTAGGAGATGTTCTACGAGTTTCTGCATTTTTGAACAGAATGTACTTTATGCACTACTATTTTGATGAGTTGAATAAATTATTTATGGACTCTTATTCGTTACCAGGAGAATCAATTTCGGCTGGACAAAATCCAAGAGAAGCATTTGAAATTTCCCTCGAACTGAGAGTAAGCTGATAAAACCATAACAAAATTTACATTAAAAACTTAAATCATAATCAGATTGACAATTTTCAAGCTGTTACTTAGAATAAAAGTAAAGCATGTGAGTCTTATTCCGAACCCGGATAATAAGAAGCTATTAGCTTCTAATTCTGTATTTTAGAACATATCATAAAGAAATTCTTGCCGTGAATATGATGGATCAGCTAGGATCTCTGTGGCAACTTCTATTACGATCTCCTCCCATACAACTGAAATTGGTTGTTCTTCTGAAAATGGATAGCTGTCCAACATAGTACCCTATTTAGTCTATGGAGACAATTTTCTAGGAATGTTAAAGTAAATGTTTCCAGACGGAAGCTCTTACTTGTGTGCTTTGCATGCTTCCAAAGCCATGATTGCTTTTCTGAGGTTCTGCTTAGATTTTGTAGCAATCTTCGCAGCAAAGTTCATGGACAGATCAAATTTCTCATTCTTTGCTATCTGCATAAGAACCTCAACAACCTGTATAGTTGAAGGTTCATGAGTGTTAATTAATTATGCTTTTGTTTACATTAAGTTAGTTCCTTCTCAGATGTTATACGATCATTAATATTAATCGAAGGAAAGTTTGATCTTTTCCAAAATTGGAATTAAGACAACAAAATAAATGATCAAGGAAATAAGTACACGTAGAAGTGAAAAAAAAAAAAAAAATCTATGATTTGATATGTTGTAGATCGATGTTAACTTTTACATATTCCAAAATTTATTCTTACTTCGTGAGTTTGAGGAGCATCAACTTGTACAGTTTTGAACCGATTTTTAACAGCTTCAATGATGTCTGCATCATCTTCACAGCAGAGTACTAATTTGCATATATCAGAATAGCGGTCTACTATCCATTTGATAATGTGCTGAATGTTATCTACAGCTTTGTCGACATCATAAAGAACTATTACTGAAATCCAGAGAAACCAGCCACATTAACTAGACTCACATAAAGGATAAATCTATTTAGGAAGCTAGATAAACAAGTAATTAAGCTACTAACCTTTAAAATCTGACTTGAAATTAATATTGCTTACTTCAGGGGCAATAGCATATATATTGCTTATTTCTTTGATTAATCCCATTAAAGCATATTTAGCATTTGGTTCTGAATTTACATCAAGCTCCATGTGATGAGGACTGGATGTTATGGGTACAGAGACTTTCTTAAGCCTTTGGTCCTGTCAATTTGGTGAAAATACTGTGACTTAATTAAGGGATAGGAGATGCTACTTTTTGAAATAATACTCATGAACGGTTTTTTTTTTGTTTGTACCTATCACATATCAAAAGCTAAGGTAGGAAAGCAGTAAATCTCTACCTGAATAGGGAAGTGTCTTAAATCATGAGACAGCTGCAAAAGGGTCTAATAAAGTCAGGTTACAAACACAAAAACACGTCTGAAAGGAAAATTATGGGAAGAAACATACATTATAACATGCATCACCATATATTTCTCTAAGAAGAGCCATTGCTAGCTCTCTTTTCCCGGAACCAGAGGGTCCTTTGAGCAAAATATGAGGGCAAGAGCCATGAGACACCTGAAAAGTAAGATAGCTTGAGTCATAGTTATAAAATTTACAAGTACAGTATAAGAAGAGGACTAAACTATGCAATTCTTCAGGTGTTTTTGTTATTATTTTTCACTCAGAACTAGAATTTCACACCAATAAAGTAATATGTGCATTGAAAATCTGTACTGCAAGTTAGCTAAAGTTACTTAACAAATTTCCAATTCTAATTGAAGAACATCAAAAGAAAAAAAAAATAAAAGAAAACACTTTTTAAATTCTATGTCTAAGCTTTGTTCACATGGAAACTGAGATGTTTTGACTAGACAAAGAAGTTAAGTACATTAGAAAATTTGTGAGGCACGAAAACAATTAAGGACGGAGTGGAAGGCATATGAGAACATTTGGAAACATACCAATTCCTTCAGAAGTTGAGCTTCTTGTCTGTTGCAAATGAAGCCATTGAGTGAAGCAGGTTGGTGCTTATCTGCCAAGAATTGTGGGAGGCTTTCCACTACCACTGCTCTCTCAATGTAAGAAGATTCGTCAATGGGTCGACGTTCAGGAGATTTTCTAGTGGTTCTACAGTTACCTGTTCTCATGCAAGCAAACCATGTATCTTTCTGGTTCTTTTTTCTGTTAGCTGTGAATTTCCTCATGCTTGCGGTCGTCTTTCCACTACCCTCGCTTGTTACACTACTTGTCTTACCAGTGACACTGCCCTTTCTACTCGTGGCAGCAGAACTCAAACCCGTGGTTGATTGAGACAAAATATTCATATTCATGTTAAGATCACCATTATTTCCTTTGCTTTCAGATGGTGTTCTCGTGGAGTTCACCGTTGGCATTGGACTGAAATACTCACTCTGTTGGATGCCTTTCGGCAACGAAGAATTCCTCCCTTGCAAGACATTGCATTCACGAGAAAAGAAAAGGTCACCGGGTTGAAAGGAATCAGTGCTTTCAAGCACTGATGAATAATCACTTCTGGGATCATTAGATAGCTTCACCTGTGCTATCATTTCGTTGATTTTTCCAGCCGAAGGCGCTTTGAAAGGAGAAACTTCTCTTTGCTGTAGAACAGTGTCATTGATTATCCCTCCATGGGTGCTCTCTTGAATCCTCAACCTGGGAGCAGTCACTGATCTCTTGTAGTGTGGCTTCTCAGTTCTTTGCTCCCTGAAAGGGGACACAGTTCTTCCAAGGTCAGGTCTTGGCAAGGGACTGATATTTCTGCGTGTATCCAAACCTGTTAGGGGCGATGATGAAGCAGCAACATCTTCTGCTACGCGGAGCTTATAGGGTGATTTGCTATTGTGTCTTCTACGTGGAGCTGAAGTTGTAGAAGCTGATGAGATTTCATGTTCAACCCTGGAAGGGTGCCTCCTGTGTAGTGTCATGGGGCTCTTGTTCCGTTGTAAAGTGAAGTTTCTTCTTTCTCGTTCGTGGCGAGGAATCTCTTGCCACTCGGTCTCGGTGTCCGATGGCTCATAGCCACTACGTCCCTTCTTAGTTGAGTTTGGAGTCTGAGGAAATCGGTTATAATAAGACGGTGACTGAGCCATATGTGAACAGTGTTTTTTACCCGACCTTGATTGCGCTCAAACGACAACTTATGAAACTGGTGTTGTAGTTCTCTTAGAAACTAAAAGATTGGAGTGGAATCTCGTAAGAAGTGATGATATAGTGACGGATTAAAAGACGAGTTTGATACTTTGAGACAATGCTACAGAAGGGTATCTTCCAACGCAAGGAAAAAGAAGAAGAATAGGGAATAGAAGCACGATGGTTTCGAAATGAGACGCATTGGTGACGATGATGACAACATGCCTGTACGTGGGGTAGATGAAAAAAATGTGTCGTTTAGGCCATTGACGTTCATAGGATGTTGTCGTGTTGTCCTCTGGCTTTGGGATGTTACGCATTACATTTTGCATAGGAATTTGGAGCATCTTGTGAGGTGCCAGCATTTGGTGACGACATTACCCAATTTTACTTGGTTATCAACGTTGTTCTATCCTGGTCAAGATGAACTTAGTTAAATTCACCGATCGTTATATTAAGTTAATTATGCTTTTATTTAACTTGATTAATTTGTTTATTTATATATTAACTGTTCTCACAAAAGTTCTCGGGACTGGAGGGATCCTTTGAGAGCTTTCCGTCTCCACATTGCTTGTTCGATCAAGAAAATACCTGCAAAATTATTACAACGCCCAAATTAAGTGCTGTTCTTCAACTTTCATTAATGTGGAAGAACATTATATTTATACTATTTTTTTAATGGATTTTATCATACATGGGACCTAGGGCAGACCCAAGCAAGTGTTGGCCCCAAAGTTAAGTGGATTATTATACAGTGATATAATTTACGTTTAGTGCTATGATCTTTATTTAATCTTGCTTAATAGTGGTCGGTCATCCAAGTGTGATATTTAGGAAGCTGTTCCCTATTTTGTCATGACCGTGTAGTGGACAATGTTTTCAACCTTACTAGGCCCACAATCCTGACTACTGCTTTTGATTAGGGGTCATTCACCCTACACCTCCGATCTTTCATCTTCCAACTCAAAAATTCCAATTTCAATTTTAATTAATATTTTTTTTTTCTCTTTTACATAAAGTCACTTTACACTTTTTTTTTCTTTTTTTATTAAAATCACTCCACATCCCTTTAGCATATTTTAAAATCTATACAAATTTTGAAATATTTTTAATAAATTTTTAAAATTTTATTTTTAGATTTAAAATTTAATAATAGTCTAATTTAATTTAAAATTTTAATATTATTTAAGATATATTTAATTCTTAATAATTATTAAAATATAATTTCTACTATTATATTAGTTATATTAAAAAAATTAAAACAAAAGTAATACATTAAATCAGATTTTACATTTTATATTTTTTATTTTAATTACTTTCGTTACTTTTATGTTTTTAATATAACTATTATAATAATTATATTTGATAATTATTAAAATATAATTATATTTAATATATTTAATAACCCTAATCAATAATTTTTTTAATATTATATTTAATATTTTAGTATACCAAACTTTAATATTATTTAATATATATTTATATTTTTTAATATAACTATTATAATTGTAAAAATTATATTTTAATAATTATTAATGTATAAACTATGTTAAATAATATTAAAATTTTAAATTAAATTAGATTATTATTAAATTTTAAATTAAAAATGAAAATTAAAAAATTTATGAAAAGAATTTCAAAATTAAGTGTAGAATGACTAAATTAATAAAATATTAATTAAGGTTAAAATTGGAATTTTTTTGGATGATGCTTGCTGTCCAATTGACCATTCAGGAACAGTGTAGTTGCGATTGTGAAGAAGCAGAGAGAAGAGAAGTGAGAACGAAGGAGGGTGCAGCATGGGTGATGCAGGTGCCGGTGTGAAAATTGATGTGTTCTAGGACGAAGGAATGTTGAAGCACGATACTGGAATCGGTGTATTTGACACAGGAATGGAAGTAGGGTTCTTAGAGGTGTTGGAGAAGCACCCTGAAAATTCCGACATAGTTCGGAACATGGTGTCTATCCTGAAAAAGGGTCCCATCGCTCCTTACTCTTGGAACTCTGGTAGATCCGCTCTCATCTCTGAGCTTCTTTCCTTTCACACTCCTGGTACTCTTTTCTTTCTCCATCATCGTCATCATCATCATCCTTATATTTTCACCTTAATTCAGTTTATTCACTCATGCTTGAGTTTGTTGTTACTTGTTATTATTTTCAATTTAGGATTTAGACAGGATTTTGGTAAACAATTCGTGCTTTGCATTTTCATTGATTTGGTTTTGTCCTTCTTGCTTAGGAAGTAAGTGCGCTTGGATTTTGGTTAACAAATTAAGTTTACTTCAATTTAATTAGAGATGTTATTGCTTTGAATTTAACAGAGTTTGAGGTTGTTTTACTTATAGCAGGTTTAAGAAAAGTCAGATTTATTGACCCACGGATTAATACACAGTGAAAGTTTGTTTGGATGCTGTGACCACAATCCCAACACAATATTAGAAACAAAATTTAGGGCTTGGGTTTAGGATGATAAATGTGTTTTCTCTTTTTAAACTAGTATTCTATTTATTGTAACTGCGCAAATATATGTCGAGCAAATATTTTTTTTATATCAATAGTTATTTGATTATATAAATTAAAATAAATTTGTATTATAATTTTTAATACATTAAGTTAATATAAAAATATATGTAAATTTAAAGATGGCAGGATTTATTAATGTCTCTGACTTATTAATGAGTAGGTTCCAAACTATTTTTCTTTTTACTTAGGTATTTGATCATGTAAATTTTTTTATGTCGGGTTGCTGAATTTTTTTTAACTTGTCACAAGGTGTCATTTGTAGTATGTTTTAAATTGTCAAAAAGTAAATTTAGAAACCTTTTTCTTTAGTTTAGAGACCCAATTGAAAAACAAAATAGATTTAGGACTTATTTAAAAATTACAAATGTGTAAGGACCTATCGAGTAATTAAATTTTATTAGAATTTAAAATAATAAGATCTGATTTAAATTTAAAAATAAAACATGCTTATTATATTAACAAATAATTCATATAATTTAATTTAAAATAATAATTGTTATAATTTAAAGTAGAATGCTACGTAATTTATATTTAGAAATAATAGCATACTTATAACAATGATTAGTTATAAAAAAAATTGTAAAATTTTAGAAAAATCAATTTCAATTTCATATGTTCTTGGCGTTAGGCACTGTGTATATCAAGAGAACAGGACAACACCTAAAGTGGGTTAATTAAGAGAGTGAGAGAAAGCTAAGAAAGTTAATTTACAAAATAAGAAGAATAAGAGTTGCAAAGTTATAATATAGAAATAGAGATACATAATTGTTTTGGAGATAATTTGGTGATTGGTGTGAAACAATGTATTGAAATGGTTTTCAAATGTTGTAAATCATTGTGTATCAAGAGAGCAAGAGAATACCTAAAGTAGTTATTTAGGAAGATGAAAAAATAAGGGTTATACTTTCTAAAATTAATCCTCTAATGGATGAAAAGGACATTACCTCGATCGGGTGTTTAGTTTTTAATAAACTGTTATGAACATTTTGACCTGAGTATCCTCACACTCATTGCAGTGAGAACAATCTTGGACAAATGGACAATGTTAACTAGCCGGTCTTTTCAAATTCACTGTTGCCTTTTTCTCGTGGACTTTTGTTTTCTGATAAGTTATAGTATGTTATAACTTATAAATAATGAAATGGTCCATTTCCTTTCAATCACTCAAAGATTGACTGCATGTCATTTACTGTAATTACTGGTTGCAACTTTATTACACTAATTTTTCATGATCTACATTATTTGTTTCGTTGGATTAATCACCTCACTTGTTTGTTCCAAGGTTACAACAGTGACCTTATGTGGCTATGTTGTAATGTTGAATCCAGGTTACAGTACTAAAAAAATGTGTTTTATTTATGTTATAATATTCTGGTGTGCCTCAGTTTGATCCCAACGGAAGACAGTGCTTAACAATGGAGGGCTATAGAGAAATTGGACGAATTGTTCATGTTCTTCAAATTGTGCAGGAAGGTGGATATCATGTCACATATTCTGCATATTGTTTACATGCAACACTTGAGGGGGTTCTCAACCTTCCTATCAGTCTACTATGAGATCCTCTAGGAGTGTACCCAGAGGATGATAGTTGAGTTTGATGGTTATGGTTGTATTTTCATTTTATTTTTTTGTGATAGTTTAATGGGTATATTAATAACTAATTAAAAATTATATTTTAATTAAAAAATTACATTTTTAAGTGAGAAAGATGATACAATACAATAATAATCATTAATTTAGAAATTAGTGATTTAAATTATAATTAATTTCATATTTTCTTAAGTATGCCTATGGTTTTATCTTATTTAAATATGTATTAAAAATAGTTATTACAAAATTCTCACTTCTATATAACACGACATATTTTTCCAATCATTCAATTTTGGCAGTTTTATTGACATCATTGCATTCTTTCTTTTGCACCTTTTTATGAAAGATATATTAGAACTTTCTGTCCATTTATCTTTATCAATTCCTTGGCAAGTAATGGCTCAATCTTGCCCCGTTCATCACAGGTTAGTTACTTAGTGAGTCAACCTAACCCGACTCATTTATTAGTAAGTCAGAAAAATCTGAATCCGACTCGATCTATCATGAGTTAGTGAGTAAACGGGTTGGCTCACTGACCCATTTAATTATAATTTTTTTAAAATAAAAAAATTACAAACTTTCTATATTCAAATTTAAACAAATTTCACTCCCAAAAAATGATGTTAAACTCAAAATAATTCAAAATAATAATAAAAAGTACAATATAATCCAAATGTGATAGTAGATGTTACTTTTTTTGTATACACAAGTGAAGAAAGTATTTTATTTTTGAGGGTTTCATAAATAAAATAATAAATTAAAAAAATAAAATTAGGTAGGTGGGTTGGCAGACCAATCCGACCCACCACGGGTTCAACTCCCATGAACCGTGTAAATGAGCCAGGTTAAAATATGACCCGCATAAAAAAAAATTTAATCTTTTCAAATCCAACCCAACCCAAACCCATAGTAAACCGGATAGGCTCACGGATTGTGATCCATTTTGACGACTCTAATTTTAATCACTCATCCTTCTAACACGAAATCACACATCAACTTGATAGAGAAACAGTGTTCTTCAAATTCTTCCATTGCATGCCACTTTAGTTTGTTTTGACCTGATGTCATCTATTTGAAAAAAAAATGGATTTTAATTATGGACCCACTTATAAATTAATATATTATAAATCTTTTTAAATATATTAAATCAGATTTTATATTTTATATTTTTTATTTTTTTACTTTCTTTATTACTATTTTTATTTTTACTTTTTAATTTTTAAGTTTTTAATATAACTATTATAATAATTATATTTAATAATTATTAAAATTTAATTATATTTAATAATTATTAAAATTTAATTATATTTAATATATTTAATAACCCTAATCAATAATTTTTTAATATTATATTTAATATTTTAACATGCCAAACTTTAATATTATTTAATATATATTTATATTTTTTAATATAACTATTATAATAGTAAAAATTATATTTTAATAATTATTAGGTTAAACTCCTTCAGAGGTCTCTCTTTTCGCGTTTTTGTCCCATATTCGTTCCCGACTTATTTTTTTTTGTCAATTAAGTCCCTAAGAGTGAAAAATTAAAGAAATTAACCTCTGCCGTTAAATCAAGCTAACGGAGTTAACTTTCAGTTTACCTGTGCAAGTGAGGTGGCTAAATCCCTTGACGTGGCGTGCAGAGAACGTTTGACGTGGTTTTCACGTGGTAATTAAGTTAAAAAATTGGGGTTTTTATTAAAGATTTTAAAATTAGAATTAACCATAGAATTGGAATTGAGATTAACAAAGGTGATTAACAGTGTTTCGCAACTGGAAGAAGAACAACTCTTTCTTGGTGATTGTTGTCCCGTTTAGCTTCTGCAACGCCTCTTCAACATTATTTTTGTTTGCAAACTGGACAAAACCACATCCCTTTCCAATAGGTATCTTAACAGAAACTATCTCACCATACTGGGAGAATGGCTGCCTGAGGTCCTCATCTGAAACATTAGGGTCAACAAATATTGTTGTGTTGGTGTTTACTGTTCCAGCAGGCCTATGCGCATTGGTGCTGCAACTCCAAGGAAATCGTCTGGCCATCCACAGGGAGGTGAGGTGAAGATGTCGAAATTATGGAAGCAACATTCAAAAAAACCCTAGAAGCTTCATTCCTCCTCACCCAGAGCATCTCATCCTCCATTAACTTCATCAGTCATGATCAACCTCTTTTTGCCAACCAGCACCATAAAACCCCCAAAATGGCAAACCCTAAATTGTTCCTGTTCTGTTCACCACCGCTCCTCTCTTTATCACCGTAAAAGGCCAAGAAATCAGAAACTTTGCATCTTCACTTTCAATATGCAGTATAAAAATGGGTGGAAGAAAACTCATTGGAGATTGACGGTCACTTCTCGTTCTTCAATCGAATTGTATCGCGGGTTTTCCTTACTCTCGCTGATGATGGAGGCTCGGCAGCCATGGAGATTGAACATCGCAAGGCTTCTTCTGTCGCGATTCTTGGTTTAGGTGGCGCGACAGAGAAGAGTTGGTGGTTCGTGATGGAGGATGGCGGCGGCGCTAGGTTGCTTGTGGTGGCTGACGGCAATGTGGGTGGTGGCGAGGTTGGGCGTGACGGAGGACGGAGGCAAGGTGCGGCGGCTAGGGTTTGAATTTGGGAATGAGAGTTTGCGTTGAAGATTAAAGACTGACCTTCATATTTCTCATACAATTTTAATCCTAATTCTATTTTAAAATAATCTTAATTTTAAAATCTTAAATAAAAACTTAAAATTTTTAAGTTTATTGCCACATGTATAATAAAATTTAAGTAAAGGTTTCTATGCACGCCACTTGTCCACCTAACCCTTACACACCCTTACACCTAAAGTTGAAAGTTAACCCGTTAGCTTGATTTAACGGTAGGAGTTAATTTCTTTTAATTTTTCACTCTTAGGGATTTAATTGGCAAAAAAAATAAGTTGAGAACGAATATGGGACAAAAACACGAAAAGAGGGACCTCCAAAGGGGTTTAACCTAATTATTAATGTATAAACGTATATTAAATAATATTAAAATTTAAATTAAATTGGATTATTATTAAATTTTAAATCTAAAAATGAAAATTAAAAAAATTTATGAAAAGAATGTCAAAATTTATATAAATTTCAAAATTTATTAAAGGGTATAGAGTAACTTTAATAAGAAAGAGAAAAAAAATTAGAAAAGTACATAATAAATAAATAAGGTTAAAATTGAAATTTTTGAAAGTACAAAAAGTTGGAGATTGAAGACCCAATTAAATTAGGCCCTTAAATCTATTGCTTATTCTTTCTTGTTAAAGTTCAAAATTTTAGTTACGCGGATTCTCATCTGTTCTTTCCTAACCCAAATGACACGGTCCAGACAGTGATATATACCTACTAATTTTCTCTCTTTAACTCACTCCTAATTTGTGATTTGAAACTGTCTACAGTGAATCAGCATTACATTGTCACATAGATATAAAATTAGTTAAGTGATAAAGCTCAAAAGAATAAACGAAGACGATGAGTTTAACTTTTTTTATCAACAAATATTAATGTAAGTAGATATAAATTTTATTTTATAAAGTTAAATTAGATTTAAAGTTATTTTTTAATATGGTATAAAGTTATGGTTAAGATTTATTTTAATAAAATTTATTGTTTAATATATAGTATTGTTTCAGAGGTAGGTCCCGAGATAGAACTCGAACCGTCTGACCAAATCGATCAATCCTCCTTCACGCCTGAACGGGCGCGACCTGCACGTTAGCACTCCGACGCTCAAGTCAGCAAGGTCACGATATCATTCAAGATGAAAGTAATTAGATCAAAAGTAATTTACCTGGCCAACCATTCCTGTATTTATAGGCCTAGATCATAACTATGGACTGCGAACTATCCGGAACTGTCGGCCCATAATCCCAGATATTTCGCCCACTAAATGTAACTGTCACACGTGTCTCAGAGATTATCGCCCCACACTCTGCCTGTTGCTACATACTGTGTGGTTTATGGCTTCCCCGCTAGGTATCCCTCACCCTCCGATCAGTTTCTCTCTCTACCCGACCAGTTTCTCTCTCTACCCGATCAGTCTCTCTCTCTACCCGACCAGTCTCTCTCTCTTCCCGAACAGTTTCTCTATCTACCCGACCAGTCTCTCTCTCTCTACCCGACCAGTTTCTCTCTCTACCCGATCATCCCTTCCATCTCACCGATCCCTATACACTACATAAGCCCCCAAGCCCCAAGCCATGAAAATGGCGAAGGGGTTTAAGCAAAAATGAAATGGAACAACTGGCAACTTGTAAGCCTTACAATCAATTGTGTAACTGGCGGCTCTGATGTGTTTGATTCTGTTATACTATGCCTGCCAGCCTGACCGATCAACTCTCAAGCTTTCCCAATCAACTCCTAAGCCTTCCCGATCAACTCCGAAGCCTTCCCGATCAACTCCAAAGCCTTCCCGATCAACTCCAAAGCCTTCCCGATCAACTCCCAAGCCTTCCCGATCAACTCCCAAGCCTTCCCGATCAACTCCAAAGCCTTCCCGATCAACTCCCAAGCCTTCCCGATCAACTCCAAAGCCTTCCCGATCAAGTCCCATTATTCCCCTTACCAACTTATCATCTTTCCAAAGTCAATTTTCTGACATCCTGCACTCCTTCCTTATTCCACCGATCAGGAGTTAATTTTCTGACATCCTGCACTCCTTCCTTATTCCACCGATCAGGAGTTAACTTTCTGACATCCTTCTTCCTTCTTTATTCCACCTATCAGGAGTCAATTTTCTGACATCTTGCAGTTCACCGATCAGGAGTCAATTTTCTGACATCCTGCATTCCTTCGTCCACCCTTATGCACCGTTCGGTGTTCAATCATCGGATTGCCACACCCAAGTCCATTATAGGACTTCATCCACCCTTATGCGTCGTTCGGTGGTCAATCATCGGATTACCACACCCAAGTCCATTATAGGACTTCGTCCACCCTTATGCGCCGTTCGGTGGTCAATCATCGGATTGCCACACCCAAGTCCATTATAGGACTTCGTCCACCCTTATGCGCCGTTTGGTGGTCAATCATCGGATTGCCACACCCTAGTCCATTATAGGACTTCGTCCACCCTTATGCGTCGTTCGGTGGTCAATCATTGGATTGCCACACCCAAGTCCATTATAGGACTTTGTCCATCCTTATACGTCGTTCGGTGGTCAATCATCAGATTGCCACCCCCAAGTCCATTATAGGACTATCCTGCAGTTCGCCGACCTTCGGAAAGGTCGGCCTGGATTCTTTTGTTGAAGATCCACGATCGCCGACCTTCGGACAAGCCAGCTGGGATTCTTTTGTTGAAGATCCACGGTCGCCGACCTTCGGAAAGGCCGACCGAGATTCTTTTGTTGAAGATCCACGGTCGCCGACCTTCGGAAAGGCCGGCCGGGATTCTTTGAAGATTCACGATTGCCCGAAGAGCTGAATGATTGAGGCCGAAGGGCCAAGCAATTGAGGTCGAAGGGCAGAAATCTGGATGTCAGATTTGGCTAAGTACCTGTGAGGTCGAATGGCCGAGCAGTTGAAGCCGAAGGGCAGAAATCTGGATGTCAGAATTGGCTAAGTACCTGTGAGGCCGAATGGCCGAGCAGTTGGGGCCGAAGGGCCGAAAACTGGATGCCAGAATTGGCTAAGTACCTGTGAGGCCGAAGGGCCGAGACCGAGCGGCTTGAGAGGTTCACCTGAGATTCTTGAGAGCACTACTCACCCTTTCCTTATGGGTACGAATGAGGATGCACGCTCGGCCCCACGGTGGGTGCCAAAATGTTTCGGAGGTAGGTCCCGAGATAGAACTCGAACCGACTGACCAAACCGATCAATCCTCCTTCACGCTTGAACGGGTGAACCTGCACGTTAGCACTCCGACGCTCAAGTCAGCAAGGTCACGATATCATTCAAGGTGAAAGTAATTAGATCAAAAGTAATTTACCTGACCAACCATTCCTGTATTTATAGGCCTAGATCATAACTATGGACTGCGAACTATCCGGAACCGTCGACCCATAATCCCAGATATTTCGCCCACTAAATGTAACTGTCACACGTGTCTCCGAGATTATCGCCCCACACTCTGCCTGTTGCTACATACTGTGTGGTTTATGGCTTCCCCGCTAGGTATCCCTCACCTTCCGATCAGTTTCTCTCTCTACCCGATCAGTCTCTCTCTCTACCCGACCAGTCTCTCTCTCTTCCCGAACAGTTTCTCTCTCTACCCGACCAGTCTCTCTCTATCCGATCATCCCTTCCATCTCACCGATCCCTATACACTACATATAAAACCATTCATTAAATTTAGTCTCATACATATTATATATTTCAACATAAAATAAGAATATTAAAAATCTTACCATCTTTGGAGATTTTCTGAACCGCAATTTTTGACATCACTCGTTAAATGACGGGCTCAACGTCACTCCTATAATTTCTTTTATAGGAAAAGTTTACTCTGACCGCTGACTTTTTCAAAATCGTCTACCTTCAACTATTTTTAATAATAAAATATTATACGTAAATAATAATAGATATAAATGAAGTATTATAATAAAATAGTATTTAATGTAGTTGTAGAGTGAATGTTCAAAGAGACGAGTGTAAAAATCATCAGGACTTTTTTATATTTTGTGCTAATTTTTAAATTACATTTCTTATAAAAGTTTATAAAATATGAGAAAAGATTTGAATGGAATTAAAGATTGGGTAATAGCTTTAATGTAACACTTAAATACCTTATGTCTTCTTCTCATCCACTTTAAGATAATATATGATATTTTATACTAATTATTATATTACTTTTGATTTAGTTTTATTTTATTTTTGAGTGAAAGTTTGTCTAATGCAAGTTGCTATTTAGCTTTTAGGCACCACCTATGCCTAAAATATATCAATCCTTATTTAGTGGATTATGAAGTCGGTGTACAGTTTTTGACCAAAATTTGAAGGAAACTTTAATTGGTTTAAGAAAATTGCTTAAAATATTATGGATTTAAGTTTCATAATCTTCCAATATATTAGAAAAACATACCACAAATTCAATTTCCTAGAAAAGCATAGTTGGAAATATTGTTGACAATAAAATACTTCTATAATTAAAGTTAGTAGAAAAATTACATATGAAATTTAAGACTACATTAAAATGTTCTTGCTCTTTTTTTAATAGATTTTTTCTATATAAGAAAATGTAATTTTTTTGAATGACTTTTTTCTTTAAGATTTTCTTACATGACAATTTTTTTGTATATATTTTTCGCAAAATATTCCTAACGAATTTTCAAATCTTATATCTAATTATTCACGAGGAATTTTCTACAAATCAAAGTCTTCTGGAAAAAAGCGGCTACAAAATCATATTTTATCCATAGAAAAGTCCAATTAATATTTTTAACATTAAATTGATGGTTACTTTGACAACTACACATATATTAAAAAATTTAATAAAAAAATCCTTATTATAAAACCGAAGAATTTGTTTATAACCTTGACTCCATAATCAAAACAATAGCATATATTTCAATTATATAAAATTAAAATAATCTAAATTTTATTTTTATTTTGAGAACTCTTTCCTTACGGGTTATATAATAGTTAAATTAAAGGTAATTATTTAAATAAAAAATTGTACCCGTGCATGGGATGTTAATAATAATTATTATAGTAACTGAACCGAGCGATTGAATATTAATCAATAGTCCAACCTATTCCATTATTATATAGTTTTATAATCAAAAAGGTCAATTTGTGATTTTCACAATTTTGAAAATTGAAGTCTAAGAGAAAGAGGAAAAAGAAAGAGAAGTAGGTGAGATTGAAATTGTTAGAATATAATACATAATTCCATTGATATTTTCTTCAGTTTACAAACTATGTTGAATTTGACTGTCAACCAGTGTTGCTATATTGTAGTCCTTGTTTACGACACCAACTCTGCAATAAATAATTTTTTGGAAAGTTTTGACTGTAAACTTTTTAATTTTCCCGCATTTTTTTTACATCAAATAAAAAATAATTTTATTTTTTTAGTTTATTTGTCTCTACTAATTTTATATTTTATTGATGTTGAATAAATGTTGAGTAGAGAATAAAATTTGTGTATAATTGCTTTTCTATTTTTTAGTTTTTTGTCTCTACTCATCCACAAATTTCAATTGAATTAAATATTCATAGAAGACTTTTATAGTTATTATTATTGAAAGTGTAGTCTGATCGAGACATCAACTTTTCATTACCAAAACGTTTTGGTTATTAAATTTTCCTTGCTTCTCTCTTTGGAATTTTAACATTGCAGTGGACCTACTGTGGGAAATTGCACTTCAATGATATTTTTGGCATAATTATTTCTTAGGAGAGGTTCAGATGTAAAAACAATGACATTTAAATGCAAGTTTATTATAGTCTATATTATAAAGATAATTACATTTTTATACAATATATTTAAGTATTATTTACTTTTTTTTAAAATTTATTACTAACATTTTAAAGGTAATACATATCTGCAATAAATTTTTTACTACTTTTTTTTATATTGGTTTAAGAGTTAACTTTGTTAGCCTGACAAGTTTAATAAAACTTTAAGAGATTGTCAACATCAAGTTAATTATAATATTTATTAAAATACATTAAAACAATTCATAATATTTGTAACAGATAAAAAAAGATAAAAGATATTTAGGGGATGATGAAGATATTAATTTTGCATAACATTTTAAGTAAAAACCAAAAAACTTTCTACAACTTTATTTACACTTGAATAATTAAATCATTATATTTTTTTTGAAATATTTATCTTTCCCAATAAATCAATAGTAATTATTTAAAAGTTTTCAACACAAACAAACTATCATCAAAATAGATTTCAATTTTTTTTCTCTCTTCAATTTTATAAGAATGATCTTTCATTTGTAGGTATCTGGAAGCTCGAACAATTAAAAGTAAAATATATTTTCAAATTTTTAATTCAATTTTAAAATTTTAATTTAATTTAATTTTTTAACTGTAGATTTAATTTTTATAACTATTTTATTAAATTTATTTAAAATTTCAAACTCCTTTAAAATGTATAAATTTAACAAAATGATTAAAAAGACTAAATTTATATATTTTTAAAGTTAACTAACTAAATTAAATAAAAGATTTAACAATTTTTTTAAAATTAAGAAATAAAATGATATTTAATCTTTAAAGTGAAATTTTTTCGTATTTTTGTTGGCGTTGGTATTTTTTAATTTTGTTATTATCTTATTTAAATTTAAAGAGTTTTAGACGATGTTGCATTTAATTTTTTTTTAACTTTTAAATGGTTCAACTTTGTTTTAATTGGCGAGTGATAATCAACTCTGGTGTGCGCCTTGAATAACGTTTGTATTCATGGATCATCTTGCAGAAAACTAGAAATGACAGTGATGTAAAAATTTGAAACCGATTTCATTATTATTTCTCAGGTAGAATCTTACATTCATGCGGAGATATTGTATTGTTGAAGACAACATAAAAAATAAAACACCAGTAATCAGTAACAAACAATTCAAAGTAGAGAGCCTGCAATGGCCATTTTTGAAGAATTAAAAAAGGAAAGTGGCATTAGTTTTATTAAGCTGTCTGCAGATTGATAAGAACATAGAAATGCATTGGTTTGCGAGACTTGGAAAATCAGACAAACTGGTTCAAGTATTCATCCACAGTCGAGTATTTAACGTAGGGATAAGCTTCCGAAGCTTCGATATCTCTGGCAGGATCAATCTCATACACTGCATCTTTCCTTATCTGTTGGGAGTGATACAGCGCCAATAGATAATTATTTGGGAAAGATGACTCTGCAAAAAACCAAAAGATGCTTAATTTTAATTTCACACAATTGATGCAACCAACATGTGCACAAAATACATTAGTAAAGTTTAATAATAAAAAGTGGTGTTACTGGCAACATACCCTTAATCTGCTTAAGAACTTCTTCCTCTGGAACATAAATTTTCTCGAGAGTCTTTCCGATTTTTTTCTCCCACATGGATACAATCTCATTTAAGGTCAAATAGTTGGCAGGGAGTCTTATGTGGACGGCTTTGTTCAATGCATTAGGGTCATTCGCTGCTTCGATCGTGAAAGTTCCCACATCAGCCTCAGTCACATATGCTCCTGAAACAATATAATATATATGTAAACATAAAGCAATTGAGTTGTGTCTAAGCTTTTTATAGTTGGTGTGTACTAAAAACAATTATTATAATTGTACAGTATCAATACCTTTGACATTTCCATCTCCTTGAATGAATATCTTGTCCCGAGGAGGAACAGTGATATCAATCTGTGCCAGGTTACGTAAGAAATAACCGGTAAAAGCATGACAGCATAGGTAAGTGTAAGGGACTCCCTCGGCTTCGATTACTCTCCGGATTTTTGCTTTTTCCTCAAACACTTCTCTCACTGGTTCAACTGAATCGTGACGATCCACATCCAGTCCAAATTCAGATGGGAAGAATCTCTGTGGAGGAATGAAATTAGTATGGAAAATGTGGTTTTTTAGAATAGATTTATTTTGATGAGGAAGAGAGGCATACCTTGACGTTTCCAGCTTCTTTGATTGCAGCAATGATCTTGACCTGGTCTTCTATGAGTAGTCTCCCAAAGGAACAGATGACGACATCAACCTGTTTGATGGCGTTGACGAGACTCTGATGATCGTTCATGTCTCCCTGGAGAGAGAAAGGAGTGGTATGATTAATGGTATGAAAAGTGAAAATGGTAAGAAAGAAATGAAGAGAGGAAGGGAAGGTACTTGGATAAGAAAAACTCCAGAATTTTGGAAGTTCTGAAGGAGTTCATCTCTGGTTTCAGGATTTGCAGCTGTGACGAGCCTTGGTTTGTTAACATTGGCTGGAGTGTCCCTAACCAACACGTACGTTGGATTCCCGGCCTTCACACTTGCCCACACTATGTGTCTTCCAATGGCTCCTGTCGGTCCCAAAACGAGGATTCTGTCTTTTCCAGCCATCACAGCAGATCAAACTCAAAACAAGCACTTAGCAGTGTGTGGCTTTCTTGTTCTGTAGGTAATTGATTAAAGCAGCGATGGCTTTGTGATGCATAGACAACACACTTTGATTGGTATTTATAAAGCCAGAATTTTGTTGTAGGTGGAGTTTTTGGCTTAAGAGTTATAGTTAATAATAATAATGCAATTGCATAGTTTCTGACAACTTCAACAAATATCCATTTAGTTTGGGTGCTGTCAATTCTCAATCAACCATTTGACTGTGGTTGTTCGCTAAAGGTGTGCTTACGAGTAGCTGCCGATAGAGAGAAACCTTCCACAATGGATGACCAAATATACATTAACAACATTTATTGTCACTGACATGAAAATAAAATATCTAATAAATTAAAAAAAAAAGACATATTAAAAGAAACCAATCAATAATACAAGACAACACTCAGCAACAACCAGAGATTGGGATCAACCGATTTAAATTATAAAAAAGAATAAAAAAAAAACGATGTAGGTACAGAGGAAACACAATCTTAAATAAATGACTACATAGTAAACAAATTTTAGTAGTAACGATAATTGATTATAGGAAAAATTTATTTTAATGACTCTGAAGTTTTTTGTATTTTATATATATCGATAATATTAGTTTTCAAACTCTAAAAAAATATGTAGTATCTTTTTTTAATTCAGAACTTATGATGTTTCTTAAATAAAAAATTATCTGTATTTTTTAGAATTTGAAGACAAAACTTATTATAAAACTACATGATTATAAGTAAGTTTAATGGAAAGTACAAGCTCATAATAATATTCCTTTCTTTATTTATTCTATGTATATAGTTTTATGTAGCAGTGAGTTACTGACTTTCAATCAATAATTGCCTTCTAGCATATGTTTTCCTTTTTAGACATTGTTTATTTTAGTGAATTTGAGAAAGAGTAATAAAGTGAACTTGAGAAAATTTGAAAGTAATTTTTTTATTATTTATTTGAGTGAATTTGAAGGTAAACGAATGTGGATTTAGAAGTAAAGTTTGTAAAGATTAGTGTAAGATTTAATTTATATGACAGAGTAAAAAAATGTATTTCTAAATCCATACTCATTTACCTCCAAATTCACTCAAATAAACAAAAGAAAAATTATTTTCAAATCTACTCAATTACTTTCTCTCAAATTCACTTAAATAAAGAAGACCTTATCTTTCTTTTTTGTATTTATCAATACTTTACCTTATTTAAATTACAAGAATATTTGTAATAAATATTATAGTGTAATTGATAGAAAATATTATCAGTTTGATAGTATTATTCAAACTGTGTTAAGTATTTTATAATGTAATCTGCAGAAAGTTTTAATAAACAAATCAAAATTTTTATTATATTGTTGTTATTATTATTATTATAAGCTACCTAACTGTGAGTTTAAGTTAGTTTTAATTTTCCATCTTAAATACGAAACTTGATAATATAAATAATTATTTCATGTATTTTTGTATTTATATTATGGAAAGTCTTTAATTTTATTTAAATGAAATTAATTATTCTCAAACCACTTTTCTCTTAATATATTCCAAACGAAAATTTTCTCCTAATATATATTTTTCTCTTATTTTAATTTTTTGTTTTAAAATTTTTTGAATGATTGTGATATTTGATGTAGATTAGAAAATGGGACAGGATTCACACTTCCATTGAAGAGTTGATCTAATAATTGATCCAAATGAATCACATAGTCAACTTAAACATTATCTTAAAATCGCTCAATAACTAGCTACTTCATACTTAATTATTAAAGAAAATTTAAAATTATTTATTTTAAATTCTAAAAATTTTTCAAATAAGTTTTGGGATAAATGAATATAACTTTGTACATTTAACACAGTTTTTACATTATTTTTGTACTACGATACTTCATTTCACAATTTCACTCATTTTAAGTCTTTGTGCTTTTAGAGAAAAAACAAAAGGCCATGCGAGACTTTGAAATTTATAAAGACATTCTTTATGGAAGAAAAAAAAATATATTTTACGCAGAACTTTCAAACTTAGAACACATACTCTTACTTTTAAAAACAGTCAATACAAAATTCAAAAATTTTAAATAATACTATAAAATACATATTTACATTTACTAGAAATATTATTTTTATTCATACCGACCCAATTCCTGTCTAACCATTCATTCTTACTCTAGTCTGAAAAACATTTGAATAAAAAGTAACAATTTTTTTTATAATTTATATATATATATATATGACTTGGTGACAACTTTTTTCTTTTTTTCTGTATAACGTATGTGTTTGGCTCCTTCTATGTACTGTCACGTCATGACAGATGAGTAAACCAACCCAAATTCCAACAACTCAACATATATTTAAAGTACGTTTTCATAATTGAATTTTAAACTAAGGTGCATACCTTTCGCTGTCTATATTAATTAAAGACTTAAATTAGAGTTTATATTTTTTAATTTCAGTCCCCAATTTATTTGTTTATTATTCCACACATTTATAACTTATACTTGTATTATACTAACTCTGTTGTGTAATTCTTTTTTTGTAATTTTTACTATGAATAATTTGGTTTAGTATCTGATTTTAAATAATGATAAATGGAGTTTTCTATTTTCAACAACTTGTAGATGTTTATAATTATACATCTACGCAACTTATAAGAATTTATAAGGATGTATAAGCTATTAAAAACTAGACTTAATACTTCCATTGGTCCTCGTATTTGTGTGAAAATCTCAGTTCGATCCTCAAGTTTTGAACTGTCTTAATTAGGTCATAATTTTTGTAAAAATAAACACATTTTACCCCAACTGTTAACTGATCTTAAACGGCGTTAAGTTTAGCTGATGTGGTATGCTGATGTGTTGGCTTAATCCCTTCTTGGTCCTCGTATTTGTGTGAAAATCTCAGTTCGGTTCTCAAGTTTTGAATTGTCTCAATTGGGTCATACTTTTTATAAAAATGCACACATTTTACTCCAATCACTAACTGATCTCACTGTGCAACAGTTATTTTCTGCTATAAGTGGCATAAATAGCTTAAAGGCTGGTGATGAACCTATAGGTTACCAAGTTGGTTCATTTGTAGAAAAGGCTGTGAGACTGATTGCACTGGTTACGCGAGTTTTCCGGTGACTTTATTTTTTGAGCCGACGAGATAATCTGTGTAAAATCCCTGATTCTCAGATAGATGAATAAAATCCCTAATTCAAATAAACTAAATAATAAGCATTGTGCCACGTGAAACACTGTTTATTTTAAAAAATAATTCATATAATTAAATAATACACGTCAGCATGTCCTCTGGCTACCACGTCAGTTAAACTTAACGTCGTTTGAGATCAGTTAACGATTGGGGTAAAATGTGTGCGTTTTTACAAAAATTATGACCCAATTGAGACAGTCAAAACTTGAGGACCGAATTGAGATTTTCACACAAATACGAGGACCAAGAAGGGATTAAGTCAACACGTCAGCATACCACGTCAGCTAAACTTAACACCATTTGAGATCAGTCAACAGTTGGGGTAAAATGTGTGAATTTTTACAAAAATTATGACCCAATTGAGATAGTTCAAAACTTGAGGACCGAACTGATATTTGCACACAAATACGAGGATTAACGAAGGTATTAAGCCTAAAAACTAATGTAAAAATAATTTAAATATAGTGTTATTGGTACAATAATAAGATTAAACCATACAGATTCAATTTTTTTTTTATGAAACATAAAAATACTTTCAATAATTAAATTTTTAATTTCAAGGTTTAGTAAGAATGTTCATCTGATCAAATTTTTCATCTATTCCGTCCATTTTACAAATTTTTGAAATATTGAATTATTTAAATTTTAAATATTAAAAAATACTTTTTTATAAAAATTCTCTAAAATAGTTAGCAAAAATATTGTTTGAAAATTACAAGTTTTAGTAAAAGAAGATTTCAAAACCTATATAACCCAAATAACTCAACCAATCAATTGCGTTTTGGGTTAAATTGGTTATGAGGAAAAAATGGAGAAATCTAACTCAATTAAAACCTTTTTTTAATTGAATTAAATGATGAATTTACTTAATCCATAACTTATAACTGGTATACACTCATGGTTCAAAGTAGGATTTTCCAATTGTAGAAAATAGTAAACAAAAAAATTGAATCACTGATAAAAATAGAGAAAAACTAAATATATTTAAATAATCAAAACTAAAACATAAGAATTAGACTGTTATATTTAACACTACCTAAAAAGAAACTAGCTACCCATTATGACAATTAAGCACAGTAGTATTGAAATAATGAGAGACTCGGTGCCAAACTTTTCTACTCTGTAAATTTTTTTTTTCTTTTGTTCATATGTTAACCTGTCACAAAAATTAGTTGTCTTTTTTTAAGGTTTACAAAACCAATTTTAATCTTTCAATTCAAAGAACAAAAACGTTAAATTTTAACCCATTTCACTAAACAAATTTCTATTTATATTGTTTGTTATTCAAGATTCGCTGAACCAAATATTTATTGTCATTAACGTCAAAATGCTTAAAATTAATAAACTTTATATTATTTTTATTATAGGATGGATGAGTCATTTAAAACCTAAAAATTGTCATAAAATTCAAGTTCTGGATTTAATCGTTCATTACTCATAGAGTTTTTATAGAAAATATTCTGACATAGTAAATGCAAATTTCCTATTTTATTAATTTAAAATTGTATTTATAGATTTGAAATGTGCTATTAATTAACATTAGCCTAATCACAATTTAATTATGAATAATCATACTTTACTTCTAAAATAATTAACTTTAAAATTAATTGTGCTGATTCATGATTGACCGATTTCATTGATGATTCATAAAAGGATCTGAGTTAAAATTAATATTCAATACATAAGTGATTGGATGGTTATACATAAAGTATATATATATATATATATATATATATATATATATATATATATATATATATATATATATATATATATTACAAAATCTAATTATTTTCTACTATATTTTAAAGTTTTAACAAAAATTCATAACCATCAAACTAGAAAAAGTTAAAATAGTACGTTATACAATTAATCGTTAAAATAAATTATTTTGGTTTTCAACATTTGGTTTTTCATTTTATTAGTGCCTTGAAAAAATGGTTAATAGGAAATAAAAAGAACTAATAATATGCATATGATAAGTAAATTAGGTTACCATAAAATAAAATAATGAAGAAAGAGAAGACATGAAGCCAAAATCAAGAGAATATTTTAGGAGTAAAAATAAAATGTTTTTATATTTGTGAGAACAAAACATATTTAAATTTATTGTTAATTTTTTCTAAGCAACTTGCAATTTTGAATTAAAAGCCTATTTTGAAGTCCTTTTCAACATTATTCAGAACAAAAGGGCCCAAACTTACCATTCAATGAATTAGGTGATCATTTCATAACCATAACTAAAATCAAAGTTTATTATCACCCAAAAACAATAATGTAAACACAAGGGTCAACAATTGAAATTTATACTTAGAAGCTCTAAAAATATCTGAATGTGGACTATTCTTAATATAAAAAGTTGAAGATATATTTTTTTATTCCATATGTTGAATGATGTAGATGACTATTCTTAGAAAAAAAAAATACCATTTCATTAATATATTCAGTTTCTAATATACTTTGCTAATATTATGATAAATGTATTTTAGTTTTTCATATATTTTTCAACTTTTAAATAATTTCTTATATTTTTTTTTTGTTTTTTATTATTGAGTTTGCATAGCATAAACTTATGAGTTAAGTGGATTAGATGCTAATAAAACAAGTGAAATATTTAATAAGAAATTAGTGAGATTTATATTTTAGAATGAGGTGGTATTAACTGACAGCGATTACATACAGCTAATTGCAGGTAAAATATATAATTAAAAACTTGCTCCTTTGCATATGCAGTCCAGTTCACCAAACATTTTGTTGATTAAAAATGATTCTGAAATGTGAATATATTATATATATTGAAAAAATGCGACTACATTTTGAATTTTGACTACTGTACCGTGCTTTTATGATCAATGACTATTATAATAATATAATAATGTATGTTGGGCGTTGGGCTTACAATTTATATAGTTTATTGATACATTTCTCAATTAATTTTAAAAATATATTAGTATGTAGACTTCTTGAGAATATTTATTTAATATTTTTTCATTTAAAATAATTTATTTAAAAAATTTGTTTTAAAAGTAGCTTTTATATAAAGATATATATATATATATATATATATATATATATATATATATATATATATATATAAAATTTAGATTTATGAAATTAAAATTGAGATATTAGATATTCTAATATTTGGTGTTGAATTATATTTTATTCTATGTATACTAATTTTATTTATATATAGAATACGACATCCCAATTATATATAGCATACATGTATATAATTTAAGACGTCATCATAGATAATATTTGAAAGCAGTCAAGAGTAGAGTAGTATAAAGATCAGGATTACAGTTATCCAGGAATTTAGGGGGAATTAAAAACGTGGAATGCTAAACTAATTCAAACTAGATAAGCTGGAAAGTGTCTCAAAATAACATAATTTAGAAATGTTCATAGGGGCATAACAACCCAGAAATTCCTAGAGAGTCTAGGCAGTGACGTCTTCATTCTCCTCCAGGACATTCTCCACAGATACCTCATTCTCTTCTGCTCACATCCAAGATGAATGATCATCGCAACAGGGCAGCACACACAACATGGTAACACAGCAGACAAACAATTGCAAGGGTGAGCTAATTATATAAAAGCATGCTATTAACAGTAAATAACGTTCAAGAACAAACTCAAAATCAAGTAAAGTAAGACACACATCCTATACATGTATTTTCTAGACTTGACTCGTCCGGACTTTAAAATGATAGTCGGGCTATGGCGAGTCTTGCACCCGTGGTGACTTGTGAAACTTGGGTTCCCCACCCTGCCACACTCATGAGGTTAGTCCGTTCCGCGCCTTGAGGCATACTGGGAGCCCCCAAGACTAAGGACCTCCTGCTACTTCTCACCACATGGTTCAACCTCTCTAAGTGAGTTTGATTGACCATTGAAGCGTCAGAATGACTCCCAAGGCTGAGCCCATACTTTCATTTTAAAACACTAAAGATCTCACCAAGAGATCTTGAACTTATGGAACTTGGTTTACCACTTGGATCATATTTTCATCACTTTGTAATCATATACTTTTTGCCAAAATCAACATATACGTAATCTCAACAATATACATCACTCACCAATCACAAAACTTATAACACAATCCCAATACTTTTCTTACATAGTCTTAGTAGTATACATTGACTCATCAAATGCAAGGTTTTACTTCAACCAATGAACTATTACGACTTCATATACAACATCTTATAAAAATACTACAACAAGTAAATCACCACAAAAACATATAAAATTACTATGATAAAATTATTACCACAAAACATAAAAATAGTCAATTTTTATAATTTATTTTACATACATAATAATTCCTCATGTTAAATTATGAAAATCATTTGTTTCATCTCTTAATTTATATGTTTATTTACTAACAAAACATAAAGCTACTATTATAATGATAATAGTATATAATTTAAATTTATGCCAGCCAATAAATTAATTAGAGATCAAACTTACAGAATTCTAATATTGATATATTATAACATAATATTAACAAAACTAAGTTAACTAAATAACTTGTTAAGGTTTCTATACTATTATATATATAATATATATACTAATATGTATAAATAATATAATATAAAATGTTCACTACAAAAATTTATAGAATAAGCATATTATGTAATATATAATATAACGTAATATACTATTAAATCTTAGCATTACTATTTCCAAAACTAAGTTACAGCATTCCTATCCTTCCTTCAAATAAAATAAAACTACTAATATAATATTATATATAATCACATATACATATATAACCACATACGGCAACTCCCAATATAATAGAACCACATACAGTAACTTCTAATATAATAATATATATATATATATATATATATATATATATATATATATATATATATTATATAGTAATTTCTATTCTAACTTACTCATCCACAATCTACTCACACTTTCTGCATTTGCACACACTTAACTAATTAATACACCCAATCATATTTCTACCCTTCAGACACTCATAAGACACCAACAATTACTTTAAGCATAAAATTGCCACTGCATACACCATTTTCCAAATTCCACTTTCCATACCATCCATGCCTTATTTTTAACTTTTTAAAACTTGTCTGCACTAAAATATTCTTGCTAACTTAAAAAAACAACACCATAACTATATACTCATGTCCTGCGTTAACTTCTAAAACATGTGCAAGGGGCTTAAACATTTATATCAATTATGCTCTTAATATTTAAGATCAAACAATCATAAAATTTCACAAAATTAGTCAACAATCATGCATAAGCAGCTTCTGAAATTTTCCTTTCAAAACTAAATCATTATACTAATAAGTTTTACTACTCTAACCTCACTTTAACACACATAAATTTCATTTTATACTTGACCAAAACAGAATATCTATTATCAAACAATTAATATGACCTATATCTCTAAAACCCTCATTCATAAAAATATCAAGGCAATAAAACACCATGTATGCAAATTAGATATATCATCTCATAAAATAATTTCAAACAAAGATAACTAACTCCCCTTACCTTGATTTCTCACAATACAGTTCACAAGAAACGCTCTCGCAGCAACTTTATGCAGCACATGAATTTACAGTACCTATATATCACCGAAATGGTGGAGGAATAAGCTCTTAAAGCTAAGATTTAAACAGGAATAAAAAGAAGAACGCTCCTAGTTGTCTGCAGCCTAAAAAGCATTCCCTAAATTGCGAAACAGCGGAGAAGAGGAGAAAATTACTTACCGATCCAATCGAAAATATAATCGGATCAAAAGGAAGCTTTCGGTATGGTGAACGCTTGAGCACCTTCAAATCCAAGATTGAACGGTTCAATTAGTTGAAAATCTAGAGAGAAGGCAGAGAGAATTTAGGGAAAAGGGCTTCTAGAGAGAGAAAGGAAAATTGGCTTATGAAAAATCTGATTTCTGAAAAAGCCCCCTTCTAAGGCTAAGGTACCCTTAGTTTATGGGTCTAGCTGCCTCCATATAGGGCCCAATGGCTTTATAATTTTTCAGACCTTTACATTCTCCCCAACAAGAAAATTTTCGGCCTCGAAAATTAATGCTTGCCAGTAAAAAGATGAGGGTAAGATTCTCGCATTTCTTCCTCCAATTTCCAAGTAGAGTCGTCCGTTCTATCATGCCAAATGACTTTTCTTCTGTGCTTTACTTCTCCATTGAACTCTTGTCTTTCTTGGGTGCCATTGGCAACACCCTAGAAATGCTCCTCAAAATCGCAGCGCAGAATATAAGAGGTAAAATTGGGAAAATTCATTATGAATTGTGAGGAATTGAAGGAGCTTTTTAGGAAGTGCATTAAAAACATCGATGGAAGTTCCACAGAGTCAGAGCATTTTATGCAAATAATACATTGCAATGAAATGTTATATCTCCTGATGTATGTGACGTGTTTCTAATGCAGAAAAGTATATTTCTTTTACATTGGCCAAAAGTCAGTAACATTTTGTTTTTTTTTTTTTTAATTTGACACCTTCCTATTTGTTGTTAAATTCTCTTCCATTATGGAATGATCTGACACAATTGTTCACATCACCACGAGGCTTTCCAGCACACTTTCCGGGAAAACTTTCCGGAAGGTCACCCATCCCAGAATTACTCCAGGCTAAGCACGCTTAACCATGGAGTTCTTATGGGTTAGGCTACCGAAAAGCAAATGCATTTTGGTGATATAGGTAGCCAAACCAATTCCTTTAAGTTATCCTTCAACTGTATAGTCCCATACCTATACAGTCTCCAGATCCCTCTCATTCCGATGTATGTTCGATTCGTCCATGTGCTCCTTCCACTGGAAGCCTACCAAAAGCCGCTCCTTGTCTGTGCCCCCTGCATCATGCCGACGATCACTCCCCGTCCTCGTCAGTGCCTGGGTGTCACATTAATAAAATAAAATAAACAAAAAATATCTTTTACATAGCGTTTTTAATGTCTTTATATTTTTAAAATATATTTTCGAAACATAGAAAAATTTCAATTATGGTATTAGAGTCATCATTCTTACAATACCTCTAAAATAGAATGAAAATTCTCATAAATTGTTATTTCATTATTTGATGATGAAATTATGATTTATAGGTTTTAAAAATGTAAATTTTATGTAAAAGAACTAAATTTATAGAAAGTTGTAGAAAAAAAGATGACACTAATCCATTGTCTAAAAACTTACTTACCATGATCCAAAATCAAAATAAAAAGAAAATAAAATGATAAAGAAAATAAAGTAAAGACACATTTATTTGTTAGTATATCATAAATAGTCCTCACAAAATTATATATTTGTAAAGTCACTTAAAAAATTAAGATTATTTAAAAAATATAAAGGAAATGACAAGATTTGAAGTATCAAAATGTTAAATTTAATAAACGAATTTAAATTGAATGATGAAAAAGTATAAGATAATTAAGAAATAATTAAAACAATTGTTAAATAATGGTAATAAGATAAATTTATTGAAAAAGAAGTTCCTAAATTTTAGATTTATATTGAGAAAGATTATAATAATGATGTTAAAGATACATGAAACATCTATTGTCTAGTTTGAAAACATGAATGATCTATCCAATTATATAATTATTATGTAAATTGCATGTCAACTATGTTTTTATTATAATAATTGTGATGCAAAATAGAATAATTATTAGAATATAATACCTATTTTAAAAATATTTACTGTAGTTATTGTTGTAATTTACTTTTAACCACAGTTGATGCTATAATCATTATTATTTAAACTGGTGAAGAAATAATTAAAAATTTAAATAAAATTAAAATAATATAATTATGGTTCCTGATAAAACAACGGTTTGATACATATTAAGAAGTCTTAACTTAACTTATATTAAGAATTCTTTTACAATGATTGTCTTATTAATATGAAAAGATAAAGATGCAAGAACTTATGTCTTGGTGGAAAAATAAAATGCAATCATCTGAGGTTTTAGAGCTTAGTTTTTCCTTTGTGATGATAGTGTTGGGTGTAAACTAAAATGTGACAGCCTTTGTGTATACATATGTATGTTACTATAGATATGTTTTCCTTTGAACAAGTATATTAACATATTATATATATATATATAGGTTTGCTAATTTGTCTATGTCTGTTTTTCACTTGATACATTTTAGCAATGTGTATCGGGTTTTTGTAAACAAAAATACCTTGATATATCATGGATTCTAAGTTTTAAGGTTAAGGGTATTTTAATAATTTTCATTTTCAAAACTAAAGCCCCCGAAACCCTTGCTCACCTTCCTCATTCCTTTCAACCCTTTCTCTTTCATCTCTCTCACTTCAACATTTTATCTGTCATCGCTACTCTAACTCCAACTGAAAAAATCAAAAACACTGTTAAACAATTTCTTACAAAAAAATATGATTTTATAATTTCATAATTTTTTTCTTATCTAATTTTTACAAGCATAATGACATCCGAAGGAATTGGTAATTGGCCTGGAAAAAATCGAAAGCACTCACTGTTATAACGAGTTTTCATTTTATAATTTTTTTCTTATCTAATTTTATCTAATTTTCACAAGCAATGACATTGGAAGGAATTGGTAATTGGCTTGGAAGTATTTTTTAAAGATGATGATTCAACATCCGCACATGATTTGAAATTAGAGAGGTTAGTGAAAATGATGAAATTGAAGAGATCTTGAATGAACCTTTTTCTGAAGGCGAATATGTCAATGACTTAACTCTTTACAAAAGCAAATTGTTTAACAGCGAGCGGTTTTTCAATTGGGACTAGTGTAGGGATGACAGAGAAAATGTTGGACTGAGAGAGATGAAAGAGAAAGGATCGAGAGGAATAAGGGAGGTGAGCAAGGATTTGGAGTTTCTTTTTTCTTTTTTTAGTTTTGAGAAAGAAAATTATTAAAATACCCTTAATCTTAAAACTTAAAATCTATGATATATTAGGATATTTTTGTCTACTAAAACGTGGTACAAATTGCTAAAATGTACCAACTGAAAAACAGGCGTACGCTAGCAAACCCCATATATATATATATATATATATATATATATATATATATATATATATATATATATATATATATATATATATATATATATATATATATATACTTTGAACTATATGGTTTTAGATTATTGATTATGAAATACCTTATTTTATTAGTATACTGATACTAAAGTGAAATATTAGAATTTATGTGCTAATGATTATATATCTATTTTAATAATAATTTATAAACGATATGATAATTCATAAATCAATATTGATTTTTTCAAAACTAAAATTGGATATTATGAGATATATTTATTTATTATTTGTAAAATATATTTTAAATATGTTTTCCTATTAAAAGGAAAGTATTTTGTATAAATTCTAATTCCATTAATGAGTAGATATTTATATAACTATAAATATGTTCTTCTACTAAAAGGAAAATATTTTAATTTGTTTTATTATTGATTTTAGGATTATTTATGAAAAAATAATTAATATTTTAAGGAATTAAGATTTAGAGATCATCAAAAAGAATGATCTCAAAAACAAATTTATCTTTCTAAAATGTGAATACTTCGTAAAAAAAAGATTTTTATGATAATTTTTCATTTATCTATCCCATTTTATCATTTATTTATTTTTTAAATTAAATAATCATTTTATCTTTTAAGTGTTTTTTTTTAAATTTAACTATTTATAATAAAAATTATCTAAAAAAATTAACATTATCTACCATAAAATTATAAAAATTATTTAAATTTACTTTTATGATTATAATATAAATAATTTTATTATTTTTTGTTATAATAAAAAAATAAAAACATATGTACATAATATATGTGTTTTTGATAAAAGGAGAAGAGAAAAAAGTTATAATACTTATGCTTAAACCCATTTTAGAAGGAATATTAATAATTTTCTAAAAAATAATTCAATGTAATTACTACCTAATTGATTTGAACTTTAGAACGGGTCCAATAACACTAAATAATGTCATCTTTATTAAATACTAATAAATTCAAATATTATATACGAATAGTGAAAACAAGTGTGTTATGTTTTTTTATGATAACAAAAATAATAAAATTATCATTATGATAATTTTAAAAGTAAATTTAAATAATTTTTATAATAATATTATTTTTAAGATGATTTTTATTATAATAATTATTTTAATTTTATAAAAATAATTAAGTTTTAGAAAAAAATAATCAAAATTGAAAAAAAAAAATTTAAAAATCACTTAAAGAGTAAATTCGTAAGATAATTATTTGATTTAAAAAACACTTAAAGGGTAAAATTGAAAACAAAATGTTTACATAAAAGAAGAAAATATCTTTATATAATAGTATAGATTATAAAATTAAATATAAATAAATTTTACAATTTTACTTATAAGTAGTTTTTATTTATTTTGTAGATAAATTTTCAATTAAAAAAGCTTTCTGTAAAGCCTGGGAATTTTGTCAAAATGGAAAAGAGACAAGTGACAATCAAGTGGAAAGGGAAAACTATTTTAAAAAAAAAAAATCAGATTTTTATTCTTTTATTTTCACTTAGAAGCTTTCAGCTCCTTTCACGTTTCTCTTCTCTGTGCAAACCCCTCCTGAGTTCTTTTTCCTTTCATTGCAATCTTCTCCTAATTCTACAAAATTGAATAGTAAAATCTTCCTCTTGTAGATACCTAGAACATCTTGGCAACCAAAAGCTTTCATCTACACTAATTTCATTCTGCTGTCCGGAAAAGATAAATTATTCTTCCACCTCTTCGCTGTATAAATTCCAGAACATGCAATCTGCATATTACATGTGATCTTATTATTCTTTCCTTCAATTTCCTTTTAAATTCTGCATGTGAAAGTTATTCTGATCACAAATTCGTGATCCATAGGGTGGGGGGCTAAAGTTTGAAGAGTTGGAAGGATCGTAGTAGAAACTTTGAACTGTTTTGGGCAGAATCCAGGTAAGGGAAGCTAGGTTTTGTTCTGTTGTGTGTGGAATTAGTATATGCATGAGTTAGGTTTTGGTAGATGATGTGAAATGATGCATGAATGAGTTGTATGAATATATGTTAATGTTATTTGAATTGAATTTGGGTGATTATGTGTATGTGATTATGTGTGGTTTAATTTCTCAGTTGTGATTCTGTAACTTGTGATCATAAGTGGTATGTATTTGATGAAAATGTTGAATTGAGGTGAGGGGATTAAGTGAATCTTGTTAGATAAAATCCTAAATAGAAAGTTAAGTGAATTATAGTGTTTTAGGCTATTTTAGAGGAACTAGAGTAGTCAAAATTAGAATTAGGGGTTACAGATAATCCTAGCCAGTTTAGACAACTTAGGTAAGTCATATGTGACTTGTAGGAAGTGATAAAATGGTTCAAAACCACTTCTAATTGGTAAATTCAGATTTAGCACCCTAAGTTCATCAAATGGAAGTATTAGAAGGGAAATTGATGCATAAAAACTAAATTAGGAGATTAAGAACGCTTAGAACCAGTTAGGCAAGTCTAATTAATCACATAGATCAAGTTGGGAGTGTTAGAAACTCATTAAAGTGTCTTAGATGCACCAAAAACCAGAAAAATAAGGTTGTTGTCAAATACTGATAAGAATAATCGATTATCTCACTTGATAATCGATTATTCTAGTCAGAACATCATATTTTCTTCAAAGTTATCGTAAATAATCGATTATCACATGTAATAATCGATTATCATACTAAATAATCGATTATCATATGTGATAATCGATTATTGTTGTCAGGAAATCATCCAAGACAGTTTTGAGTGGTTCTAGGGGTTCCGGGTATCATTTCTGGACGTTCTTTAGGTCGTTCTGGGGGTTTTTGACCCTTCCGGAGCCATTGGTGTGGGTCTCCAAGCTATTTGAATTACTTAAGTACGGGTAATTAAAGATTATAAAGATAATTGTGTTAATAAGTGATGTTTCGTGAAAATATATAATGTCTGAGTATGTATAAGATGTTTTTGTGTCATAACTAAAGAATGATTGTGTTCCATGTGGTGTAATATGATCCAATGATTTAAGTTGTATCTCGCGGTGAGATTATATTAAGTTTGAGAATGAATATAGGAAGCTCAGTCTTGGGTGTCTCCATTTTATATGGACCAAGAATGAGTGATATTAAGTTAAGTTTCTGGAATGAATATAGGTAGCTCAGTCTTGGGAGTTGCCCTTAATGCTCTAATGACTATTCAATCTCACTTAGAGAAGATTAGTTCATGTGGTTAGAGTAGTAGGGGGTCCTAGTCTTGGTTGTCTCCATTTTATATGGGCCAAGGTGAGTGATAACGGACTAACCTTGTGGTGGTAGGGTGGAACCCATAGCAATTGGCTTTGCAAAGCAGTAGAGGCCACCACAAGTGCATAACCCGCCATAGCTCGATATTCATTCCGGGTCCGGACGAGTCTAAGTGTAATTAACCTAATAAAACTGTCTTTTATGTTTATTGATTGCTTGTTCTTGTATTTTGTTTGGCTTTATTTAACTTGCATGCCTTTTTAGAAATCTAGCTTACCCTTGCATTGTCTGTTGTCTGTGATTGCTTTTACCCTTGCGATGATCATCCAATCCTTTGGATGTGAGCAGTAGTTGATGATGGATCCTTGGAGCGAACATTGAAGAACGAAGAAGACGCAGCTCCAATTCTTAGGACCTCCACCAGTTTTCATGATTTGTATTGTGGAAACGATGTTTAGACCTCCTTGAACCTTTAGTTGGTTATGTATTTTGAAATACTCTTAAGCTTGTAAAGTTTAAATTTATGGTTTATTTTGGATGACTGTAAAGCTTATAATCTTATGTATATCCTTCAACTGTTCCATCTTATTATAATGTTATGTCCTGATATATTATACTCAGCTTATAATTTTTGGGATGTTACACTTTCAAATAAAAAGTTGTTAAATTTAAATCACTGAAAAAGTCATATTGATAAAAATAATTATTTTAATTTTAAAAAAATATTTATAGGATAAGATTTGAAAACAAATGTGAAAAAAAGTGATCTCCTTTATATATTAGTGTATATATATATATATATATATATATATATATATATATATATATATATATATATATATATATATATATATATATAATTTAAATACAAGTTTCCTAATAATTTGAATCAAAATATTCTTTAGTAGTAGTTGATTAATTTGAATTATAATATACGGTAATTATATTATCCACTATGCGAATTGTTGCAATCAAATAATCAATTTAGTGATATAATTGTGATATTTTTTTTATAAATAAAAAGATAAAATAATTTAATAGAGTCCTGTGAGAAAAGTTAGTACGACGCTAAATCTATATATTCATTTAGATGGTGACGAAATATTTTTATAATACTGCATAAGATATTAAGAAAATGAATATTTATATTAATTTATAACTTTATTTCAATATAACATTTTTATTATCTGTATTGTATAAGGTCGATATGATCTCGACTATTACCAGATGGAATGGTATCACAAAAACATGTCAAACTTAGCTTGAATTCATAACGATAACGATATGTATAAGTGATACTTATGTCAACCTAAACAAAATAATAAGTTTGTTTGTTTTAAACAAGACATTTATTAATATTTCTGAGTAAATTTATATTTTTCTAAAACACGACAACATAATTAATAAAAACCGTATGTATATATAAAGGCGATTCATGTTAAGTAAAAAGATATTGAAAATCTATTATTCTTACTGAATTAGGTTACTTATATCTGACTTAAAAAATGTCAGTGGCAGTATCCAATCTTCATTTCGGTTAACTGAAGGTTAATATGAAGACATCTTGGACAGCATATATCTTAAGACAGCTGGAATTAGTGAAGTAAAGACACACCATATATCTTAAGACAGTTCCATTTCACACAAGATATTATTATTATTATTTTTGTATTGGTCATTGATTGCAGATTACACATTACAGCACTACAATTCTTTTGGGTTAAAAGAAGAATTAAAACAATGATTATTGAAGTCTTAGACAATCGAAAGAAACTTTGCAAAAATAAAAAGAGGAAGACATGAGCATTTTTTGTATAGGCACCATAAGAGCGCATTTGTTCCTCAAAGTTGAGAAATCAGAGAAACTGGTTCAAATATTCATTTACGGTGGTGTATTTGACATGAGGATAGGCCTCAGAAGCCTCAACATCTTTGGTGGGATCAATCTCGTACACTGCATCTCCCCTTATCTGTTGTGAGTGATACAATGCCAAGAGGTAATTGTTTGGGAAAGACAACTCTGCAGTGAACCGAAGGCAAAATAAATCAATACATGCTCTATCTCAATAACCAGCATATGAACTGATATAGTGATCATATCCTACCCTACAAAAAGTGAATTTGTTAAGTTACTTACCTTGAATATCCTTCAGAACCTTTTCCTCTGGAACATAGATTTTCTCAAGACTCTTTCCAATCTTTTTCTCCCACAAAGACACAATCTCATTTAAGGTCAAATAATTGGCAGGAAGTCTTATATGCACTGCTTTGTTCAATGTGTTAGGGTCATTCACTGCTTCCACTGTGTAAGTTCCCACATCAGCCTCGGTCACATATGCACCTGAAACCATTAACAATATTATATATCTACACCTTTAACCAATTCACTTTGTCTACGCCGTTATATAACTGCTGTTTGGCTACCTTTGACGTTTCCATCTCCTTGAATGAGTATCTTGTCGCGAGGAGGAACAGTGATATCAATCTGTGCCAGGTTACGTAAGAAATAACCAGTAAAAGCATGACAGCATAGGTAAGTGTAAGGGACTCCCTCAGCTTCGATTACTCTCCGGATTTTTGCTTTTTCCTCAAACACTTCTCTCACTGGTTCAACTGCATCGTGACGATCCACATCCAGTCCAAATTCAGATGGGAAGAATCTCTGTGGAGGAATGAAATTAGTAGGGAAAATGTGGTTATTTAGAATAGATTTATTTTGATGAGGAAGAGAGGCATACCTTGACGTTTCCAGCTTCTTTGATTGCTGCAATGATCTTGACCTGATCTTCTATGAGTAGTCTCCCAAAGGAGCAGATGACGACATCAACCTGTTTGATGGCGTTGACGAGACTCTGATGATCGTTCATGTCTCCCTGGAGAGAGAAAGGAGTGGTATGATTAATGGTATGAAAAGTGAAAATGGTAAGAAAGAAATGAAGAGAGGAAGGGAAGGTACTTGGATAAGAAAAACTCCAGAATTTTGGAAGTTCTGAAGGAGTTCATCTCTGGTTTCAGGATTTGCAGCTGTGACGAGCCTTGGTTTGTTAACATTGGCTGGAGTGTCCCTAACCAACACATAGGTTGGATTCCCTGCCTTCACACTTGCCCACACAATGTGTCTTCCAATGGCTCCTGTCGGTCCCAAAACGAGGATTCTGTCTTTTCCGGCCATGATATCACTGAAAACAAACACTTAGCAGTGTGTGGTTTTGTTGAATTGGTAGGTAACTGATTAAAGCAGGAATGGGTTTGTGGTGCATAGACAGCAACACTTGGGTTGGTATTTATAGGGCAACCCAGTTTGTGGCTTAATAACTCATGAGTTGATAAAGAAATATGGCTGCGCCTTGAATTCAAATGTTCAAAACTAAGGAATATTTTATTTTGGTATATCATGTTCATAAAATGTCTTATAAACATATATCTATAATGTTGATCTCCATTTTTGACGCCTCAAAATAAAGAAATATGTATTTCCTCACCAGCGGCCGTCGGCATCACATGACCCCATCAATTCTCAAGTCCATAAACAACCAATAGTTTGACTTTCCTTTTGTTATTTTTATCCCGCACAGAAACATGTTTGCAAACAAACAAGAGAGAAATTATCCACTGTAAACAACCTATCCAAACGTACCAAAACAAACAATTTTTAAAACTCATTAGAGCATATTTTCACTTCAATATATGCTCTAGTCTTGAAAAGAACATTATGCCAGCGAGAAACTAAATGTAAAATAATTATAATCTGATTACAAAAGGTTCCCAAAATACTCCATTAAAGAATAGACTCGATTGAAATGAGGTTGTAACATACTTTTATGGTTTATGTAGAAAGAAGGCAAACAGTCAATTTTGTGCAGCATGGCTTCTTTCAAATAAACTATTTGTCAGTTTGTAACATGTTTGTATTGTTTATTTAAAAAGGAAAATGATTTTTCAACAAATTCTTACAATACTTACATAGTAACTAGTGATTTAGTGGGTTAAATTTAAACATATTAATAAAATAGTAACATATCACTTATTATAAAAAATTATTATAAAAGTTTATTAACATATCATAGCCTATTTAAAAAGTAAATGGATGAGGGTATCAGGAACCTAAGGTAGCTGTCAATAAATTCTGTGGCTTGTGGCATGACGTGTATCTTTGAACTTTAATTCGAGTATGGCTCAATTGAAATAAAGAATATGCATGTAAAGAATAAATAAATAAATTTGGATATGAATGAGGAGTCTGCTTGTTGATCTATATATGTATGTACTTGTGAGATATTAATCGTTGTTATTTTTATTAAGTAATTTAATGGAATTAAATTTCTTCATTACAATATGTGTATACTTCCTCCCATTTACAATAAACTATATCTTTTTACAATAACTATCTTAAAAAATTATATTGATTATGGTTTATTATTAGATGATTGTGTAACAAATATAACCCTTATAGTATACAAATTGACCTTATGGTTACTCTAACGAAAAAGTTTTGATATACACATAAATAGTTTTAATTTCACTGCGCGATTGTATATCTAGAAAAACTAACTTATGAAATGTTTAATGTTTTTTCTATCTAATAAAAAATGTATGAATTCTTTAAATTAATTTCGACTAAGGTTTGATATCTTCCTTTTTTGGTAAACAGTCGCACTGAAAGGAAAAAGATATTTTGTTTCTTCCTGTAACCACTTTACATAATTTAAGTCGTTACTTTGATAAAAAAAAATTAAAATAATCCGTTTTAGTTATTAATTAATAACTTTGATATACTGTGTGAATAAATCTGAAATGGACAACAAAATTATTATCCTAGAAATATGGCTTCAGCCGAAATTATCCAAGCTGCGTATATATGACTGTACTAACCCCGGCGGTAATCAGATAATATTATTATAATCTAAAGTTCTAAAATGGCGATCAAACGTATTCCATCGTTGAATGTCTAAGCTGGACTTTTCATACTCATAATAAATTGTTTGTAGAGTGGTGTAGATTCTTCTTCTTTGGTCTTATAGCAAAATTTATTAAATTTAAAAACATAGCAAGTCAACAGGGAATCCTTTTAAAAAATAGGATAATGATATTTAGACAATTTTTTTTGACAACATTTGAATATTGATTACGTGTCAATATGTGATTGGTCAAAAATTACTTCACAATCAATAATAATAATCATAAACATTATTGTGGAGTAATTTTTGACCAATCACATATCACACGTAATCAATGTTCAAATGTTGTAAAAAAATGTTGTCTAAATATCATTATCTTAAAAATATATAATCTAAATGTTATTAATTCCGAATATTAAGAATTTTAGTTTCTATCTTCATTTTCTCAATCAAGGTACACCTAATAATCAAAATTTTATGAGATTTTGAGTTGCATGCCATCAATTGCGTTTATAGCAAAAATGAATTTAAATTATTGTAATTAAATATTATTGAACCAATAATCATCTTGTATATATCTAAAGTGTGAATGAAAAATAAACATTTTTATGTAAGTATTGTTTGAAAATTTCTCCATTTTTATGAGAAATTTTTATATTAAGTATTATTAGTACGAGTATAGATAATAGATAATTTTTATACCAAAATTGAATATGAGAATGATGATGAATACAAATGTATATATCTATCTCGCTTGTTGGGAAAATCTCCCCATACACACTCATAACGTGACTCACACAAATAATTTTACACTCCAATCCATTGTGGGTTTGACCCACACAAATAATATTACTCTTCAATCCATGGTGGGTTATTTTTATTAAACCTTAGCAAGGTACAAATCAGGTCTTGGTCAATTACAAATAATAAAAACTGACAATAAAATATCAACTTACCTAAAAATAAAATCTCCTTATTCTATAATAAAATAATATTCTACCCAATAAACACTGATAACTTTTTGGCAAGTATACCAAATCGTTACAAGTAATACAGTGATAAGAAAAATATCGTTCTCCTCAGGGAAATTGAGTTAAGTTGTTCAATTAAATTATTTATCAAAACCAATTTAACACCAAATGATATTCTGAATCAGTGAATTGAAAATAAGGAATTAACATAATATTAAAATTTTAAAATTAAATTTGGAAGAAAACTTCGTTGGAATTGACTTCATGGCTATCATTACTGTAATTCTTCTGAACAATATAATTTGCGTTCAAACATTAACATCACAGTATCTTGGTTTAATCCCTTAAAACAAGTTCTAAAAAATTATGCTCAATTATTAATTCCTTAAGTAATTAAACATAACCTTTGCATTAAGATCTGATGTTTATAAATGACCAGAAGAATTGAAACCATTCCTAGCATCTTTCCTTCTGGTTGCTTTTCTTACGTTCATACTCAAATTTATTTCCCAATACAATTTGAATATATAAAATATATTATACTTCCGTATAATCACTAATAAAACAAGAAAAGCATATGAACAAAACTTATATTGAATAGGAAAAATTACATTAAGTGTCAGCCATTACAATCAATCCCAACGAACATAAAATTACCCTATCCTAGACATCACAAACGTACTCATTTCAGCAATTCCTTGCATCATGTGCAGTCTTGATGTCTTCAGAGAGTCTTCTGATGGTCCTCTAATGCTCTCCAAAGCAGTTTTCTATCCTTTTCGTATATGCCCATTCCCAGTCTTTTTAATAAGTCACTTAACTTCCTTAATTCGCTTAGCGCACAAATGTGTTCGCTATGCGAATTAATATAAAATTTAAGTGACTTAACTGCCATTATTCGCTGAGCGAAACTGGTCGCTAGGCGAATTTCCATAATTTGATAATTCGCTCAGCGAAACTAGTCGCTAGGCGAATTTAATTTTCTGGCTCTGCAAATTTCCACTTCCGCTCTGCGACAATTGGCTGACAACTTCCCATTTTTACATCTTTTCCTGAACAATAATTTACGAAACAATCTATGAACTAATTACAACTTTTCACTGAGTAAAAACATGAATAATTAAAACTTTGAGATTATTTATAAGTGTAAAAATAACTCATTTTCACACTTATCAACTCCCCCAAACTTGAATTATTTCATGCCCTCAGGAAATCACAGAAAGAAAATAAACTACACAACACAGACATTTGATATTCTGATAGAATGACTTTGCACATTAGAAAAATTACATGCATTCCCACAGGTTCAACACATATGACATGATACAGTACTCACAAATTACCTGTGCATAGAATGTGAGCAACCAGATCAGCATTTATCAATTCTCACCACTCAAGTGTTTGTCCTCACATAACAGTAGAATTGTCATAGAACTTCATCAGCTGTTGCATTTCATTTGATTCACACACTTCACACACTATTGGTTAAGTCAAAAGGTCTTTTCAGGTTATGGCTTGGTTTGGCTAGAAACAAAATCATGGTTTTTCTAGGATTCAAAGACACCTATTAAGAAGAGAACATTTTCACTTCCTATTCAGTACTCAAATCCCCAACATATAGCATTTAGCACATACCATTTTCTTTAACAGCTCAACCTTCTCTTTTAATTTGAGCTTTTTTTTTTTTTTTTTTTTTTCTTTTCTTCCCCCAAACTTGAATTCAACCTTAACCTCCAAATTCATCTGACATGTTCTCTTCTAAGGTGTAAGGTAGAATAACATCATATGGCTCAAGGTGGAAGAAAAATTTAAGGCTCAAATATGGTTTACAAATGAAGCACAATGTTTAAGGTTGGCTATCTGGCCAAGTAGCTATATGATCATTAACAAACAGGGCCTTTTTCATCCTTAACCAAAGTGTGAATGTATGTTTCAATCAAAATCATGCAACAACCAACTTCATATCTAAACAATTCCAATTCTCTCAACCAACATATGCTCTCAACACTCACAGATCTGGTCATTCATGCACAGATAAATTATGAAGCACATCAATCACACATACAAGTCATCATCCACAGAAAGCACATAACATAATCAGATATTGCCAAATCATTAAATCAGAACATCAAAGTCATTAAAACACCAACACAGACAACTAAACAAAATAAACGGAGTTTCACACTAAAAACAACTGAACTGAACACACATAAAAACATAACAACACAGGAGAATTTGTTCATATGCGCTCTACCAGGACCCATCTGGTCCTGATCTCCACTGGCTCTCCTGTGAATGGTAGCTGTGCTGCATCCATCTCGGATCTGGTTCTACTGGCTCCTCATCCTCCTCGTCACCATCATTAGCCATCATATTCTCCTCCTGCTGAGGTTCTGACTGTGATGCTGCTGCTGGGTGATATGGTGGAAAAGCGCTCCCCCACCTAGACTCAGGCCTGTCCTCAGGCCAAGGAAGCTGCTCGGCGAACTGGTCGCCAGTCATCAGGGAATCTGCAGAGAAACCTGGAATACCCAGTGAAAGCTGGTGCATGCTATCCTGCAAGGATACCTGTCCCTGTCTCATAGTATAGCACCAATCACGGATGTCATCCTGCCTCGCCATATTCTGGATCATGTAATCAGTGAAGAGATCGGATTGAGAATCAGATGAATGGTAAGAGGTAGGTGGCCTAGAGCCTCGTCTGCGTGAAGAAGGAATTGGGGCAGGGGCATTCGTAGCTGAAGAGTCCTTCCTGACACAGTTACGATCAAAAAAACTTTTGTTGAGAGGAGGTTGCAACTTCAAAGTAATATCTGATACCCCTGGTACTCCATGTGCTTTACATAAAGCAGTGATCAAAGCAGGAAATCCTAACTTGCAGGAGTTGTTCTCAGCCATCATTGAAATCTCCTGAGAGATATAAGCTCCCACATCCATGTTAATACCAGTGATAATTCCATACACCAAATATGACCGCTCCAGGTTAATATCTGATGTGTGAGATATGGGGCTGAGGTTGGTGAAAGAGAAGGTACTCCAGATGGTGGCCAATGTGTTAAGATGCTTCCTTAAAATGTGCACTGGCGTTCCATTGGTTCCAAGCTGATAGCCATGCCCCGGCAAACATAAGGTGGAGGCAATGAGATCGTGATCAGGATGACTGGACATAAAATTGCCTAGAGGGCACGGGATGTACATCAAAGTAAGCAGAATCCTGTTCAGTGCTTTTCTGTCAAATTTTACGGACTTGCTGCGCACCTTGGAAACTCTTGTGCTTGGTGTCTGTGTTCTTTCAGGATCCCATGCATTCGCATAGAATTCTTTCACCAAAACTTCATCAATTTCATCTGGGAGGTTGGCTAACACATAATCCCATTTTCTTCTTACCAACTATCCCAGACCTGGTTATATTCTCCTTCCTGTAGCTCAATTCTCCTCTCAGGTAGGAGACCTCTTCCCATGATGTTCATAAGAAACCTTTCTTGGACAATCTCTGATACAAACCTGGTCTGGTCATAATTGAGAACCATGTTTTCCTCTTGGGCAGTCTCCGCCGGTTGGGATCTGGAGGAAGACCCTTTTGTTGTCTTCCTCTTCTTCTCTTGAGTAGTCTTAGGAGGAGCCATCTGCAAAGCAGCATAAACAATGCAACAATTATGGAAACAAGGGTAAGATGAGATGCATTAAGCAAAGGAACGTTTCAACCACCGTTAATTTCGCTAAGCGCTAGGTTGCGCTGTGCGAATCTTTGAATCAGAAGCTGCTGGAAAGAGGGATCCGCTAGGCGCCCAGGCTCGCCAAGTGAAAATGAAAATTCCTCTCAGCCTAATTCGTTGTGCGACAGTGGTCGCTAAGCGAATATGCAAATGTGCAAAACTAAACCTCTCGCTGAGCGCCAGAATGCGCTATGCGAAAATTCCCATTCAGCAGGGCTGCCATACCCTTTCGCTGAGCGAACAGGTAGGCCATGCGAAAGGTCTTCAGTATAACCAATTTGCAGTGCGAGCGTATCGCTTTGCGATTCAGAGATATATGCACATGCAACACATTTACGTTCGCAAAGCGAAAATTTCTTGACCAGCATAACAAAATTTGATTGCCAAGGATTATTGGAGAGGAACATTAGAATGCGCACACACATATAAACCTTTGGAACAACTAACCTAATCTAATTCCATGAACAAACTGTAAATAGATGAGAAGAATCAAACCTGGTCAAGTTGCAGAGGAAGAGAGAAACCGTGAACAGAGCACTATTCCCTTGACTAGAAGGAGAAAAGCCTAAAAGCTTGAGAGTGTGGCAATGGACAGAGAAGATGATGGGAGATGAAAAGGGTGGGGCATTCGAAAGTGAGAGAGAGGATGGGTGGTTTGGTGAAAATGAAAAGGGTAAGGGGTGGTGGAAGTTAAAAGAGGGAAACCGAAAAGGTAACTCCCTCTGCATGATTCGCTGAGCGACAGCGAGTCGCTGTGCGAATCAGGGTGCATTAACTGCACCCTAATTTTTTAATATTTTTCTTTTGAATTTTTTGACCAATTCGCTGAGCGCTTGTAGTCGCTAAGCGAATTTGGTTTTTATTTATTTTTTTTTTATTTTATTTTTATTTTATTTTTATTTTTTTATTTTTTTATTTTTTTAGTAAAAACAATAAGAAAATGACTTGGTCGCTCGGCGAGAACACACGCTTGGCGAAAGAGAAATTAAAACAAGATTTTGTCGCTAAGCGTACATGACACGCTGTGCGAACCTCATATCATTAATAACCTAATTTCCTCTCTCGCATAGCGCATTGTTTCGCTGAGCGACTAATCCCTTGCTTCACAAAATTAATTTAGTCGCCTAGCGCACTTCAGCTGTGCGTTGTGCGACTAAATTGGCAGAATTCACACTTAAACATCTTAAGTATTCTCACACGCACAATTTACAAGAACACAAACCAACAACACAATCACAAATATATACAAACATGTGCTAGGGTGCCTCCTAGCAAGCGCTTCTTTAACGTCACTAGCTTGACCCAGAATCACATGGCTCAGACAATTTAATAGTCGTAGTGAGGCGTTCAACCTCACCACCCAAATAATGTTTCAGTCTCTAGCCATTAACAACCCAACTTCGTTGATCCTCAGAATTTGGATCCATTAATTCAACAGCACCATAAGGCTTGACTGTCTTTATCACAAAGGGACCAGACCATTTAGATTTCAACTTACCTGGAAACATTTTGAATCTGGAATTGAACAACAGTACCTGTTGTCCAGGTAGAAATTCTCTCTTGATCAGCTTCTTATCATGGTACAACTTGACCCTTTCCTTGTATTTCCTTGAAGAATCATAAGCAGTCATCCTCATTTCCTCCAACTCTTGCAACTGAAGCTTTCTTTTACCTGCACAAAGAGAAGCATCAAAATTAAGAAATTTTAAGGCCCAGTAAGCCTTATGTTCCATCTCAACAGGGAGATGGCATGACTTGCCATAGACTAATTGAAAGGGTGTTAACCCCACAGGAGTCTTTAAGGCAGTCCTATAAGCCCACAGGACATCATCTAATTTTGCCGACCAATCCTTTCTTGAAGATGATACGGTCTTTTCCAGGATTCTTTTTATCTCCCTGTTGGAGACTTCGGCCTGGCCATTGGTCTGTGGATGATAAGGTGAAGCAATTCTATGCTTCACATCATAGTGTTTCAAGACCTTAGCCAACTGGGCATTACAGAAATGTGATCCTCCATCACTTATGAGGATCCTGGGCACACCAAATCTAGAGAAGATTTGTCTCTTGAGAAATTTGATCACTGTCTTGGCATCGTTCTTGTGGCATGCTGCAGCTTCCACCCACTTACTGACATAATCCACTGCAACTAAAATATATTCGTTGTTGTAGGAAGAAGGTAATAGTCCCATTAAATCCATTCCCCAACAATCAAATACTTCAACTTCTAAAATTGCCTGCAGTGGCATCTCATGTCTCTTTGAAATGCTTCCTGTTCTTTGGCATTTATCACAACCTCTTGCATGTGCATGTGCATCTTTGAATAAGGTTGGCCAATAGAAACCAGATTGAAGCACTTTGGCAGCGGTCCTTTCTCCATTAAAGTGACCTCCATATGGCGAATTATGACAGTGCCATAGGATTCCAGCAGCTTCTTCTGATGTAACACACCGCCTGAGTAAGTGGTCAGCACCCAGCTTGAAGAGATAAAGATCATCCCAAAGGTATTCTTTGGAATCATGAATGAACTTCTTCTTCTGCTGCCAAGTCAGGTCATCAGGGAGAATTCCTGCAGCCTTAAAATTTGCCATATCTGCGAACCATGGCCTCTGTTGAATGAGCATCAGACGCTCATCAATGAATTCTCCCTTAATTTCTTCCTCTTTATCAGTCACCTCAGTGTTAAGAAGGCGAGACAAATGATCAGCAATGACGTTCTCACTCCCCTTCTTATCTTTGATTTCCAAATCAAATTCCTGCAACAGTAGAACCCATCTTATGAGACGTGGCTTTGAATCAGACTTAGCCAGTAAGTATTTGATGACTGAATGGTCAGTGTAAATGATAACTTTAGACCCTATCAGATACGGTCTAAACTTTTCAAGAGCATACACAATTGCCAAAAATTCCTTTTCAGTCGTGGCATAATTCAATTGTGCACCATTCAGAACTTTACTTGCATAATGAATAACGTGAAAAATTTTGCCACGTCTCTGTCCCAACACAGCCCCTATAGCATAATCACTTGCATCGCACATTAACTCAAAATCTTGAGTCCAGTTTGGTGCGACTACAACAGGGGCTGAGATCAGCTTCTCTTTCAATATTTCAAAAGCTTCTAGACACTCCCCATCAAACTCAAATGGAGTGTCTTTCACAAGCAAGTTGCAAAGGGGTTTAACAATCTTGGAGAAATCTTTTATAAATCTCCTGTAGAATCCAACATGTCCAAGAAAGCTTCTTACCCCTTTGACATTTAAAGGAGGTGGTAGCTTCTTTATCACATCAACTTTGGCTTGATCCACACCTATTCCCCTGGATGAGATCTTATGTCCTAGAACAATTCCCTCACGAACCATAAAGTGACATTTTTCCCAATTTAGAACAAGGTTCGTGGCAATACATCTTTTCAAAACTACATCCAGGTTCTGTAAGCATAGATCATATGACTTTCCAAAGACTGAGAAATCATCCATGAATACTTCAATGCAATTCTCTACCAAATCAGCAAAAATGGCAAGCATGCAACGTTGGAATGTGGCAGGCGCATTACAAAGACCAAAAGGCATCCTTCGATATGCAAACACACCAAAGGGACAAGTGAAAGCGGTCTTTTCTTGATCTTCAGGATTCACTACTATTTGATTGTACCCGGAATACCCATCCAGGAAACAATAGTAGGCTCTTCCTGCTAGCCTTTCCAACATTTGGTCCATAAAAGGGAGAGGGAAATGGTCTTTCCTGGTGGCTTGATTTAACTTTCTGTAATCTATAGACATTCTCCACCCTGTGACTGTTCTTGTAGGAATTAACTCATTTTTCTCATTCTGAACAATAGTCATACCCCCTTTCTTAGGAACAACATGCACAGGACTAACCCAAGCACTGTCAGATATAGGATATATCATTCCTGCTTCAAGCAATTTAAGCACTTCCTTTCTCACCACCTCTTTCAAAGTAGGATTCAACCTCCTCTGTGGTTGTGCTATGGGTTTATAGTCCTGTTCCATCATGATTTTATGCATGCAGTAGGTTGGACTTATACCTTTCAGATCAGAGATGTGCCAACCTATTGCCTTTTTGTTCTTTTTCAAAATTTTTACCAATTTTTCCTCCTCACTGTTTGATAGAGAATTGCTTATAATCACAGGCTTCTTTGAATTTTCCTCAAGAAACACATACTTGAGATGATCAGGAAGCATTTTCAATTCCATTTTGTCCTGATCATCCAAGTCAGCATTTTCTAATTTTTCCACTTTCACATCAGTGGAATTCTCCTCTTGCGATTTTTCCAGATGTTGTGAAATCTCTTTTACTTTTGATTCTTCTTCATCAGTTAGCTCTTTGCATGCATCAACCAACACACGCTCTAAAGGGGATTTCACATACATCTGGCTTCTTACAGTCTCAACCACATCATCCAAAACTTCCACCCTAAAACAATTTCCTCTATCCCTTGGGTGTTGCATTGCTTCTACAATATTGAAAGTTACAGTCTCATCATGCAACCTCACCTTTAGATGACCGTCATCAACATCGATGATAACTCTAGCAGTTTTCATAAATGGTCTACCCAATATGAGGGGGACTTCAGTATCCTCCTCCATGTCAAGAATAACAAAATCCACTGGAAAAGTGAATTTGTCAACTTTCACCAAAACATCTTCAATAACTCCAAATGGGTACTTTACAAACCTATCTGCTAGTTGGAGAGTCATCCTTGTTGGTTTTACTTCCATGTCCCCTATCTTCTTTAACATAGACAAAGGCATTAAATTAATGCTTGCCCCTAAGTCTATCAACGCTTTTCCAATGGGGAGCTTTCCAATTGTACATGGAATAGTAAAACTTCCAGGGTCTTTGAATTTAGGAGGTAGAAGTTTTTGGATGATGGCACTACAATTCCCTTGCACCTCAATTGTTTCTTCCTCAATATACTTCCTCTTTTTGGTCAACAGATCTTTCATGAATCTAGCATATGAGGGCATCTGTTGAAGTGCTTCCGAAAAGGGAATTGTGATTTCCAGCTTGTTGAAGAGAGCCATGAATCTTGAAAATTGACTTTCCTTTTCCTTTCTTGCAAAAGTCTTTGGATAAGGAACATGAGTCACAACCTGTTTTTCTTTTTGGCTCTCTTCCACTTCCTTCTTTTTGTCTTCTTCATCTTCAACGTTATCTTCCTTTTCTTCCTGATCCTCATTTAACTTTTCCTTTTTATCATCCTTCTTCACAATTGCACTTTCTAACACTTTACCACTTCTTGTAGTAATAGCTTTACAATGCTCTTTTGGATTAGGTTCAGTGTTAGCTCCAAATGTGTTCACAGGCTTCTCTTCTAATTTCTTGGCCAATTGACCCATTTGAACTTCTAAATTCCTTATAGAAGCATCTGTACTCTTTTGATTTGATAAGGACATTTGCATGAATTGTTGAAGAGTTTCTTCCAGTTTTGATGTCCTATCAGAAAGAGTGGGTTGTTGTTGAAACTGTGGAGGTGGTGGTCTACTGGAACTTGCCTGAACCATGCTAGGATGAGGTTTCCATCCTTGATTATAATTTCCATAATTTCCTTGACGGCCTTGATTTCCCATGTAATTAACCTCTTCCTTTGCCTTAGTCTGTAGAGCACACTGATCATATTGGTGCTCCCCACCACACAGTTCACAACCTTGCACAGTATGTTGTGCCTGTGACACATTTTGAAGTTGTAATTGTGATACCTTTTTCATCAGAGACTCAAGTTGTTGAGTCATAATTTTGTTTTGGGCTAATAAGGCATCTTGGGATTGCAACTCTAACATTCCCTTCTTTTGGGTTTGCCCTCTCTCACTTTGAACATCGTTATCACATGATGCCATATTTTCAATAATCTCAAGGGCTTCATCAGGTGTCTTCCACCTAATGTTACCTCCTGCTGAGGCATCTAACATTAGCTTTGTGTGAGATTTTAAACCTCCTAAGAACAGGTTTAATTGAGTGGGAACGTCAAACCCATGAATGGGAGTCTTTCTAAGCAACCCTTTGAACCTATCCCAAGTTTGACTCAAAGTCTCTTCAGGTTCCTGTTGGAAAGAGGATATCTCTTGCTTGCCTTTATTGATCTTGGATTGAGGGAAATATTTATGCAAAAACTTTGCCACCACATCATCCCAACCAGTCAGACTTCCCTCAGGAAAAGAATTTAACCATTTCTTGGCATTTCCAGCCAGAGAAAAAGGAAAGAGACTAAGTCTGATTGCCTCATCTGACACGTTCAACATTTTCACTGTATTACAATATTCATTAAAAGTTGCCAGATGATCGTAAGGATTTTCGTGTGACAATCCTGAAAATTGATTACTTTGAACAAGGTGAATCAATGCGGGCTTCATTTCCATATTAGGCGCAATCACCACAGGTCGGGCTATACTGTTGAAAGTTGAAGGTACAGCCACTGAAGCAAAATCTTCCAACGTACGCCTATCTCTTTGTTCATTATTATTTCCATCCATATTTTTATCCTCTTGATCAGATGAAGAAACAGTGTTAGAAGTAGCAGATAAGCTAGCTTCTCTAGCTTCTTTTTTTCTATTTTCTCTTCTACGCCTACTGTTATTTCTACGGGCAGTTCTCTCAATCTCATAATCAAACAATAAATTCTCAGATTTTGTTCTGCGTCTCATGCAGAACAAGAATCTCTCACAATCAACCCAGAAATAACAACAGGAACACAACACAATATTTACAGATATACAAAAGCTAAAACAATGGATTTACAGATAATGGAACAGAATTGAAATTGATAAACAATAAATTGAAATAACGAAACAATCAAAATCCCCGGCAGCGGCGCCAAAAACTTGATAACTTTTTGGCAAGTATACCAAATCGTTACAAGTAATACAGTGATAAGAAAAGTATCGTTCTCCTCAGGGAAATTGAGTTAAGTTGTTCAATTAAATTATTTATCAAAACCAATTTAACACCAAATGATATTCTGAATCAGTGAATTGAAAATGAGGAATTAACAGAATATTAAAATTTTAAAATTAAATTTGGAAGAAAACTTCGTTGGAATTGACTTCATGGCTACCATTACTGTAATTCTTCTGAACAATATAATTTGCGTTCAAACATTAACATCACAGTATCTTGGTTTAATCCCTTAAAACAAGTTCTAAAAAATTATGCTCAATTATTAATTCCTTAAGTAATTAAACATAACCTTTGCATTAAGATCTGATGTTTATAAATGACCAGAAGAATTGAAACCATTCCTAGCATCTTTCCTTCTGGTTGCTTTTCTTACGTTCATACTCAAATTTATTTCCCAATACAATTTGAATATATAAAATATATTATACTTCCGTATAATCACTAATAAAACAAGAAAAGCATATGAACAGAACTTATATTGAACAGGAAAAATTACATTAAGTGTCAGCCATTACAATCAATCCCAACGAACATAAAATTACCCTATCCTAGACATCACAAACGTACTCATTTCAGCAATTCCTTGCATCATGTGCAGTCTTGATGTCTTCAGAGAGTCTTCTGATGGTCCTCTGATGCTCTCCAAAGCAGTTTTCTATCCTTTTCGTATATGCCCATTCCCGGTCTTTTTAATAAGTCACTTAACTTCCTTAATTCGCTTAGCGCACAAATGTGTTCGCTATGCGAATTAATATAAAATTTAAGTGACTTAACTGCCATTATTCGCTGAGCGAAACTGGTCGCTAGGCGAATTTCCATAATTTGATAATTCGCTCAGCGAAACTAGTCGCTAGGCGAATTTAATTTTCTGGCTCTGCAAATTTCCACTTCCGATCTGCGACAATTGGCTGACAACTTCCCATTTTTACATCTTTTCCTGAACAATAATTTACGAAACAATCTATGAACTAATTACAACTTTTCACTGAGTAAAAACATGAATAATTAAAACTTTGAGATTATTTATAAGTGTAAAAATAACTCATTTTCACACTTATCAAACACAAAATCATAACTACCTATTCCTCTTTTATCTTTATCAAATCAACCCAAATATTACTATACCCAAACCTAATAAAATAATAAATATCTAAAATTTAAGTTTATCTAAAATTTAAGTTTATCCCAACATCGTTGTCATCGTATTTATTTATTTTTATATTTATTTTTGTTTTCATCCTAGTTCAACTTTAAATTAATAGAAATACTTGAATAGTTATATTGAACTTTAGTTTTATAGTCATTCTTTTTGTTTTATATCCACAAAGTTTAAGTTTCAAATGCTTTTCCTCTTAATATAATTTTTATTACACAATTTTATTTTTTTTTGTGGAGTTACCATGTAATATTAATTTTATTCAATCAAATAGTTTTTACTTCAGTATTTCTACTTGTTTTTTAATATTTTTACACTACAAGACAAAAGTCCATTACCTACAATAAAAGAAATGTATAAGTAAGTCAAAAAAATCCGTAAGTAATACCGTGTTACTTACGAACAAAAATCTTTAGATAAAATAATCGTTTACATTATTATATGTAAATAAATAAATTATGATTTTTCGTAGATTATACAGACAAATTTGTATGTAATTTTCGTATGTAATTACTTATAAATATATATATATATATATATATATATATATATATATATATATAAATAAAGTAATTGCCAGTTTTGATGAAATAACTTGTTTCTTAAAACAGTTATACGGACATCGAGATTAATTGAAATATACAACATACAATTAACAATTTATATCTAGAAACTTCTCATTAAACAAATAATGTTAACATACAACAATATTGATATTTAAAAGCTCTAAAGTCCAAACATTATAAACTGCAAATGTCCAATACTTATAAATAAAATAGGAAGATGTGAATTTAACTTGTGTTTTATGAACAATCAATAAACACTTCACTCCATTTTTAATTCTACACTTTAAACAAAGTATGTGTAGTTATTTATACATAACTACACACACTCATAAATATATTATCGAAAAATCTAACAAGTACAGAGTACCTTACAAACCTAGTACTTAAGTCAATGTATCGCATAAAGTCTTTCACTGCATAATTGTGGTGAAGTATGCTGGCACACTATTCATGATATTCATTCAGCATATTTATACATGTATATATTACTACGACACAACTTCAGGTTTGATTGCATTACATAACTCTTTCCTACCAAAAAAGGCTATCCAATTTCTTCTCTCTGTTGCCTTTCTTCTATTTTTCTTTGCTTCCGGAAATGATGTTGTTATTTAGACTTAACTTCTTTTGTCTCTTGACCGGTCGGTCTGGTCGGTCTGGTTGTTTGCTTTGTGTGGTTTACCGGTTGTGCGTTTTGGGCTTGTTTTGGTGGGCTTGTTTTGTTTGCCGGTTTTGCCTGTTGCGCGTTTACGTTGGTTATAAATAGTAACCAACCCCGCTCCTCAATAATAACTTTTCATTCAATAATATTCAGTATTCATTCTCTCGCTCTGCTCTCTCTCTCTCTCTTATTTTTCTCTGGTTCTAGGGTTTTCTCGAAACGCTCCAAGAACCCAACAATTGGCGCCCACCGTGGGGAAAGGATTCAAGAATTCCCAAGGAGCAATGGCAACCAAGTTCAACGTAGAAAATTTCAACGGCGCTAATGACTTCGGGCTGTGGAAGATCAAGATGGAGGCAATCTTGATACAGCAGGGATGTGATGAAGCGTTGAAGGGTGAGTCGAGGATGAGTGATGCCATGACTCAAGAAGAGAAGAAGAAGATGGGAGATAAGGCAAGGAGTGCAATCATCTTGTGCCTTGGTGATAAGGTACTGAGGGAGGTTGCGAAGGAGAAGACTGCCGCTGAAATCTGGGCAAAACTGGAGTCTCTGTACATGACGAGATCGTTGGCTCATAGGTTGTGCCTGAAGCAGCAACTCTTTTCGTTCAAGATGTCAGAATCAAGAACGATAGAGGAGCAGATTGCAGAATTCAACAAGATAGTTGATGATCTGGAGAATATTGAAGTGAAGTTGGAGGATGAAGATAAAGTTGTCATCCTGTTGAATGCGCTTCCAAGAACCTTCAAGCATTTCAGGGATGCGTTACTCTACGGGAAAGATCAAGTGATCACGTTAGAGGAGGTTTTGACGTCAATTCGAACCAAGGAGTTCCAAAAACTTCAAGATTCGAACACAACCGAGGAAGGAGCGTCCGGATTGATCTCGGTGAAAGGGAAAGGGAAGAAGCAGTCTGAAAAAGAGAAGAAGCTGAATCCGGACGGTACGAAGCAGGTGCGTTGCTTCAAGTGCCAGAAGATGGGTCATATCAAGAAGTTCTACCCGGAGAAAGGAAAGGTCGGTCGGCCACAAGAAACCGCTGATGTGGCAGAGGCGTCTGAGGGATATGAGTCGGCTGGAGTGCTGGTGGCTTCGTCTGAAGATCCTCAAAGGAGCTGGGTCATGGATTCCGGCTGCTCCTATCACATGTGCCCGGTGAAGGAGTTTTTTGAAAATCTTGATCAGAAAGAGCATGGAAATGTACTGCTCGGAAATAACAAAGCTTGCCGAGTGCAAGGTGTGGGGTCGGTGAGGCTGAAGATGTTTGACAATCGTGAGATGGTGTTGCAGGTTGTTAGGTATGTGCCCGAACTAAAGAGAAATTTGATTTCTATTAGTGCATTTGATCTTGGAGGTTACACCACTAAAGTTGAAGATGGAGTAATGAGGGTCTGTTCTGGAGATTCTGTGGTTGCCAAAGGCAGAAGAAGGAACGGCTTGTACATTCTGGAGGGATCAACTGTCATTGGTCATGTCTCAGTAGCAAGTGGGACCGAGAATACCGCCCGGTTATGGCACTTGAGGATGGGACACATCAGTGAGAAGGGTCTTGAAGAATTGGAAAAGCAAGGCTTGCTTCTGGGAGGCAAACTGCAGAAGCTGGATTTCTGTGACCATTGTGTCTTAGGAAAATCACACAGGATACCGTTCGGAAAAGGGAAACACTCAACCGAACGCCCCTTTGAATATGTCCATGTTGACTTGTGGGGACCGGCAAGAACCTTAACTCATGGTGGAGGAGCGTATTTCTTAAGTATAATTGATGATTTCTCAAGGAGAGTGTGGATTTACGTTCTAAAAAATAAGTCTGAAACGTTTCAGAAGTTCAAAGAGTGGCACACACAGATTGAGAACCAATTGGGGTGTAGGCTGAAATGCCTAAGAACCGATAATGGGCTGGAGTTCGTTTCAGAGGAGTTTAATGGTTTTTGCAAAGAGAAAGGGATCAGGAGGCACAGAACGGTCGTTGGAACTCCGCAACAGAATGGCTTGGCCGAACGGATGAATAGAACCATTCTGGAGAGGGTCTGGTGCATGTTGCTGGGATCAGGGTTGTCAAAGGCTTTCTGGGGAGAGGCTGCCAATACGGCCGTCTATCTGATTAACAAGAGTCCGTCTTCAGCTCTCAATTTTAAAACGCCAATGGAAGTGTGGAGTGGACGACCGACTGATTACTCACACTTGAGAGTGTTTGGTTCTTTGGCGTTTGCTCATGTCAGGGGTGATAAGCTGGATTCCCGGGCGGCGAAATGTATCTTTCTTGGATACGCCGAAGGAGTTAAGGGATACAGGTTATGGAGGTTAGATTCACCTTCAAAACTAATCATTAGTAGGGATGTCATTTTTGATGAAACAAGGATGGCGATGCACCCTGAAAACTCTGGAAGTGAGAAGAAGATTCTCGTGGAGGTGGAGCATACTACTAATGGAGCTGGCACGCCCGATGGGACTGAGGAAAACCAAACGGGTGAAGGGCAAGTTGAAAACGGTCGGACGATAGAGGAGAACCGATCGGATGAATTTCGAACAGACCTTGGTGATGATACAGATGGTATGACTGGCGAGGGAAGTCATGGAAAAGCTGCTGGTGTTGATTTGAGAAACTATCATCTTGTTCGTGACAGAGAAAGAAGGATCTCCAAGCCAACCAAACGGTTTGGAGAGGCGGATCTAATCTGCCACGCCCTGAATGCTGCTGAAGATCTTAACCGATCGGATGAACCGAGAAGTTATAAGGAGGCCCTTGACAGCAGCGACCAGCTTCTTTGGCAGGGTGCTATGGAAGAAGAGTTGGAGGCTTTGAAAAAGAATAGCACCTGGAGATTGGTGGATCTGCCGAAGGGTAAGAAGGTCATAGGTTCGAAATGGATTTTCAAGAAAAAGGAAGCTACACCGGGCGGTGAGAAAGCGAGGTACAAAGCTAGGCTTGTTGCCAAAGGCTTTACTCAGATTGAAGGCGTAGACTATCATGAGATCTTTGCTCCAGTGGTTAAGCATTGTTCGGTCAGAGTTCTGATGGCAATAGTTGCGCATTGCAATTTGCATCTTGAACAGTTGGACGTTCGGACAGTTTTTCTGCACGGCGATTTGGAGGAAACCATCTATATGAAGCAACCGGACGGTTTCGCTGTGGATGATAGGGTGTGTCTGTTGCAGAAGTCACTTTATGGCTTGAAGCAAAGCCCAAGGCAGTGGTACAGGAAATTTGATGACTTTCTGATAAAGCTGAACTTCAAGCGGTGCAATTATGATGACTGTGTTTACACTCTGAATCATGACAGTGAAATGTTATATCTCCTGCTTTATGTGGATGATATCCTAATTGCTAGCACTGACAGGGGCATGATCGGTGAGACGAAAGCAAGGTTGGCGGATGCTTTCGAAATGAAAGAGCTAGGGGAAGCAAGGCGGATTTTGGGCATAGACATTAAAAGGGATAGACCGGGCGGTAACCTTTTTCTGTCTCAGGAGTGTTATTTGCAGAAGGTAATTTCAAGGTATCGGATGGCTGAATCTAAAATGGCCAGCACGCCGGTCGGTCAACACTTGAAACTTACCAAGGAACAATGCCCAAAGACCGAGGAGGAAAGAAAGAAGATGGAATCTGTTCCATTTTCAAATGGGATTGGGAGCATTATGTACGGCATGGTCTGCACAAGACCGGACGTGGCGCACGGTGTTAGTGTTCTCAGTCAGTTCATGGTTAATCCTGGACCAACACACTGGGAAGCGTTGAAGTGGATGCTCAAATATATACGGGGGTCTCTCGGTACTGGATTGTCTTTCCAGAATAACTTTCAAGGTGGAGGTTATATTGAAGGTTTTGTTGATTCTGACTTTGCCGGATGCATGGACACTAGGAAATCCCGATCGGGATATGTGTTTACGCTGTTTGGGACTGCTGTTAGCTGGAGGTCTACACTACAGTCGGTTGTGGCTTTGTCAACTACGGAAGCTGAGTACTATGCTCTTGCTGAAGGAGTTAAGGAGGCACTGTGGTTGAAAGGTTTGGTTCGGGAACTTGGTTTTGATCAAAAATCTGTATGTGTTCATTGCGACAGCCAGAGTGCTATTCATCTGGCCAATCATCAGATTTATCATTCCAGAACCAAGCATATTGACGTCAAGCTGCACTTTGTCAGAAGCATTGTTGAATCCGGTGACGTTCAAATCTGCAAAATTGCATCCGAAGAGAACCCTGCAGATATGTTGACAAAGCCGCTCGCTAAGGAGAGGTTTCTCTTGTTGTCCAGGATTGGGTGTCTACCGGTCGGTCACTAATTGTTTGACCGGCCGTGTCCGTGTTTTGTTTTTTTGTTTTTGAAGCAAGTCTAGGTGGAGAATTGTTATTTAGACTTAGCTTCTTTTGTCTGTTGACCGGTCGGTCCGGTCGGTCTGGTTGTTTGCTTTGTGTGGTTTACCGGTTGCGCGTTTTGGGCTTGTTTTGGTGGGCTTGTTTTGTTTGCCGGTTTTGCCTGTTGCGCGTTTACGTTGGTTATAAATAGTAATCAACCCCGCTCCTCAATAATAACTTTTCATTCAATAATATTCAGTATTCATTCTCTCGCTCCGCTCTCTCTCTCTTATTTTTCTCTGATTCTAGGGTTTTCTCGAAACGCTCCAAGAACCCAACAGATGCTAACTCAATCCAACTGGGGTCGACCATCGTGGCCGACACCATTACATCTTGGCGGTAATCATCTGGGGATCAATTTATATTTACATTTTTAATATTATAAATTATTTTAAATATAAAAAAATATTAGTTTTTTGTAATTAAGTATTAATAATGCAACATCTAATATTTTTTGGGTTACTGTGATGACATCTGGATCAACTGATGTGTGATCATTTTAGATTTAGGAAAATCTTGGTATAGGTTATATATATATATATATATATATATATATATATATATATATATATATATATATATATATATATATATATATATATATATATATATATATATATATATATATATATATATATATATATATAAAATTGTATTAGAGATTGAACAAAAACATTAATATTCATACCACGGTGCACAATAGAGTGCTTGACTAAAAGAAAATGTCAATATTGGTACGGCGCCGCCGGCCGCTGAACATATTGGTTGTTTATTTGGTGCAAAGACTTTGACAGCACATCAAGCCATAGTTTGCATGCAAAACAAAGCTGTGGTGTCCTTATAAATACCAATGAAAGTGTTGCTGTCTATACATCACAAAACCATTGTTGCTTTAGTGAGTTACCTACAAAAAAAGAAAGCCACACACTGCTAAGTGTTTGTTTTCAGTGTTATCTCTTCTCATGGCCGGAAAAGACAGAATCCTCGTATTGGGACCGACGGGAGCCATTGGAAGACACATAGTGTGGGCAAGTGTGAAGGCAGGGAATCCAACCTATGTGTTGGTTAGGGACACTCCATCCAATGTTAACAAACCAAGGCTCGTCACAGCTGCAAATCCTGAAACCAGAGATGAACTCCTTCAGAACTTCCAAAATTCTGGAGTTTTTCTTATCCAAGTACCTTCCCTTCCTCTCTTCATTTCTTTCTTACCATTTTCACTTTTCATACCATTAATCATACCACTCCTTTCTCTCTCCAGGGAGACATGAACGATCATCAGAGTCTCGTCAACGCCATCAAACAGGTTGATGTCGTCATCTGTTCCTTTGGGAGACTACTCATAGAAGACCAGGTCAAGATCATTGCTGCAATCAAAGAAGCTGGAAACGTCAAGGTATGCCTCTCTTCCTCATCAAAATAAATCTATTCTAAAAAACCACATTTTCCATACTAATTTCATTCCTCCACAGAGATTCTTCCCATCTGAATTTGGACTGGATGTGGATCGTCACGATTCAGTTGAACCAGTGAGAGAAGTGTTTGAGGAAAAAGCAAAAATCCGGAGAGTAATCGAAGCCGAGGGAGTCCCTTACACTTACCTATGCTGTCATGCTTTTACCGGTTATTTCTTACGTAACCTGGCACAGATTGATATCACTGTTCCTCCTCGGGACAAGATATTCATTAAAGGAGATGGAAATGTCAAAGGTATTGATACTGTACAATTATAATAATTGTTTTTAGTACACACCAACTATAAAAAGCTTAGACACAACTCAATTGCTTTATGTTTACATATATATTATATTGTTTCAGGAGCATATGTGACTGAGGCTGATGTGGGAACTTTCACGATCGAAGCAGCGAATGACCCTAATGCATTGAACAAAGCCGTCCACATAAGACTCCCTGCCAACTATTTGACCTTAAATGAGATTGTATCCATGTGGGAGAAAAAAATCGGAAAGACTCTCGAGAAAATTTATGTTCCAGAGGAAGAAGTTCTTAAGCAGATTAAGGGTATGTTGCCAGTAACACCACTTTTTATTATTAAACTTTACTAATGTATTTTGTGCACATGTTGGTTGCATCAATTGTGTGAAATTAAAATTAAGCATCTTTTGGTTTTTTGCAGAGTCATCTTTCCCAAATAATTATCTATTGGCGCTGTATCACTCCCAACAGATAAGGAAAGATGCAGTGTATGAGATTGATCCTGCCAGAGATATCGAAGCTTCGGAAGCTTATCCCTACGTTAAATACTCGACTGTGGATGAATACTTGAACCAGTTTGTCTGATTTTCCAAGTCTCGCAAACCAATGCATTTCTATGTTCTTATCAATCTGCAGACAGCTTAATAAAACTAATGCCACTTTCCTTTTTTAATTCTTCAAAAATGGCCATTGCAGGCTCTCTACTTTGAATTATTTGTTACTGATTACTGGTGTTTTATTTTTTATGTTGTCTTCAACGATACAATATCTCCGCATGAATGTAAGATTCTACCTGAGAAATAATAATGAAATCGGTTTCAAATTTTTACGTCACTGTCATTTCTAGTTTTCTGCAAGATGATCCATGAATACAACTGTCATTTTTACATCACTGTCATTTGGTGGAGAATTTTTGTATTCTTGTTTATTGAATGACTTTCTATATCCGATAAAGAGTTATTTGAGTATACTTAAAAATGTATATGTCAATAATATAACTTCACTTTCAATTCAAACTCACTCTCGAAATATTACTGAAAACTTATTTATTTTTACATGTATGACTTTATAACTTATTCTTAAACATAAAACACCTCTCATTACATATGAGTCTCTTCAGATAAGAATGTGAAAAGATTCATCACCCAATTAAACATACTTGTCTAAATCAATTATCATGGGGTGAACATTGATTTTGATATCACTTCTCAGGCAATCCAAGAAAAACACAAACAAACATCGTATAGATATACACCAATAAACCACATAAAATAACATAACATTACCTTTAAAAAAACTTGAAATAATAAATTTTCTGGTCTTGTTCATTTATATTATTAAACTTTTTTATTTTTATACAATGTGAAATTCTAACTTCGACAATAAAAAAATTAGAAAATGTTTACCTAACATATAAAGAAATCCACACCACAAATTAAAACCATATATATATATATATATATATATATATATATATATATATATATATATATATATATATATATATATATATATATATATATATATATATATATATATATATATATATATATATATATATATATATATATATATATACACGAAAATTCCTTATTTAATAAGAATAGAAAAAAAAAACTTAAACAAATCTTTAAAACGAAAGTCTACTGTACAATAAGACATTAAATAATGGATTTCGATCATGTTTAATTTGTTTTAACATATATGAAATAAATGCATGTTATCCAAATTCTACATGTCATCTATGATTTAATCTTCCGTGCGCTAGTGTTAACATACAGTGATGGCAACAAAAGAGGATACGAGACGAATTTTACTGTTCTATTTTTCATCTTTGAAAATAAATAAAAAAATATTTATTTTTTCATTTTCATACTCAATCTCAATAAATATATAATTTTTGTGTCATCTACATCAACAAATATACCTGTACTCATGTTTATATATATATATATATATATATATATATATATATATATATATATATATATATATATATATATATACTTTTAATAATAACTAATTAATATTTATATAAAAGAAAAAGAAAAATGATGATATTATCAAATATTTAATATTAATATGATGTATTATATTTTATTTAATGTCAAATATTTTAAAAAAATAAGTAATATAAATTTTAAATCAAAGTAACAAATTCATGAAAAAATATATATAAAATATTACATATGCACATAAAAAAATTCATGACAACCAAAGTATTTGTTAATTTTGTAAACATTAATGAAATAAAGTTGATAAATTTAAAATATATTTTTTAAAAATTATAAAAAATAAATAAAATATATTCAAGTTTAAAAATATTTTAAATTTTTTTTAATTCCTTTATCCAAATTTTAATGATTTTTTATATATTATTAAAAATTATAATTTAGGATGACAAAAATCATCATACTATCTACTTGAAAAAAAATTAAAATTAAAATTTAACTTATATTATATTATATTTTTTTTAAAATTTATAAAAAATATTTTTTTAAATATTCACATGTATTTGCAGATATTCTTAGGTTTTAAAATATCCATAAATGTTTTTTAAACTGATAACGGGTGAAATTTTTTTTTGTTTTAAGTCAGACAACAAGTAGGCACTATTTACGACCTTATTCATTATAATATTATAATATAACTCTTGAATGAAATTATTCAGAAAAAGAAGATTAAATTATAGATAATTCATCTTTTAACTTTAGTTTATGTTTGATAATGACATAAGATTCATAATAATGGTTTTTAAATTATTATATTATAATAAATAAAACATCATTATATTTACAGTTAGAAAATTACACTTGAGAAAATAAGTTAGAAAACAAAAATTGTTATATAAAAATTCATCAAAATAATATTCTAATAACAATAAAAAACAAATAAATATATTAAAAAAATTGATGAAATGTGTACCTTAGAATTTGATACATCATTGAAAAAAATCTAAAAAAAAAAGAAAAAAAATGTATAAATGAGGATATAATAAAATGGAAAGTGTACCTTGGATATTTAAGAAAATTTTCCAAATATATTGAACTAATGAAATCGTTGAAACATAATAAAATTTTTGTTTTAACAAAACAAAAATTCTTTAATTAAAACAAAAATTAAAGATTAAAAAGAATAAAGAAGATATAAATTTTTATATTTAAACGAAGGTTTACACAATTTTTATTAACAAAAACAAATTTGTTGAAAATCCTAAATTTATCAACAGATTTTAGAACTTAATTTGCCTACTAATATTTTTATATCAATAATGAATTTTTCACTAACAATCGTCGTGGATAAAATCTATTGGTAAATTATCACTTAATCCTTGCTTTGTTTAGCCCACGCTATCAACTTCCACTAGCAACCATGCGTCCACCCTTTTAGTATCTATGTATTTTGGAATGCAAAAGGACTCCGATTCTAATCATTATTTTTCTTGAAGTGTTTATTGACTTGTGTTTTTAAATTTATTTATTTTTTATATAAAACCAAAGAAAAATATATTACCACTTTTCAACCAATTTATTAAAAAAATTAAAAAGTCAAGTAAAGAAATTCAACGATAAAATATGTGTGATCGCCATTTTAGAACTTTAGATTATAATAATATTTTCCGATTGCCGCCGGGGTCAGTACAGTGACATGCAGCTTGGATTATTTCGGCTGACCCTTTTCAGCCATATTTCTAGGATATGACTTTTTTGACATGTCTCTACATTGAGTAAATGTATTATTTCAGGTGAAAAGTATTTAAAAACTAAAATATACAACGATAAATTGTTTTTATCATTTTTATATATTTCTTCAGTCAATGTAGTGACTCATTTGTTTATATTATGTAAGGCGCTTGCATAAAAAAAAAAAGACTGAACCAATAATTATGTAATTAAGGTTCACAAACTTTGGGACACAAGCGAGAGTTTATTAACAAGCCCTTGTTAGACAAAAATATTCGGCCCCTCCTATTTTCATTGGCTGACTTTGTCTATAGTAGTATTTTGGACAAAATTGACCGTTTTTCTTCTTTCTACATAAACAATAAAAAATGAGAATGATATTTTAACAATACATTTTTACAATGTTACATTCGTTTGTTTAAATTTATTTTAAAAAAATATTTTGAAACAAACAAATCATAAGCTACTACGTATATATTATCAAAAAATTGTTAAAACAAAATTATTAAAGAGACTTTTTCCATAAAAATATGTTACAGCCTCGTATTTCCATTGACTGACTTCTTTAATTGAATATGTGGGAACTTTGTAATCAAAATATAGTTATTTGCATAATGTTCTTCAAGACTATTAAGTGAAAATATGCTCTAATGAGTTTTAAAAATTGTTTGTTTTGGTACGTTTGGATAGGTTGTTTACAGTGGATAATTTCTCTCTTGTTTGTTTGCAAACATGTTTCTGTGCTGGATAAAAATAACAAAAGGAAAGTCAAACTATTGGTTGTTTATGGACTTGAGAATTGATGGAGTCATGTGATGCCGACGGCCGCTGGTGAGGAAATACATATTTCTTTATTTTGAGGCGTCAAAAATGGAGATCAACATTATAGATATATGTTTATAAGACATTTTATGAACATGATATACCAAAATAAAATATTCCTTAGTTTTGAACATTTGAATTCAAGGCGCAGCCATATTTCTTTATCAACTCATGAGTTATTAAGCCACAAACTGGGTTGCCCTATAAATACCAACCCAAGTGTTGCTGTCTATGCACCACAAACCCATTCCTGCTTTAATCAGTTACCTACCAATTCAACAAAACCACACACTGCTAAGTGTTTGTTTTCAGTGATATCATGGCCGGAAAAGACAGAATCCTCGTTTTGGGACCGACAGGAGCCATTGGAAGACACATTGTGTGGGCAAGCGTGAAGGCAGGGAATCCAACCTATGTGTTGGTTAGGGACACTCCACCAAATGTTAACAAACCAAGGCTCGTTACAGCTGCAAATCCTGAAACCAGAGATGAACTCCTTCAGAACTTCCAAAATTCCGGAGTTTTTCTTATCCAAGTACCTTCCCTTCCTCTCTTCATTTCTTTCTTACCATTTTCTCTTTTCACACCATTAATCATACCATTCCTTTCTCTCTCTCCAGGGAGACATGAACGATCATCAGAGTCTCGTCAACGCCATCAAACAGGTTGACGTCGTCATCTGCTCCTTTGGGAGACTACTCATAGAAGATCAGGTCAAGATCATTGCAGCAATCAAAGAAGCTGGAAACGTCAAGGTATGCCTCTCTTCCTCGTCAAAATAAATCTATTCTAAATAACCACATTTTCCCTACTAATTTCATTCCTCCACAGAGATTCTTCCCATCTGAATTTGGACTGGATGTGGATCGTCACGATGCAGTTGAACCAGTGAGAGAAGTGTTTGAGGAAAAAGCAAAAATCCGGAGAGTAATCGAAGCTGAGGGAGTCCCTTACACTTACCTATGCTGTCATGCTTTTACTGGTTATTTCTTACGTAACCTGGCACAGATTGATATCACTGTTCCTCCTCGCGACAAGATACTCATTCAAGGAGATGGAAACGTCAAAGGTAGTCATAGTTATATAACGGCGTAGACAAAGTGAATTGGTTAAAGGAGTAGATATATAATATTGTTACTGGTTTCAGGTGCATATGTGACCGAGGCTGATGTGGGAATTTACACAGTGGAAGCAGTGAATGACCCTAACACATTGAACAAAGCCGTTCATATAAGACTTCCTGCCAATTATTTGACCTTAAATGAGATTGTGTCTTTGTGGGAGAAAAAGATTGGAAAGAGTCTTGAGAAAATCTATGTTCCAGAGGAAAAGGTTCTGAAGGATATTCAAGGTAAGTAACTTAACAAATTCACTTTTTGTAGGGTAGGATATGATCACTATATCAGTTCATATGCTGGTTATTGAGATAGAGCATGTATTGATTTATTTTGCCTTCGGTTCACTGCAGAGTTGTCTTTCCCAAACAATTACCTCTTGGCATTGTATCACTCACAACAGATAAGGGGAGATGCAGTGTACGAGATTGATCCCACCAAAGATGTTGAGGCTTCTGAGGCCTATCCTCATGTCAAATACACCACCGTAAATGAATATTTGAACCAGTTTCTCTGATTTCTCAACTTTGAGGAACAAATGCGCTCTTATGGTGCCTATACAAAAAATGCTCATGTCTTCCTCTTTTTATTTTTGCAAAGTTTCTTTCGATTGTTTAAGACTTCAATAATCATTCATATATCATTGTTTTCAAATTAAGCAAAACTGTAATCAGCAGTCAAAAGTTACTGTTTTCAAATATTCTACATCATTACTCGGATGAATACGTGTTATTTTATGCTTCGTTTGGTGAGTGGCTCTTGGAAGGATTTCAAGACAAACATTTTGCTTCTACGAGATTGATATGAAAAATAAAAAATAGTACAGAACATATACACTTCATTTGAAAGAAATGTGTCAAAATATACGGAGAAGCATCAAATGTGATTTTAGTTGAATTAAGTTTCAGTAACTGGATTAATCTTACCCTAATAAGTATTTTATTAGCTTATGATTCTCTTAGTCATTATCATTGACAATAATATTTCTAGCAACGGAACTTTTGAATTATAAACGGAACTTTTAACCTTTATTATAAACGTACAAATATAGGAAAAATTTGATAACTTAATTTCTTTTTATAATTTTTGGAGACGTATAATAAATTTATTCAAATAATATTAAGTTAAATTATTCCTGTTAGAATGTAAATTAATGATGATAATGTACAATCATGCCCGAAATTATCCAAAGTACGTGTGAAAATGTCAAATATGATTTAAGGCGAAATTTGACTATAGTTACTGTACCAATCTTACTATTTTCTTGGGAATTTCTAACAACTTAATTTTCTTAGCCTTTATTAATGAGATGGCATACAAACATCATGTGCGATTCTTTATTACTCACTTTTTTTTGTGCAAAACTTACCTCGATAAATTTATTTTGTTGTTTATCAAATTAAGAAAAACAATGTCCTAAAATTAAACTCATCAAACCAAATGCAACGTATTAAATAAGTTTGATCCAGGGTAAAATTTACAAATGACACTGAAATAAAATTCACTCAAACACCCATACAATTTTTATGCTTTATTGAAAAATAGTTTTTATTATTTCGGCCATTATTTATAGTACAAGTATGTGTATTATTAGGAAGTTTATATTATATTATATATATATATATATTTAAATCTTTTTACAATCGAGTTACTATTATCACCTCCACAACTTATTTAAGCTTATAAACCGAATGAATAACTTTAATATTATACCACAATACCGGTTACTATTTTCTCAAAAATCTCATAAATTGCATACTAATATATATATATATATATATATATATATATATATATATATATATATATATATATATATACCTCTAATACAATGTAAGACTAATATATCCTGCAATTGAATCTTAACACACAGATCTACTAAAACTTTTACGAAGTTCCGAAGCTCACAAATATACCGTAAAAGTAGTCGCTGTAGAAAACACAACCAAAGACTACACAAAAGCTGGTTTTATTGTATTGAATCAGGTGCACAAGTTTATGTTAAACTATTCTCACTTGCAAAAATATTTTTCTCTCGTGAAGTGTACTGAGTTACATATCATTAATTTGAATAAGGCCATTAAAATAGTAGTACAAAAACAAAATAAAATTGTTACGTACAAAAATAAATAATAGAAAAATATTCTCATCCTTTTAAACTAACAAAATCAAAAATTACACTTTTAACTCTTTTTAAAATTTAAGTTGATTGAACAAAACTAAAAGATTTGGCTTGTGCCAGCAAGAAGGCCCAAAAGACTTTCAGCCCTTAAACCAAAAACAATGTAAAGCTTCCTCGAGAAGCTTCATACTGTTACATCCATTCTAAACGAGGTGATGTCTTTGACGTGAGATAAAAGAACAGAGCTCTGGATCCTTCCATGGAAAAACGAAGCTGAGCAAGATGAGATAATCGCTGGAGATTGTGTGCGAGAGAAAACAGAAGAGAAGAAGAAGAAATATAAAAAGATCAGAGGTAAGAACCCACGAAGCCTTAATCTTTTTCTATAGAGAACGAAAGAGTTTCATTAAGGATGTGATATTTTCTGTGTTACAAATGTCTGAAGGGGAAAACTCTATTTATAGAGTTTTGGGAAGGGAATATACAAAACAGAAACTAAATATAAACGGTTCTAACATAAGTAACAAGGGTCACTGTACTTAGACAGTAATCCCATGAAAATATTAATTCCTAATAGCCTCCCCTCAAGTCGGATGATGTATAGTTACTAATCCGAGCTTGGGAACAATAGATTTGAACCGAACACGATGAGGAAACTTGGTGAAAATGTCAACAAGTTGCTCATCTGAACGAACGGGTAGAAGATGTAGTAGATTGGCTTGTATCTTTTCACGAACAACATGACAATCGAGCTCTATATGCTGGGTTCGTTCGTGAAAGCTCTGATTATGAGCTATGTGTCTGGCTGACTTGTTGTCACAGTACAGAGCTGGGGTTCCAGCTTCCTGAACCTGTAGGTCGTTGAGCAAATAGTGTATCCATTGTATTTCACAAGTGGTAGCCGCTAAGGCACGATATTCCGCCTCAGTAGATGATCTTGATACAGTATTCTGTTTTTTTGACTTCCAAGAGATAAGGGATGACCCAAGAAACACACAAAATCCTGTAGTTGATCTCCTGGTGTTAGGGCAGGTTGCCCAGTCTGAGTCGCTGAAAGCTTTTAACTGTATGACAGAGTCTGCTGAGAAAAATAGTCCCTCTGATGGCCTAGATTTGATGTACCTAAGAACATGTTGAACAGCCCGAAAATGGTACTCAGTAGGAGATTGCATAAATTGACTTAACAGATTAATCGAATAACACAAATCAGGCCTAGTGTTTGTGAGATAAAGTAACTTCCCTATCAACCTTCGATAGGAGGTTGGATCCTTTAGATAGTTGTCAGCTTTGTATAGAGAACTCGTATCACTTAGAAAAGGTGTTTTACAGGGCTTGCAGCCAAGCATTCATGTCTCCTCAAGAATGTCCAAAGCATATTTTCTTTGTGATAGATGAATCCCCTTCTTAGATCGTGTCACCTCCAATCCTAGGAAATATTTAAGTTCTCCTAAGTCTTTGACTTGAAATCTATTGTGTAAGAGATTCTTTATTTGCTCAATCTCAATCATTGAGTCCCCTGCCAGTATAATGTCGTCAACATAAACCAGTAGGGTTGTGAAATTAGTAGATGTTCTCTTTATAAAAAGAGAATGATCACTCTTTGACTGGACATAATTAACAGAGATGAGAAAAGTAGACAGCTTCTCAAACCACTGTCTACTGGCTTGCTTTAAGCCATATAAGGACTTAGTAAGTCTGCAGACTTGTCCTTCCTTATGCACTTTAAGACCAGGAGGTGGTTCCATGTAAACTTCCTCATTAAGATCTCCATGCAAAAAAGCATTGTTGACATCTAATTGGTGCAAGAGCCAGTTCTTAGATGCAGCCACAGCAATCAACAATCTAACAGTAGTTAATTTGGCAACGGGAGAGAAAGTGTCTAAGTAGTCTATCCCTTCCTGCTGGGTATAGCCTTTGGCAACTAAACGTGCCTTGTACCTCTCTATTGTCCCATCTGCCTTGTGTTTGATCTTGTACACCCACCTGCATCCAATGGCAGTCTTTCCTTGAGGAAGTTTGGTTAGAAACAATGTGTTGTTGTCTTACAAGGCTTCAATCTCCTTTTGCATTGCTTCAGCTCATTCTTTCACATTTTTAGCTTCATTGTAAGATCTGGGTTCATTGGTAGTAGTGATGGCCATGGTATATCTCAAATGTTTGGCTGTCAAGGAAGCACAGGACAGTGAATCAGATATCGGATAAGGAGTTTTGAGGTTATTTTTGATAGTTAAGGATTGATTCACCTGATGAATATAGTCATTTAAGTATCCAGGGGGCCTTTTGGTCCTATTAGACCTCCTGTTCCCTTGATCTTCTTCATCAGTCTCATCTTCAGTGTTATTCCCTTCACTGCTATCATGTTGTATTTCCTCTTTTGTAACTGTTTCAGCTTCATCTGAGATAGAGTTGCCTAGATGGTCACTAAAGAAGGTGATTCTGTCAACTTCTTTGTCATTTTCTTCAGTGTTGCTTTCCTGACTTTTCCATGGAAAAATGTCTTCATAGAAGACAACATTTCGACTAATTAATAACTATCTAGTGTTGATGTCAAGGACAATATACCCCTTGACTCCACTTTTGTATCCCAAAAAGATTCCTTTCCCTGCTCTTGAGTCAAGTTTATTTCTGCCAGATTCAAGTGTGGAGGCAAAACAAAGACATCCGAAATTCTTCAAGTTCAAATAAGTAGGAGGAACATTGTAAACTTGATCGTGAGGTGCCTTGTTGTTAAGAACAGGGCTAGGCAGTCTGTTTATGAGATAAACAACATGACTAACAGCATAAGACCAATAAGCACTAGGTATGTTGGACTGAAACATGAGGCTGCGGGTGATATTAAGGATATGTTGGTGTTTTCTCTCAACAACTGAGTTCTGCTCAGGAGTCTCTACACAACTAGTTTGATGATTTATACCATATAAATCATACAGATTAACACAATTAAATTATGGTCCGTTATCAGACCTAATATTCTTGATTAATTTACCAAACTGATTCTTAATTTTAACAATAAAATTCTGTAACAAACCTCTAGTCTGACCTTTATTGGTCATAAAAAATATCCAGGTATGTCTACTATAGTCATCTATAATAGTTAAAAAGTATTTGTGACCATGGACAGAAGAAACAGACAAAGACCCCCATATATCACAGTGAATAAGTTCAAAACATTCTGCAGATAAAGAATTACTAGTAGGAAAAGGAAGTTTATGTTGCTTAGCATAATGGCAAACATCACAAACAACATTATTATTCATTTGCACATAGGGAAATTGTTCACAAATTTGTTTCACAATCTTATGACCTGGATGACCTAGTCTATAGTGCCATAGATTTATATCAGTAGCTTTAAAAGAAAAAACAGATCTTGTAACAGAATTCTGATCAGAATTTTGGAAGGCTTGCAAGTAATAGAGGCCCTTGTAAGGATTAGCACACCCAATCATCCTCAATGTAGAACTCTCCCTTATCTAACACACCTCAGAGGAAAAAATTAGAATACAATTCAAGTCTTTTATAAGACTTTGTACAGAGATTAGATTAAAAGAAAAATCTGGGATATAAAGCACATTAAAAATAATGAAATCTTTAGAAATTTGTACTGTTCCTGCATGTTCTGCAATAGTAATAGAGTTATTTGGCAGTTTAACAGTGATAGGTTTGATTTTATAGAATGTAACAAAATTTCTTTTCTCATGGGTCACATGGTCTGTGGCCCCAGTGTCAATAATCCAGGAAAAAGTACCTGGGTTGTGTTCTCTGTCATTCCTCTGCATATGGTTGATCTTATGCACAGGTTCATCATCTTTCTCTATCATTTTGAGAAGTTTGTCGATTTGTTCTGATGTGAGTTTGTTCAAAGTGTTGCTGTTGTTTCCCTGATTGGTGGTTTCTGGGCCAGAACTGTTCTGGCAAACATTTGCAGAGTTCCAGTCACCCTTCTTCTCTTGATTATTCTCATTCTTTTTGTACCACGGTGGAAAACCGTGTTTGGAATAGAATTCATCTACTGTGTGGTTCATCTTATTACAGTAGGAGCATTGTTTGCCATAATTAGGATTTCTCCTTCTTCCCTTTCCTTGGCCATATGGTCCAGCTCCACGGCCTTGGGTTTTCCAGGTCTGTTCTGTTTTCCAATTCCCGTTTTTGTCAGTAACATTGGCTAGCACTCTGGTGGTATCAGCAGAGTGATTATGGTTGATAGTATCATACCTTTCTTGTTGTTCTTGTTGCATAATGAGGGAGAAAACACGATTGATATTAGGCAAAGGTTCCATCAATAGAATTTGGGTTCTGACAATGTTATATGCGTCATTCAACCCCTTCAAAAAACAGATAACATGTTCCATTTCTCTGTATTTCAGAGACATTTTAGAGTGTTGACATGTGCAAGGAATCTTGCATGTGCAGTTGGGTATGGGTCTCAAAGACTCCAATTCTTCCCAGAGAATTTTCAAATCAGTAAAATACTGATTAACACTCCTCTCCCCTTGCTTGATTGAATGGATGTCTTGAAGTAGATCCGAAATTTTAAAGTAGTCACCTTTAGAGAATCTCTCTTTCAATTCATCTCATAGTTCCTTTGCTTCTTCAACATATATTACACTCTCTGCAATTTGAGGGGAGTGTGTCTTAATGATCCATGAGAGTACCATCATGTTGCATCTCTCCCACGTATCAAAGGTAGCGTCATCTTTCTTGGGTTTCTTGATAGACCCATCTATGAACTTAATCTTGTTTTTGGAGAGAAGAGCTCCTCTCATACATCTACTCCAAGAGGAGTAATCGGTCTCACTTAGAACTTGAGAGATGAGAGTCAAACCAGGATTTTCTCCTGGGTGTAAGTAGAAGGGGCTGGCTGGGTTTGTAGATTGATCTGTTTCGCTCATGGTGATGACAAACAATCCAATAATCTAAGCAAGAATTGTCAAGAAACTAATTATGGGCAACGGAAATAAAGTGGGTATAAGTTCTGCTCTTGATACCATAAAAGATTGGGCTTGTGCCAGCAAAAAGGCCCAAAAGACTTTCAGCCCTTAAACCAAAAGCAATGTAAAGCTTCCTCGAGAAGCTTCATACTGTCAAATCCATTCTGAACGAGGTGATGCCTTTGACGTGAGAGAAAAGAACAGAGCTCTGGATCCTTCCATGGAAAAACGAAGCTGAGCAAGATGAGATAATCGCTGGAGATTGTGTGCGAGAGAAAACAGAAGAGAAGAAGAAGAAATATAAGAAGATAGGAGGTAAGAACCCACAAAGCCTTGATCTTTTTCTATAGAGAACGAAAGAGTTTCATTAAGGATGTGATATTTTCTGTGTTACAAATGTCTGAAGGGGAAAACTCTATTTATAGAGTTTTGGGAAGGGAATATACAAAACAGAAACTAAATCTAAACAGTTCTAACAGAAGTAACAAGGGTCACTGTACTTAGACAGTAATCCCATGAAAATATTAATTCCTAATAAAAACTTCTCCATAAATTTTTTTTTTTTCTTCTTCCAATCAATTTTCTTAATTCCCGCAATGATGTTTTTCTCTCTATATGTTCAAGTTCTACGTTTCTTTCCTTCACCCTTTTCCGAATTAAATGGAAAATAACATTAATATAATTACTTCTTTCGTGGTTGACTGGGTTTTTCGCCACCTCAATTGTTGATCAATTATTTACTCGGATCAACACATTTTCTTCTTGCATTATCTTTAAACTTTTGTTCACACTTACCTTGAGAATTTTCCTTCATCATATAGGCCTCGGGTTCATATGATCTACTTAAAGTTGGCTTAGGTTTTTGTTAACCAGGTGATGCTGCTCTTTATGTGACACAGAAATTTTGCAACTTGTCTACAATTTATACAATATTGACTTTAGTCAAAAAGTTGCCCCACGAGGTCGTCACCAAACATGTTATGGAAGCTCCTGAGCTACAGGAGTAGTTTGACACTGCCATAGAGGTATTTAAGCATTTTTGTAGTGATCACACCGAATATGGACTAATCCGAGCATTATGGGTCACTAAGAGACACACCCAAATTTGGTTGACCATTCAGGAACAGTTAAATCATGCTCAACATCTAAATACGGCTGAAGATGAGGATGATGATAGCCAGACAAAGGAAACATATGAGAGTGATGACCAGAGTGGAGATAATGAAGATGAGGATGATGATAGCCGAACAGATGAAACATCCAAGAGGATGGCCAGACAGGTGACACATGTGAGAGGGATAGCCAGAAAGATGACTCTGTGGAGGAAGCTTCCGATGATTTGGGGATTGCCCAGATATTGAAAGAAAACAAAAATCATATGCATATAAAGCAACAATCAACAAACTTGTTTTCTGTTTCTTTAGGTATAGAGCATGTTCATACAGACATTGCTCATAACCATTCTTCTTGAAATATGTACCAATTCTTTTATTCCATGCTCGAGGAACTTCCCAAATTACTAGTACTGATAGGCAACATTGGGAAAGAAGCATTACGCTTGGGAATCAAGGACACGAAAACTTTGTATCTATCTATATCTATGGCTTATCGAGATTGGGACTAACAGGAATGGTTGGGACAATAAATATCCATCTCGTTCATATTCTGGATACCCATAGAACCATCGAAGATTATTGAGGTGACTAATTCCAGAAAGCTTCAAACCATACAATGCCTTCTTCAGCTTCAACACCTTCTTTTCTTCACCTCTTCTCATGTAACCGAGAGGTTGCTCTACATAGATCTCCTCTTCAAGAAAATGTAGACTTCACCTCTATTTGTTGAATCTTCCATCCTTATTGAACTGCTAATGAGAATATTAGTCGAATTGTTTCCATCCTTGTCACTGGAGGAATACTTCATCATAGTCAATTCTCTTCTGTTATTTGTAACCCTTCACCATCAGGCTTTATAGCACTCCACACAAAATATTTTTCTACTGTGAAATATACTGCTCTACATATCATTAATTGAATAAAGCCATTAAAATAGCCGTACAAAAATAGAATAAAAACGGTTACATACAAAACTATAAAACCTAAACAAAGAAAATATATCTTCATCCTTTAAACTAACAAAATCAAAAATTACACTTTTAACCTTTTTTAAATTTAAGTTTATTTAATAGTTTATTGGCAACTACGCATTTCCATAGATTTCAGACGAACACATTCAAACCGTTGACGGCGGTATTGTATTTGACCTTGGGATAAATTTCAGAAGCTTCCACACCGAAAGAAGGGTCAAGCTCGAAGTAACTTCCTTAAGCAGCATTGCATGGCATATTGCTACCATGAAATTGGAAGGAAAAGGAGACTTTGCAGAGAAAAATAAGATCACAACAAAAGTGTAAAAGCATTGCATTCTGGACTAAATAAATATTGATCAAGTAACTTGATTCATTATGGTCATAAACTATATATACACTAACCCTGGATGTTCTTAAGGAGTTGGTCTTCCGTGTTGAGAACAAGAATTATTTATAGATTATTTAACATGACCTTTGTTCATTAATTATAATTATTACAAGTAATAAACTTTATTATATGTTTTAATTATTATTAGAATCATTCATTACCTTATAATTTTCTAAGACAATTAATATAACAATTTGCAACAACTTATATTTAAGTTTATCTAACCAAATTTGTTTCCGTATAAACTTAGATGTCTCTTCCATCTTTCATCATTCTTCCCTAAATCTCAACTTTGTCATGTGCATCCCCACCAAATTTATTCGTTTCATTAATAATCACGTTCTCCACTTTCTTCATGATCGACTTTGCTTTTATTATGGTTGACTTTTCTTTGCTTTGACTAACTTCTTCTTAACCTTAACCAATTTGTCTCTAACTAAGTTCTTTATTGCCTTTGTGGTCGACTGGTCTCTAACCTTAGTCACACCAATTTTTTTGGCTGGACTTTTCTTTCTTTTCTTCCATTCCATGACTTCTACCACCAAGATTGCTTGCTATACTTCCTCGATGTTCACCTCTGTCTTAAGTATTCTGAGTTTCTCCCTTTATTTGGAGTAGTTTATCAAGTAACTCCCACTTCTTTTTTAGCTGCTCATACGCCTCAAATGACCCAACAAACTCTTTAACTGAGAGTACTGACAAGTCCTTGGACTGCTTAATGACACATTCTATATTCTCAAAGTCATCAATTAATGACCTTAAGATTTTCTTCACCACTAGGCAAGTGAGAAGTGTTTCTTCATTTCTTCCAAGCTGATTCACCACGATCTCAAAATGAGAGACGTACTCGGTAACTCCTTCGACTTCTTTCATCCTCATACTTTTAAGCTTGCTTTTGAGAGTTTGAAGTATGATATGCTTTACACGATTATCTTCTTTATATGCCTTTTCCAATATATCTCAAGCTTCTTTTGAAAATTTAACATTTGTTATCTTCTCAAATCTAAACTCATCGATACCTCAACATAACAAGTTTATGGATGATTTGTCCTTCACTTGTGATGCTCTCAACACAACAAGTTGAGCAATCATACTAATCTTCAATGTTTGATGGTTCTTGGTGTCATTTTTAACTACTTCCTATACTATTTGGAAACCAAGGAGAGTCTTTATATGCAAATTCCAATCATCATAATTAGTTTTCTTTGTGAATTGTAACAAGAACGTGTGGGATGTAATAGAGAATGTGTCGAATATGGATAATGTAATATTTGTGTTCAATTTGTAAAAAAAATCTAATTCATTACTTATTTTATTATATATCGAGTATCATGAAAAAAAATATTAATGGATTCTTTTATACTTTCGAGTATATATATATATATATAATTACTTATAAAATATAAAATTAAATTAAAAATTATTTTAAAATACATTTTAAATATAATTTGTAATAACCTAGAAATTAGGACTTAAGAGTAATAAGGGTACTAAGTCAATGGGACCATATTTTTAAAACATATCAGCAACATAAAAATGAAAGTCTTTTAAAAACACATTTGACCCATTTGCTTAAAATCCCTCATCTCTCTAAAACTCTGATTCTAAAACCTTCTCTACCATCTCTCTAGAATTCCTACCATCCACTCATAATCAGGGGAAGCTTAGGTAAATCCGGGTGTTGCGGGTCTCAAATATATCGATCAATTTGGTATTTCCATCCGGTAAGCGTTCTCCCCCTTTCCTTTCATCTTGGAGCTGTGATCATGTAGCAACCTCGTTGCATGTAGCTCATTGTACTTGTTTCCTCAAATTCTAGCTCAAATCACATTATAAATACTGATTTCTATCACCAATTGGTGGTCCATAAGCATCTTTAGCGTTTCCTAAGGAGTAAGGTTCGATTGATCTTCTTAAGAGTTGAGTTGTTCGACTGAGAGATAAGGGGAGCTAGAAATTATGTTTTGTTTTATCAATCTGAACTTGCATGAGTTGTGAATTTGTTTGAAATCTGAGAAGTGGTGGTAACATGGAGATTTTTTATCAATTTTATTGTCTTAGAAATTATGTGATGGAAATGAAGGTATGAGGCTTGTGTTACGAAATTCTGGAATTAATCTAAAATATTTCCTTATAAATTGGTTATTATATGATAGAAATGTTTGATTGGGATTGTTGGGGTGAGCTAATTCATATGGTATGTATTCATAGGTATAAAACTAGGTAAATTAGACAATTTAGGCTTAACTAAGGGAACTAGGGTAGTCAAAATTTGATTTTGTCATTATACACTGCATTGGCTAGTTTAGACTCTTTAGATATGTCAATTGTGACTTGTAGGAGGTGCCAAAATGGTCTAAAATGATTTGGAATTGGTAAATTCAGAATTGGCACTTTAACTTCATGAAAAAGAGTTTTTAGAGGTAAAATCTATGCATATCAACTAGAGAATTGTGTTAGGATAGGTTAGAAAGATCTAGACAAGTTTAAATCATCATATAGATCAAGTTAGGAGTGTCCAAAGTTCACCAAAAGACCTAAAACGAAACTTAGGGGGTAGAGTTGCTCAATTCTGCAGAAAAATCTGCATAATTCACACCTGGGCGCCCCTGAGGGGCGCTGGGCGCCCTTCAACTCGCTGTTTCAGCTTATTTTCACGCCCGGGCGCTGGGGCGCCACTTTCTGCTCTTGCTTTTATTTATGATAGTTTGGGGGGTTCCGGATGTCCGTTTTGGACGTTCTTTAGGTCGCTCTGGGGGTTTTTGACCCTTCCGGAGCCGTTGGTGATGGTTTCGGAGCTGTTTGAATTACTTAAGTATTGATAATTAAAGTTCATAACGAAATTGTTATTAATAGATGATGTTTCTGTGAAAATATGTAATGTGTGAGTTGTTTTAATGATTTGGTTGATGTTGTATGATTAATTGGATGAGGTTGGTGAAGTGAAACAAGATTTGTGATATGGATTATGTACTTTGAGAATTATTCTAAGATCTCTAGGTGAGATCACTTTAGTGTATGAATGAATATTGAGGCTCCTTCAAGGGAGGTTATCCCTAATACTCTGACGGTCAGTCATTCTCAAATAAAGAGGATTGACGCGGGTGGTGAGAGTAGTGGGAAGTCCTAGGGTAGACGCTTCCACTGTAGGTCTATTCCGCGGTAACGGACTCGCCTTATGTGTGGTCGGGTGAAACCCCTCGGCAATGGCTTTGCAAAGCAGTAGAGTCCACCACAAGTGCAACACCTGCCCAAGATCAATATTCATTCCTAGTCCGGACGAGTCTAGGTCAATCAGGATTTATCTATGCTTGTTTTGATATTGCTTGTATGTTCTGTTTCTTGAAAATGCATTGAACATGTTTATGTTTTTAATACTAGCTCACCCTTGCACTTGTATGTTGTTTGTTTTGTATGTTCCTGGTCTTTCCTCTTGCGATGATCATCCTGCTGTGGATGTGAGCAGATGCAGCAGATGATACTCCCTTAGAGCAAGCACTGGACAGTGAGAAACCGACACCTAGTATTCAATAGCTTCTTAGTTTGCAGTTTTTTTTTTATCCTTAGTTTTCTACTAATCTTCCTTTACCATGTATTTTGAAAGACTTTATAATTGGGTAAAGCTTTTGAAATACTTTATTATTGGATGACTGTATATATATATTGATACACTATCATCTGATGATTCAGACTGCTTTCTAGTATTACATTTGTGCTTGCCATGCTTATATACTTGCTATATAATTTGGGATGTTACATAATTACTCACTAAAATGTTAATACAATATAAATTTTAATTAAGTGTACTAAAATATGAATATAAACTAATTTTAAAAAAATAAATTTAATTTTATTAGTTTAAATAAAAAATAAAAATATATGATGTCAATAATTTTTTAATAATTTATTTTTAAGCTCACTCATAATTATTTTTCAAAGAAATTAAAAAAATTATGAAGAGTTATCCATACATCAATTATCTATCCGCCTATTATAAATAAATGTTTTTATTTATCATTCGCAAATATTCATTTAGTATTCACGGTGCTTACATAAGGAAGAGGTTTTATTTTTTTCGTTCAAACTTGACTTTGATTTGATCCACTAAAAAATACCTCAATTATTCCCTTTCCCAAAAATAAGAATAAATTGCTAACAAAGTTAGAGCTTTCTCTTTTCAATTAAAATAAATTTTAAAACAACTGTAATTTTATTTGGAAAATTTGGGTTAAAAATTTCATTTATAATTTACTTAGTCAAATTAAACACTTTTGATATATTTAATAGTTTTGTTTGTAAAATCTGCTGACTATGTTTTTAATGGTTGCAAGGAAACTGCCAAAAATTGATAACAAAACTTTTAACCTGTCGTTCTCTGATGGATTAAAAAATTGTTGGCTCTATATTTTTGGTTTAATCTATGTGTATTACTATACTTTTTTTTTTACTCTGTTAATTATTCAGAAATAATTTTTAAAATAAATTTCAACTTAAAACATTCATCACGATATTCTTCTATTAGATAATAGGGTATACATGTTTAAAATTGTCAACCAATAAATTATTTTTTTTACTTATATCATCTTCATACCGCAAAGTTGGTAATTCATAACAGCCCACCATTCCTATCTCTAATTAATTGTATATATATTTTTGCTTTATTTCTAATAATAAAATAACTTATTATTTGAAGTTAAAAATAATAATTAATTAAGTATTTGATATATAGGTACTTGTGAGTTTCGGGATAATTATGAGTTGTTTAATTAATGTGTTTTTTTATGTTAGAATAAATTATAAATATCAACTAACAAATTTTATTATAAATTATTATGATTAAAATATTAGAATGTATGTAAAGGATTTTAATGACGACATGATTATAAAATTTTAATCAGATTCTACAAATAATAATAGTCTTAATACAATTAAATACTTAACTATATAAGTCTGACAATAGCAGCATTCATACTCTGTTACTATTAAACTCACGAAATTTGATTTAAGGATGATAACAATTAATGGTTACCGCTCGGTATAGCTACCGTCCGGTACATTGGTACTTCTGTTATCATTCGGTATCTTTGTAGTTATCGTCAGGTACATTGGTACTCTTGTTACTGCTCGGTATAGATACCGTTCGATACCTTGGTACTCCTATTACCACTCCGTATCTTTGTAGTTACCGTCAGGTACATTGGTACTCTTGTTACTGCTCGGTATAGATACCGTCCAGTACCTTGGTACTCCTGTTACCACTCGGTATGCTCACTGCTCGGTTATTCTCTTTTCTTCGTTCTTTTGTTTCTTCTTTTTGTTTTGTCTTTCCTATATATATCTGTCTGTACTTGTATTTTTACGATCAATCAATGAATACAAACAGTTTCTCCTTTTTCTCTCTTCACTTTCTCTCTTTTGCCACGTTATAATTCTATGATGGTATCAGAAGAATTTCATGCTGCTGCTCATTGATTTCATTCTTCCTATTCTTGGTTTTCTTTTCTTCTTCTTCTATCATGGCTATGACAAATTCATCTTCATCCACTCACGATAATACTCCTTCATACCTTTACCTACACCCCAATGAAAACCCTGCCATAGCCCTGGTCTCACCTGTTCTAAATGCCACAAATTATCATTCTTGGAGCAGATATTTCATCACAGCTCTTTCTGCCAAAGACAAGGTAGAATTTGTTCTTGGATCCGCTCCTCAACCTTCCAAGACTGATGCCTCCTTCCCTGCTTGGTTCCGCTGCAACAGTATGGTTGTTTCATGGCTTATACATTCTGTCTCTCCTTCAATTCGCGAAAGCATTATCTGGATGGATCTTGCTATCGACATTTGGACTGATCTGAAACACCGTTTTGCCCAAGGCGATCTTGCAAGAATCTCCGCCCTTCAAATGGAAGCCACTACTCTATCACAAGGTGAGCTTTCTGTCACTGATTTTTTTTACAAAACTCCGGGTCATTTGGGATGAGCTCGATTGTTTCCGTCCGGACCCCGTTTGTACCTGTCAAACAAAATGCTCATGCACCGTCTCTACTGTTCTTTCTCAACGTAAAAATGAAGACCGTGCCATGCAACTTCTACGTGGTTTGAATGATCACTATACCAACATACAATCTCATATACTCCTTCTTGATCCTATTCCTCCTATTTCCAAAATTTTTTCCCTTGTTATTCAACAAGAACGTCAACTGATGAATGACCATATCACTGCCTCTGTCACCACTACCCCTTTTCCTAGTTCCACACCTACCTCTGTTACTTGCAATTACTGCAATAAAGTTGGCCACCAAGAAAATACATGTTTCAAAAAACATGGTTTCCCCAACCAAGAACACAAGACTGTCAAAACCACCAACAATAATTCTCGCAAGATCTGCACTTACTGCCACAGAAATGGCCATACCATAGACATTTGTTTCAAGAAACACGGTTATCCACCAGGCCACAAATTTTCCACCAAACCCGGTCAAGTTCACAATGTTCTTTCGTCTACTAATGTCGATAATCAATTGAAAAGCTTGGATACCGAACGCTCTTCTCTTGAGACAATTCAACTTACTCCTCAACAATATCAAATCCTTGCTGAGTTGTTCAAACAATCAACGACCAATAATTCCAATGTGCACATCAACCAAGTTGACACTGTTTCTACCAACCTGTCTCCAGGTAATATTGTTTCAATTTCTCAGATGCATTCTAGCAATATCTGGCTTCTTGACTCTGGTGCTACTGATCACGTTTGTATATCTTTAGAATCTTTTACTTCTTATCAAAAGATTAACCCAATTCCTATATGTTTACCTAATGGTAAAATAATACATGCTAATTACAAGGGTACAGTTAGATTCAATACCAAACTTTCTCTTTCTAATGTGCTATATGTTCCTGATTTTTCATTCAACCTTGTTTCTGTTTCTCAACTTATAGCTCAACACAAATGTCAACTAATTTTCTCTCCTTCTGGCTGCATTATGCAGGACATATACAGCCAAGAGAAGATTGGTTTGATTAGACACCACAATGGCCTATATCTACTTGATCCATTTATCTGTAAAATTCGCATTAACTGTACCCCTGTTGTCTGTTCTGTTAAGCACACACATTTATGGCATGCTCGTCTTGGACATTTATCACATGATAGGCTACAATTGTTACAACACAAACATGGTTACATAAACACTGATGACAACAATAATTTTTGTGATGCTTGCCATCGGGCCAAACAAAAGAAACTGCCTTACACTGCTAGCACTTCTACTTCTTTATCCTCTTTTGAATTATTGCATATTGATATATGGGGTCCTACTACTGCTTCCATGAATGGCTACAAATACTTGCTAACCATTGTTGATGATTACTCTCGTTATACTTGGATTATTCCTATGATAGATAAGTCTTCTGTCAAAAATCAGATTCTCACCTTCCTCTGCTATGTAGAAAATCAATTTCAAAAAAAGGTTAAAACTATCCGCACAGATAATGGTGTTGAATTCATTCTACAAAATATGTTTTCAAGTAAAGGAATTATCCATCAAACTACTTGTGTGGAAACCCCTGAACAAAATGGAGTGGTTGAACGTAAACATCAACACATTTTAAATACCACTCGTGCTTTGCTTTTTCACTCACATCTACCACTTGCATTCTGGTGTTATGCAGCTAAACATGCTGTCTTCTTGATAAATCAAATGCCTACACATGTTCTACAGAATGAAACACCTCATGAACGACTACATGGATCTCCTTGTGATCTCTCTATGTTACGTGTCTTTGGTTGTCTTTGCTATGCCAACACCATAACTTCTCACAGAAAAAAGTTTGATGATCGTGCTATTCCTGGTATCTTCTTAGGCTTTAAAAAGCACACGAAAGGTTATCTATTTCTAAACCTAAAAAATCACAAGATTGAAATATCTCGTAATGTTGTTTTTCATGAAAATACTTTTCCATATCATAATACTTCCAAAACTGACAACTCTTTATCTCTACCTATACCACATCACTACACTAACAATTATGATGAACTATTACCGTCCGGTTATGCTGATCTATTGTCGTCCGGTTTTCCACACACTAATAACCCCCTCCCCCTTGATACTTGCAATAATGGCACTACTCACAACACATCCACAGATGTTGTTCAAATGAATGACACTGAAAGTGACACTTCCACTAGCACAAGAAAGTCTTCTAGAACGCGTAGGATTCCTGCTTACTTAAAAGATTTTCAGACGAACGGTGTTATAAGATATCCCATTACGAATTACATTAATTACAACAGGCTTTCCCATACTTTCAAGCATACAATATTATCTATCTCATCTAATGCTGAACCAACATGTTACTCTATTGCCTCAAAACAACCCCAATGTGTCACTGCCATGCATGCCGAGCTCGATGCCCTGCAAGCTAATAACACTTGGGAACTCACCACCCTACCTCCCAACAAAACTACCATTGGCTGTCGGTGGATTTACAAAATCAAATATAATTCTGATGGCTCTATTGAAAGATATAAAGCGTGCCTCGTTGCCAAAGGATACAATCAGATTGAAGGGCTAGATTATCTCGATACTTTTGCCCCTGTTGTCAAAATCACTACCGTTCGGCTTCTTCTTGCCATAGCCGCTTCCAAGTGTTGGTCACTTAAACAATTGGATGTTAATAATGCATTCTTACATGGTGATCTTCATGAAGAGGTTTATATGAAAATTCCTCCTGGCCTTACCCCCGCCAACAAAAATCAGGTTTGTAAACTCCAACGCTCTTTATATGGCCTTAAACAGGCTGGCCGACAATGGTATGCTAAATTACATCATTTTTTACTATCAAATAATTATCACTGTTCTATCTCTGACAACTCTCTTTTTTCTAAAACATGATGGCAACCATACTACGGCGTTACTAATTTATGTTGATGATATCCTCATCACTGGCAACGATGATGGAGAAATTCAACACATAACTGACCTCCTTCATTCTACCTTCCGTATAAAGAACCTTGGTGATCTCACATACTTTCTCGGTCTGGAGGTTGCTCGCAACTCCAAAGGAATACATCTTAGCCAACGCAAGTATACCTTGGATCTCCTTGCTGAAACCGGCCTTCTCGACAGTTCGCCCGTCCCTACTCCCATGGTTCCTAAAAAATCTACTATTAATACTGTCCGATCTCTTGATGACACTGATGATGCCTCTTATCGTCGTCTCATTGGTAAACTCATATATCTGACCACGACTCGTCCTGACATTACCTTTGTTGTCAACCATCTCAGTCAGTTCATGTCTGCCCCTACGACTGCTCACCAACAAGCTACCGGTCGCATCCTCCGTTATCTCAAAGGCACTCCTGGTGCTGGTATATTTCTTCCTAGCACATCTCCCATTCAACTAAAAGCTTTTTGTGACTCCGATTGGGCCGCCTGTCCTGATACTCGCCGTTCGGTTACTGGGTTCACCGTCTACCTTGGCAATTCTCTCATCTCGTGGCGCTCCAAGAAACAACTGACCCTCTCCCGTAGTTCTTCTGAGGCCGAGTATCGTTCACTTGCCAGCACGGTGTGTGAAATACAGTGGCTCACATATTTGCTTAATGATCTCCACGTTGCTCATACGTCACCTGCTCTCATCTATTGTGATAACCAATCTGCCATACAAATTGCTTCCACTCAAGTTTTTCATGAACGTACAAAGCACATTGACATTGACTGTCACATTGTTCGTGAAAAAGTTGTCTCCGGTCTCATCAAACTTCTCCCCATCTCCACAACAATGCAATTAGCCGACATCTTAACCAAACTGTTACCTCCTCCTACCTTTCAACATCTTCGTTCCAAGCTGGGACTCCAAAATATTTACGCCCAGCTTGAGGGGGGCTGATAACAATTAATGGTTACCGCTCGGTATAGCTACCGTCCGGTACATTGGTACTTCTGTTACCACTCGGTATCTTTGTAGCTACCGTCAGGTACATTGGTACTCTTATTACTACTCGGTATAGATATCGTCCGGTACCTTGGTACTCCTGTTACCACTCCGTATCTTTGTAGCTACCATCAGGTACATTGGTACTCTTGTTACTGCTCGGTATAGATACCGTCCAGTACCTTGGTACTCCTGTCATCACTCGGTATGCTCACCACTCGGTTATTCTCTTTTCTTCGTTCTTTTGTTTCTTCTTTTTGTTTTGCCTTTCCTATATATATATGTCTGTACTTGTATTTTTGCGATCAATCAATGAATACAAACAGTTTCTCTTTTTTCTCTCTTCACTTTCTCTCTTTTGCCACGTTATAATTCTATGAAAGGAGGTTAAGATAGCTTGCACAAACTTCTAACCTCTAATTTTTTTTATTATTTACGTTCAGGCCAGGCCTTGTTTTATTGGAAAAAAAAATTACAGTATTAAGAAAATAAAGTAAAACTATTTTATATAATTGTTAGGATTGAAGATGCAATTTCTTTATCAAAAAAGTTGGTGATTTGATGATAGAGAGCTGATAACCGAAGTTTTCAAATTTTAAATTTAGTATTGTCTTTCAAGATGTCTTCTTTGAGAAAAATTGAGTAATGGAAATTTGTTCCTTGTTTAACCATGAAAAAGAAATTACTACCAAATAACAATAGGATTTCTGATAAATGAAATACGTAATGTTTATCCTTAGAAGGTTATTGAGAGAGAAGTCTGCACATTATTCGAATCAAAGTCTACCTAACAATTATAATTATTGAAGCCAAAATTTAGGCAAATGACATTATCATCTAAAATTGCTTCATTTAACTGCTAAAAAATATTTAAGTAAGATTACTGAATGCATATGTATTTGTACCTTGAAATCAAAGTTTATTGTATACGGTCGAAATTTTCTATCACGCGTCGTTCTTATATTTTTTTATAGAACAATAATAAGAAGATACATAGCTATATTTATTTGATACACATAATAAAAGTAAAATAATCATAAAAAAAATTGTATTTTTTAAAAAATAAATAAAAAATAGTGTCAAATAAATGGGAAAAATTTATATATATATATATATATATATATATATATATATATATATATATATATATATATTAAGTATTATTTCTTTCTTTTTATAACATATGTATTTTTGTCTAAAGTAAATTTACATCAGCTAAGTCTTAACATAAAAGTAAAGTAATATATGTAAATCAGTTTATTATTGTGCTTTTAACAATTTATATATTATTTTATTTTCTAAATTTTGATATAAAATTAAAATTTATTTATATTCTAAATTTTGATATATTTTAATTTTTAAATATTAAAAAATAATAAATATAATTCTTTTAATTTAAAAATGTTAATTTTTAAGATTTGAGAACTAAATAATATTTTTAGAATATAGACGAATTTTAAGTTTACCCCAAAGTTTAAGAATTTCTAAAGTAACTTAATTATATATTTTAGCCATTGAAATTATTTTTAAAACTATACCTCATATGCTCCATATATATTTTATGATTAGGTTTTTAATACATCTTCCTAGATGATTTCTAATAAAAAAATCTACTTTTTTATAAATGAAAAGGTAAATAATTTAATGTTTTAGAATTATAAAATGCATACAATTGCAGGAGCGTTATTTAAAATAAAATTAGTAGAAATATTATAGAGGATACAATAAGAGGATTTAAAATGATTGCGTGCAAATATTACGGTAAAAAACAAAAGAAAATGATATTTTAACACCAATTTTTTGACACTATTTTGACACTACACACGTGTCAAAATGTGATTGGACGATTTCAAATTAAAAAAAAATGTTTTTCTCTTCTAAATATGCCCTTGCCTCAATTTTTTAATTTGAAATCATCCAATCACATTTTGACACGTGTACAGTGTTAAAATGATGTCAAAAATTGGTGTTAAAATACCATTTTCCAAAATCAAATGGTAATGATAGATAGAACAGTATGAGAAGTTTAAAACAGTACCAAGCCAAGCGAACAATAACAGTCATAACAAGGGGAGTCTTGTGACAATAACATAAGCATAAGTAACTAATTACTTGAAAGACAAAGTACAAATTCTTGAATAATTCACAGAATGCTCTGATTTTATTCCCTGGATTTCAGACAAACGCGTTCAAATAATCGTCCACCGTGGTGTAGTTAACCTCAGGATAAAGTTTCGAACCTTCCACCCCGAAAGAAGGCTCAATCTCAAAGTTTGAACAATCTCCCTTTACCCACAGTGAGTGGCCTAATGCTAACGTAAAGTTAGAAGGGAAAGGAGACTCTGCATATATAAACAAAATCATTATTAAGGTTAATTAAATGTAATTGTATTTAATTGCCTTCACATAACATTGATTAAGTTAATTATAATTTATAACACACTGACCCTGGATGAGCTTAAGAAGTTGTTCTTCTAGAATGTAGACTTTTTCAAGGGTACTCTTAATCTTGTTCTCCCACAAGGACACCAACTGGTTGAAGGTCAAAAAATTTGCAGGGGGTCTGAGGTATAGATTTTTGTTCAAGGTTCTTGGATCCTCCACTGCTTTAATGGTGTAAGTTCCAACGTCTTCCTCAGTCACAAAAACACCTGAAACAATCAGACCATTCTATTACATATCTGTTATCTTTTACTTGTATGAAAAACTGTAATGGATAATTAGGCTCACCTTCGACGTTTCCATCTCCTAGAATGACAACCTTGTCCCGAGGAGGGGCTGTCACATTTTCTTGTCCCAGTGTAGACACCCAGTAACCAGCAAAGGCATTTGAACAGACATACGTGTAAGGGATTTCTTCAGCTTCAATTGTCCTTCTGATTTTCGCTTTTCCCTCAAGATAGCTAATCACTGGCTCAACTGCATTGTGACGGTCCGGATCAAGCCCGAATTCCGATGGGAGGAACCTCTGATGACAGAAGAAACAGAGATCAATATGTCTGATTCAAGGTTTTGTAACAAAAGACATTATGCATGTACCTTGATGTTTCCAGCTTGTTTAATTGCTGCAATGAGCTTCACTTGATCATCTATCTGCTCTCCACCCACTGCAGATATTACAACATCAACTTCCTTCAATGCCTTAACAAGGCTTTCGTGATCACTTATATCACCCTGCAAAATCACCCACAGGGATTTTTATCAAAATTTTAAACACTATCCGAATTTTTCACCTAAATGAAAAGAAAAGAACATACATAAAGCAGAGTGGCTCCAGAGGCCTTGAAGGTGTCAATAAGTTTAGACTTTTCAGGATTTGAAACAGTGTTCTCTCTGACCAACACAAACGTGGGATGTCCTGCTTCTGTGCTCGCCTTAACTATGAATTTTCCTAGGTGTCCTGTTCCTCCAAGAACCAGGATTTTGCTCTTTGCTGCCATTCAACAATAGTAACTTAACCTTAAAGTCCAGATCAAAATAGAAGCACTGAGTTTGAGAATGATGAGTTTGGAGATGAATTCGCCTCTTATTTGTAGGACAGTTTCGGTCTCAATATAAGCCAATTGAAGTGTGAATAATAGTAAATCTCATGTTTATTTTATTTTATTTTATTTTTATTACCCTGATTGTGATGTTATATCTTAAAGTAGCTCGCATTTATTAAAATAAATTAAAATCTTGAACCACTTATAATTTTATCGGCCAAATGATACACGAATAGTAGCGTGTTTAGAATCAAAATTAACTATCTAGTTTTTGGTAGTGGATTCCAAATTGACTATCTCAATTCATTCAATGAATATAAGATAATGTGTCTTTTATGTGTAAAAAAGTGTTGGAGTGGCTGATGGAGGTTTGATTTTTTTGCCTTCGATTTCTTTTAACATAATTTGCCGTCCTTATAAAATTTTTAAAATAATAACATGTCTCCAAGAAAAAGAAAATTCATAGTTTTCAGTTTTTAAATTTAAATACAAATTTTTATTTTCTTCAAAATTTTAAATATTTTTTAAGTCTTCCTCAACAATAGTTATAAACGTAAAACTTACGTAATAGATATGAACATAGTATTAGTTATAAATCTAATTAAATTTACTCGATTCACATGTTAAAACTTATATCTAGGTCAAAAAATGTTAGTAACAACTAAAAATATATTTAAATTTTGAAAGGATTTGTTTAACAAGTATTTAATATATTTAAAACTTAATAAAGTGAAACCACATTTTACTCCATTTTATTACTGTTTAATAATTGTAGTTAGGTGGCTTGGAGCAATATTTTATTCTAGTTGTTCAAGTTTGACTTTAATTTATCCTTAGATGACTACAAGTCGGTAAAATACAGATAATGTTTATCTATTTGATCCGTTGCCCATCCTGTAATGTCTTTATATATTTAAAAATCATAAGTAGATATTTAAAAAAATATTTTATAAAACTTTAAAATAAATTTTAAACAAAATTACAAAAGATATAAACTATAATATAAATTAAATTTTAATTTTAATTAGAATTAACATAATAAAATATAAATGTTATTTTTAATTTAATTTAATTTAATAAAATATAAATTAAATTAAAAATTATTTTTTTTCAGATACCCATATATACAAATAGTATCTAACCCATTTATAAAAAGATATTAAAATATATGGTACCTATAGGTAATAAATACTACAAATACCAAGCATACGTTGTGGAATCTTTTATCAATAGATAACAAACACGAATGTTTTTATCATTTCAAGTTTCACAATAAAAAAAGTAGTTCCCTTTCATGAAAAAAATATATTCCAACATAAATTAAAATAACAAATAAGGATCTTTCTTAATGAAAAAGTAATCAATTTTATAATGTATACGGCTTAAATAATTCCTGTTAATCGCAGTTTACAACTTAAGTATATTAGAGGACGATTATCGAGAAGTTGATATTGGGTAGCCTATAATTAACATAAGAATCCTAATATACTTCAAGAAAGATCAGGTTGGATATAGAATATTGATGTCTATTAATATATATTGAAAAAAAAAAAAAAAAAAAAAAACTAGACTTGCTCTAGAGATAAGTTGGCCATTGGGTCTCAGACAGGATGACAACGGGTCGGGTCGGACACAGATAATGCTACCCGCAATCCGATCTGACAAAAAATAATAATCCATTACCCAACCTGTTACCTACACGGATACCAACGTAAAAAATATCCAAATTCATGGATACCCCCAAATATTTAAAAATATATATTTTTATAAAATTTAAATAAAATTACAAAAAATATATAATATAATTTAGTATAAATTAAAATTTATTTTTAATTAAATTTAACCTTGTAAAATATAAATAAAAGTTAATTTTAATTAAACTTAACTTAATAAAATATAAATTAAATTTTTATTTTTATTTTTTGCAAGTAACTAATATCCGCAGATACGAATAATATAATATCCGCATCTGACTCGTTTATAAACAAGTATTAAAATATTCGTTACCCGCGAATTGCAAATAGTAAATATCCACAAATATCAACTATTCATCACAGATTTTATAGACGGATTTTTTTTGTCATCCTCACCTCATATCAATGGACCCATACTTAGTGGCCTATTTAAGTGGGACCTATGTTCAACAAGATGATCCTATCATCCTATGAATAATACATTAACCATGATTTGACTTTCACCTTTTACATTTATTCCAAATTTGATTTAGACTCTTCCATGGTGGTAACTTAAGCGTTAAATTTTTTTTTTGCAAACATTATTTTCGGTGACAGAAACAGAAAGTTAAAAAAACAAATACCAAGTAATATGATCATAAAATTTCTTTGAAAAATATGGTTAAAATTGAAATTATATTTGAAAAATGAAATTATGAATTTTAGACTAAATTATTATTATTTTTAGATAGTATACAATACTTTTGTAATAAGTTTTATTTCATTCTCTTATTTTTATTTTTATTTTAAAAGAGCATGAATTATGAATTTGGAATAACATAAATCTGATTTTTGTGATACTTTTCTTTCATTCTCTTTTTTATTTTTCTTACCTTTCCTTTTCTTAGCTTAATATGACTAAAAGTAAACATAAGAAGTTAAGGGCTTAAACATTTCATCGAAACTGATTATGATTAAAATGAACGTAATGGTGGTAATGTAATTCAATTGAAATTTTCTATGCCTTAACGTCAGCCTTTTTTTTTGAATAATGGTGACAATGAAATTCAAACAAAGGTTTGATGTAAACTAACGTTAGTCATTGTAATGGTTTGCTATGCTTTGCAGCCTGATAATAATGTATAATTAAAAATTGAATAATAGTATTATTAATTTTATGTTTGTTAATGTGGACATTTGTAAAATAAGAAAGAAAAAGCACACAATTCCCTCTAAAAACTAGTACCAAAAAAGAAAACAGTATATTCAACATATTCTTCAATTAAAAACTATCTATGCGATAACAGCACCTAGCAATTTTTAAATCATTATAAAAAATTTAAGATGAATTAAATGTTTTATATTAGATAAAAACGAGTAAGATGATAAATAAAATAATTAATAATATAAAATTTTAGATTGAAAATAGTATTTTAATCTTTTTACACAGACTTCTTAACAACTTATTAGTATCAATTTTTTAAATATCTTCGTTAGATATTCATGTTTTATTTCAATGTGAAAAAATTCCCGCTTGAATTAAGATGATCAATATACGAGTAAATGACTTATAAAATATATATTTTTATAGTTTTAAACAGTCTAATTCAGCTTATTTTAGACAAAAAAAAAAAGTTGTTTTTTTAATTTTTTGGAAGTATAGTTTTGTAAAAGAAAAGAAAATATTCTCAAACGTATCGTAACATGGTATTCTAAAACTTATAAACCATATTGATTTCAAAAGGAATGAGTTTATTGAAAAACTTATATTGGTAGAACAAATATTAACAATAAATTATTTGACACATTTTTTTACCATTGAGTAAATTTATAGATAATTCATTAAATATAAAGCGAAATTTGTCTTTTTTTTTCTTTTTTAGTAAAAGATTGTATAAAAAAATTGTGTTTTTACTTTTTATGTTAATGATGCCTAAGCCTAGGTAAGAGAAGAGTCATGCATGTATTATTTTGAACTATTTTCTTTTAATATTTAGAAATCATAGTTTTTTCTTAAATTTTACGTGTTATAATATTTTCTTTAACTTTTAGTAACAAATCAAAATCTCCAAATTAGTCAAATATTTATTAAACTATATTGGAGATTATCTTGGTAATGCTCTTCATTTAATTTAAACAATATCGTCATTAACTTTTTCTAAATTGTAACTATAATACATCCGTTTCTTTCACTATTTTGTAATATTAAACTATCAGTTGGACAATTGTTATTTATACTCTCAAATTTATTAAAATATCTCTTTTTTTTTATACACGATTTTTTAAAATATTTTTCGTAAAGCATTTTTTCCGCCTCAATAATATATTATAATTCTACTTTCAACTAAAAAATTATAAAAAAAATATTTGTGAGTTTTTTATTTATATATTATTCATTTTATTTAAAAAATATCGTTTTTATATAATGTTTGAAATTGACAGAAGAAAATGCAGAAGCCGTGGCATACCTCTGGGTTTTATGAAGGTAAAGTAAATAGAAGCATTTTGTATAATAATTAGCTGGGTTACTATTAAAAAATGTAATTTGTACGACAAGTAACTCAGTTAAATTATTAATTGCAAATTCTAGCCTAATTACTTCATTTTCAATGAAAAGGTTACTTTTATCATACTTAATTCAGCTGCTTTTAAAAAGACAAAGCATGTCATAACTAATTTAATTTCATTTAAAACAGATTAATCTGATTGCTTTTAAAATATAAATTATACACATAATGAATTATACAATATAAATAAATTTATATTTTATTAATATTTTCATAGAGAAAAAAAACTAAAATAACGAAAATGCCTTCCCATTTGGTATTGTGATTAAACACAAAATAAAAACACATTGGTAATGTATATTTTGTGATACATTCGATTATGTAAAGTTATTGATGCTTAAAGTTGAAATTCGATTAGTTTGTATATGTATAAAATTTTGAAATTAAATTATGTAAAGTTATGTATGTTTATTGGATTTTGAAATCTGATTTTATTTTTTTATATTGAATTTTGAAATTTAATGACGTGTTAATTATGTATGTATATCATATTTTAAAATTTGTTTTTAACTTTTGTCTTGAATTTTAAAATTCGATTATGTAAAGTTATTGTTGGGTTCTTGGAGCGTTTCGAGAAAACCTTAGAACCAGAGAAAAATAAGAGAGAGAGAGCGAAGCGAGAGAATGAATACTGAATATTATTGAATGAAAAGTTGTGATTGAAAGAGCGGGGTTGGTTACTATTTATAACCAACGTAAACACGCAACAAGAAAAGCCCGCAAACAAAACAAGCCCAAAACAAAACAAGCCCAAAGTAAACAACCAGACCGACCGGACTGACCGGTCAACAGACAAAGGAAGCCAAGTCTAAATAACAATTCTCCACCTAGACTTGCTTCAAAAATAAAAACAAAAGTAAAACACGGACACGGCCGGTCAAACAATTAGTGACCGACCGGTAGACACCCAATCCTGGACAACAACAAGAGAAACCTCTCCAGAGACAGAAAAAAGGTTACCGCCCGGTCTATCCCTTTTAATGTCTATGCCCAAAATCCGCCTTGCTTCCCCTAGCTCTTTCATTTCGAAAGCATCCGCCAACCTTGCTTTCGTCTCACCGATCATGCCCCTGTCACTGCTAGCAATTAGGATATCATCCACATAAAGCAGGAGATATAACATTTCACCGTCATGATTCAGAGTGTAAACACAGTCATCATAATTGCACCGCTTGAAGTTCAGCTTTATCAGAAAGTCATCAAATTTCCTGTACCACTGCCTTGGGCTTTGCTTCAAGCCATAAAGTGACTTCTGCAACAGACACACCCTATCATCCACAGCGAAACCGTCCGGTTGCTTCATATAGATGGTTTCCTCCAAATCGTCGTGCAGAAAAGCTGTCCGAACGTCTAACTGTTCAAGATGCAAATTGCAATGCGCAACTATTGCCATCAGAACTCTGACCGAACAATGCTTAACCACTGGAGCAAAGATCTCATGATAGTCTACGCCTTCAATCTGAGTAAAGCCTTTGGCAACAAGCCTAGCTTTGTGCCTCGCTTTCTCACCGCCCGGTGTAGCTTCCTTTTTCTTGAAAATCCATTTCGAACCTATGACCTTCTTACCCTTCGGCAGATCCACCAATCTCCAGGTGCTATTCTTTTTCAAAGCCTCCAACTCTTCTTCCATAGCACCCTGCCAAAGATGTCGGTCGCTGCTGTCAAGGGCCTCCTTATAACTTCTCGGTTCATCCGATCGGTTAAGATCTTCAGCAGCATTCAGGGCGTAGCAGATTAGATCCGCCTCTCCAAACCGTTTGGTTGGCTTGGAGATCCTTCTTTCTCTGTCACGAACAAGCTGATAGTTTCTCAAATCAACACCAGCAGTTTTTCCATGACTTCCCTCGCCAGACATACCATCTGTATCATCACCAAGGTCTGTTCGAAATTCATCCAATCGGTTCTCCTCTATCGTCCGACCGTTTTCAACTTGCCCTTCACCTGTTTGGTTTTCCTCAGTCCCACCGGGCGTGCCAGCTCCATTAGTAGTATGCTCCACCTCCACGAGAATCTTCTTCTCACTTCCAGAGTTTTCAGGGTGCATCGCCATCCTTGTTTCATCAAAAATGACATCCCTACTAATGATTAGTTTTGAAGGTGAATCTAACCTCCATAACCTGTATCCCTTAACTCCGTCGGCGTATCCAAGAAAGATACATTTCGCCGCCCGGGAATCCAACTTATCACCCCTGACATGAGCAAACGCCAAAGAACCAAACACTCTCAAGTGTGAGTAATCAGCCGGTCGTTCACTCCACACTTCCATTGGCGTTTTAAAATTGAGAGCTGAAGACGGACTCCTGTTAATCAGATAGACGGCCGTATTGGCAGCCTCTCCCCAGAAAGCCTTTGACAACCCTGATCCCAGCAACATGCACCGAACCCTCTCCAGAATGGTTCTATTCATCCGTTCGGCCAATCCATTCTGTTGAGGAGTTCCAACGACCGTTCTGTGCCTCCTGATCCCTTTCTCTTTGCAAAAACCATTAAACTCCTCTGAAACAAACTCCAGCCCATTATCGGTTCTTAGGCATTTCAGCCTACACCCCAATTGGTTCTCAATCTGTGTGTGCCACTCTTTGAACTTCTGAAACGTTTCAAACTTATTTTTTAGAACGTAAATCCACACTCTCCTTGAGAAATCATCAATTATACTTAAGAAATACGCTCCTCCACCATGAGTTAAGGTTCTTGCCGGTCCCCATAAGTCAGCATGGACATATTCAAAGGGGCGTTCGGTTGAGTGTTTCCCTTTTCCGAACGGTATCCTGTGTGATTTCCCTAAGACACAATGGTCACAGAAATCCAGCTTCTGCAGTTTGTCTCCCAGAAGCAAGTCTTGCTTTTCCAATTCTTCAAGACCCTTCTCACTGATGTGTCCCATCCTCAAGTGCCATAACCGGGCGGTATTCTCGGTCCCACTTGCTACTGAGACATGACCAATGACAGTTGATCCCTCCAGAATGTACAAGCCGTTCCTCCTTCTGCCTTTGGCAACCACAGAATCTCCAGAACAAACCCTCATTACTCCATCTTCAACTTTAGTAGTGTAACCTCCAAGATCAAATGCACTAATAGAAATCAAATTTCTCTTTAGTTCGGGCACATACCTAACAGCCTGCAACACCATCTCACGATTGTCAAACATCTTCAGCCTCACCGACCCCACACCTTGCACTCGGCAAGCTTTGTTATTTCCGAGCAGTACATTACCATGCTCTTTCTGATCAAGATTCTCAAAAAACTCCTTCACCGGGCACATGTGATAGGAGCAGCCGAAATCCATGACCCAGCTCCTTTGAGGATCTTCAGACGAAGCCACCAGCACTCCAGCCGACTCATATCCCTCAGACGCCTCTGCCACATCAGCCGTTTCTTGTGGCCGACCGGCCTTTCCTTTCTCCGGACAGAACTTCTTGATATGACCCATCTTCTGGCACTTGAAGCAACGCACCTGCTTCGTACCGTCCGGATTCAGCTTCTTCTCTTTTCCAGACTGCTTCTTCCCTTTCCCTTTCACCGAGATCAATCCGGACGCTCCTTCCTCGGTTGTCTTCGAATCTTGGAGTTTTTGGAACTCCTTGGTTCGAATTGACGTCAAAACCTCCTCTAACGTGATCACTTGATCTTTCCCGTAGAGTAACGCATCCCTGAAATGCTCGAAGGTTTTTGGAAGCGCATTCAACAGGATGACAGTTTTATCTTCATCCTCCAACTTCACTTCAATATTCTCCAGATCATCAACTATCTTGTTGAATTCTGCAATCTGCTCCTCTATCGTTCTTAATTCTGACATTTTGAACGAAAAGAGTTGCTGCTTTAGGCACAACCTATGAGCCAACGATCTCGTCATGTACAGAGATTCTAGTTTTGCCCAGATTTCAGCGGCAGTCTTCTCCTTCGCAACCTCCCTCAGTACCTTATCACCAAGGCACAAGATGATTGCACTCCTTGCCTTATCTCCCATCTTCTTCTTCTCTTCTTGAGTCATGGCACCACTCATCCTCGACTCACCCTTCAACGCTTCATCACATCCCTACTGTATCAAGATTGCCTCCATCTTGATCTTCCACAGCCCGAAGTCATTAGCGCCGTTGAACTTTTCTACGTCGAACTTGGTTGCCATTGCTCCTTGGGAATTCTTGAATCCTTGCCCCACGGTGGGCGCCAATTGTTGGGTTCTTGGAGCGTTTCGAGAAAACCCTAGAACCAGAGAATAATAAGAGAGAGAGCGGAGCGAGAGAATGAATACTGAATATTATTGAATGAAAAGTTGTGATTGAAAGAGCGGGGTTGGTTACTATTTATAACCAACGTAAACACGCAACAGGCAAAGCCCGCAAACAAAACAAGCCCAAAACAAAACAAGCCCAAAGTAAACAATCAGACCGACCGGACTGACCGGTCAACAGACAAAGGAAGTCAAGTCTAAATAACAGTTATGTATGTTAATTAAATTTTGAAATTTAGTTTTATTTGTGTATATCAAATTTCATAAGTAAAGTTGTAGGTTCACTAAATTTTAAAATCTATAATTATTTGTATATCAAGTTTTGAAATCCGACTATATAGATTGTATTCTGTAATTCAATTTTTTCCAAATATTGTCTCATTTATATGATACTCTTAACCAGACTTCACTGTCCACATTAGCGCACGTTGGAGAAGAAAACAAAGCCTCAGGAATTGGCATTGGATCTGAATTCTGTAATCCTATTGTGTTCGTGTTGTTTTGTACGATGATGATAGTCACCCAAGCTGAACTCATGTTGAGACCCTCCACTCTGGGTCGTCACTTTTTCTGCAAATCGAACTCGTTCTCACGCTCTGGCGCTTGTCTTTCCTTACAACGCGCCGTTTCCACCACGCCAATCTCCTCCTCTCTCACGCGCCGCCCCATTCCTCCGCATTCCAATCCCCGTAACTTCTTCTCCTCTCTCACCTCTTTCCAATCCCTAAACTCTTCCACCCACCTCCCCGATGCTCCCAACAACCCCTTCCTCTCTCAACCACAAGGTGGTGGTGCCTTCGTCTGGAATCCCGCTTCCCACACTCCAAGCGCCACGCTTTACGGAGCCAAAGACCGCGTGGCCACGGTGGTCCTGCTGGGGTGGCTCGGAGCGAGGACCAAGCACCTCAAGAGGTACGTGGAGTGGTACAATTCGCGTGGCTTTAACGCGGTTACCTTCGTCGTCGATGTCAAGGAGCTACTTCGATTTGACCTCGGCCACGTCCTCGAGACCCGAATCTCTCACCTTGCCGACCACCTCGTTTCTTGGTTGTCTCTTGAGGAACAAGATGGAAGGGAACGGAGCTTGGTTTTTCACACTTTCAGCAACACGGGTTGGTTTGTGTATGTGCACTTGTTGTTAATCGTTCTGCTATTTCCAAACGACCCCTCCCAGTGACCAGTCCTTGTTTCACATTTGTGTATGTAACTTTCTTTTTGTTTGCAGTTATGGCTACATTCTGGCTCGAATTATGGGTAGTGATGATCTCATGGAGAAGATTAAGGGTTGCATTGTTGATTCGGGAGGAGGAGAACCTTTCAATCCACAGGTTTTTAAACACGAACGTTCTAATTTATTATTGTTTACTAGGAGTATCCCGTTGCTTAAGCCGTGAAATAGGGGATCCGCCATTTGTTTAAAAAAGTTGGCATTTCTAAACTCTGCTGTTACTGCAGTGCTATGGTTTTGAGTATATTTGTGAACTTTGGCTGGCGAAACTGTGTTTTACTTTGCTTTGTTTTCTCTTGATTTTGTTACCTCCCCTTACTCTCTGGTCTACCCTGCACCTTTTTGATTGAAAAGAAAACTGTGACATCGTGTGCTGTGTTTAAAATAATGCAGGGATTAGCAGTTTAGAATCTGTTATTCAAGGCTTACATTTCTTATGTTACTTTTGAATTGATATAATAGAATGGAGTGGATTGGAATTAAATGATATTTTGATGGTAATAATCATTAAATTTTACAGTTTACAGGAAATAATCATTAATGCTCAATTATATGTCATGTAAAGATTAATGGATAACATGTAATCCTGCAATCCTTTTGTTAAAGATAGCCTCTAAAATCCAAACATAGCCTCTTTAATCCTTTTCGTAAACTACCATGATTTGTTATTCATTCTTCTTGGCTGGTGTAATTCCTCGGATTATGAATTCTCAAATTGTTTTACCTCCATGTTTTCTCTGTAAACATGACTGTAGGTCTGGGCTGCTGGTTTTTCTGCTGCTATACTTAAGAAGCGCAGCTCTTTAGGACCTGTAGTCGATGTAGAAGGCAAGCAGAAATCAGAGACTGAAGCTAGCTTGTCAAATATTCAGCAAAACCAACCTTCCAAGATGGAAACAGTGGTCTTGACACTATTAGAGAAGTTCTTCTCATTTGTTTTGCAGTGGCCAGATGTGAATCAGTAATTGTCTTCCCTGCAATCTTATATGGATCACACCCTTATCTATGTTTATTAATAGGCCCTCATATATTTAATATACTTGAAAATACGTGGTGGTAACTGATAAGTGCATTTTTTTGTCTATTGAAAACAGGAGATTAACAAGGATTGTGAATGTGCTCAAGAATCACCAGCGTTGCCCTCAGCTTTACCTGTATAGTACAGCTGACAAAGTAGTTCCATTTGAATCAGTAGAAGCGTTAATTGAAGAGCAGAGAAAGATGGGAAAGAGGGTAAGCTCCTTTAACTTTGGATTATCTCCCCACGTAGATCATTATAGGACATTTCCAGACCTATACTTCTCACAGGTTACTGAATTTTTGAAACAATGTTTTACTACGACCACACACACAGCTTACAAAACTTAAGTTGCCTTTCAAAGTGTAAATTTTTTGCGTAGCATTAGTCCGTAATGGAATTTGGTTCCTTTAGTTTTTCCAAACGGAATGTTGCTCATTATCACAAGGACAATGAGAGAAATTAGAAGCGGCCACACATTAGATAAGGCTATTCACACAATACATTGACCTGCAAATAGTGCCAGCCATTTACACATTAGAGTAATTCTTTTGAGGATTGTTGACAAAGCTCGAGTGACTAACAAAAATTGAACATGGCCAACTGATGAGATGAGACCATTTGTGATCTTGTTGGATTGATCAAGCAGTTTACTTGAAGCTGAAATGGCGTGCTCTTACTTCAATTGAATTGATTTAAATACTTTAGTTCTAGTTCTGTTCTGCATTAATCAGTATCAGTTACTATGGAGCTATTAACTCCACTGGAGAGAGCAAGATATAAGGTTGTCACAAGTTGAAATGCTGTAGAAAAGTGTTCAATATCTGTTGGATTAATTGATTTAAGAATCAATTTAGTGTTCTTGATCCGCAGCTCTGACATGTAGTGACACTTAGCGGGCATTTGATAAAGAGGAATATTTTATGGAAATCTATAGTTGATAAAATATGTTCTATGATTGATTTACAGTTAAAGTTAACATTTCTAAAAAATCAATATTCTTGGGATGGTTTTGAAGAAGCATTTCACCAAAACATTCCTACAAAGAGGTTAAAATCTTTTTTTTTTTAAATACATTGTTTATTTTTTTTCCCATCTAAAATACACTATTTATGAATGTTAATACTGCAACGAATTAAATATTTTAGATAAAATGATACATTTTTTTTTATAGTTCCAAGTTTGTTCGGATAACGTTTTGATAACTACTTTATATTGTACCATGGGCGTGATCTATGTTTCAAGTAATTCTAATTGTTGGGATTAGTAATTCTTATAAATTGTAAAATTTCTATAGTAACAAATGTCAATTTAAAGGATTAGTAATTTGGTTATTAGTTTTAAGATACGGATTATGTCGAAGACGAAATTTAAGCTGAAATCTAATTACAAACTTCAACCAAAATAACATCTTTATTATTATTATTATTATTATTATTATTATTCTATATATATATATATATATATATATATATATATATATATATATATATATATATATATCTAGAGAGAGAGAGAGAGAGGATTTAACTATTTTTCTCTATATGCAATTTTGTGTTTTCTTACCGTTTACTATATTTTGAGTTTGTTGTTTCTTTTACGTTGTTTTTGGTTTTTAATGCAATTTTAATCTTTATTTTTTTGTTAATAATTTATATATCTTAATTACCACCTTAACAAATGTTATTATAATAACGTAAATCCGGTTTGTCAATTAATTTATCATGATACTTATTCATAATTTTATTTAACAAATCATGTTTAGCGTTTTAGTTTTTTTATATTTGTTGTTCTCTTCTCGCATTATCTTTTGCCTATGTTTGTCATTATTCTTAATATCTTCTTTCAAATACAATTGACAGGATTTGTTTAAATGAGTTTTTTCATAAAAAATCTACAGCAAAGCAAAGTACTAAGAAAAAAAATGAAAATGTTCTCATTATAAATTGGAATTAGTTTACACATAAATTAAAAATAAAAACACAAGAAAAATAATGTAAGAAAAGGTAGTTAAGTTTTTTTTTTTTTTAAGTTAATTATAATGAAGTTAGAGCTTGAAGTTAGGTAGAACTAACTATAAACAAAATGTTATAAAATTGTTGGATGATTCTGATTTTGAAAGATATCCGTTGGATATGGAATTAGATTTGCATATACAGGTGAAATTTTGAATTGTGAGAAAGTTTTGGAGAAGTGAGAAAGTTTGAATTGTTATTTTGGTATATTTTTTAGTTGTTTTTTCAAAGTGAGAAATTTTTGCCTAAAGGATATTTGAGATTTTATATTTTTCTACAAGTATAGCTTTGAGTTAGAGAACACAATTTAAGGAGAGTAGTACACTTTGAGGGATAATTCTAAATGGTATAATAAGAAGAACAAACAACATAGGTTGAGAGACATAATATATCTTAATTGATATAATCATCATACACTATTTTTTTGTTTTTTTATTAGTTTTATAAAAGATTACTTAAAGCAAAAAACATCTCATTCAAGTGATATTCCTCCTATTATTAGTATTACTTAGGATATTTTTTAAATGTGTTATTAATTATTTTCTTGACATAAAATTGTATTAAATATTATATGTTTTTAGTTATATTTGATGAAATTGACTAAATTTCTTAATATGTTTATAAATTGTTTTGGTAAGAGATAATAAATATCTTTTTGGTAGGAGATAATAAATGTCCATATATAAGAGTAATTTGGACATATATGATATAAGTATCAATTAAAGAAGATACTTTTCTGTGTGTTATTTACTGTATAAATCAAATTGGGGCTGATTAATTATATCACATCAATAATTTTATAATTAAATATTTTGTGTAAAACTAGTTAATACATGAATAAAAAATTATGGTAAGATAATTAGTTGATTATAACATGAACAATTTTGATGATCAAACATTTAAATTAGGTTTAATGTCTCAATAGTTCCCTATTTTTGCCCAGAATTTCAAATAGGTCCTTTTATTTTTCGACGTCTCAATTGAGTCCTTATTTGTGTAAAATTGAATCAAATAGGCTTTTTCGTCAAATTGAGATAACGCCGTTAAGAAGAGTATGTTGACAGTGTAACTTTTTATTACATGGCATTAAAAATTGTATTTTTTTAATTTTTAAATTAAGAGTATACTTCATTTTTTAATTCAAAAATTAAAAAAATACAATTCAGTCACATTTTCAATGTCACGTAATAAAAAACTACACGGTCAAGATACCCTTCTTAACGGCATCATCTCAATTTGACGGAAAGGTCCTATTTTGATTCAATTTTAAGAAAATAAGGACTTAATTGAGACGCCGAAAAAGAAAGGGACATTCTGGACGAAAATAGGGATGTATTGAGAAATTAAACCTTTAAATTATTAGTCTAATTATTATTGTTTATTCTTAAATTACATTGAAAGTAAGGTCATTGTTTAAATAATATTTTAAAAGTACAATTATACCAAAACTATTTTGTTTAATGTGTATTTACCTAATTATGTTTTTTAAGAACCAAACATGCCATTAATCTATCACATACCCTGCCTAACACTTCGTCATTGCCCTCTCAATCACTGTCTAATATCTAATAAGTTATCTTTTTTTGCAACAACTTACTCGGTTTATTATGGTTGTTAATACTCGGCTACTAACTTTAATTATTTGATAAAAACAGTAGAGGAGAAAAATAACGTCTTTGAAAAAAAAATATTCAAATATATTTATATTAAATTAAAAATATTTAAAAATAAAATTTTATTACCAAATTTGAAGAATTAAATCAAGTTAAAATAACTATGTACAATTCATAATTCAATCCCCCAAAATATGCATAATTTATTTTCCAAATGAGGGAGCATAGATTAGCCATTCATTATTTATGTGAATAAATTAAAATAGTAATGTAACTAGACTACTATGCGGCCAAATTCGAAAGACAAAATCAGATCTTCCTACTTTGGTGATGTGATTGGGTCCATGTTTCAAAGTAAGAAAACAAAAGCAATTTGAACATTTATCAATTTCTCTACATATCTTATTTATTTACTTATTTTCTTTAGTTATTCTTTTACTTTTCAAAGTTTTCACAGTACATCCTTCCATTTTTTCTTATGTGAATTTTATTTATGTAAACAGTATATTTCTATTGTGCTAGTAATCGAATTTTGAACTTATTTTTGGTATATCTAATAAAAAATAAATCAAAATGTTAATCTAAAAATGTAATGAGAATTCAGTTTGTAAAAAGTGTATTTCAAATTAACATAATAAAAATACTATTTTCGTAAATAAATATAGGTACTGTTTGGCGAAAAAGAAAAACAGTATGTTATTTAGGTGAACTTTTTCAATTTTTCCAACTAATGAAAAAAGCACGTTGATTAAAAAAATACTTTAAACACTAATTCTTCTAAACTAGTAGTACAAACTTTATTTTCTTGAATAATTAAAATATATATTTATTAATTCTTATCCTCTATTTTGGTCATTAAATAAATGCAAAATTCATAAAAAAAAATTCCTATTTTTTTATTTGTTAATTTAAAATTATATGATTGTAGTTTTTAAATTTTCATGCAAAAATTAAAAATTATTTTTAATATTTCAAAATTTAAAATATGAATGATAAAGTCTCTTAACCCAATATACCTTTTGCCACCTCCAACAAATTTAAGATAGTTCCATTAAAAAAATTATATATATATATATATATATATATATATATATATATATATATATATATTTTAAAATTAAAAAATTAAATTGTATTAAAATTTTAAACAAAATATTGTCACACCCCATCAATTTACCACCTTAATGGAAGACACGTGTCACACCTACCCTTCCAGCTTCCCCATGGTAGTAGGAGACAAAGTTGTGTGTTGCATTTAATGTCCCTCCTCCGAGAAGCGTGTGGCAGCAGGAAAGTGAGATTTTTCAAATAGTGGATTCCACATGGCAGCTCATGGAGTATAGAGCTCGGAAAATGAAGGACAGGTGGCAGGCACAGATTGGACCGAGTGGTTTTTAGTGGAGGCCGTATTTAAAACTGAATTTCTGAAGATTTACGCCATTTTTGCATGCAACCCTTCTTCCTCAAACTCAACTTCTAGAAAACTCATTTTCTCCTCCTTCTCTCTAGAAACCTCAACCTTCTCTCTAAAATTTTGACCACCTCCTCTCCTTCGATCACCTTACACCTTTCAGAATAATTCTTCACGGTGCCAAGCTCTTTCAGTTGCACCAATCAGATTTTCATTTGGAGCACTTTGGATTTTTGGGAAGCCTTAGAAGTTGTGTCTTCAAAGAACTTAGAAGCTAGCTGGAGTTAGAGGTAAGAGAAACTTATAAATTTAATTATGATTATTTTTGTATGCATGATTTTATGAGTATATGCTTGTTGAATGTATGATCTTGTTGTTGAGAAATGCATGTTTGATTTTTGGTATGAATTATTCCATAAGGTGATGTAACTTAGTGAAAATTCTGAATCTGTAATCGAAGGGTCATTAGGACCGTTCCGTTTCCCCTAAAACGATCGGTCTAAATTGTATTCTATTTGTAGGAGTCAATTGAAGACCGATCGGTCTTATACTATTGTGCTGAAATCTAAATACTCTGCTTAGTCAGTCAGTCAAAATGATTCACCCTTTTAAGAGCATTCGGTCTTATATTGATCGTTCGGCCCTTGACGTACTCGGTCATAGACTGAGTACTCGGTCTCACATTAATTGCCTTTATTTGAATAACGTTTGGTCTTATACATATGATATTTATGTTTGAGTACTCGGTCATAGACGAAGTACTCGGTTTGATGCTAATTAACTATCATTGAAAAACGTTCAGTCATACAAGTGTTTGGTCTTAGACTGACACTTAACTTATGGAGCATTCAGTTTCAGGTCTCTATATTACTTATTTGAAGAACGTTCGGTTATACACTGAACGTTCGGTTTTATATTGATAATGTTTGTTGAAAGTACTCGGTCATAGATCTAGTGCTCGGCCTTGAGAAATGCTCGGTCATATACTGCCTTCAATTAATTTAGTGTTCGGTCTTATACCAACACCTAATATTTTAAATACATAGTTTATAATATTATTGTTTGAAAGGTGCTTGGTCTTATACTGACACTTGATTCCTCACAGAGTGTTTGGTCTTGTACTGACACTCGCTTTATTGAAGAGAACTCATATCTATTCTAAGGCATTTGGCCAAAGATGTAAAGTGTTCGGTATTTCTTAAAAGGTAAACTAGTTGATGACAGTTTGTTCTTTCTCATGAATTAATTATATTCCTTGGTTTCAAATAGCACTCGGTTTTCTTCTCTGCCAGACCATTCGGTCACCTGTGAAAACCCCTTGTTATATTCGGTCTCTTTATTTGTCTTTGACCGTTCGGTCATTTATTGGATTCCTTTGATACTCGGTCTCCTTATCATTGTTCGGTCATTTTGTTACAGTATTGTTTATAACAAAAAGAAGTAAATTACAAATGAGATTTTTGATGGTATAAAACGAGAATGATGAATTTATTATGATTTTAAGAGTATTCTAGGGAGGAATATCTCATGATTTGGAATTGATTTGGTAAAGTATGACCGTGGCTAAGGCTCAGGTTCTGACTCTATCATGATATTCCGTGATTACGCCTTCTCAGGTAGAGAAGGGTAACTCATGTGTGGGAATGGCAGGAAGTCCTTTAGCCTCAGGGTATTTCTATACCGAGGTGGTTCCACTGGACTAACCTCGGGTGGCAGTCTATTGAGTGTATCCCAACCAGGTCCACCCGGGTGCAGAGAGCGGCGAGCATACATGGTCATATCATCCGGACAGTGTCTAGAGATATTGGTTATGATGATGTTACCGCTCGGTTTTTATATGGATATACTTGACTTATGATTTATGGTTGAGATATTGATGTATGTGATTCATGTGTATGTTTTTAAAAGTATATTGAAAATGATTAATTAAATTTACATAAGCTTACCCTTATTTTCCTGTCTTGTCTATGTTGTCGTTCGGTTGTTCTCTTCACTGTAATGATCATCCTTTTGGGTGTGAGCAGAGGGCGACCGTGAAGATACATTGGAAAATGCCCTGCAAGCTGAGCAACCTTTGGATGTCATACCGGAAAACTGTACAGGATCGTCCGGTCCTTAGTTAGATTTTATTTTTCACCCAGTGTATATAACCGTTCAGTTGAGCCTTTTGTAAGAACCGTTCGGTCTAGATACCCTTTTGTAATATCTTTGGGTGTTAGCCTCTACATGTATCAAACTCTTGTTTCCCTGTACAGTTTAAATTCTATATGAAATTTCATATTCTCTTTAATTATATTTGTTTATTTATCACTGTTCTTCAATATTATTTATGTTAACTACTAGAATAAATCATAGTTTTTGTTATAGATTTATTGAGATGTTACAAATATTTTCTAATTTTATGTTAAAAATTAAAAATATATTTAACCAATCGTCAACACCCAATTTCGTCTGGATGACTAAATACTATATGGATTTTCTTATTTTACCTTTAGGTTTTTCTATCATTTGATTCTATCCTTTTCCTATTATTTCTTCCTTATTTTATTTCTTTTTTTTTATTTTATTTTACTTTACTTTTTACTTTATAATTTTCTTTTTTACCTTTTGATTTTATTCTTATTGGTTATTTTAGTTTTGGTTTAATATAATTAATATAGTTAAGTTAAAGAAAAAAAAAGGAAATAAAAAGAAAAGGAAAAGAAAAAAATGAAAGAAATTAAAAAAGAAAAAAAAAAGGGTTGGAAAGTATGCTTTTTGTCGTTTGTGAAAAAGAAAAAGGAAAAGAAAAAACGCTGGAGAGAGGACGCAGAGATGTTGTTGGGATTTGGCAGAGCAGAGCATGGCAAAAACGGTTACCGAAAAGAAGGGAGGAGAACAACATTGAACTTAAGAGAGAAAAGAGGGAGGGCGATTTGGAGGATCGGAGGGATCATCCTCGCCACTCACCATTCAACCACAAACACCATCAAGGTCAGCCAGAGGAAGGGAGGAGGTCGCCGGAGGCGCTAGGCTGTCAGCATCGAGTGAAGCTTCGAGAGGTAAGTCAGCCATGCCTACGCCTTACTCACTCGAATAGTCCTGTAAATAGAGTATATGGCATATCGTTTTGTATGTGGATTTGCTCTGCTAAATGCATATTATCTCTTCTGCTTGGTCCAACGCGTAAAACACATTGCATTATTCATCTGTAATCTGAGACATGTTCACCCTCTCCATGCTCATCCTGCTTGACTCACAGCTCCCCTGCATCTAAAAAGAACAACAAAAACAAACATATATCAAATCCATAACCCAATCCTGCCCCACCATCACCACGTCTTCCTACACCATACCCAAACCCTCCCATCGTATCATCAACAAGTCCAATGCCAAACACACACACGCGCAATACAAAAAACACATTGGAACATTCTTTGTCTCCTTCTTTCACAAGCCAACACACATGACAGAGAAACTCACACCCAGTTAAACAGAAACACACAGAGAACAGCTTTCGTTTTCTTCATTTTTTTTTTCTACCTCCATTGCCATTGTCAGGCCCAAGCACCCTGAATCAACTACAACAATCAGATGATGGAAACCTTGTCCTCTTTCGCTTGTACCTTTGTCCAACACGAACCCATTCAGCCTTTGAAACCCCCAAGCCCCAAGCGATCCCAATCGAATCTCATCTAGGGTGAGTGTCAATTAGAGAAGGGGAGCAACATTCAATCGTGGATTCCTAAATCTCTGGTGTGTGAGAGAGTCACGGTGAGGAAGATTAGGCTGAGGGAAAATTCGATCCTTGGTTGGCGCGGCATCAGGCGTTGAATTGCGGCTGGTTCCGATAGAGGCGGTGGCGGCCCGTTTCGTTGGCGGCGCCGTTTTCAAATTCAGAGAAGAGGGAAAGGGCTTCTCTGCTTGCGAGTGAAGGTGAAAGGCGGTGGCGTGGTGGTCGGCGACCACCTTGGCGGCGACTGATAACACCAATGGCTCCCTGGCTGATACGGTGGATAAGTTCGCCCAAGAGACGATCCACGAAGGAGAGAGCGGTCTCTCTCGCGCGATGAATGGAGGAAGGTCCTTGTGCCGGAGTTGACGGTGGCTCCGGCGTCACGCGAAGTCGCCGGCGAAAAGGATTGAAGCTTTTGGAGGTCGACCTGGTTATGGTTTCTTCAGAGGGTTGTGTGAGAGTTCAATCGGTGAAAGGGAAAGAGGGTATGGGAAACGGTTCTGGCAGCTTTCCTTGTTCAGGGTGGTGGCGCGATGGCCGGTGCGAAGAAAGCAGCAGCTGCTCCGGCGGAAATTTGGTGGGCGTGTGCGGCGGAGGCAAACCCCTCCCTGGGTTGCCTGTTGCGAGAGAGACCCTAGGTCTCTGGTGTTGAGTGTGTCTGGAATGAGGGGAGGAATGGGAGAACCCCCTGAGGGTTTCCTGAGCGGATGAACGAAAAGGCCTTGGGCCTATGTTTCTGATCCAGGTTTCTTTCTAGGAAAAAAAAGATAAATAATCTAATAAAAAACCTCTTCTCCTACGCGCACCCCCATTTCTCACATTTGCACCCCTGCGTCCATTCCGGGCTCAGGTCCATTTTGATTCTCCCTGAAAAAAAATAATAATAATAAACCTTTTCCTCCATACATCCCTATTTTTCATTTTTACCATCTTTTTTTCTACTTGGGCTTAGGTCCAATCTGTCATTAAAAATAAAAATAGTTTGGACACCTATTTTCTTATTTAAGTACCTTTGTAATTTTTTTCTTTACTTTGTTGTTATTTTTCTTTTTCTTTTTTCTTTTTTATTTTAAATATTTATCTATTTTTTTAAAATATATGAATATCAAAAACAACAAAAATATTTAAAAAAAAAAAACAGTTAAGCACATGTGCGACCATTCTGTTGTGTTGAAAACTTTTGTCTTCTTCTTTCAAAAAATTAACAAAATTTTATTTTGAAAGGTTTAAGCACACGTGCGACCATTCTGCCTTGTGCCGAAAACCTTTTTCTTCTTCTTTCAAAATTTTATTTTAAAAGGTTTTAAGCACATGTGTGACCATTCTGTCTGCCTTGTGCTGAAAACCTTTTTCTTCTAATATCAAAAACAACAAAAATTTATTTTAAAATGTTTAAGCACACGTGCGTCAATTTTGTTCGTCTAGTGTTGAAAACCTTTTTCTTTTAATATAAAAAATAACAAAATTTTATTTTAAAAGGTTTAAGTACACGTGCGACCATTCTGTCTGTCTTGTGCTGAAAACATTTTTCTTCTAATATCAAAATCAACAAAGGTTTAAGCACACGTGCACCTATTCTGTCTGTCTTGTGCTAAAAACCTTCTCATTTTTTTATAAAAATACCAAAAAATATAAAATCTTCAAAAAAACTAAAAAACATCTTCACAAACAAACAATCAATCTTTCAACTAGAACTACGTAAACCTGATTTCTGAGTTTGACTCAGAATACATAAGAACAAGACTAGTCCTTGTCGGGCACAAAAATTAAAAAAAAAATATTATTTTGTCTCTTTAGATTTTTACTTTTTAGGAGAAATTTAAACATTTTGAAAACCACATCCTATTCACGTATTTGATTAAAGGAGGCAAACGTTGTAAGGACCTTCCTTACATGTAACCAACTCTCGATCCTAGAATCTGATTTTCTTGGACCATGTCCTTTCTTTATGGTTTTTTCTAAGTTTTTTCATAATAAATTATGGTGGCGACTCCAAAATCTCTTTTCCAAAACCTTTCCTTTTTTGGATCGTTGTCTCGTTGCGATTCTGGTTGCGACACGAATTATATATATACTATGAAATCAAAATATTATATAAATTAACTAAAATTTTAATAAGAACAGTTTAAAAAGACAAGAGGCATTGTAATTAATTACAGTTTTATAAAATTAATATAAAACTTTACCGATACTTTTTAATCCCATGATGGGCCTAAAACCTTTAAAATCAAGTAGTATTTTATTCCCTCACTTAGGAGACTTTTTGAAATCTCCAGTGCCAAAAGCCATGCCTGAAGTGGGTTGGTACACACCAACTTCAACACACTAAGGAAAGCCGGTGCAACGCTCGTCAAATCTGCACGCTCCTCTGCTAAGACTTCCAAGTCTAGCTTCATCGTCGAACATCACCAGTTTCGGTTCCCCATCCACTTTTGGTTTAAGCCCAATATCTCCGTCAAGGTCTATTTCCGTTATTTTTGCTTATGTGTTTTTGGTTTTAATCCTTGGCTAGAGCTTATGATCGGTGTGGATGGTGAAGTGGGTCTTGATTGAGTTTGAGTTTTCAGCATGGAGTCTGAGATGGTTCATGGTCAAGTTTTTGTTTTTAGTGTGGAATATGAACAGGGTCTTAATGGTTTTGCAATTTCAATACGAAATATGAAGAGGGTCCAGGTCAATTTCTCGTTTTTAGGATGAAATATGAACTGGGTCTTTCCAATTTTTGAATTTTGGAACGAAATCTTAATTGGGTCTGGATAAATTTTAAATTTTAGAATGAAACATGAAGTGGGTCTTGATCGATTTCGTGTTTTTAGAATGATATCTGATAATAATTTTACAATGAAACATGAACTTGATCTTGGTAGTAATTTTTCTTTTTTAGAATGATTTATGAGTTTGGTATTGATCAATGTTTCAATCTTAGAATGTAATATGAATTGTCGGACGATTAATTTTGCCTGATTAAAGTGAAATCGAAAGTGGGCTAAGTTGTAGTTTGATATGTCATTTTTGGTGTGAAAAGTGAGGTAACTTCTGATTAATTTGATGTTACTGAGATGAAATCTGAAATGAGTCTATTCTGATGATTTCGAGCATAAAATTTGATGATGTTTAGAAAAAATTGTGAGTGTCACATAAGATACTTGGATTTTAATCATTTGTGCTACGACATCTACAATTCTTTTTATTATTTATTGTTCTAAATGTAATTCGTTATCTAATTGTTCAAAATGCAATAATGTGTTAAAACTTATTTTACAATGTTATAAGTGTTCAGTATTATTTATTGTTAATAATAAACAGTAAAATCTATTCTTTAGGTTGAGTATGGGACAAATTCAATACTTGAAACCTTAACAGAAAATTGACATGATTTTTGCATGTAAAATTGATATTTTTTTTATGTTAAAAGAAAATTATTGGCTAATCCTGATCCACATGACTAGTATTTTGGTCTTATGGGCCTTTCCAATAAGATCTTCTTGGTCCTCTGGCTAATTTTTATCCCAGTCTATATGAGTGAGATCAAACCATGTGAGGTGGTAGATAAGATATTTGTCTTTCTTACTGCATCCAATATAGGCAGAACAGATCGTTAGATACACCAAAAAAAGGCACAACTACCGAAAAGTATAAATATATTTTTTATAATAAGAACCAATTACAAAACACCTCAATTGTTTAATTTTTTATAATATACATAACCACAAAATTTATTTGGTATGATTGTTATATTCTTCCACAAATATTATCCATCAAATTAATTTTTCAACCAAGCGTATATATAATATCGACTGTGTTATAAACATTTTCTCACGAATTAAAATTTGTTAAAATAATACAAAATTTGAAGTTCTGCTATATTTATTCAACAAATTTTTCTAATAATTATATATTTTTAATAAACTTAATTAAAACATATGTTAAAAAATGTATAGTTGGCGTTAATCTATAGAGTAATGATTATATCGATGTAACAAATCTTATACCCATCTTGACACCTACCCAATACCACTCCTTTCTCGTGCTTAGAGCGAAAGCAATTTGAGCACATTGAATGGCGGTTCAGGATGAGCATGACCCGATGCTCATGGTGCTTCCTTCTCTCTCTCCACCCAACACCTACCAAGCCGTCGTCATCGGTGGCACCTTTGACCGATTGCATGACGGCCACCGTCTCTTCCTCACTGTCTGTCTCCTTCTTTCCTCTATTATTTCAATTTTTATTACCATTTCTTATATTTAACGCAAAAATTGTGAAAGTTTGAAACTTGTATGCAGGCAGCGGCCGAGGTGGCAAAGGGCCGGATTGTAATCGGAGTTTGCGACGGTCCTATGCTGGCAAAGAAACAGGTTACTTTTTACATTTTTCATGTTTAATTGGTTCTATCTTTTTGTTTATTTCTGCTAATTTATATTTAGACACAACCTCTGTAATTATACTGCATCCACACTTTTAGGTTTTCAACCGAAACTGAAAAATGCAGTTCCTTTTACAGTCTAACCAATTCGGTAGTCCGTTGCTTTGATTATACCACTTTTTCGTATCTGTAGAGTTGGTTGGTTTTTTCTCAGCTTTTTTCTTGAATTCTATGTAAATTAATTTCAATTCAATTTTGACTGGTCTAATTATTTATAGGAGTAGATAGCAGTAAGTTTACAGAATTTTAGAATTTTCAGCAGATGAACTGAATTTAGCGCTTAAACAGAGAAAGCCATGGAGTGATTTCAAATGTTCTGCTCTTGAAATTCAGTGATCAAAGTTTCATCTTTATAAAAATTATGGTACGAGCTTGCTAAATTAAGGTGTTGTGCTATTTGATTTTGACCATTGAAAATTTTAAGCATACGGTGAAAATCGTTTTATTTATCTACAACAAGGCCGGGGCTTGTGGATTTTACATACAAAGGAGTCTGTTCATTGTTCTGCTTTTGCAGTTTGCTGAACTGATACAGCCAGTTGAAGAAAGGATAAATAATGTCAAAAATTTCATTAAGGTACGAGTATGTGTTCAAGCAACTACAGTTTTCCTTATTATTTATTCATGAATTGAGTTTCCTGTGTTTTGTTCTTTAAAGAAGAAAAACGAAATTGACTTACATTATTGTTGGTCAGAATACATTGCGCTTTATATTTTGCATGTTACTGTAGAACAACACGAGGGACGGATTGTAGGCATTTTACATCTGTGTCGCAGTAACATCCTTTTCAAGTTGCATATAAGAGTTTGCATACTATCGGTTGTATGTCTTAGATATATAATATAGAAGTTTTCACGTTTCTTCATGTAAGAGTTTGTCTTTTGGAATAGTTAGTTCGTGGACTGTGTGTGTGAATGTGACAAATGTTATACGAATCTACATCTCTACATATGTAAAACTAGTGTTCCGTCGAGTGCTTAGTTTTTTTCTAGCATTATTTCTATGAAAAGTGCATTTTTCTTAATAAATCTTAATTAATATTCGTTTGAACTAACATGCAGTCTATCAAGCCAGATTTAGAAGTGCAAGCTGTACCAATCACAGACCCCTTCGGCCCTTCCATCGTAGATGAAAATTTAGAGGTTGTGATTGTGAGGTCAGTGTTAAGACTGGTTCCTGAGTGGCCATATTAAATTTTTGGTAGAGGTAGTGTGTGTTCGTTTATGTATCTTCCATGTTATGATCAAGTATCTCATTCCTAGTGTCTGGTTTCGGATCTCAACGATCATGGTAATTAAAACCTTGTTTTGGTAGAAAACGTATCCCATGATCCATTGTTGTCATGATTTTGTGAATTCTCTCTTCAGTTCTGATTGCATTGCTATAGAAACAATTGATCATTACTTTATGCACGTTCACTTTTAAAAGTGTCATGGAGTTATTTGATTGCTAACTGGATTTGGCTATGTTACAGCAAAGAAACATTACCGGGAGGATTGGCAATAAACAGAAAAAGAGCTGAAAGAGGCCTTTCACTGTTGAAGGTCTCAAATTATTGTTTGTGGTTTGGTTATTCTTTCTGATATAAAATTAATTAAGAAAAATTGTTCAGTTTTCTAAATATTTTATGACATATTAGGAATTATTTTCTTGGATCATATGCAGATTGAAGTTGTGGATTTGCTTTCTGGAGAATCAGGTGAAATTAAGCTGAGTTCAACGATGCTACGGAAGATTGAGGCTGAAAAGGCTAAACAACAAAACACGATATCGCATACGTAGTTACAAGAAAAATGCTTAATTTTTTTTTTCTTTTTAAATATTTCTTGAAAGATCGAGTTTAAGATGTCCATTAGAGCAACTGATCATGACACTCTTTCTAAGTTTGAAAGGCGGAAGGTTACATTCTTTCAGAAAAGAATATTGTCTTGATGTGTCTTTTCTCTTACTACTGTTTTGTTTAGAGAAATGTGTTGTATTTATATTTATATTTTCTCTAATAAAAATAAATGCTTTATTTTACTGCAACCAGTGTGGTTCGTTTGATAACGTCACATGAACATATTATATAATAAATTTAAATAAAAATAGATAAATTTAAATAAACACTTTCTTGAAGTTTAGAGAGAAGATGGCCAAAAAATAGGCTTGTTTTAGTCTCGATTGTCGAAGAAAAACAAATTGTTGGTTGGGTCGTAAAATTCTTTTGCTTTTTAAAATTAGTTTGTGATGATTCTTTTTAAGTTTTAAGGTGAGTATAAATATAATTATTTTTATTGAAAAGTGATTTGTATTTATCTAACAAATAATATTCATGTGCGCAAAGTCTTAGTAAATAAGTTCTTTGAAAAAAAAATTAAAGAATATGAAACTTGGTATCTTTTGAAATACTTAGAAATACAACATATTAAAAGTGTCTTTTTAAATACTAAAAAATTTAACGTATTAAAAGCTATATATTAAGAAAGATTTATAATTGATTAATAGAATATTTCTATTAGTTATTTTTATTCTGTTAACATTTGTTATATTCAAAAATATTAAAATGTAAAACCGCGGGTAGCTTAAGATATATATAAACAATTAAATCCTTGGATTCGGAAACAATATAAAAAATATTATTACATAGACCAATAAAAGGAACAAGAACAAGTGAGATGTTTTTTTACAATATTACGATGGATCAATATAGTAATAAACTTCTATAATTGACCGAATAAACATGATAATTATATTATCAAAGAGCTCTAGAATGTGGTTTTTTTCTTTTATCTATTTATTTTATGTTAAACCATATAAATTACGCATGAGAGTAAGCACTATTTATCAATCTATTCTCTTATCCTATTTTATTTTAATCTCACGTTTATACGCATAATACATTATTGTTTTTGACTAAAATGATGTTCTTTTAAGCAATTAATTTGAACTCCTTCCATTTTTCGAAGTATAAAAAATTTAACCATGAAAATTAAACCAAACCAACACGTTAATAATTTGAGTAACTCAAATTATAAAGGATACTAACTATTCAAATTGATTTAGATTCTTTTTTTTTTTTTTTGCTTTCCTAAAATAAACCAAACTAACCAGGAATATTCTTAATTATCATTCCCCTTTAGTCAAAATCACTGTTTTTCAGAAAAAAATTTCTAAGGTGATGTTTTTTCATCTTTTGTTTTTCATTCAAGTTTTAAGCATTAAGAGAATTATTTGTCTGGTTGTATAACTTTTTTTTTTAATTTATAATATTTTTTTAACTAACGTAAAAATAAGTAAATATACATAAACGTAACATATGTGTTTTTATTAATAAATTCAGAAACTAACGTAATAATAAGGAATTACCATTATAAAGATCAAATCCACAATTTTCCGTTTAATAAGGTCCGCTTATTGATGCTAATCCAAGTTCATTTCAAATTTTTTTTAAGGTCTCGTTCATTTCATTGAAACTTTTTGAGAAAAACGAAAACTAAAAAATGATAATATGTGAAAATAATTAACATTTTGAACTAAAATAATTATTTTAGTGTGTTTATTTTTTAAAAAACGATATCAACGTTGCTTTCCTTTCACTTGCATTCCTAATTTTATTTTCATGTGTTTCTTAAATATTTTAGCAATATTTCGTGTTACCCCCACCGTATTTCCTAGAGTTTTATTTTATTTTACAAGCAATTAATATTCAATAAAGGATTAATGCAGTGTTTGTTTCATTTTGGTGTTGGAGGGTTGAAGCTCAACAGGTACCGTTTTTCTTCCTTCCTCATATCCAACGGATGTTTTTCGAACAAAAAAAATTCAAATTTTAGTTGAGAAAAAATATCTCACATTGTTCATTAAACTGATTCAAAATCTCCAGTTTTGGTCTTCTTCTCAGTAATTTGTTTAACGAGGGTTCATCAGCACTCAAGAAAAAGGTAACAACATTAGTATCCTCAGGGTTCAATCACTTCCTACTCTTCTATTCCTTCAAAGTTTTAATCACTCTGAAACTGCAAGGGTAGTTCTTTTGCCACTCTGAAATTGCATGGATTTCCTGATCATTCTTTTCCTTTTTTAAGTAAAGTAAAACGTCTCCGAACCACGTTTCTCTATGGGTGGCACAATAAAGAATCAATTTTGATGTTCCATTCTTTCCTTTTCTTGTGTTTTGGTTCTCATATACTGCTTCGATTGTCATTTTACCGTCGTTAACTGTGTTTTCTTTCATGTAGGTCACTTGAAGCGTTTGTTTCGTGACAAAATCTTGCGTCCATTGAGAAATTTCACTCATTTCTTGAATTTGTCCAAAAGGGTATGCTTCATTTTCTTCTCACGAAAACCCATAAACGTTTCGTTTTCTTGCTTTATACCTGATCAGTTCTCTCTCTGTTTTGGATCATGTTTTGTGGGTTTTGCAGGTGGGATTTTGCAAAACTTTGCAAAGATGAATGATTTGATGACAAAATCGTTCCTAAGTTATGTGGAACTTAAGAAACAGGCACAGAAGGACCGTGAAGGCGATCTTGACATTGAGGCAGGGAAACTCTACCCCACGGAAGACCGCAGCCTCTCTCAGTTCTTTCAAGAAGTTGAAGCGATCAAGGTTGAAATGGAAGAGATCACCAATCTCTTATTTGATCTTCAGCAACTCAATGAAGAGGCAAAGTGCACCCACAGTGCCAAAGTGCTTCGTGGCCTAAGGGACCGGATGGAGTCTGACATGGTTGCCGTGCTTCGCAAGGCACGGATTATCAAGGAAAAGCTTGAGGTTCTTGACAAATCCAACACGGTCAACCATAGTATGTCGGATTCCTACAAAGAGGGGAGCCCAATTTACAGGACCAGAATTTCTGTCACAAATGGTTTGAGGGTCAAGCTTAGGGCCATGATGAATGATTTTCAGTCATTGAGAGACCAAATTCTATCTGATCACAAGGAAGATTTGAAGAGAAGGTACTATACAGCCACGGGTGAGGTTCCCACTGAAGAGGTCATGGAGAAGATGGTTTCTGGGAGTCTCAAAGTGGAGTTTTTGGCTGGGAAAACGGATGCAGAATTGGACACTCAAGTTAGGCATGAGGCTGTGATGGATATCCAGAGGAGTTTGAATAAGCTTCACCAGGTTTTTCTTGATATGGCTGTTCTGGTTGAGACACAGGGAGAAAGAGTGGATAACATTGAGGATAATGTGGCTAACGCGGGTAACTTCATCCATGGTGGAACTAATAGTCTCTACTATGCCAACCAGATGAAGAAGAAGAACAGAAAGTGGGTCTGTTGGGTTTTCGCTGTGGGGCTGATTATACTACTCGTATGCATCGTTGCAATGTTGTCTTCTTGACTAGTGCAATTGACAAGGAGACTGTAAAGCTACTTTCATTTTGTGTTGTTGAAAACAGTTATGTTGATTGATTCAAACTTGTTCCTGAGAACAAAAATTTACCGAATAGAATTGATTGGTAATATTCGAGTTACTTCTCTTTTTTTTTCTTTTCTTTGGTTGAACATTAGCGAAGTTAGTTTGTTCTTCATATGGGTTTCAGTGATTTTCCCCTCGGTGAGGAGGCCTAAAAATAAAAATAGCATCACCAAATAGCCAGTTCCATTCGTAATTTTCAAAAGCTGTCTAGTGATAACTGGTCAATGTTGAAACGACAACGTAGGTGGAAAAAGCCAAAGGAATGCCATTTTATTTCTTTCTATCTAAAACAGGATATTATACATTCACTTAAATATCTTATCCTAAACTAGTGAGAATAAATTATAGCCACTCATTTTGCGCAATGTTCATTTTTTCACATTTTGCGCAACTTCTCTTCGGAGGATAACTTGATTTCTTTGCACTTCGACGGTGGCTATGCTGCTCCTTTCTCCACATGCGGAGCAGACCCAGGCCTTATTGGAGAGATGTTCAAATATAAAAGAACTAATGCAGATTCATGGCCAATTGTTGAAAAAAGGCACTATCAGGAATCATTTAACAGTACACAGGCTCTTGGCTTCGTATGCAAGAATAGAGTTGGGTGACTTAGCCTACACTCGTATGATTTTTGACAGAATAAGTTTACCTAATACTGTCATATGGAACGAAATGATCAGAGCATACTCAAATAGTAATGCCCCAGAAGCAGCGCTTCTTTTGTACCATCAGATGCTTCACCATTCGGTACCTCACAATTCTTACACTTTCCCTTTCCTTCTGAAAGCATGTTCAGCCCTTTCAGCCTTTGAAGAAATCATGCAAATCCACGCTCACATTATCAAAATGGGTTTCGGTTCGGAGGTTTATGCCGCAAACTCTCTCCTTCGTGTGTATGCAATTTCGGGCAACATCCATTTTGCACACGTTCTGTTCAATCAGCTTCCCTCACCTGATATTGTTTCTTGGAACACAATGATTGATGGGTACATAAAATTTGGAAACGTAGATATGGCCTACAAGATTTTTAACGCGATGCCTGCGAAGAATGTCATCTCTTGGACAACCATGATTGTTGGGTTTGTTAGGGCGGGCATGCACAAAGAAGCTTTGTCACTTCTTCCGCAAATGCTGGCTGCTGGCATCAAACCTGATAGTATAACTCTCAGTTGCTCTCTTTCAGCATGTGCAGGCCTAGGTGCATTGGAGCAGGGCGAGTGGATTCACACCTATATTGAAAAAAACGAAATAAAAATAGATCAAATTTTGGGTTGTGTTCTTGTAGATATGTATGTTAAATGTGGTGAAATGGAAAAAGCCCTACTAGTGTTCAGTAAGCTGGATAAGAAATGTGTCTGTGCTTGGACGGCAATAATCGGTGGCTTTGCAATCCATGGAAAGGGTAGAGAAGCTCTAGATTGGTTTACCCAAATGCAGTTAGAAGGAACTAAGCCAAACTCGATCACTTTTACCGCAATTCTGACTGCATGTAGCCATGCAGGACTCACTAAAGAAGGAAAGTCCCTGTTTGAGAGCATGAGTTCTGTTTACAATATTAAACCCACTGCCGAGCATTATGGATGCATGGTGGATCTTTTGGGTCGTGCAGGGTTGTTGAAAGAAGCAAGGAAGTTCATAGAGTCCATGCCCATAGAGCCAACTGCTGCAACATGGGGAGCACTGCTCAATGCTTGCCAACAGCACAAACATTTTGAGCTTGGTAAAGAGATTGGCAAAATTCTGATCAAGTTGGACCCTGATCATAGTGGTCGGTATATTCATTTGGCAAGCATATATGCTGCAGCCGGAGAATGGAACCAAGCAGTCAGAGTGAGAAGCCAGATCAAAGATAGGGGACTGCTAAATCATCCAGGATGCAGTAGCATCACCCTGAATGGGGTTGTCCACGAGTTCTTTGCTGGGGATGGATCCCACCCACGAGTCCAAGAGATATATGACATGCCTAATCATCTTGCAAATGGATATGTTAACTATTGATGAAAAGATTGAGAGGAGAGTGAAATGAAAAATGGTTTTCAATGCCTGTTGAGATGAATGAAAATTAGGATAATATAGTTCTCCGGTGTCTATCGAAAAGAGAGAAAATTATTATTTCCTTTTTGTTGTTACAATAATAATAATGTTATGAATATAATGAGGTTTAGACAAGGTTTACCTCATACATTATGCTTACTATTAGTGGCCTAGAAAATTTTATACAGCAGCTACATACTTCTGGCCTATCAAATTAAAAAATAACCGATGATGTAGAAGCACATTTACAATTCAAGCTGTGCTAAGGTGCTGCACAGCTGTCCAAGTCTGTTCTGGCTCTAGCTGGACACTTCCAATCTGAAGCAATTAGTAGTAGTAAATATAATATTCAGAAGAATCAATAGAGAAGGCTTTAATACTATTTCAGCAATTAGAATACTGTTTTACTGCAGGATGCTCAGGAGGAGTCAAAAAGCCACTAGTTAAATTCAATAGCCATCATGTCAAAGGTGTGGTCATGAAAACATGCTCCGCCAAGCGGAGAATATCTTTAATGCTTTTGTAAAATGTTTTGTAAAGTCATTACCTTAGCATTTTCGACACAAACAAAATCTTTATAACATGCCTCCATTTGAAGATAAGGATTCCACAACACAGCATCTGACCAACTGCATGTGTAAGAGGCAAAAGAAGTAAAGCAAGTGAATTGGGCAAACCAAATAATTAATAGAAATTTAAAATTTCATACTTTTTGTTCTTGATAGATATTAGATCACCCAAACCATTGTCAAGTTGCAACTCACTGGAAGCATCAAGGTAAACACAATCTACAAATCCAGGGAAAGTAACCACATCCCTGCATTATGAAGATTCCACATTATTCAATGAAATTTTTGCTTTTACATGAATTAGATTGAGTCAAATATACCTGTGCAATAGATAAAGATGAAGAATGAGAAAAAAATAAAAAATCAAATGCACGGGACATATGTTGGCCACCAAATGAATGCAATGCTTCGGACTTCTTGTTTAAATTTAGGCAAAATGAATAAAGGTGGATTTGAGTAATAGTTGACATATATAAAGAACAAAGCGTATGCACAACAAGAAAATGCATGTCAACACATGTATAGCATGGTAAAGTTCATTATAAATGCTTTAAAAGTTACTTAGCATAGTTTGGTATCTAACCCTTGGACTATACGAAAGCAAACTTCAGTAACTGCCATTTTCTTTATCCATCACAATTAATTATTGTTTTATATCTATTTACGAATCCCCTGACAAAAGTATCATACATACCTCTCTTCCCTACCCTCCACCGGATTTTTAGGATCTGGATCTTTGTTCAAAGTTTTGCAACCTTTCAACCCCTTTACTGATGCATCACTAGCAGAAGCCTGCAACACAATACAAAATGATTACTTGTACAAGTTCAAGCAGCAAGTGTACACAATGGAGTCGAGTTAAAAAATTGTGCATTAGATTAGATCAAAATTATTTAAATAACACTGAAAGGTAAATGTTTGTTAACGGATTGGATGTTTAGTTTCAGTTCAGATCTTCAGTAAACCCAATACCAAATGTCAAAGAACAGAAAAACACTATTTAGGTTATTCCATGGTGTGATCATTCAAAATTACGACCCCTATCACTTACTCGAAAATATGTATGCAAGGCGGTACTAAATGAGAATGCTTTACTGTCTGTATTTTTAACTGTTAGTTCGGTTGAAAGACTTTTAGCATTTAGTGTGACCTGCACAAAGGAAGCAAAAAATTGCGTCATCATTAGGTAGCGGAACATGACAATGGCTCTTCTGTACTGACAGTACTTTAGAGGATAAAGTGCAATTATACTTGTTCACTGAAAAAACAACAGTTGGAATTGCAGTAAAATATATGTATATGCATAATAAACTATGAAGTTACAATCTCAACTGTACAGTTTATCCTCTAAAGTGAAAACCTCGTTTTGGAGAACATAATATGTAGGATTGCAAAGATGAAATGTGGTTGAAAAAAAATAAGCCCTTAACCTTGAATAAAGCATGGAAGCTGAAATCCCACATAGCACGACTATAAGGAGCATCCTTCAGTTCCAGAGTTACAACAGGACTTACTTCTGCGTTCTCAGAATCAACAAGAGTCCAATCCATATTCCGTGCAAATCCATGCTGTTGAATACTCAACCAAGCAAATGTTTTAAATGAAAGCATTGGTATACAATGGAAAAGAAGAACATTACAATAATAAACTCATGAATTGGAATTTTACTAAAGGGAAGCAAGTTCTATTAGCTAAAAGAAGAAAAATTTACCAGAGTAACCCAACAGTCAAATACTCACACTGTGACCTATAAGCCAGGACCGAGAAGTACATTACCTCTATTTCCCAGCCTTTTTGTATTTTAATGTAGAAGATATAACATGAAAAAAGATATGAACTGCAAAAAATGGATGGCATTGAGTAATTGACTAAATAAGTACGCATACCTGCTGAATTGGACCGGGACCAAACTGTGGAAAACAATGCGGAACACCTCCACTGCCCAAATATAAAATTCATCAGTGCTGGGGTCCAAAATGACTGTAAATTAGAACAGCAAAAAACTAAACTATATACGATTGGAAACTAAACTATATGATTGGCACAATCTACGGAGAGATTCTTAAGAGAGTAATTGAGTATTTGAAGTAAAGAGAAAAGGGATTTGTAGGAGAAGAACCTAACCTTATTGGTTTCTTCCCGTTGAAAACAGCGTCAGGCCGAACAAAGAGGAGGTCCTTGCCACTGGGAACTTTCCAAGAGGTAATGCACCCTCCGTAGAGATATATCTCAGCCTCACTGTACACACTCCACAGATTGATTCAACGTTGCATTAAAGCTCGTGTAAAGGCCGAGCGTGAAGCGAAAATCGGTTGTAGAAAACTACGCACCTACCAGCCGGAGAAGAGAGTACAAGCTTGGGCAAATTCCCCTCTCCCTCTGTCAGTCGCACTCCCAAAGATGCACTTTTTTTATTGCTCAAGCTTGCAAACGCCATTCCACCACGCCTTTTACCAGATGCAAAGTTTATCAATTTGAAACTACCGAAGAATTTTTACGTTAGCATAGAAATTTAAATTTGGATTAACCTGTTAATTTGGCAACGGTTGGGGAAGGTGGGATTGTTGACGCTCAATGCCATGGAAACCATCGCCATTTGTTTTCCTGCTTTCACTCTCGCTCACTCTCACAAATATTATTTATTCTACTTTTCATTTTAGTTCACGAATATTGATTTACACTCCGAACCGGCCCAAAACCAATGGTGGGCCGAACATATTGAGCCCATGAAGGAATAGGAAAATCCAGTGGAAATGTGTTTGGGACAAGCAACGTGAAGAGAAAGAAATGTGGCGATCACTGGAGTTGTTGGGGAAGGTGAAAGCGAAAGCGGTTAGTGGGGTCCAGTTGAAATGGATGAGCACGGTGATGTGTTTGGGTGATGGTAGCCAAGGAGCCGTTGGATCTCCGGTGGGTCTGGGACTCCACGCATATGAACCCACCCCTGTTGCTACTCTTCCTTCCGACATCGTTAGCGTCCACGCCGGACACTACCACTCCCTGGCCCTCACTTCCCACGGCCATCTCTGGGCCTGGGGCCGAAACAACGAGGCCCAACTCGGCCGCGGCCCATCCTCCAGGTAAGTAAAGTAAAGTAGAGTAAAGTAAAATGAGTCCAGTTTTGTTAGTTATTTTGAGCAGTTTTTTTATGGTATTTGGTAGAGAATCATGGCATGAACCAGAGAGAGTGAAGGGGTTAGAGAGTGTGAAAGTGTGTGGTGCTTTTGCTTCGGGTGTTGTTTCCGCCGCCGTTGGGGATGACGGTTCGGTGTGGGTGTGGGGGAAGTCCAAACGCGGTCAACTTGGACTTGGTGAAAATATCACCGATGCTCTTGTGCCTACCAAAGTTGAAGCACTTTCAGGAGAGAACGTCTCAAAGGTATTATTTTTCCACTTCATTCCCTTCTTCAATTCGTAACCAGCTTAACTTGTCTCTTCAATTGTTTCTTTGGTTGAATTTGGACAGATCTCGTTTGGATGGGGGCATGCTCTCGCTCGTACTGCGGATGGCAAGTTGTTTGGATGGGGTTATTCTGCGGACGGTAGGATAGGCAAAATGGGTAATCGCTTTGAGACATCTCCGTTGGAATCCACGTTTCGGAATAACTCACAACTCTCTAGTTCAGACCTCGAAGATGCTGAAAACAGAGTCTTGCAAGGGATGGAACAGGAGAATGACATGCCGATAGTGTGGGAGCCCCGCTTGGTTGAAGAATTACGCGGTGTTCATGTTGTCGACATTGCGTGTGGCCTTGATCATTCTCTAGTTCTTTGCCGTATGTAACACACGACACTCAATGCACACCTCATTCAATTCTCGCAACAATTTATAAGATGCATGTGCTTTTTCCTTCAGTTTTTACTGTGTTATATCAGGTGACGGTATGCTCTTGAGCTGTGGGAGCAACGTTTATGGCCAGTTGGGTCGAGCTGAAGCAGATTTGGGAATTTTTTCCGTTGACATTGGCTTCACTCCCATTTTTATTGCAGCAGGGCTTGGGCATTCGTTCGCAATATGTCAGCTAGGTGAATCGGATGATAGTGTGGGGACTACAAACATTGCTTCGTGGGGATGGAACCTTAGTTCTCAGCTTGGGAGGCTCGGGGATGGGAAAGTACCCTCTTTCATTGATGCATTGGATGGGGAAAACCCTGTCTCGGTTTCGGCTGGGCGTGCACATTCCCTTGCTCTCACGTCCAAAGGGGAATTGTGGTTATGGGGCTCTGGTAAAAGCGGCAGAGTTGGATGGGCTGGTTCTGCTGACCAAGTGGAGCCGTTTTGCCTTGATTCTTTGGAGGGTTTTCAAATTTTACAGGCCGTGGCGGGGTTTGATCATAATCTGATTCTAGTTGCTGGCTGATTTGGCTTCAGCATATACCTTGATGTTAGCCCCAGACCCAGAAAATTTAATTCGGGGAAAAAGGAAAAACGGCGAATAGTCTTTTATGCTGGAACTTATAGATGGACCGATGAGTGTAGTCTATAAATAAATCTAAGCACTCTCTTGGTCCAATGTCAAATGTCATGTAAGCTTAAACTTCATTGTGCAATTTCATGGAAACAACCGAGACTGGTATAATTTTCTTGACGGTGTTTATCTGTATGAAGTGCATTAAATCATGTATAAAGGCGAGGACAGGAAGATTATGACGATATTAATTTAATAGGGGTCTTTGTTTTTCAGTGGTCTAGATCGTGAGGTCAATTGTTGCAGACAGTTTTGGTACAAACAGCTAAAAAGGAAATTTTAACATTTAAGAGATGCGAGAAATGAAGAAGCAATACTCATTAAATAACAAAATAGTACATACATTTATTCTTTTTTTGAAATTTAATTGAAAGAATTCCTAAAAATCACTCCTCACTATTGCTCCTGCTTTTTTTATAGCACACAGTTTAAAACCTTCTGCAACTTTCACAGCAAGGTTGAGCAGAAAGACACAATAAAAGTAAAAATATTGAAAATTGCTTTATTGAATTTAACTTTGGGTATATTTCCGTGGATGGTTAGCATGTTGGTAGGTCCTTCGGTGGAGGCCGAACAGATTGATCTTGTCCTGGTCCATTTTCCACAACAAAAGCCGTTTTCAACCCCCAACCAGTGTGCAGCTCCAAATGACAATGCATAAACCAAACACCTACAGTACAGAAGAACATAACATTAATCATACATAATATACCTGTTAAATATCAGACAACACCAGAAATGCTTAGATTGTTCAACACTTGAATGTTATAGAAGTTTAGGACAACTTCACGAGACAGACATACCTGGATTATCTGCCCGAAAACGAATTGCAGTCCAACCGCCCGTAGGAACCCCAACTGTGTTCCTCTCAATAGGATCTACCAAGTTGTACATGGCAGGGTCTTTAGCAGGATCGAAGTTACCGACCCCGGTTCCAACAACAAAGAAGTTATATCCGTGAAGATGGAATGGATGTGACTCAACACTGAGAAGATTGGTGTCCTGCAAAACTAGCTCCACCGTGGAATTGAAAGCAATCTTACTAACTCTTGTGCCAGTTAACGTGGCGAGATTGGCGGTTAGTGGCGCACCAGTATAGTTGAAAGGGGTAGGAGGGTGGTCAGGGAAATCAGTTCTGAAAACCCCCTTGATATTGAAGTAGTGAGCTTGGAGAAGGGCAGTTTGGGGCATCACAAATGATACATTGTTTAGTGAAGCAAGTATCCGAGTCCCATTGAGGCATGTGGGGCAAGAATTCTGGCCTAAACCAATAGTGTAGAAAAGATTTCTATCAACTTTGAGAGGAACATTAGCAGGATACTGAGCAGAGTTCAGGCTCCTTAGTTTTTTGTTGTAACTCAAAGCAAAACTTGTGTCATTGCTAGCCGGCAACTGTGGAAGGATGGGGAGGACAGTGTTTGGGATGCCTTTGTATTGGAGTATAGCTGTGGCAGTTTTGTTGTCAACTGGAATTGGAGCATCCATAAAGGCCTTGGTGGCCATGAAGTATCTACCTGCAACTTGGTTAGCTTGGACCAGAACGTTTGTGGTTTGACCAGGTGCAATTAGTATAGCTTGAGTGGTGAAGGGTTTGGTATAAACAGCGTCAACTTCCACTACCGTCAAAGTGTGACCGGCAATGGCAAAGAAAAGCTCGTCATTTAGGGCAGCATTGATGATTCTCAGAAGGTAAGTCTTCCCTTGTTCTACTTCCATTGCAAATGTGTCTAAAAAATTGAAACAAACTGCAGTTATTACAAAGTTTTCACTCTTTCCAAACCTCAACCAAGTAGCTAAATATTTCCTTACGCTTCTCAGAACACGGGAATAGTGGTCCTGGCTTCCCATTGATCGTATGTGCATCTGACATATTTGGTGGCAACCCCATTTGGTTCCCTTGATTTTCAATCTCTTCCACATCATTGTTCCACCATTCACCTATTACATGCACACACAGTTAGTTATAGGAAATTTCTTACCCTGCTATTCTTCCAATATTAAGATACAATGACATTCAAACTGACCCAGGAGAATTTCAAATTCTCTGTCTGGCTGTGGGAAAGGAAATGGTGTTCCAGGTGTAGGCATAATCACTATTGCACCATACACAGTGGCCCTCAGCCATAGAATGTGTGCATGCCACCACAGTGTTCCTCTTTGACCAGTAACATTGAAATCGTAAGTATAGCTTCTTCCTGACTGTATTGGACACTGTGTGATATAAGCTGGTCCATCCGCCCAACCATTACGATATTGTTTAAGTCCATGCCTATAATAAGCAATAAGGTTGTAACTTGTGAGAAAAATAAGAAATTAACGTGTACGTACATATACATGATTGTATCAAAAGCTTCACCTATGTTTCTTATAAAACACATTTGGCTTACCAGTGAATCGACATGTTGTATTGTGCATGATTAGTAACATTGATCAGCACTCTATCTCCTTCATTGACATATATAGTTGGCCCTGGGAACCTCCCATTTACCGTTACAATGGGCTTTGAATGACACAGTCGACTCACATTCGCCACTTGAATCTGTAAAAAACAGAAATTGTTATCAAGCGAACCATGCATAAGCATGTTGATTATGATATCAATATAACTTAACTCACATCAAACTGGTATTTCTTTACGGAAGCTTCAGATGAAGAAGACATTAAGCCAACAAATACAAAGAAGAAAAAGGTTAAGACAGACATGGAACACCCCAAGCTCGCCATTCCGTCTTTTGTGTCCAAGTTCTATACGATATCTTGGCTTGTTGAGATGCAGGAAGTGTTGCATGTGCTGGGGTATTTATGAATGGGAAGAAGGTAAGATATGGGCTATCAGTTTGTTGCATTAAGAATTATCAACACCATTAGGTAGTACTTTTAAGTTTGTATGAGCTGTGAGTAAAAACTTGTAAACAAAATATGACAGAAATTGTAAAGGCTTGGCTTCCGTATAGGCTGAGTTTCTATGGATCAGTATATAGAGATGACATTATTTTATACTACACGTTTTCAAAATTTGAACCGAAAATGATAGGTAGATGAAATCCAACCCAGTAATCTACCTCAATATACTCTTCTGCCTACAGGCTTTATCGTTAAGGAGAAGTAATGGCTTAAAGCCAAAGGGTGAAAGCTAATACTAGAAATTAATTCCCTGTGTCATCCAAGTGGAAGAAAGTTCCTTTGCCACTTATTTTAGTTATTGCTGCGATTCCATTATAGTTAAATCTCACTATTTTAAGATGTAGCAACTTTTAAGAAAAGAAATGTAACGACCATGGACTATATCAGTTTAACTCAATTTCTTGAACCTATTGAACCTACGAGGCTGTTTGAGAAGCTTTAAAAGCGGTGGATGAGTTTTGAAGGTCACGACACAACAATACCACTATGTTTTCAATAATCAAAATAGCTTATTTGATTTCAACTAATTTAGAAATACAAAATCCAGATTTTGACCATGGAAGTAACAACCATAGAATGTTTTTGTCACGTCAATTTTAGACCTTTATTTACCTTTTTCCATCTTATCATTTTTTTTCCCTCGTCTGGTCTCTTTCTTTCTGAAGTATATTGATCTCGGGCTGTTCGAGAAAACATCTTTTTGGAGACAAGTCATATGTAGCTTTATTCTTCAGCTACCAAACCTGAAAACAATTTATTTGTTTAGGCTTATAATTAATAGAGAAATTATTACATGTTTCAAGATAGCTCTGATAATATAATATCAAGTTCTCAAATTATAGTTGTGTGTAATGTTTTTTTTTATTCATAAGCGAATGAAAGTTTTCATATTAGTCATAAATTGTTATATAATTAACCTGCCATCAACCTAATTTGTTTTTATTGCTTGGAAAATGCGGTTGAATGGTCGAGCATGCTCCACCAACTTAGTTCGTTTGCTAGCTGTTTATGTTTTTCCACCAACTTATATTCTTTTTTATGAATAACCTCTTTCTAATTCTTGTATATTTTTTAGTAAACAAATGCATGGAGTTCAAGCATTTCATGAGCTAGAGCTTTCCCTACACATCCCTTGTTTTGTCACCGTATCATTCAATCAAAGAAAATGTCCATTACTTTCCTTCTTACAAAAGGGTCTTAGGAACCGTTAAGAATAATAGTTCTTTTGTTAAGTTATAAAACAAACGAAGCACCACATATGCTACTGCTTTCAAGTTTTACTGAGTATTATAAATACTTTTAAATACACGTAAATTTAGAATAAAAGCAAATGTGTAAAAAGTTATAAAATTTTATCAACTAATATTTCAACATTTATTTTGGTGAGCAAATAATTCAACATTCAATATAAAATAATGTATATTAATTGGAGTCGAAAACTATTTTGGTGAAGTCATATTGTGACTTCGATATCACAACTATTTTTGGCAAAAACTATTGGCAGAGCATCACATCAGCCATGATATGACTAAACTTTACTGGGTACATGTAGCAGCTGGGAAGTCTCAAACATGTGTGAAATAGCTGAATATTTGATTGCGCATGCATGAATGAACCTATAGAACCATATGAGTGTTTGAATCTTGAACCATAAAATACTGTCCATCATTTTATTTTATCTTTCCTTTTCGAGAGCATTAATTTATATATTTAATTTTAATAAGCATTCTAATTTTGAAGTCTGAAGCTTCAATCAAACTTCATGAACATAGCAAGTTGAGTTTCAAAGAAACTAGCAAGCAACAAGGAAGTAGGTATCTTGCTTTCAAAGCTCTACTGATTGGATGCTTCGTTCAGTTCCGTCTTTTGGTGAAATAAATGACAATTATATAAGTTCGACAACTGTAACAAATTCGTGGTAAATGAGAAGACAAGTTTTGTTTATCAGGTAAACAAATTATTAATGCATCATCTTGAATAATGTAATCTTATAATTGTTTAACGTAACTTCAAATCGCAATACATAGATAAAAAGAACAAGTAAATCTTATGCATGCTCCAAATTGGGCTTATACTTGTTAGCTCTTGATTAAAACTCTGCATCTTTTTGCAGGAAGTATTAACAGATAATAAATGTCGAATACAACACAATCCAAGGTTGTTGACAATTTATTTTACACATGTCTAGCATGTTGGAAGGTCCTTTGGTGGAGGAACAACAGATTGATCTTGTCCTGGTCCATCTTCCACCAGGAACGCCGTTTTCAATCCCCAACCTGTGTGCAGCTCCAAATGACAATGCATGAACCAAACACCTACACAACCATAAAATTAGACATGTCATCATATCACAACTAAGACAATCCTTATATTAACGAATGTGTAACATTTTCTGAGTTTTCTAAGGTCGCAGATGCACCTTCATCTTAAAGAAATTACTAAACAGTCTCAGATCATCGCTTGTTCACGGTCCTCATCAATCTTTATATGATATGTAATTAAATTTTGCTAATTTATAACAAAGAATGAACAGCACACTGCACGAAATAATTTCTTCTAGAAAGACATGGATACACATACATACCTGGATTATCAGCTCTGAAACGAATTGCGGTCCAACCACCTGTGGGAACCCCAACAGTGTTCCTCTCAATAGGATCTACTAAGTTATATTTAGCTGGGTCTTTTGCAGGATCAAAATTACCGATCCCAGTTCCAACAACAAAGAAGTTATAGCCATGAAGATGGAAAGGGTGCGACTCAACAGTGAGGAGGTTGGTGTCTTGCAAAACTAGCTCCACTGTAGAATTAAAGGGAACCTTGCTAATTCTTGTGCCCGTTAAAGTACCAAGATTAGCCGTTAACGGTGCACCCGTGTAGTTGAAAGTGGTTGAAGGCTTATCGGGAAAATCAGTTCTGTAAACCCCCTTGATATTGAAGTAGTGAGCTTGGAGAAGCGCGGTTTGGGGCATCACAAAAGAGACATTGTTTAAGGAAGCAAGAAGCCGCGTTCCATTGACGCACGTGGGGCAAGAATTCTTGGCCAAACCGATGGTGTAAAAGAGGTTTCGATCAACTTGGAGTGGAACATTAGCAGGGTACAGAGGAGAGTTTAGGCTTCTTAGTTTCTTGTTGTAACTCAGAGCAAAACGCGTGTCATTGGCAGCAGGAAGAGAAGGAAGAATAGGGAGGACAGTGTTTGGAATGCCTTTGTATTGAAATATAGCTGTGGCGGATTTATTGTCAACTGGGATCGGTGCATCCATAAAGGTTCTTGTAGCCACGAAATATCTTCCTGCCAATTGGTTGGCCTTGACAAGAACATTTGTGGTTTGACCAGGTGCAATGAGAATGGCTTGAGTGGTGAACGGTTTTGTGTAAACAGCGTCAACCTCCACCACTGTCATGTTGTGACCCGCAATGGCAAAGAAAAGCTCATCATCCAGGGCAGCATTGATGATTCTCAGTAGGTAAGTCTTCCCTTGTTCAACCTCCATTGCATATGTGTCTGAAACATAAATGTAAATTTTGTATTGGTCGATTGGGAATGAAACGGTTTTTAAGTTAAGTTCCCCTTGGAGAAAAGATACTTTTTATATCCATATTTTTTCTTACGTTTCTCTGAGCAAGGAAAGAGTGGTCCTGGCTTTCCATTGATTGTATGTGCATCTGACATATTTGGTGGCAACCCCATTTGGTTCCCTTGCGTTTCAACAGCTTCCACGTCATTGTGCCACCATTCTCCTGTTAAGAAATTTGAAAAACTCCATTGAAAAGCCAAAAATCGCCATAATGATTACCTTTTAAGTTCAAAGTAGTATTATAGCGTAAAACCAAAAACACTATTTGTGTAATGTATTTCAGAAACTGAAACTAACCTAGCAGAATTTCAAATTCTCTAGCTGGCTGAGGGAAAGGAAATGGAGTCCCTGGTTTTGGCATGATAACAACAGCACCATACACTGTGGCCCTCAACCAAAGAATATGAGCATGCCACCACAAGGTTCCTCTTTGCCCTGTGACGTTGAAATCATAAGTGTAGCTGCTACCGGTTTGAATCGGACATTGTGTAATGTAAGCTGGCCCATCAGCCCAACCATTGCGATATTGTTTAATTCCATGCCTATATAGCCAATAATCCATATAATGCTATAAGAATCCCACATTTTCATGTGCAAACATAATATAATTCATGTCATTTTTGTTTCTGGAAAATACAAATTGGATTACCAGTGAATTGACATGTTATATTTTGCATGGTTAGTTACGTTGACTTGTACTCTATCTCCTTCTCTGACATATATCGTTGGCCCTGGGAACCTCCCATTTACTGTTACAATGGGTTTTGCATGACAAAGTCTACTCACATTCTTTACTTGAATCTGTATGTAGAATATAATCAACGTTATCAAAATAAAAAAATCAATGTTAAACATGCTGATTATGACCATAAATGCATACAACATAACTCACGTCAAACTGGTACTTCTTTGTGGCTGCTTCAACTGTGAAGGAGAATAAGCCAAGAAATCCGAAAAGAATCATTAACAAAGATTTGTGACTGCTGAAGTCCATGCCAGCAGCCATTTTTCTGCTCTTCTTAGACAACTTCAGTTTAGTACGTATATGCCTATATATGATTCAGTGCTTGATGAGATAGTTGTGGCGAAGAAATGCAGACATAGTATTTATACAAATTGCTGCAAAGGTATAGGTTGGACTGATTAAGCAGTTTATTAAAAAGAACTTGATTAGGTAACGAAATTGTTCTACATCAAGGCTTGCAAGCGATATGTTGACAAAGACTTCAACGTCTTTGGAATGCCTTAGAGGCTGAGATTCCTAACCCAATAAAAATATTCACAAGCACAATTCATTTCTTTTATAGTTTTTAATGTCAGTGTGGACTGAAAGTGAGGATATGGGGACCAAACAAGCCTTACACATTGCGCTAATCCATTTCTTTAAAGAGAAGCAATGTGTTAAATGGTAGAATGTAACTGTATGGAGAGATTAAGCAGAATTCTGTGCTTTCAACCAAATAAATAAATAAATAAATATATATATATATATATATATATATATATATATATATATATATATATATATATTTTACTATATGAAATATACCGATCATAATTAATGATCATTTATGAACCGTTAATAGGTATATTAATAGGTATTAATTCATGGATCAGGGTTAATGGTTAATCGGTTTGACTATCACAAACTCTATAGAGATACAATTGATATAAAGATAAAAACATCTTCATCTATCATAATAAAATAAAGATTTCTTTATGAGACATATCTAACTTGAGTGTGTGGTCAACAACTCTTCAAAGTAAATTGCGATCTTGAACAAGATTGGACAATAAAAAAAAGAACATAACAAAAAAAAATAACCGATTCTCGGATAAATTCAACATAATAATATATTATGAGTACTTAGTAATTGAGCTAATAATAATCTAGTTGGCTATTGTAGGATATTCAGCAAATATATAGAAATGGTTGCTTGCTTTAGAACTTACATTCTTTCTGTAAATCCTTCGCTGGTGGACTTTCTATTACTTGGGACCAGACTAGATTGGCGTTGCAGATAAATAGCAGAACTTTTAAGATACTGCTACGACATATCCAAGTTAAGAAATGTGAGCCTGTGTCACTGTGTAATTAACTAGTCACTGGTCATTCTTTAGTAAGATAAGAGCACTGATAAACGAAAAATGTTCTTGTGTGTATAATAAATAATGTCATATATGCAATAAAACTTAAACTATAGCTTGTTAACCCTAATTTAACAATATATCAAAGTAAATTAATGTGTTTTATAACTTTTTATTATCACCCTGTGATTTCAAAATCTTTTGTTTAGGTGCCTCAGCTTATTTTAAGATTATGATATGTTTCAATGCAATGCTGAATTAAATATAATTTTGTAATTAATTATAATGTTCTTACATAATAGTTTAAAGCTTGTTATTGTTGTTGTGGAAAGATAACAAACAGGTTTGGGACAACTAATTTTGGAGAGCCAAAAACATACTTAAAATTTAAATATTTAATTATTGTTAGTAATAAAAAATTAATTCATAATTTAGTGTAATTATAAGTACAAAGAAAACATACATTTCAAAAATATTATTCTTCTTTTTTTACAAATTTTTGAACTGAGTCAGAATTAAAATTTTCAGTTATTTCTTTTTCGATATAAATAACTATATTATTAACAAGAAATTCATCTCTTATTTTATTCTGCAATTTTGTTTTCATAGTATTTATTGCAGAAAATTATTTTTCTGTTATAGTAGTAGAAACAAGAAAATTAAAATAAGACTAATTAAATTATCAATTAAAAATGTCTTTGAGTTCTTTATTTATGCTAAAGATTGACATAATTATAAAACCATTAATAAATTCTTCCAGAACATCAATAATAAAATGTTGGCATTAAAATTTTAAGTTAGTTTTCTTTTACTCACTAAAACAGTTTGAAAAATAATTTATCATAATTTAATAAAAAATTAAAAGACCTAATTGCTAAACGAAAAATTTATAATAATAAGTTACAATTAAAAATTGTGAAAAAAAATTTACGTATTACTTTTTCTTTTATATTCATAAAAAATAAATATACAAATATTCATAAGATGAAAAATCGTGCTACTTTTTAAACTAAAATTCTCACTACAATATTTTTTCTTTTATATTCGTAAAAAATATTATACAAATACTCGTGCGTTGAAAAATCATGTTAAGTATCAAATGAATATTTTACTACTAAGGTAGACTATCCTTTTTTTTCTTCAATATTCAAAGGAAATATAGATAAAAGATCAGGAAAAAAAAAACCAATGAGTTTGTGCTTAACCTTTTTTTTTCTCCAAAAACAAAAAAAAAAATATGCTAAAGTTGGAATTGAATATAATAAATGAGAAACTTAAAAAATTAAAAAAATTAAAAAAATCTTAATATATATTTATATTTTTTATTATATTTAGTTTTGTGATTTATTATTCATTAACATTAAACATTAAACGTTGTGTTTTATGAAAGAAATAAAAAAATATTTAATTTATTTTCTATCAATTCTTATATATACTATATATAATTTAAAGTTTCCAAAAAACTTTAAATATTCTCAGTGTATAATTTTAAAAAGGATGTTTCATCCTATACCTCCAACACTTTCATCCTTCACCTCCAAACTTTATGAAAATGTCATTTTTACCCATAATTAAAAATGTATTTAATTTGTAGAAAACTAAAAGGAATCAGATCAAAGATTCTTGGACAGTTTAATTTCAAGTGTTTCACCTTTCATCTTCAACTTTTTAAAAAATTCAACTTTTAATTTTAATAAATATATTTTTTTTTTATTTTTTCTCATTCTTATTAAAGTTACTTTACACCCTTTTAAAACTATAATTTTTAACAGATTTTAAATTAGATAATTTTATAAATTTATAATTTAATTAGATAATTTTTAATTGTTAAAAAATAGGTTTAATAGGTTCAGAGGTTCATGTATTTGGGGTTTGTTTCAACTGGGTCCTCCAATTTTGGAAGTGATCAATTAGGTCCCTAATTTTGTCAATTTGAATCAATAAAAGTTTTTCAGTTAACGACGTGAAGTTTTTGAACATGTGGCACGTTGAAGCTTCCAGGTGGCACCATTTCAAGTGCATAGGTGGATTATAAAAGGGTGAAATCTCTTTTAATTTAGGGATTTCACCTTCAAATATACCCTTTTAATTTAGAGATTTCACCCTTTTATAATCCACCTATGTACTTGAAACGGTATCACCTGGAAGCGTCAGCGTGCCACATGTTCAAAAACTTCACGGCGTTAACTGCATTTAACGGAAAGACTTTTATGGATGCAAATTGACAAAATTAGGGACCTAATTGATCACTTCCAAAATTGGAGGACCCAATTGAAACAAATCTCCAAATATAGGGAGGGACCTCCGAACCTATTAAACCTAAAAAATATTTTTTATAAATTTTTTAAATTTACGTAAATATTTTTAAAAAAATAAAATTGTGAAGATGTTATTAATATAAAAATCCAAAAAAGGAAGTATGGGATGTTAATATCCGATGGACAAAGATCAGATATGGAGATCTAGATGTACGTGGAAAGCAAAGTAAAGTAAGAACAGAGAAAATTTAAAAAGAATGACTTTTAAATGAAAATGGAGATTGGTGGTGAGTTGTTGAAGATGATGGTGGACGGTACAGTGGTTTGAGGATGATAGTGTTATGCTTGGGTTGGAATGAAGGAGTATGGAGATGTTTTCTGTTGTTTTTTCTTTCTGCTGTGTTCTTTTGTTGAATATTGAAGAAAGGGATAATTGAGAGGATGTGGCAAAACATCGGATATCAATATTTGATCTAGGTACAATTGGATTTTCGTATCGGATATATGTTAAAAAAATTATTCTAAATTATTTTTATTAATTCTAATAAGTTTATACAAATTAATTTATAATAATTAAAAATTATATAATTACATCATAAATTCATACATAAATTTAAAAATATTAAAGAAAACAAGATATTATCCCAGGTGTGATTCAAATGAAGTGCATGTTTCATTTCAATATATGAGAAATGGGGGTGCAGGGATGTATGATAGGAAGAAAATGGAGTGTAGTCAATAATACATAAATTATCAATAAACATAAAATTAATAAATAAATAATTTATTAATTAGAAATATTTTAGGAAATTAGAAATGTATAATAAAATGATGATTTAATAAGTTTGGAAATTCCTATATTTGAAGATTTATTTCAATTCCAATTGAAATAAATTCCCAAATATAGAAACCTCCGAATTTATTAAATCTAAAATAATTGAAGGTGTAGGATGAAACATTCACGCGACCCCTGCCAGGTAGAAGATCCATCATTTGGGACAAAATGTTGGGTTAATGGGACACAGTCGATGGGCTTTGAGCAGTTGAGATATGTTTCTTCCTTCACCCACCAAATTTCTTTCTTGCATCCTATCACATGCTTTCAGAAATTTTGATCCGGAAGGAAATTATAGTATTTATTCATTCCTTTAAACTTTTTTTCATTAATATCTCATTATCATGGATCTTAAAATTACTCAAATTAATCTCTACATTATTGGACTTTTATTACTGGATGCTTATTTATTTTCCTTAAAGTAATAAAAAAAAAGGTTATGTAACATGATCTAAATTTTAATTGTAAATCTCCAATCAAATGGTGAATTGATATTAAATATTGAAAACATAAAAGAAAACATTTAAGTATTTATAAATTTAATAGAAGATGATAAAATATTAAGGTGGAAGATTGATTACGTAAACTCTAATAAGCAAAGGATTTTCATTCGCTAACGATTTAGCTAAACTAACACTCTTGTTCCCCTCCATTCATATACTCCTTTTCAGAAAATGAACAAGTGGACTTTTTTGAAAAAAATAATGTTTTTAATGGAATAATTTGATAGGAACATATAAAGACATATGTGTGTGTATTATATATATATATATATATATATATATATAAACAAAACAAAAACAAAAAAACACACATTGTCATTATTCTATGATTCTAACATTCTGTTATGGGTGTTGAATTTGTTATTTGAGAAGTTTGCAGTTTATCACTTGAGTTTAAAAAATGTCTAAAATGTTTACAATGATGATTGATTATGTATATATTTGTATTTTTGGATCACACTAACGTGCTCTCATATTTAATTATTTTTTATTGTTATAATAAGAATATTTTTGTCTTTTGTTTAAATTGATAAATTACCAAATATATTTTATTTTTTAAAATTAATTACAATAATTTTAAACATCTTTACTTTTATTCTATTTTTCTTTCATTTTTCACTTGTTTGTTTCTCATCAATTACTCCGAGCAAAATACAAAAAAGAGGTATTAAGTCTTTTTTAAAAATGCATGGAATACACCTTATCATACACATATATAAGTAATAAAATAAGGCTAAAATTATTTTTTAGTCTCTTGTAAAAAGAATTCAATTAGATTTTTAATTTTTATTTGATTCAATTTAGTTTTCTAATTTTTTAAAATGATTTTTCTTCCGTTATATTAATATTAGATTTTCGTTAGAATTTATATGTTAAATTACTTCACCTATGTACAATTTGTACATTAAATCACCTAATTATTTGATATATAAATTATAATAAAAGTCTAACGCCAATCTAAAGAACTTGATTAGATTATTATTAAAAACTAAAGATTAAATTAAACCAAATAAAAATTAAAATATAATTAATTTTTTTATAAGAATTAGAAGACAAAAACGATTTTAGTGTAAAATCAATTTATAAATACGTAACTTAAAAAAGAATGAATTACGAAAATTATCATCTCACTTATTATAATGTTTTGTTTGTGTCCAACTATACAGAAGTGGAAGAAAAATAAATTAAAAAAGAGAAAAAAATTCTAAAATATGTGAAAAATAAAAAATAATAGGTATGTTAAACTTTCATAAAAACAATATAAATATGGTTATTAAGAATTCAAGAAAATGTATTTTTTTTAAATATCAAATATAAAAACAATCGTATTTACATGAATCTCAAATCAAATAATCAAATAATAACTAAACAATTAAAGTACAAATAAGGATTTCAAATAACGAAATTAACAACCAAAATAAAAGGTTAATATAATTTTTTTTAAGACTATATAACAAAGTGAATTATGAAATATGAGGACACGAATGAGAAAATAAACATCTCACCATATGTTACTCAAACCCGTACTTATTGAACTATTTTCACACAGAATTTCTCATCACCAATTCCATCACACAGTGATGAGTTAATGAAAAATTACAAAAATTTAATATCTAAACTATTAATCTTTATGTTCATATCGAATGAGTCAGTCATAATATTTAATTCAATTATAATAACTAGAAGATTGCCAAGACATTACATTTAGTAAAATATATTTTTGCAAGATATTTATTAGATAAACAGATATTAAAAAATAAATATTTGAAAATATTATCAAAATATACCTTTTGATATTATGTTGACAAAATACGTTTAATATTTTCTTTTCATGAAAAAGCCACTGAACAGAATCAAAGCAGTCTCTTCAGTACACACAATCATCAAACAAAAAGTTTAAATGACTCAAATGTCTTGACAAGACCGGAGAACATTTGCTTCACAATACAAAGACAAGTATTTAATTGTAGCTATTAAAACACAACATATAAACTTCATCTAAGAAAAGGCAATTTAAAGTATATATCTTATATAAATCTCAAGACGATTTTGTAGAATGGAAGTAAAATTGTTTATATAATATTTATTAAAAATTATTTTAATAATATTTATTATTTATTAGACATATTATTCTATTTATTATTAAATTATTATTGAACCACTCATATACATAATATTTATATACATAGATGTAAGAAAGTGTTAAAAATTTTAAATCAACTGAAAATAAAAAAAATTTAAAATTTATGTATGATTTCATTTTACAAACCACTTTAAAAAAATTCAATTTTTTTAGGTTGAATTAAATTTAAACTATTTATTAATGTTTAATTTCATACATCATATCTATATACATCAAAGTATTGAAAATCCTAAATTAGCTAAAAATAAATTAATTTAAAATATATAAATGTAATTTCATTTTACAAATAACTTTTTTTAAGTTAAATTAAATTTAAAATCTATTTTTTCTTTTGGATATTACCCAATCGCTAATTTTTCTTAATGATTATTCTGAAGAGAGAAAAGAATAAAAAAGTACAATTTGAAACAGGAGCACTGAATTTGAGCAAGGCCCACCACTATAAGGAAGCTTCCATACCATTCATATTCATGAACACAGGCAAAGGCATCAAAAATTAAAAAGAGAAAATGTTTGTTCACTGGAGCAATGGATAGAAGATAAATGTTGAAGACGCAGCACGTGCAAGTGTCACGTGTTTTTTTCTCTTCTCGTTTCTCCTTCAACCTCTTCACGTCACACCAAAACCATCTTTTTTTAATTAAATTTATTATTATTTATATCATATTTCTTTTACAATAATTAGAGTTTAGAAAAATATTTTATATTTTACTCATAAAAAGAGAACAATGTTATAAATCTTCTCTTTCCATGAAATTAATTAAATTGAAGACAAGTAATTAATGTATCAAATTATTTGGATATATTCTGAACAAAATTGTTTTAGAAAATGAAAGATAATCTCTTACTAAATTTCAGTTATTTTCTTTTCTTATCCAACAAGATTAGTTTTAGTTTTTTTTTTTTTTTTACAGGAAAGTATATTACTTTAAGGTAAACGTTTAAATTAAAAACCTTCCAAGTTGGGCTAATTAAAACGTTACTCAATTGTGACGTGTCAATGTAGTTGTCATTATGGAACGTGCTTTCAATGTCGTATTTAATACCACGCTCCTCTATTTGTCCCATTCTTCTTTGGATTACATGTAATTTGTTTTCTTTTATTTAATTAGAGTTAAATATGTTTTATATTTTTATTTATTTTTAAATTAAAATTAATTTCTCTTTAAAATTTTGAATTGAGTGTAAATTTATTTTTTTAACTAAATTTTGTTAAATTTATTAAATTTCAAACACATTTTTAAGTCTAATAAATAAATAATTTAACTTAATTTTACAAAATCGGAGATTTTACTATATATTACGCAAACTCTCACGTTTGTGATGATAATTTTCAAAATAGATGAAAAGTTCTATTTGTAGAACAAGAAAGGAGTTACGGTGCCCACAATATCATATAAATCCCGTAGCTCCTATTCTTGTGAGAAAAGAAATAATAATATTAAAAGTCTGAAGAAACTATCCAAAAAATTTACAGGAAAGCACCAACATTCCGAATCATTATATTTTACAATATAATATTTAAATTTAAAGTATCAACGTTTATAAATATTATATTTTATAATATACCATTCAAATTTATAACATATATATATATATATATTTTAAATTGATTTTATTTTTAGTTGATGAACTTCCAACAAAACCCACATCAAGTATATACATATCAAACATGAAACTACACATTAATGAATAATTTAATAACGATTCGATAAATAACAAATATCGTTGGATAGACTTTAATATGACTCTGATACTATAAAAAGTAGACTTTACCTCAAACAAATTTAGATTAAAAAAATTAAATTCACACATTTCTACACTTGAATGACTAAATTAGGTCAAATTAAAAATAAATAATTTTAATGTTCACTTAAAATTAAAAAACCAAAAATATATTTAACTTTTTAAAATTTAATCCAGTTTTTATTTATAAAACTAAATGAATTTGAATTTTATCAAATTTTACAAATTTAACGTTTTTCTCATTAAAACCTATGAATATTTATGATATATTCAAGGTGTAAAATAACCTAGTTTACAAATTACAAGGAAAATGTTTAGTGGAATTTTTATAAAATTTAGAGGATTTCAGGACGGAAACGCTGGAGTTTTAATATCAAGCACAATTTTATATTTTGATAGCTTTTAAGAGAAGTTCAAAACAACGGTGATAAACCCCGTTTTAAACAATTCAAAACTGTATACACCAATATAATCAAACCTCACAAATTTCATGTTTAATCGTGTTCAACACTATCCCCTTTCAATTATTATTTATTTTTTGAAATCTTTTATACCAAAAAAACATCATTAAAGCTTGCTTTGCATATTCTTATCTGTGAATGCAAGCCACTAATATCCAGCTGTATTTCGTACAGATAATAATTTAACGTTGCTGGGGTGCTACCACTGAATTCTCTATTTTTCTTTTCGTATTATTCTTTTGTTTTTTCATAAACAAAAGAGTTATTCGAAAATTTCAGTTTTAATTATTTTGAAGGATTTTAGATTAAATTTGACAGCACAATGAATTGTCTTAATTTTGAATTACTCGAAGAAATTTATTTAATGAAATGACCCTTTTATATTTTAAACAATTGAACCTTTGTATATCATTAATAGCCAGCATTAAAAAATTTCTTGAGGCTAACGTGGATCATATAACATCACATTTTTACATTTTATAGTAACGTATAGATACAATCAACATAAAGAATTTTGATTGAATATTGAAATTTGAAAACTAATATGTTTGAAACACTGATACATAAAAACGACTTTTCAGTTGATATTTATTTGATAATTGAGACAGCTTTTATGGGATATACATTTCAAAACAAAATGTCAGCGCTTGTATCCCGATATGGTTAAAAGTATTTAAGGGAAATACCATGATTTAATAAATTTGAAATCTAATAATTTAATTTTCTGTTAATATAATTTAGTTTTGTATTATTAATAACGGGTGTGCACACAAAATTAGCTTGAAGGGAAGTTTTTGTGAGTGGGTATGATTTATTTCCAATGAGGTAAAGCAGAAACGTTGATTGGATGACCAACAATTCAAGCTGTTGTTGTGATGAACGATTTGATCACCATTTTTTGTGTTACGAGTAAGATGTTGAACAAAAAGAAACAGATTGCCACGTGTGGTGGTGTAAGAAATAGGGAGTAGCGTGGGTGGAGCGCACTGGATTGCCCAAATAAACTACTCTTCGCTTTCTGCAACAACATTGCTAAAATAAGATTTAAGATTAAAGAGTGGTGGATCCGATTCATGTCACAGCATTCCCGTTCGGACTACCTTTTTCGCGGCGGTGCTAGTGGCGGAGACTTTTCGCCGGAATATTCCCTCTTTACGCCTCCTCCTTCTTCCTAACCTAACCTAACCTAACCTTCTTCGCTTCAAAACCACTTCATCTCCTCAGTCGTATCTCTCATTTGCCTTCTCCGATTCGCTTCTTCTCTTCGCTTATCGATCTGCTCTCTACAACCTTTCTATAGACAAAAATCAATTTCTCAGCTGATTTGGTGTGATTCGACTTTCACTCGCTTCAATTTTCAGGTTTTTTTCTTCCTTCTTTTGCCCCTTATTTAGTGTTTAAAGAACAAAAAAGAAGGGAAAAAAAAATTGTGCTTAGGCATTCTTCATTCTGGTTTTTCATAAGAATTTATAGATCGACGAGGACACGGTGTCTGCTATAAAGTCTTTGATTTGCTTTTTTTTTTTTGTGATACTTTTAGGGAGGGAAATGAACAATTAGTTTATTCCTTAGTTTTGTTACTTTATATATTACACTTGTCAGGAGTTAGGAAAAGACTCGTTATTCGCTAGGTATGATTTGTGAATGTGTTTGAGCTTGAATTGGATTAGTAATGGTTTCAATGCGTTATGCTGTGTATCTGAGAAATAGAAAGAGGTGACTTTGTGATACAGAGGAGTATTTTTTCCCTCTGTAGAGTGGAGATTTATTTGGGTTTTAATTGGGTGATTGCAGTTTTTTTGGTGGAAGGAAGATTGATATGCTCTGTGACTATGTCGTTGAAAAGCATAGTAAGAGAACTGAAGGAGATGAGAGATGGGATTGGCAACATGTCAAAGCGAGGTGTGGAGAGCAGGCGTTGGAATGGTCGGACAAAGTCACATGTTGCTCCAGATATCACTCTAACTTCACTTGAACCCATTCAGCAAGGGCAGTGGGCGCATTTACCCCCTGAGTTGCTTCTGGACATAATAAGTAGGGTGGAAGAGAGCGAGACTACCTGGCCTGCGCGTGCCGTTGTTGTTCATTGTGGTTCAGTTTGTAAATCTTGGAGGGATGTTACCAAAGAAATTGCCAAGACTCCTGAACAATGTGGAAGGATCACATTTCCTATTTCGTTGAAACAGGTGATAATTCTTCTCCCTTGCGTAGCTCAATCTTAATTTTCCTTTTTCTCTGTTTCTTATCTTTCTCTTATGTTTATAAACAGCCCGGGGCACGGGATTCTCCAATACAGTGCTTTATCAGGAGGGACAGAGAAACTTCTACATATCTATTATACATTGGCCTGGTGCCATGTAAGTTTGTTACTTTGTTCATTGCTGATGTGTGCCATTTATTTTTCGGTAGAAACAGGGATGCCATGTTTCTCATTGTTACTTATTAAAATTCTGAGTGAACAACTTTGAATATTAAACTGCAAGTTTCTTACACTAAAATTCATGATTCATGTATTATTAAACTCATTTATTTATGCACAATGGTGAACATCATTATCTTTGGAACTCTTCTCAAATGGATCACTTGGTATTCACCCACATATACTGTGAACCAGAATATATTTGAGCTATTTGAAGAAGAGGAAAATCGGATAAATTGGATTTACTAAAAGCCAAGCCAACTTTTGTTCTTTAAGTGATAATTGATAAGTTGTGTTATTTTGATGTTAATTGTGCAGCGGAGAACGAGACTGATAAGTTGCTACTAGCTGCCAAAAAGGTAAGAAGGGCAACAGGGACAGACTTTATTGTGTCTTTGGTTGCAGATGACTTTTCTCGCTCCAGCAACACATATGTTGGAAAACTCAGGTAAGTTTTGGTTTGATAGAAACATGCCTTTATTATTTTTCATCTGGCTCCATACCATATCTTTGACTAGACAATAAACTTTGACAGGTCTAATTTTTTGGGTACCAAGTTCACTATTTATGACAGCCAACCACCACACGGAGCTGCAATTCAACAAGATAGTGGGTCTAGTAGGAGATTTCATTCGAAGCAGGCATCTCCTAGAGTTTCAGCATTTAACTATGTTGTTGGCACCATTGCCTATGAGTTGAATGTTCTCCGTGCAAGAGGGCCAAGGAGAATGCATTGTACCATGAACTCCATACCTGTCTCAGCTATTCAGGAAGGGGGCACTGCTCCAACACCTACGTCTTTCCCTCAAATCGTTGACAAGCCTTTTTCTCCCTCACCAGCTCTAAAAGGAAAAGGTCCAAGTACAGATTTAAATAATGTAAACCTCCCTAAGCTACCAGTATCTAGTCAAGGGTCAGCTGAGCCCATGGTACTAAAAAATAAGGCTCCTAGATGGCACGAGCAACTGCAATGCTGGTGCCTAAACTTCAAGGGTCGTGTTACAGTGGCTTCTGTTAAAAACTTTCAACTTGTGGCCGCTGTTGATCCATCTCATAATGTTTCAGCTGCAGAACAAGAAAAAGTAATCTTGCAGTTTGGAAAGATTGGAAAAGACATATTTACTATGGATTACCGTTATCCGCTCTCTGCCTTCCAAGCCTTTGCCATATGTCTGAGCAGCTTTGACACCAAACCAGCTTGTGAATGAAACCAATGGCACTGGATCATCTGCTGATTTGTATCATACATGTAATATGCCAGGCACAGTTCCCTCAGGCTTGGTGGGGGCATGCAACTGAGGTCTGGGCTGTGCACAGTCTTTAGTATTTCCCATTGTGTTGTTAGTTCATTCTGGAATTTAACTTTATGCTGTTTCATAGCGCTGCAACTAAAAGTAAGCTTAGTGAATCTTCACTTTCATAATATAAAGTCTCATTTTATTTCTCAAACAAATCTGGTTTTTCTTTTCCAATAATGAGTTTTTAGTTGTATGTAGTTCCGAACTGTTATTTTCCTTCAATGTTATACAGCTGACTTTATATATAATTTGATCAACCGGTATGTTCCTGGTAGTTATAGGTAATAAATTGAATCCGAAGTTTGATACAAAAATAATCTTAGGACGCCATTTTTGAATGAGTTTATAAATAATAATACTTGGCAAGAATAACCCCACCTAAACCAGAAAAACATAATTCTACAATTTGGTTGGCTGGACGCGTATATATTATTACAAAATTATAGGACGATGGAAAGACATTTTAATTTTTTAAACATGTCAAAATTCGAAACGAGCCCCCTGAAAATAAGATTAATAGACTAATTTTGAATTTTGATATATATATAGCAACTAATTAGGAAGAACTATATATTTTTAAAGACCAAAAGATATTTCGTCTAATATTAAAAGTGAATTTATTTGTCTGCATGATATATATATATATATATATATATATATATATATATATATATATATATATATATATATATATATATATATATATATATATATATATATATATAAAGTAGTGTGTAATTGACGGGACAGGACGATTCATTCAGATTTCTTAAAAACTTGGGAGGATTATAATTGAATTAATATCACGGAATGTCCGTGTTTCTAGCGGTTAAATATTAAAATCCAAGGAGTGTGCTATATGTTGGATTTTGGTCATTTTTAGTTCTGTGAGTATATGGAATAATGGAATAATTGAGTAATGGTAGTAACACATTTATTTGATACACAAATATATGTCATAAAAAAATAAACTTTTGTATTCAAAGAAAAGAAAGGAAAAAATAAAAAATATAGTATCAAATAAATATAAAAAATTTATGTCAAAATATTATTTTTCAGAATAATATTAGACAAAATAATATTTTAACATACATAAATTTTTTACATTAATTATATATTGTCTTTTTTTATTTTATTTTTTTAAATACAAAAACTTATTTTTTTATAATCATTTTATCTTTATAATATTATATCAAATAAATATAAATATCTGTCACTTTATCGTTACTCTAATACTAGTAGATGAAAACTACTATACCATGATCAGTTAAATCTTAACAAGCATAGCTTGCAAGCAAAGGTAACCTTTCATCAGATTACCAGTTTATCAATGATCATAATAAGTCAATAAGAATTAGAGGAATTAACTAAGCGTGATTTAGGAACAGTGGACAGATGTAGTCAAGAATCTGTTTTCAAGATTTGAACAGCCCAAGCCAAAGACCTTACCATTGTGCCAAGATAGCCCTAAATGAAATAATGAAATAAAACAGTAACATAAAGAATTGGAAGGTACCCTCCTTTATCACCAAGTCCATACAATTAAACAGCAAAGTGTTAAATATAGGCAAACACCTTCATTGCAATAATATATATTTTACAGCAGTATCCACTGTACTGAAGTGTTTAATATATATACATATATATACAATAAGAATAAACAAGAAATGTATAATTGGTCTACCTAGTATATTGACATGAAGGGAAAGAGAAATCAGAAAACTTTCTACTGTCTTTAACAATTCACAAGTCCTGAATTGGAATGTCAATACTGAAAGGAATATATCATCATCATAAACACAACTGTACATCATCTTACTACCTGTTGTTACAGTGCAAAATTAAGTAGCAGATGCTTTGCGAATGAATCTTTAAAGCTAAAAATTCCGCAAGTGCTAGGAAAGGAAACACCCACATATGGAACTCATCTGAACGTCATCTGTTGTGCTCCAAATAAGATCACAAGGTTGAAATGCTGAGAAATTCATTGTCATCTTTTGGATTTTGATCCATGTGAACTGGACTTTGAGAATGGTGATAGTTTCTTCAGAAACGTGGATTTCTTTGGTGTATTTTCTTCAGGTGGGTGAGTGTTAGAATCTCGACAAGAGTTGCTGATATTTGGCTCAGGGCAACCTTTGTTGTCACCAATGTTGACATCATCCAAAAGATGGATCAATTCCAACGCACTTTTCTTTCCTTTATCGTTTCCATTCTGGGAGATCAAGAAAAGAGAAGGTATGATATTGTCATGCTCACTCATTACTAACTTCAAGTAATCCACATGAGAGCATAGAGAGACTAGAACTGCCAGTGCGTGTTCTTGTTCTTCATTATTGCCGGTATTAAGTATTTCAGTAACCGAACTTACGCACCCCTTTGTTTCAGCAACAGAATTCCTACCCTCTTCAGTATCACAAAGATTTTTCAGTATACGTATGCAGTATCTCAAAAGGTTTCTGTCTTCGAAAAATGGCAGCAATTTTGGGATGCACTTGAGTGATAGCATGCGGGGACATACTTCGCCAATGAAAGACAAATTGTACATTATTCTAATAGCTTGTTGTTGGAAACCTTTTTTTTCGAAATCAAGTATGTTTAAAATAGAATTGAGAGCACTGGATGCTGCAATTTTAGGTGCATTATACCAACGTCCTGACAGTTCTTCCAGTATGGCAAGAATTTCTTCTGAGGCTTCTGAATCAAGAAAACTTGCTAACATAATGAACGTCTCTTCATTCCAGTTAGTATTACCATTTCTGCAACAAATAATATGCAAATAACAAAAAAGTCATTCTATTATCAAAAGGCAAGTGCAAAGATAAAACGATCAAAGTCTGGAAGAAAATTACAAAAAAAAAGAAGAGAGAATAGAATGTGATTCATATCCCTCGAAAATTTTAAAACTTGCTCATGATTTTCATTTTTGAACGATGTTAAACATGTTTCAACAAATGAACACTGTTTTTAAGGATAGATGTGAATTAATTTAGAAAAATCTTAGCCGAAAAATGACACGAGAAAATATAATAAGCAAAGCAAATAGTTAGCAATATAGAAATAATAAAATTAAGAAAGGGGAAAAGAAATCATGCCTGCAGTTGTTCACAAACTCCAACAGAAGTTGAGTTCCAGCTCTCAACGCTTGAACATCACGCAGATCATATGCATTTTTCAGAAATCTGAGGAGTGGTTCAACCAAATTGTCTGCAGATACAGAAACAAAAGCTTGGCTATTCCTTTTCAAGTGATCTTTCAGGTCTTGAATGACCTTGCATTGAGAATCCCATTGAAGATCACCGAGTTGAGGCAAGAGCATGAAATCAGTATCATGTATCTCTACATGAACTTGATGTCTTTCAGAATTGTCACTGCTCCTGATCAGCATAGAGCCACGAGTGGTCCTACCATGCGAGGCATCTGAACTAAAACTAGCATCAAGTGACCCAATTGACATGTTACTAAGATCCACTGGCGGGTTGAAATCATTGAAATAACTTCCTATACTATTAATGGAAGTGCTTGAAGCTTCCCATGAGGAAATATCTTCTGCTTGCCTACTAGGATCTGGAATGGAGACTCCATTTTTTCTGCACCACTTTGATATTAAGTCCTTCATGGCCACATTTGGAGTTAAAGCCGTATGGATTAGTTTCTTTCTGGTTTTGGGGCATATATCATTACCCTCATCAAACCACTTTTTTATCCACTTCCTTTCATATGTTACTCCTGATTCAATGATAACAGGATCATTCATCAACCTTGAGGATATTGGGCATTTATATTGCTCAGGGAGGTCAACTCCACCTAACTCACTGGTGTGAGTTATATACTGATCATAGTTTAAGCTTTGGTCTGACTCCACATGATGATTTCGTAGAGAATCGTGATAAGAGTTCTCCGTTGCAACATGTTCTTCGGAAGAATAGACCCTCTCATCGTGTTCTTCCACCAGGAGCTTTGCATGCTTTTTCAGTAGAAGCAGAAGATATTTCAGTATCTTTTTCTTTGTCAGCTCATTTGGTCCAAGTTTATCCAACAACTTCCTAATAGATCGTTGCTCTGTTACGATGGCCCTCGCTGATGTTATTTTCAGTCGCGATGCCACAGACTGAAGAGCTTTAACTTCGGAATCATCGACTGAATCTGAAGTAGAAGTGAGCAACTCTTTCACAACCCTCCCAGCCTCTTCTTCATCGGGGTCCAGAACAAATCTCGTACACTCAAGATCATGAATTATTCTAGAAACCTGCAAGTTATATTTCAATCTCAACTAGATTATTGGAATGAAGTTCCGTTTGGGTAGGCTTAAAAAGAAAAGTCAGACGAGTCTAGTTAATACGCCTGATTGTAATAAACAAATTATCATTTTATTTTAGAGTTTAACGATCCAGTTAAAAGAATCGTAATAATCCAATAGCATCAAAAAGAAAATTTAATAGAGAATATAAGCTGACTGACCTTCACTGCCAACATAACAGGAACCATGTTCTGAATTTGGATTAAGCTTTTCTCTAATAATCGTGTTGTCTTTAGGCATCTTGAGAGTACTGTATCCCCTGTCATAACCTGAAAGTAGTATTCAAACCAACAAAACTATCATCAGTACCATCACTATCATGCAGCCTGCAAGTATAATCCACTGATAAGTGATAAGATCATGTGTATTTTTAGGTGCTCAAGTTTTTCATATAAGCTTGACAAAGAAGATATGAATAAACCATCAATTTCACCCTCTGTGCATTACTGCTAAGTATCTTCTAAATTAATAGAACTATACAAGTAATCTTTCAAGTATCGAGTATCCATCAATTTACAATATATTTTACTTTTAAATATGAAATTGAGCACGCGTTCAAGAAGAAATGGCGTGTCGTATTTGTGTGTGTTGTTTTGCTATTAGTAATGAAGGACTACACACCAGGTAGAGTTTGCTGCATTCAGAGCAATGCTGCACTAGTACTTTGGCTTTTTCAATTGTGTTGTTCAGCAAACACAGAGACTCTATTCCTGATGAGAACCCTGGCCGTGCCGCCTCTATGTCTGGAACTATTCTTGAGATTCTATCCACTAATTTTGCAAGTTCTGTGCACATTTTACCATGCACCTGTCGACATAAATTCCCATTAATAGATTGGTTAGTTCTAATATCACAGTGCAGTTGAAGAAGGTAACGTCATATCCTGAAGAACAAAAAAGTGAAGCCAGTTCTGTTTTCTTCTAGCTTCAATAAATACCAGTTTTAGAGTAGAAAATTGATATAACTGGATAGTAAAAAGTACCACTAACTTCATAGCTGACTTTTATATTTTTCAAGAAAAATCAATATAATTGGTATATTAAAAGGAGAAGTTCTAGAAAACATTCACAATAGACATAACACCGAAATTCAATTATAGTTATGTACCTTAAAGGAGCGGGGATTTAGTAAGGCCTCCCCTTCACCGATGTCCATTCTCATTAGAGAGTGTCCTAGACCTGTACATTAAACAAAATTATTCATATTGTTTGAAAGAATAACTAATACAGTAAAAACTAAATGAAACCATATTTACTAGAACCGAAAACATATTTTCATCTAAACTAAAATTTTACAAATATTCATATTTTTCTGTATATATCTTTTTCTCTTTTGCTATTTTACTAACCTATAGTGTAAATACATTATTTTTATTGTAATTATTTAAATAGTGTAAAGATTTTATATTTTGTATTTTTGATTGAGATCAAAAGAGTCTATTTAACCACCAGAAGGAGATAAATATAAATTTCAACGTGAAAATTGGTTCTATTCCCCCTATCAGAGACACATGTGCATTTCCAAAAATACTGAATACAGAGGTGACAAAATGGCTTCTTGGACCCATATGGATTGTCCCGATGCAAACTGAGATATAGTGAGCCGGGAAAAAAATTATATTCAATTCGATTTTTTAAACCTAGATTGGTATACGGTTGAAAAATCAATATTTAATTCGGACTAAAGTTAAAAAGGAATTCCTAAAACACTGCAACGAACAATAAATCACCAAGAGTTAAAGATGATGAGTAAGAAGCAACTTACAAGAACTGTAATAGAAGCAATTCTTTGTAATCTCCCTTGAACCGCGCCAAAATTCAGATTAACTACTACAGAATTCAAATACTGATTTCGTCTGAACGCAGAAAACTCAACAGGGGTATGAATTTAACATGAAGCTTTGTGTTCGGGGGCAGCTCTAAGGTGAACAAAGCAACAGTTGAATGGAATCATAATCTATTCTCGGAACTACGGTTGACCCTCTCTAGAGAGAAACACACATGACGAACTGAATTGAGTAAACAACAAAATCTGATGCTTAACCAGAAAGATTAGTCTGAAACAGAAAGCAATAAATACAAGAAGATGATATATTCTTCAGTGAAAGCAAAGCAAAGGAAGGCGTGGATTGGAAAAGGTTAATATGAATCATATAACTACTACCCATGAAATAAAAAACAACAAAAGTCTTCTCTTTAGGATGAGTAGCATGAGATTATTGTGCAGAGAGTTACGAGGAAGGAGAGAGAGAGAAAGAAAGAAAACAGCAAGAGAAAGAGAGACCCGTCAACGTGATTATAGTTCTCGAATAAAAGCATGACCAAGTCAACCAAACCCTACAATTTCTCTCCCTTTCTCTATTACCCAACAGTGGGAATGGAATTTTGGATTCTTTCACTTCTACTCTCAAATTATGATCTCACTTCACCTAATATATTAAAACAAAGCAAAAAATTATGTCATCTCATTCATCACAAATATCTAACAATTATTATTTTAATATCTATATATATATATATATATGACGTATTATATTATATGTGCATATTTAATGCACATAAGTCAAATATTAAAGTGTGTTTGATTTTCAGTCCTATGTTTCATTCATAAAAGATCACACTTTAGAAATTAGGATTTTTTTTTATTGTGCGACATATAAATATATAATGTAATTATAATTTGTTGATGAGAAAATAAATGATGATGATGGTATGTGAGGGACATGGTGATCATTGTGTGTGGAAGAAAGAGATGATGGTGGCTATGAATGACGATGTATGTTGTTGACTGAGACAAAAAGCTGACGTTTCAACGGCAGACTCCGTTGAATTGAACGCTGCAAATGCACTACCAATTATTAAATTAATTAATTGCATACAATGCAAATAATACAAGTCAGTAATATTTTGTAAGTCAAAAGCCCAATTCTTAGTGCTGCTACCCATTTCTTCCCAAGTTTGTTTCGTCCCTTTTACTTAGACCTGGTATTTATTTACAAAAAATAATAATATCATTGTATTTAACTTCATTCATTTTACAAAATGTAAAAATACACTTTTGAAAAACCAAAGTTGATTATGAGAACAGGTCAAATATTACCTATTGAAGATAGGGGCAAACAATTCTCTCACCCTTGAATCCAAATTATTTCCTAATATGAAAAAAATCATGGGAAGTTTTCAACTACATAGTCCCGTGACAGTTTTTAACGTTATTGTAACTGTTAACAGTTTTTAATGTTACTGTAACTGTCAACAGTTTTTAGCGTTACTGTAGCTGTCAATTAATTGTCTAATTTACCAACATCTTTTAATATTTACCATCAAACGAGAAAATGTCAGGCCAGGGGAAACATAGTAGTTGATAAAGAATTTGTCATCATGCAAAAATTTTAAGTTTTTTAATTTATTTTAGTGGTGATATGTTAAGTATAGGAATCACAACTAGAATTTTTGACATGAATATTGTCCGCTACAAAAACGAAAATTCTTAATTGGATATAGATGTTGTAGAAGTAATATTTAATTTTTTAAATTAGATATAAAAATATATTAAATAAATACACATAGTATATGAGGTAATTTAGAAGATTTATATTAATTTTTCTAATCATTCATTTCTTGCTTTATTTAAAAAACACATTTGATCAATTTTACACTTTTTTTTATCATTATTTGTTATTTATCTAATTGTTGTTTAATATTTCTATTTGATATTTATTGATGTTTGATATTGAAAATAAGTTGGTACATTTAACAAAGTGTACCAAGTTTTAGGTTACAAAAAAATTCCTATTAAAATAAAAATCAACTTTAAATTCAAGAGTATTTTAGTAATTTTAAAATTTAATTTAAAAAAAAAGAATAAAAGGTACTTATTTATCATAATTATTATCTTTTAATTTATTTTTTATTTTAAAAAAACAACTACTTTTTATTTTATTTTTTATTTTAAAAACAATTACTTTTTAAAAAATATATCATAAAAAGTAATAACTTCTCACATTATTTATTTATTTTTTAAAATTAAATTTTAAAATTATTTAAATATTCTTGGATTTAAAGTTAGTTTTTATTTTAATAAAGTCTTTTTTATAACCTAAAACTTAGTACACTTTACTAAAAATGTACCAACTAAAAAAAAACCTACGTAATATATATATATATATATATATATATATATATATATATATATATATATATAAACCTTGAATACTTTATTATATCATCTTTTATTTATTAAGATTTTTATGTTTATAGATTAAATAATATTTTAGTTAAAGGCATCTATGACCACAAGTACGGGATATCCTTTTCCGATAAGATTTAGGATGGAAAAAAGTTATATACCTTCTTGATATAAAGATAAAGAATGAAAATGAAATTTTACTTCAAAGACCACGTTCAAAATCAGACATTTTCATGGCAGTATATCATTTTGTTAAAAGTGGTTTCTAATATTTCTATTTATTCTATTTTAAAAATCGAAGCGATTGAAAAGTAGGCAATTGTGAAAGTTTTAAAATGAATTAAGTGCTGCCTCGTTTTGCAGTGTCTTGAAGGATTATTTATTTTAAATATTTTTCTTATTAGGTCGATGGTGTTTGTTTGCTAAGTTTTGAGTATGTTGACATTTATTTTTGTTCCTTCAATCTTCACATCGTCCCATCAAATTAGAAGGTTACTTGCGGAAGACAATTGATGTCATAGTTGGTATAAATTTAACAAGTTAAATCATATATAATAAATTTAATTATTTATCTTAATATTTCACACCTGTATTTATAGATTTTGAAATGAGTTCCAAATTATTAAGAAATTAATCACGATATATAACTGATATTAATCATACTTTAATGTAAACTAATTACCATCAAACTTAATTATTGTTTAAAGATGATAGTTTGGTCTCTAACTATTCAATCTTAAGTAGTTTAATGAACGATCTTGATTATGTGGATCGTTCAGTATTAGATTAATCAGATAGTCCTATGATACATTTAATAATTTTGATTAATTAGTTGAAAACATATTTGAGTATTAGATGTCTTTATTGTGTTATTGTTATATTTGTTTTGTGTGTTTCACATGAGAGCCCACTTGCTAACTTTAGTAATGATAATAATTGGACTAGAAGTAAGGAAAATGATAGGAAAGTGTGTGGATTTGTGAGATTATTTAAGTTGCCCTGTTTTGTTGGCATTATTACTCTCCATTGATTTGTTGGTTGGTGGTACCATATATGAAAGACTACTGAAAAACAATATATTTTTTTTAAAGTGACTCGTGAGGCCCACCCTAGCTATCACGTTATTTAATTACGTGCTAAATTTCATTTTTATTTAATACAATATATTAATTTAATTCTTCATTTTTGTCTTGTTACTGAAAACATATGTAAAGAAAAATACCACAATAAAATCATAATCTATCTATCTATTGCTTTTTTCTTGTAATGAGACGTTTAGAAAACTATGAAAAATCATTGATGGAAAGAAACGTAGAAGATTATGATATTTAGCTTCGCGTGGTTGATACTGAAGAAGAGATGAGAAGGGAGGAAGAAGATGGGAGAGAAAACAGACGTTTGTTGAAAAAATGTATTGAAAAATGGATAATTGATTATGTTGTATGTATCTAAGTATGTTGTTAAAAATTATATATTTGTAAGTGTGTTTTTTTATATTTTATTAATCATTGAACACTTATAGTTAATAGTGAGTTTATTATCATTATAAAAGGGAATAATGATAAAATTATTAATAAAAGTAAATTATTTTTATTTTTATTTTTACTGTTTGGCTGCAAAATCAACTCCAAATACACCGGTTATAGCATAGTAAGAGATAAATATTTTTATCTTTCAAGGGATTTATGCAACACATAACAATTCTTCCTTTTATAACTCAATTAGGCGTCAAAATGCACAAAACAACACAAGAAATTCTTTTTGATATTTTATCAAACAGTTGGTGTGTCAGGAATTTATATTTAAAAGAAACTTCGTTGAAATTTGATTTCATGAATCATATAAATATAAACCTATGTTTAATATTTCATTATTTTATTCAAACATTCACATCAAAACATAATAGTCTTAATCCCTTATTATATAATTATACGAATATTAAAATATGCTTAAAAAAATTATGTCAAAATATCATTATCTTTTATTTAATAGTATGATGTCTAAATTTTCTTTGTTGGCCTGTAAATAAATACTATTTACAAATAGGACTTTGCATACAGGTGATTTGTTGTATCGTTTAATAATTAAAAATAGCATTCACCACTATTAGCCATTTAATAATATGAAAAAAGTTTATTAAGATTTTGTTAACTCGCATGAAAATCATATGAATAAGGTTAATTTTCACTGATATAAATTACTATGATTGACATATATAGGCCAAAAGTTTTGTCAACCGATATTAAAACCAACTTTTAACGAACTTCAAGAAAACATGATGTGAGTACAAAAACAAGTCATGTAGCTATTAATTAAAAAAAAACACGATACACGTAAATTGAAAAGAAAGTCTAACTAATATATTGACTGAAAACATTTCCTCATTTCAGTAAAAAATATTATCCTTCGAACATTTGTAAGAAATTTTGATTAATATTGATAAAAAAAAATCATGTTAACATTCAACAATAAAAGTTTGACTATAATATCAATTAAAAAAGAATTTTAACTTTACATGTCAAAAGCAAATCTGATATGAACTAAAAATGACTGTAATTAATACCGATAAAAAAATTTAATTTGACATTAAATAACTTTTTTTTACAGATATTGATTAAAAAGAACATAACTAAAGCTTTTTGAAAAATAACATTGGTTTGTATTAACAAAAAGGTAGTTGCAGATGAAAATTAAGAACAAATTGCTTGATCATGAAAAAAGGAATTCCGTTGACATTATTTAATACAAAATGTTAAATCTGCCAAAGCTTAAGAAAAAGAAAACATATAATGACAATAGACGTTAAATTGAAAGACAAATTAAATGGAGAAATTCAAATATTTATTTTTTTAGTTAATTTTTTGAAAACTTTTAAAGTTCTAAAACGATGCAACCTTTTAAGTTTATTACTAAATTTTTCAAAAATTTAAAAATTCTAAAACAAAACAATTTTTTGAGTTTGTGGTCACTGAAAAATAAATTTTTTTATTTCTTTTAGCAGGGTAAAATAAAATTAAAATATTTTTTACAAAAGAAATTTTGTTTTAATTCTTTTATTCATACAATAAAATGAAAAAATAGGAAATATGAAAAAGAAACAAAAACCCTAGAAAATAAAGAAAAAGAATAAAACGTAACTTTTGGAAGCAAATGAAAGAGACATGTCAAGGGACATTAACAATTTTGTTGTGACATATAATTCCAAGCATAGATTTAAATAGAATGAGTATTATTAACCTCACTTATTATTGTTCTCACGTTAGTGACAGAGCAGATTATCGAGTAATGGAGAGTTGTAACATTCTCTGGTTTTGACCATCACTTCATAAACAAACAGTAACTTGCCACTATAAGTGGCTCAGAGAATGCAACATATCAATTTTTGTGTGAAAGCTACCACGCTAAAATCCGAAGGAAAAACCACGTTTCTCAAAAGTCGCCATCTGGGCTTGTCAGGTGAGATGAAATTGGGTGGTCCAATAGCGGTCCGACAATATGTAGAAACAGAAATGTCTACTTAGAACTTGTTAGGATAGACTCTAATCATGGTTCTGATGTCATGTTAGAAGTGAGTTTTAGACTTAACTCAACCCCACAAAATCAGTTTGTAAGGTGAGGTTTGCACCTCATTTATATATTATAAATTGGTCTTATCTCTAGTCGATGTGAGACTTCCACCATCTTCTTACTTTTACCCACATTATATTCTTTAATCTTTATTTTCTTTTATAAATATAAAAATTCATTTTTTTAATGACTGCTAGATTATCGAGTTGTGTTAAAAACATTTTTCTGTATCCTTTTCAACTCATGAGGAAGAATATCCTATTTTCTGTATTTTTTAACTTATTGATACCATGATCAACGTAAATAGTAATAGAAGCAAAGGTTACAAAATCGAAAAGTTGTGAATAAATTGAATTAGTTTAAGTTACGGCGATGGTAAGTTAGATTTGATTTCCCTGACCCACAGGCAACGTAGCAGTGAAGGTAGGCGAATTTGTATGCATTACTTTTTGGAAGTGATAAGAGTATTATTCCATGTTTGGACAATATTATACAAGAAGAAGGGCCACTAAATGCAGATTCCCCACAGTTGCTCATACTCCCATCACTCCAATTTCCAAATGCTTTCAAACTATCTCTACCTTCAACTTCAAACACTAATACTTTCTTTCGTAAAATTCATCTCTTGTCCCTCTCTTTCACTCACGAAGTCAAAATTATAAACGTCTCCATTTATAGAGTTCATATCAGTTCTTTCTTTCATTTGTTTTTTCAACTTCAAACTCAGGTTACTTTATATCTAATGAGAAGTTTCGAGGATTTAATCATCTTAACAATAAATAGTTATTAAATGTAACTAGTCTATTATAATACTTCAAATATATATTTATAAATTTTACATAAGTTTCTAATTGATTAACAGCAATCTAATTAGAATCCAATTGGTTATGATTTTAGTGTAATTATATCCTTATTATTAACTCTCCATTAAGATCAATTGCTTGATTATTTGAATGTTCCAAACCAACCAAATCGTCCAATCTTGAGCTCACTAGTGGACCATACTGTACAATAAATTTTCTAAGTGTTATTTGTCCAAAAATATTAGTTCTTTTGCACCTTGTCCCACCCTTCATAAAAAAAATCTCAAAAATGCATATTGTACTGTATGATCGTCCGGTTAGCATAAATTGGATGGTTGATCATCCAACAACAGCATGACCAACCGATTAGGACAATAATTAATGTTGTCAAAATGGGTTAGAACACGCAAGCTAACCCGGTTCACCACGGATTCAGATTAGGTTGGGTTTGAAAAAAAATGATTTTTTTTATATGGATCAATTTTCAACCTGGTTCACTTAGAATTCGACTCACTGGATTAAACCAGTGGTGAGTCAACCCGACTCACCAACCGACATAGTTTAATTTAATTATTTATTATTTTGTATTTCAACATTATTAGTTAACATATTTTTATTGTATTATAAATGGAAATAAAGAAAAAAATATTTCAAAGAACAAAATATTATAAATTTATCCATCATTCAAGACTATAATCTTATAATTGATAAATGATACAAAATTTTTTAATATTATAAACTTATTTATTATTTTTTTGGTTTACTTTTATATTATATTTGAATTGTATGTTAATTTTTTTATTTTGAATTTTTTTTGTAGTTTAAAATAATTTTAGAGTGAAATTATTTAAATTTGAATTACAAAAAAATTGTAATTCTTTTTATTTAAAAAAAAACTTGTAATTAAATGAGTCAGTGAGTCACTCTCTTCAATCCACCAATCCATGGACTCGCTAATAAATAAATCGGGTTAAGTTCACTCGCTAAGTGGCCAACCTATGGTAAACTAAACCTAAACTATTTTGACAGCACTAATAATAATTAACCGATAATCAGAACAATTAAAGTATTTAATAAGTATCAAAGCAATAAAAATCATTAATGAATAATTAATGAAAATAATAAAAGTTATTAATTAGTAATTAAAGGATTGGATGTAATTTGAAAGCTTAAGTCTATAAATATAAATTTGGCTTTTAAATTTTCATAACTCATTTTTCTACCTTATTAAGCTAAGTTACTGAAAGTAAAAATTTAGAAACGTAGGATTATTTGGACAAAGTGAGAGTCTCTTCACTCATAAACAATATATATATATATATATATATATATATATATATATATATATATATAACATTTACCATACTGAAAATTATAACACCACACTTATAAATTATAACCACTTTTTATTATTGGTTTTAGTTAAAGTGATTGGCAATGGAGCGCATAAGTATAAAAGAATTAGGGTTTTATCAAGTTACATTAAAAACAAATGAATAACAAAGACACTGTAATTGTTGCTGTTTATATATACAATAAAAAAATGTGAGCATGGTGTGTGTGGATATAGATTTCTTATCTTCAATATAAAAATTATTCGAAAAAAATCCATATACTGTGACTGACTTGTCACTGTCAGATTGATATTCCACAAAACTGACGTCACCCATTTTTGATGCAATCACTAATTTTATTCCTGCCTCAAATATTAAACATTGGGAATATCTTTTAACTCATCACAATAGACCTAAAATTTAATATCAGATTCTGAAAATCACATATATTATTCATATTAGTTATTTAAATAGACTGATTTATCTAAAACAATTAATTTTATTTTTTAATATCGGGTCAGATGTACCTCTTCCCAGTCTCTTTCACTGTACACGAATATAAAATTGAAATGAAATGAAAATTAATATTTAATGTTCACATTTATCTTTAATTTATTATTTTTTATCTTTCGTCCTCTTATCCGTGTCTTTTTCTTTCTTTTTTTCTTTTTTCTTCTTTTTTTCTTCTTTTCTCTTTCTTTCATTTTAACGTCTCCTTTTCTTCTTACTTTTTCATCTTCTTTATTTCTTTTTTCTTCTTTAAATTTAAATAAATCACATCTGTTATATCAACTAGTTTGAGACTCCAGTAAAAGACCACTGCATACATACGGATCGTCATTTTCTATTTTTATTTTTTAAATTTTTATTAAGAAAATTAGTATAACTATTATTATATTTAAATAAATAATTTATTAATACAATTATAGATATATAATACTTAAATGAAGAGTTTAGTAATATAAAAAATTAATATTAAAATATTTAATTATAAATAGATTTGTAAATAATAAAATCTATATAATGATAATAACTAAATTAGTGCATAGTAAAAAAATTATATAATTATCTTTTGTAATGTTGAAATAAATAGTTAATTAAATACAATGGATATTTGTTCTAATTATAAATTATATTTTCTGAAGTTTAGTACTTACTAGCTATGTATTGAATATAATATTTGGTATAAAAAGTTATATTCAAGAACATAATTTTATTATTTAATGATATAATATAAAATTAAGATCAAATGAATATTTATTTAATGATATAAATATAAACTTTTGATTTAATGGTTAAACATATCAATTTAAAGGAGTAATTATAATATAAACTTATGATTATGATTTTTCAATTGTACTTTCGGTATTCTATGCATCCTATACTTACATCAAATCACTATAATTTAAAAATGTTGTTATATTTTCTTGACATTTTGGATTTTTGTAACACATAAAATTTGTGATAAGTAAAAAAAAAAATGAAAGTTGAGTGAAATTATTATTTTTTTTTCGTTTTTAGCACATAAAAAGTGAAAATTTATTTTAACATCTAAAAGTCAACTGAGTGAAAAACAATAGCATATTTTCGGAAAAAAAAATGCAGATATGCAAATGGAGCAACACAACACTTGGATTAGTATAACTTGCATTCAAAATTAACAGAAAGAAATAATTCTTTTGGTTCAAAAACGAGTCAAGAAACTGAAGTGACGATAATTATACACAGGAAATGAAGATGAACTGATAAGAAAAAAGATACTAATTAAGTTTTGACTTTTTGGTTTGGATCCATGTAATTTGAAACAGTAACAACTACTGTATACTGGAAGTTTACATGCACGAAGAAAAACTACAGACTATAGATACTACAAATTTCATGAATGAAAGTAACAACTACTCCATTTCCAAACATTGTTATCAAAGTAATTCCATGTATTGATACAGTATAGTTGGTTTGTCGTAAAAATAGAGAGATATAGACAAACCAACTATTGAATGACAGTACCTTTACAGAAAAAAAAATCCCTTTAGCATGGTTGTGGATATGCAGTAATCATGCACAGTTGAATAAGATTTAAAAAGTATGATTGGCAGTACAAATCCGTAAATGAACATATATAGTCCAAATATACATGGAAGAAAGACAGAATTGGCTGGCTAATCACGCAAACAGAAAGTATATGTTCCATTGATGTAGCAAGGTGATCAATCAAATCACCAAAAAGAGGATCTTAAGCAGGAAGATATATACGATAGCAAGTTGAAACAAATTAATCTAACCAAATTATGAAGTGAAATCTTATTGGAACAAACATGTCCGATCAAGATTCTTAAAAACCACCTACCATAAATTTCACTACAATCTGGTCTCAGTTCATGTCTGGGCAGTAAATTCTGCAATCTATTTCGTAGGTTGCAACTCTAACCTGAAATGGTTCAGAATCACCTGTTCATCAATGGTTTCAACCAGTTTTTATGAGGTACATTGACAGTACATATGTTTGTAAGGATTTCAATAATAGGTAATGATGCATTGAACTGTAAGTAAAGGTTTTAATCACTTCTAGAATCAATGAGCTTAGGGCATTTAAAATATAAAATATAAAATATAAAATACATTAGGATCTTTATAAGTATTAATAAATAAATCTACACTCTATTTTAGAAACTTCTTTCGTTATTCCATTATTAAAAAAAAAATACATAGTTAACTAATAATTTTTTTTTAGATTTTGTAGACTTTACTTAGAAAGAAATTCAAAAATTATTCTTGATATTCCTACCTTCAAATTATAATATATATATATATATATATATATATATATATATATATATATATATATATATATATATATATATATGATATATAGATTTTGTTATAGATGTGAGATTGAGATTATTTAAATGTTCCTAGGAAGTTAAGAGTATACAGTTTTGCATATTTACACAAGCCAAAGCAAACTTACGTGATTATAACAGCAAGGTCAATTATCCTGTATAGAAAGCTTTACCATCTATATTGTAAATTTGAAACTTTATGATTTTATACTTTGAGCCAACTTTGGTTTCTACAAATCATAATCTCATTAATTAGTAAGAAAGTTATTAACTAATGTTTTTCTCTTCTCTTTTATTCTTTTCTATATTTTGTGACTATGATTTATTGTTTATGTTTATGTAGAAATATCTATGGAAGTTATTATGCTAATCTAGATTCTTAAAATTGTGCATATTTTCTAATTTTTACTTCGTTCATCGTTATTAAATTTGAGTGTATTGTTTTTCTTTAGAAATAAACATGGGTAATTGTAATGAATTAAATATGCTTTTAATTTTTTAAATTTTGATACAAAATTAAAATTATTTCATGTTTCAAAATTTTAAATTTAGTCTCTAAACTTAAAAAATAATAAATATAATCTTTCTAACTCAATTGTATTAAATTTTTTTACGTATCACGTCATCTTATTTTAGTGTTTTTGAACTATTTCCATCTCTTGATACGTTTTAGCTCAAATACCAGTTTGAAGCACGATTTAATATATATATATAAAAAGATTGTTAAATTAAAAGAAATATATTTATTTATTTTAAAATTTGAGATAAAGATGTATCAAAATTTAAAATATAAATGAATTCTAATTTTCTGTCCAACTTTAAAAACAATAAATATTTATTCTATCATTATTATGATTTAGAAACTACTTGATTGAATTTTTTTAATCACACTTAATGTTTTTCAAAATCCATATTCAAAACAAAAGTTATGGTGGTAATATAGAATGCATATGTCTATGATCTTGTGAATCGATAATTTATATTATATTTCATGCATTTACATACAAATTTATTCTATTAAGCCTCCTAAACTATATCTTGCACTCCAAGAAATTTGTGTACTTCAGAATGGACCTAAGTGTAACCTTATATAGCAAAATACAAGGAAAATATGGTTGTTATGACATTAACTCGTTACCACACATAACTAAATTTTATTAATTGTATTACTTTAAACTTAAAAGCTCATATACTAGGAAACGAAATTTGGTTGGAATCGCAGATATGGACATTATCACTTTTATTTATCACTTGGCGCATTGTTATAAATCTCGGGTATAAACTAATTATCAATATGTGGTTTCCCATTGTTAATGCATACACTATCAACTAATAGAGAATAAAAAAATTATTAAATAATAACTAAATTTAAAGACAAAATAATTAATTATTATACGGACTAAATTAAATATCATTGTATAAATTAAAAATTATAAGTATCTAAAGTAATCTTTACTATTAATAAAAACTATTATAATTAATTTGTGAATTAGAGTTTAAATTAATTTATAACATTAATTATCAAAGTTTTATCTACTGAAATGTTAACTATACGTATTATTATTGATTTTAAATTAGTCTCTATTTCTAAATTAGAAAATAATTATAATAAATAATAATTAGCTAAAATTTTGATAATTGATATTAAAGATTAGTTTATATTATAATTTACAAATCAAATATATATTTTTTTCTAATCAATAATAAAGACTATTTTAAATATTAATGATTTTTAGTTATAAATAGTCTCCAATTTAATTAATATACGAATTAATTATTATGAGTTATTATTTAATAATTTTCTTATATATGCATTAGTGGTGAGTGACAAAAGGAAGGAATATCTTGGTTAAAGGCTTGAACTATTAGGTGGTGACCCATGAATAACTTAATGTTTATCTAAAGCTGTTGACGAGTGTGACCTTGACGATGACATTTCTCATATTCCACTTGTCCTTTGTCCTGGTTCGTATTGTGGTTCCTATAGGAAAAAGTTTGTACTTCATGTTCGCTTCTTTTTGAAAATCCTACAGCCTTAACGAATAAACCCTCCACCATTCTTCCTGCTTATGTGGAGCTAGCTTCACCATTTCGTTACCTTCCTTCACTAAAAACCACCATCGTTTTCCTATCATTATGGTGAAATTCAATGATTTCAATTCTCTTGCCTTTAAGTACTTATAAACCTCAACTTCTTATCTCCAGATTCATGGAAAAACGACAATAGGTGACACAAAATCTGTAAGGAGAGGGTAAAAGGCACAAAGAAATCCTCAAAGAAGATGTCTGACGCATTGAACATGGTCAAGTATCAGATCCCTCTTAAACAAACAGTATCGTTGACACCTCAGGCATTGGTAATAATGAATATATCTGATATGATACACCACCTTTTTCCTGTTACATGAGCCAACAGAAGAGCAGATATTCCTAAATTCCATTTTGTACAAAATACGTAATCCATTAAATCTACAAGTAAACAAGAAAAGTGACAATAGTATGTTTCTTTTTTGAAAATGACTTGACATTTCTTTTTTTGGCTCTTTATAGACCATACTTTGCATTTTGCGCATCAAACTTCTACTCATCCATCCATAATGCCAAATTCTATCCCACCACCCCTTTCGAGTTAATATATTCCTATAATTAACCAACCGACTCTTCAAAAATCATATCATTGTTGGATCATGAATACTATCAACCATTAAGTGTACAAGCAATACAAACTTCCTTTTGTTGGGAAGAAGCTCTCTAGCTTGTTAACTGTCACAGTGTCCAGTAGCAACGCTTTCATTGGTCTAATAGGAGACTTATATATTATATATCATCATAACCATCATAATCATATAGTCTAGTATGGATATTTGAGGCATGAGACTGTATCTATATATTCTTTATATAGATGGAGATAAAGGCTTACGTAGCACGAACACCTTTTGCATAGATTATTTATGCGCATTAAGCAAATGGTGCAGGGTATTAAACGGTTGCCTTACTCCAGTTATTCCTGATTCTGACTAAGCGTGCGACAAAACCATATGGCGCATCTGAAACCAAAGACAAAATAATCTCTTCTGGTTTTAGGGCATTTGAAGAAGGAAGCGAATGATAAATTAAGAGCATCAATATTAATAAAGATTATTGGAAAATTGATAAAGGTTAATTATTTGATATTTGATAGAAGTATCAAATATCATTGTTTTCAGTCATAGCTCAAGCTTTGTTTTCATCCATATATGCATGTGTGTACACAAATACAACATTCTAGTTCGTTCTCACTTCAAATTTGTTTCATGATACATTAACTTTTCAGGGGATTTTTTGAATGGAAAGGCAAAGATTCTCGAACATAGATCACACACCAATATCTAATGTCTCAATATGAAAAGGACTGCGCTTCCACAACCAAACAATATCATTGGTGCATTACGAATGAGTCTATAAAACGTAACCTTTCACTCAACTTTTATGCATCCAGTTTATGGTATTTCTTTATGTTACGTGCTATAACTGTTACAATATATTCATAGTATCATCTTTATAATACTCGTCATATTGAGGGTATCAAAACCACAATTATTAGCAAATAAAAATTATTTAAAGTATTATTCTCTCCAAAATCTAGGATAAAGTGTATTTTGATTCTTTAAAAAAATTATTTTTAAACCTTTTGTTCTTCGACTCTCTAAAAGTAAAATATGTGGGTAACATTAAAAAAATATTGTAAGAAAATACTATGGTCATAATTTATATATATACATCGGCATTTACAAAAAGTATGCAAGCTTTCTATAAACATGGTTCTCGAACTTTGTTCCACAAAGTTTTCTATAGGAAAAATGGTGATCACCTTGCACAACAGAAAACTGAGTAATTAGATAATTAAAAATTTCTGAGTCTTTGTCCCTTTCTAAACCCAGGAGACCTTTTCTTATAGACAAGAAGTGAAGCTTTCCTTATTACTTTATCATAATAGTCTTAATTTTTTTCATTTTATAACCATGTTTATGGATCGTCTAATAATTGATACTAATTATTATATTACTTTCTAATTATGAAACAATTAACTATAGTAGTGGGGTAACTTAAATTTTTATATAACTAACATTATTTTTTTTCCAACATTTTACTCTCTAGAAAACATCCATGTCAAACCAACTTAACGTGGAAATTTTAATAATATGATGATTAAGTTTTAAGATAAACATTTTTTTTTTTCACGATGCATAATTCATTAATATTTACAATGGCTCCCATGTTACATGGATTCAAACGGTTCATATATTAACCTTATATAACAAACTTGAGGACAAAGTGTCACAACCCGAAAAATTTAATATTTTAGAACCGGCCACGTGGCGACCGGCCGGTTTCTGTCTTTGGTGAGTGGGGGGCAAGTTCTGCAAATCAATTAATGCCTTTTCATTGGAATACGTGCAGCGACGGCTTAGCAGGGAAAATCCCTGTGAGTGGGATCCAGGTGGCAGCTATCGGATAAATGGGAGAGTGATAGTGGAAACCAAGTGGCAACAGAGTGTTGGCCGATCACTTGTATGAAGGTAAGAAGAAAACAATATCAACCTTTCTCTCTCTGCATGCGGATCATCTTCTTCTTCCTCAAACTTCGTTTTCTGCAAATTCTAAAATTCTCCTCCTTCTCTCTAACCTTTAGCCATCTTCTCTCTAAAATTCTAGCCTCCAAACATTCTCCGATCATCAGACTTCTTCAAGAGATTAAATAGCTGGCATCAAGAGGTACAATCTGTACCAAATAGAAGACCGTTCGGAGCTGGTAAGTGTCAAGTTTTTTTTAGGGCTTTTAGTTTCCGACATGCATGGGTTGTTAAAGCTTATATGTATCCTCTAAACCATTTCTTCTGAACCAAGCTTGTGTATTTTGTTTTAGAAATCTAAAATTTTGAAGAGTTGGTCGTATTAGTTCTCTGTGAAGTCTTAGCGGGATTTAAGAGGTAAGGGAAGTTTATGATTTTTTTTCAATAAATGATTTGTTATATGATTGAATGTATGAAATTGGTATGTTGCTGGTTGGATGTATGAATTTTGATATGCTTAAAGTTTATATGTTATATGAAAGTATGTTTCTGATAATTGAGTTGAATTCTGTAAATGTTTAAAATTTCAAAGAGAGTATAATAACCTAGTATATCCAATGTTACAATCGAATGGTCATTATGACCGTCCGGTTTCCTGTCACATTTTAAATTGATATGTTAATTCTGAACCAAATTAGATTATTTAAGTCAGATCTTTTGTAATTTCTATCCTACACAGAACGGCCAGTTTTTCTTTATTTCATTGGTCAATTGGTAAAACGTCCGGTATTAGACCGAGTCTTGAATTTCTTTTGGAATGCTTAGTTTAGTCAAGATCTTTCCTTTCCTGAAAAGAACTTTTTTACACACCGTCCGTTTTTATTCATTTCAGTCTGTTGAATTCCTTAATCAATTTCTTTATTCTTTTCCTATCAATAGTGGACTTCTCTTTTGGTTAATCCTAAATTTATTATTATTTCCGACCGGTTTCTTTGTTTTGATACCTCTGTTGACGAATCCACTTTGATCTTCCGTCCGGTTGAACCAATGTGTATTTTTCCTTCCGGTTTTACCATTCAAATACTTTTACCTAAGTTATTTTAAGCCTGGTATGGTAAAATGATTATTAAGTTGTTGAATATTTGGATTGAATTGTAAGAGATTTCCAAGGAGGAATATCTCATGTTTGAAGTAAATTGAGTTTAGTATGACCGTGGTTATAGGCTCAGGTTCCAACTCTTTTCCGATATTCCGTGATTACATCATCTCAAGTAGAGGAGAGTAATTCATGTGTGGGAATGGCGGGAGGTCCTCTAGCCTCAGGGTATTTCTATACCGAGGTGGTTCCATTGGACTAACCTCGGGTGGCGGTCTGTTGAGTGTATCCCAGCCAGGTCCACCCGGGTGCAGAGAGTGGCGAGCATACAGGGTCATACGTCCGGACTTTTGTTTTTGAACCTTTTGAGAATGTATGATGTGTTCTATGATGACGTCGTTTGAGGATAAAATATGTAATGTCTATGTGTATGTTGATATAATAGATGATTTCATTGAAATTTTTCATAAGCTTACCCTACCATTTGTTTTGTATCTTTTCTTTATTTTACCGTCCGGTGTTTCGACTGTTCGGACTCGTTTTCTTCAAATGCAATGATCATCTTTTTGGATGTGAGCAGAAGTAATTCAAGAACAATCTTTGGAGGAGGCGTTGCTGGAAGAACAACCATTGGAGGTGCCGCCGGAGCAGTTTGCTGGACCGTCCGGTCCATAGTCTTCTTTAGGATTGTTGTATATAATTGTTGATATGGTTGGTTATCTAGTTTTGTAAAACCGACCGGTTTAAATTTTGTGAACTTTGTAAATGATGCGTTCTGTATATATTTTTTTGGTTGACCAAATTGTTGAATCCCATTTCGCTTTAAGTTAAAATTTAATCTTCTTCCCGCTACTGTTCTTTAATATGATTTTTGCTAACTCCTAGAATAAATTATAGATTTACTCTATATATTTATTGGGATGTTACATTAATGGTATCAGAGCAGTTTTGTTCCTTAGAATGCCTATAGGTTATGGGTATGCTATGCTTGTGCTGTATACTCACATGATCAGTTAGAATTTTCTAACTCCTTATAGAAATTTACGAGTTTTTCTTCTGTTGGGAACAGAAAATGGCTCCAAGACCACCTCCGCAACCGGCCGACCGCGATGCAGCCGGCAACAGCAACAACAACTTATTGGAGTCCGTCCTGGCTGCACTCCAGCAACAAAACGCAACTTTAATTCAGCAAAATACGAATCTGGCGCAACAGAATGCACTTGCCTTACAGAATGCTGAAGCCGCTAGAGTAGCTGCGGAGACAACTCAGAGACAAATAATAGAGCTAATGAGGACTGGATCACAAACCGGCGGACCGTCCGGATCTTCAGTAAACAACGCAGCTGAATGGAGTCTAGAGAGTTTTCTCCAACACCGTCCGGCCAAGTTTGACGGAAAGTGTAGTGCCGACGAAGCCGATCGATGGATAAGCGATATGGAGAAGATTTATCAAGCCAAAAGATGTCCCAATGAGAACCGGCTGTTATATACGGAATATCAGCTTACTGGGGAGGCAAATCATTGGTGGAGTGCTATGAGGATGTTATTGGAACAACAACAACTTCCAATAACTTGGGAAATATTTAAAGAAAAGTTCTATGGAGAATACTTCCCCAACAGCGTACGGTTTGCAAAGGAAGTAGAGTTTTTGCAGTTAGTTCAGGGTGGAATGTCGGTATCCGAGTACACCGACCGTTTCAAACACCTTGTAAGATTTTATACGATGGGGATCAATGAAGAATGGCAGTGCAGGAAATATGAAAATGGACTAAGGCCAGAATTGAAAGTAATGATCTCCAGTTTGTGTATTTCGTCTTTTCCTACTCTGGTGGAAAGAGCTAAAGTACTGGAAAGAAACATGGCAGAAGTAGAGCAACAAAAGAAGTTGCAGCAACCGACCGGTAAAGCGTCTGTTCCGGCTCGAACTGCTCAAGTTGTGAGGAGAACTCCTTATTCTCGGCCTTTGCCGACCGGTTCCAGTATGTCCTCTCAAAATCCAGTCTTTACAAATTCGTCAAGGCAGCAAGGGACTGTTTCTTGCTTCAATTGCGGAGGACCACATTATCGATCATCTTGCCCTCAACTGGTGGGATTCAAACTCTGTACTAAGTGTGGAAGAACCGGTCATATGGACTCTGAGTGTAACATGGGAAATCGAGGGACTGTAAGACCTCCAATTGCTGGTAGAAGTGGTCAGAGGAATGGAGGAAGGGCGCAAGCAACCGGCCGGGTGTACGCTTTGACTGGAGTAGAAGCAGCAAGCTCAGGTAATCTTATTATTAGCACTTGCCTGCTGCGTGGAGTCTCTTGTTGTGTATTGTATGATTCGGGGGCAACACATTCTTTCATCTCGAAGGCATGTGTTAAAAAGTTGGGTTTAGACAAGAGTGAGATGCAGCTTGATTTGGTGGTGTCTACCCCAGCGGCTGGAGAGATTAGGACGTCTACTGTCTGCATTAGATGTCCTATTGAGGTAGAAGGGTACAAGTTTAAGGTAAACCTCATATGTTTACCTCTTCAAGACATAGAAGTGATACTAGGGATGGATTGGCTAACAACCAATCGCATACTTATTGATTGCGGAAAGAAAAAGCTGATTTTCCCAAGCAGTGAAGAAGATTTATCCTTGACTCTCGGTAAACTCCGAGAGGACCTTATAGAAGGAGCAATGTGTTTCCTGATTTTAACACGTGAAGATCAAAACGAAGAAAACCGTCCGGCAGAAAACCGAACGGTTATTGAGGAGTTCATGGACGTTTTCCCGGATGAAGTACCAGGCTTACCTCCAATCCGAGAAGTGGAATTCTCCATTGATTTAATTGCTCAAGCCGGCCCAATAGCAGCGCCGCCATATAGAATGGCTCCAGCAGAGTTAATTGAATTGAAGAAGCAAATTGAAGATCTCTTGGAAAAGAAGTTTATTCGGCCAAGTGTATCACCTTGGGGAGCGCCGGTTTTGTTAGTCAAGAAGAAAGATGGAAGCTAGAGACTTTGTGTGGATTATCGTCAATTGAACAAGTTGACGATTAAAAACAAGTATCCATTACCCAGAATCGACGACTTATTGGATCAACTGTCCGGCGCGACAGTGTTTTCGAAAATAGACTTAAGATCTGGGTATCATCAGATTTTGGTGAAGGAAGCAGATATCCCGAAGACTGCATTTCGGTCTAGATACGGGCATTACGAATATGTAGTAATGCCGTTCGGCGTTACCAACGCGCCTGCTGTGTTCATGGATTATATGAACAGGATCTTCCGGCCGTTTCTGGATAACTTTGTAGTTGTCTTTATAGATGACATCCTCATCTACTCTAAGACTGAAGCTGAACATGAAGAACATGTGAGGATGGTGCTTGGTGTGTTAAGGGAAAAACAACTATATGCCAAAATGTCTAAGTGCGAGTTTTGGATGAAGCAAGTTCAATTTCTTGGGCATGTAATCTCGGCGGGCGGAATTGCCGTGGATCCGGCCAAAGTCCGAGCGGTTTTAGAGTGGGAAACTCCTCGTTCGGTCTCGGAGATTAGAAGCTTTGTGGGATTGGCGGGCTACTATAGAAGATTTATTGAAGGTTTTTCTAAGATAGTAGCGCCCTTAACTCAATTAACTCGAAAGGATCAACCCTTCGTTTGGACCGACCGGTGCGAATCTAGTTTCCAAGAACTGAAGCAGCGATTGACGAATGCTCCAGTTTTGGTGATTCCGGATGCTAATCTGCCTTATGTAGTATATTGCGACGCATCTTATCAAGGGTTGGGTTGCGTTCTGATGCAAGAAGAGAAAGCTGTTGCTTACGCCTCTCGGCAGTTGAAGGTTCACGAGAGAAATTATCCAACTCATGATCTTGAGTTGGCTGCCGTAGTGTTTGCATTGAAGATTTGGAGGCATTATCTATACGGCGCCCGGTTTCAGGTATTTAGTGATCACAAGAGCCTCAAATACTTGTTTGATCAGAAGGAGTTAAATATGAGACAGAGAAGATGGATGGAATTTCTGAAGGACTACGACTTTGAATTACATTATCATCCGGGAAAGGCAAATGTAGTCGCTGACGCCTTAAGCCGGAAGACGGTACATGTTGCAAACATGATGATTCAAGAATTGAAACTGGTTGAAAGCTTCAGAGATCTAAGGTTTCATTGTGAATTTGAGCCGACCGGTATTAGCTGTAGCCTTATGCGATTGTCAAGTAACATATTTGACCGAATAAGAGAAAAGCAAAAAGTTGATAAAGAGTTGCAGAGAATTTCCAAACCGTTCGGTAAACCACCCCACCAAGACTTCAATGATGGAACAGACGGATTGTTAAGATATAAGGATAGAACTTGTGTTCCAAATGATGATGAATTGAAAAGGATAATTTTAGAAGAAGCTCATCAAAGTCGTCTAAGTATTCATCCGGGAATGACCAAGATGTATAAAGACCTTCGAATGAGTTTTTGGTGGCCAGGAATGAAACAAGATATTGCTCGGTTCGTGGAGTCATGTTTAACTTGTCAAAGAGCCAAGATCGAGTATCAGAAACCGAGCGGTCAACTTCAACCTTTGGAGATACCCGAATGGAAATGGGACAGTATTGCAATGGATTTCGTAACTCATTTACCCCGAACGGTCAGAAATCACGACGCAATATGGGTGATAGTCGATAGGCTGACCAAGAGTGCTCACTTTCTTCCTATCAATTTGAAAATGCCTATGTCCAAGTTGGCTCAGTTGTACGTTAAAGAAATCATAAGGCTTCATGGAGTACCGTCCGGTATCGTGTCGGATCGAGACCCAAGGTTTACGTCTCGATTTTGGCAGGCTCTTCAACAAGAAATGGGAAGCAAACTTCAAATGAGCTCTGCTTATCATCCGCAAACGGACGGTCAATCCGAAAGGACTATCCAGACCTTGGAAGATTTGTTGAGGACAAGCGTGCTGGATCATTTGGGTGTTTGGGACGAAATTTTGCCATTGGCAGAGTTCACTTACAACAATAGTTTTCACTCAAGTATTGGAATGGCGCCTTTTGAAGCCCTATACGGTAGAAAATGCCGAACGCCTCTTTGCTGGTTTCAGGAAGGTGAATCAGTGTTAACTGGACCAGAAATAGTGCAACAAACTACCGAGAAGGTGAAGTTAATCCAGGAGAGACTCAAAGCTTCTCAGAGTCGACAGAAATCATATGCCGACAAACGAAGGAAGCCTTTGGAATTTGCGGAAGGAGACCATGTGTTCCTTAAGTTGGATCGAAAGACGGGCGTCGGAAGAGTCATCCGACCAAAGAAGTTATCTGCTCGATTTCTTGGTCCTTATCAGATTTTGAAACGTATTGGACCGGTAGCTTATGAATTGGCCTTACCTCCATCGTTGTCCAACCTTCATCCAGTATTTCACGTTTCGCAACTTAAGAAGTATATTGCCGATCCTTCACATGTGATTGAGGCCGACAGCATTCAACTCAATGCAAATTGCTCAGTAGATGTCCGACCGGTAAAAGTTGAAGAATTAACCATCAGGCGGCCATCCAACAAGCGTACCAAGTATGTTAAGGTTATTTGGGATGAAAAAGCTGGCGACATTACTTGGGAACGTGAGGACGAAATGCGAGAGAACTTTCCTCACTTGTTTGAAGGTAACACTTTAATTTTCGAGGACGAAAATTTTTATTTGTTGGGGGGAATGTCACAACCCGAAAAATTTAATATTTTAGAACCGGCCACGTGGCGACCGGCCGGTTTCTGTCTTTGGTGAGTGGGGGGCAAGTTCTGCAAATCAATTAATGCCTTTTCATTGGAATACGTGCAGCGACGGCTTAGCAGGGAAAATCCCTGTGAGTGGGATCCAGGTGGCAGCTATCGGATAAATGGGAGAGTGATAGTGGAAACCAAGTGGCAACAGAGTGTTGGCCGATCACTTGTATGAAGGTAAGAAGAAAACAATATCAACCTTTCTCTCTCTGCATGCGGATCATCTTCTTCTTCCTCAAACTTCGTTTTCTGCAAATTCTAAAATTCTCCTCCTTCTCTCTAACCTTTAGCCATCTTCTCTCTAAAATTCTAGCCTCCAAACATTCTCCGATCATCAGACTTCTTCAAGAGATTAAATAGCTGGCATCAAGAGGTACAATCTGTACCAAATAGAAGACCGTTCGGAGCTGGTAAGTGTCAAGTTTTTTTTAGGGCTTTTAGTTTCCGACATGCATGGGTTGTTAAAGCTTATATGTATCCTCTAAACCATTTCTTCTGAACCAAGCTTGTGTATTTTGTTTTAGAAATCTAAAATTTTGAAGAGTTGGTCGTATTAGTTCTCTGTGAAGTCTTAGCGGGATTTAAGAGGTAAGGGAAGTTTATGATTTTTTTTCAATAAATGATTTGTTATATGATTGAATGTATGAAATTGGTATGTTGCTGGTTGGATGTATGAATTTTGATATGCTTAAAGTTTATATGTTATATGAAAGTATGTTTCTGATAATTGAGTTGAATTCTGTAAATGTTTAAAATTTCAAAGAGAGTATAATAACCTAGTATATCCAATGTTACAATCGAATGGTCATTATGACCGTCCGGTTTCCTGTCACATTTTAAATTGATATGTTAATTCTGAACCAAATTAGATTATTTAAGTCAGATCTTTTGTAATTTCTATCCTACACAGAACGGCCAGTTTTTCTTTATTTCATTGGTCAATTGGTAAAACGTCCGGTATTAGACCGAGTCTTGAATTTCTTTTGGAATGCTTAGTTTAGTCAAGATCTTTCCTTTCCTGAAAAGAACTTTTTTACACACCGTCCGTTTTTATTCATTTCAGTCTGTTGAATTCCTTAATCAATTTCTTTATTCTTTTCCTATCAATAGTGGACTTCTCTTTTGGTTAATCCTAAATTTATTATTATTTCCGACCGGTTTCTTTGTTTTGATACCTCTGTTGACGAATCCACTTTGATCTTCCGTCCGGTTGAACCAATGTGTATTTTTCCTTCCGGTTTTACCATTCAAATACTTTTACCTAAGTTATTTTAAGCCTGGTATGGTAAAATGATTATTAAGTTGTTGAATATTTGGATTGAATTGTAAGAGATTTCCAAGGAGGAATATCTCATGTTTGAAGTAAATTGAGTTTAGTATGACCGTGGTTATAGGCTCAGGTTCCAACTCTTTTCCGATATTCCGTGATTACATCATCTCAAGTAGAGGAGAGTAATTCATGTGTGGGAATGGCGGGAGGTCCTCTAGCCTCAGGGTATTTCTATACCGAGGTGGTTCCATTGGACTAACCTCGGGTGGCGGTCTGTTGAGTGTATCCCAGCCAGGTCCACCCGGGTGCAGAGAGTGGCGAGCATACAGGGTCATACGTCCGGACTTTTGTTTTTGAACCTTTTGAGAATGTATGATGTGTTCTATGATGACGTCGTTTGAGGATAAAATATGTAATGTCTATGTGTATGTTGATATAATAGATGATTTCATTGAAATTTTTCATAAGCTTACCCTACCATTTGTTTTGTATCTTTTCTTTATTTTACCGTCCGGTGTTTCGACTGTTCGGACTCGTTTTCTTCAAATGCAATGATCATCTTTTTGGATGTGAGCAGAAGTAATTCAAGAACAATCTTTGGAGGAGGCGTTGCTGGAAGAACAACCATTGGAGGTGCCGCCGGAGCAGTTTGCTGGACCGTCCGGTCCATAGTCTTCTTTAGGATTGTTGTATATAATTGTTGATATGGTTGGTTATCTAGTTTTGTAAAACCGACCGGTTTAAATTTTGTGAACTTTGTAAATGATGCGTTCTGTATATATTTTTTTGGTTGACCAAATTGTTGAATCCCATTTCGCTTTAAGTTAAAATTTAATCTTCTTCCCGCTACTGTTCTTTAATATGATTTTTGCTAACTCCTAGAATAAATTATAGATTTACTCTATATATTTATTGGGATGTTACACAAAGTCACTCAAAAATGGAAAAGTCTTAAGATCCTAAAATATCATAGTTAGTAATCTTTTATTGGATTATTCTCAATATGACATTATTAACTTTATGTATACTTTATTCCAAAATGTTTTGCTTTAACTTTCACATCTACTATTTATAAAAAGATACTTATTTGTTTTTCAATAAGTAAAACCCTAAAGATTAACCACTAGCTATACATTATTTAGCATTCCGATGCTATGGCGCGTAAAAGCAGCGTGTATAGTGAATAAAAGTACCATAAATATTAAAATACCAAAATAATTGAGTTTTGAAAACCAATTAAGGTTAAAACATCTGTTAACGAAATATATATTCAACAAAACACATAAATGGAAATTTAAAATTGCGTGAGGACATAATAATGAACAAAAATATATTTTAACACGTATAATTTTTTTTTTTACATTCATCATTTAATGTTTTGATTCTTTACTTTTTTTTTCTTAAAAAAAATATTTTCTTAATCTTTATAACGTGTGTGAAATATAAATGAATATAAATGTGTATGATTTTATTATTATTTTAATAATGAAAGAGAATATTTAGTTAAAATTATAAGTGAAAGAGTGTTGTTAATTGGAATTTATTCTCCTCTTTCTCCCACTTGTTGCCGTGATTTGGTATCTTTTGGCTCCAAAGAGAATGGTGACAATATCTTTTGTCCTTTGGAGAAGATATGTTGGAGCAACATGTATTTATAAAGAGCTATCTTGGTTATCTCTTTTCCATAGCATCCCTTGACTTAGAATAGAACCATCCTTTTCTCTTCATTTTGTACTTAGCATATTGTTCTAGTTTTTTCGACATTAATTAGTTGTAAGTTAACCTTTAGATGGCATCATCTTGGACTCCAAGGCAAAACAAACTATTTGAAGAAGCTCTTGCTATATACGACAGGGACACCCCTGACAAGTGGCAGAATGTGGCAAGAGTAGTTGGAAAATCCGTTGAAGAAGTTAAAACACACTTTGAGATCCTCAAAGAAGATGTCAACCGCATTGAACGTGGACAAGTCCCATTACCTAATTACACAGGTACGATGATTACTTTTGTGTATTATGAGAATTCTAATTTTTGAAAAAACGTGATTTTTAAAATATTTTAAAAATTTTAACTTATTTTTAGATGTCGATTCTCGATTAACCGATATTAAAAGATATATATGTTTTGATTCTTTTATAACTGAGATTTATAAATTAGCAAAATTTTTAAAAATGTCATGGTGTTGTTATTTGTTTTGAAATACGTTAAAATGTTTTAAATATAAAGACATAATACCGAGTTAAAATGTGAAATTAATACTAATATATCATATATTTTATCATTACAAAATATAGTATGTTGGTTTATAAGAACGGTTACAATAAAAATATGGTTATTTTATTTTTATTAAAAGTTTCACATCTAAAATTAATTTAAAGTATATGAATGAGTGTAAATCTCCCTCTATAAACTTGTTTTGTAAAATTGAATTAGAGTTAAAGTTCACTTAAAAACCATAAATTAATGTCTAATTTCAGGTAATTCAATTTTTAATTATATTTTTATAATTCAAATATTATTAGTTGACTTTCTTTTTTCCTTTTTCTTTGTCCAATTATTACAATTACATATATACCTTAGTATGATCATTTTGAGAACTTAATATCCTTTCCTTCTTAGATAATGATATTTAGACAACATTTTTTTGACAATATTTGAATATTGATTATGTGTCAATCTGTGATTGGTAAAAATTACTTCACAATAATTATTATTAATTACGGAGTAATTTTTTACCAAAACAGATTGACACATAATCAATATTCAAATATTATCAAAAAAATATTGTCTAAATATCATTATCCTTTTTTAAATTTTTGGGCCGATATTTAAAGACAAAATAGACTTGTTGGAATATTTTGTTTCCGCCATTTTTTTTATGACAGATTTATAAATTAAAATATAGTTATTGAAAGTTGTTTCCATTTTCAATTAATCTTTTTTATTCAAAGAAAATTTTATTTTATTATTAAAATTAAATTTAAGCCGTTTATCAATGGTTAAATCGTATGTTGATCATGACATGTAAAAATTAATTTGTAATAAAAAATAGGTGAAAACTTATTTCTTAGTTTACATTTTTATTTTGATAACATTTGAGAAATGATTTGGATATATTATAAAGTTAAGGAGAATATTCTGCATAAGACTTTATATAAAAGGGATATTTTGAAATTTGCTTTGGAGCGGGAAAATTATGTATAATTAAAGAGATATGAGAATTTGTCTAGTTAGAACAATCAATATCTGTTTATAGTCAAATATTTTCTTTGGCAAATAATTTTTATTTTTTATTCATTGTTTCCTTAATTTAAAGACTAGTTAATTTTGATCATATCCATTAAATTGTCTTTTTAAACCTTTTCTAGTTTATTTATTTATTTTAACTTGATTTTAATAAAATCATTTTATATTTATAAGATTTTCATATACTCTAAGTTATATATTGATATAGATATTTTACTATTAATAATTAATTCTACGCGATAAGATTTATTGACAATAGATTGGAATTGTATAGTAAATAAATTGTTGAAAAAACAAAACGATCACACCTTTACATGCCCCTGAATTGTCAAGCACATTCCTCTCTTTTAATCGAAAAGAATTATTCCTGAAATTTGTCTTTGAATTGACTGTTATTTTATATTTAAAAAAAAAACTACTTTAGCATCATAGATTTTTATAATTTTTTATTCACTTTTTTTTCTTTTTTATTATCGTATCTATTAAAAAAAATCAATACGATCCTTGTAATATATATTTTTCTAAACAATCATAAATTTTTCTTCTGAAAACTACAACTTTTTATTTTAATTATCCTATATAAGATACTTTCGCAATTTAATTCAATAAATATATAACTTCATTTTTTGTTTGGAATGACTTCATAGAATTTATACCTCTTGATTACATTGCAACAATCAATTTAACGAAAAAAAAAGTTTATAAAAAAGACTATAAAGAAGATCAGTAATTTATAATTCATTATAGGTTTTTATGTATTCTTGAAAGTAAAGGATGTTCAAAAAGATAAATCATGTTTACATAAAAACATAAAATGTGAAAAAGAAAAGAAAATAAATGAATCAATGAATGTTATGAATTGTGTAAATTTTGTATGCCTATATTAAGAACTTATTTGATATTAGAAGTTGCAAAGTCGTGCTGCAACCCTATTTTAATCTTTTGTTTTGATGCATGACAGGTTCTCAATGATCGAGAGAAACCAGAATTAGTAGATTAGCAAACTCAATATTGTGGTGTGTTCCTTATAAGAAATGTATCAGCAACAACAGCAAGTCCTAAAGGACCTTGCTTTCTATGTAAAATATAACTTATTTTCTAGGTTGTGTTTAAGTTATTCTCAAATAAGGAGTTTGCACTGTAAATTATGTTTCACTCTTTCTCCTTTTTTAAGATACTATGAAAATGGGATGTAATACTTTATTTTAATAAATTATTGTTTTATATAGTTTTAATTCTTAAAAATATTAAATTTTTATATTTTGAGGAAAAACTGTTATCAAAAGAAGAATTCAAAAAATCATTTAATTTGAAATTTGGCTTTGTTATCTTATCCATATAACTATGTTTTCAAACTATTATTTATACTCCTAACTAGATTCTGAACACGGCTCCTATATTATTTAAATTTTATTAATTATTTTATTTTAAAAAAAATCACAGAATCCTCCTTTTCTTTTCAAAAGTGTATATTACGATAACTTTTTACATTTATAAACATAGGATCTTTTGTCATTATCGTTACTAAAAAGTAAATCTTTTTATAAATGCTTCTTCAAATATTACAGCAAAATATTAAAAAAAAAAGTAATAATACATTTTTTATAAATTTTTGCAATATATTAATCCAATTTATTAAAATATAGAAATTTTAAATAAATCATGCGATTTATTAAATTTATAGCTTTGAATAAATTTCAAATAATATAATAGAAGAAAATATTTTAAAAATAGCGGATGAAAAAATAAATATGATATATGAGTCTAAATTGCTCCATACATCTCCGCATACCAAAATTATCATTTTTCAACGAATTTTGAATTCTTTCAGAAAAATTTTAAATTTATTAAACAAATTTTGAAATTTGTTTTCGAAAAATCCTTAACGAATTTTGATATCTGTTGAAAGAAATTTTTTTTAACAAATTTCTACATTCATTAAAGAACTTTTCGAAAACTTCAACAAATTTTGAAATTTATTGAAAGTTTGATAAATTAACGAATGTCGATATTTATTGAAAAAAGAAATTTTCAACAAATTTCAAAATTTATTGAAAAAAAGTTTGAGTGTATAATTTTTTTAAATATAAAAGATAGTTTTTAAAATTTTAAAAAAGTTTGACGACACAAGAAACAATGTGGGATGATACAGGGAGTAACCCTCTATGTGAGGTTCCCTGTTATAACACAACCACCCGAGTCATGCAATTGCTTTCTGCACCCATCAAATTCTAAGCAGGCCTCTCCTCATTATAGCTACAAATAAAACAAAGAAGGGTACAAATAGAATTCAGAAAAGGATGGCTGCAGAAAGAAATTGATGGGAGTGCAGAAGCAATTAGCCCCGGGTCATTATTAAACAAAGAGCACTTGGCTAAAAGCCCACCGCCACGCATCCAGAATCTGTTTTCGCGATCGGGTGATAAACGGCATTCGTTTAAGCGTTTTAATTGCTCAACACGCAAAGCCGTACTCAAACTTTTCCTGTTTAAACCCTAGCGAAGGGTTTAAGCTCGCGCTAAGCCAAGCTTCTTCATGTTCTATTCGGAAGGTGCATGCTAAGCTATGGCCGCTGCAAGGTTAACCTCATGTGTGGCAGTAACATCCGCTGCGGTGGTGTCCATGTCCACGTTCTCCGATCGTGCCTACGCCGACTCTTCCTTCCGATTCCCTTTCTTCTCTTCTTCACCTTCCAATGCGCCGTCGCCGCCGAACCAATCTTCCGACACCAACTCGGAGCCTCCAGCGCCTGAGGAACCTAACAAGTCGGGGTTCGACCCGGAATCGTTAGAAAGAGGAGCCAAAGCTCTCCGTGAAATCAACAGTTCTTCCTACTCAAAGCAGGTTATTTTATTTGTGGTTCTGGAATTCAATCTGAATTATTTGTTCTGGTTTCAACGAGGAGTGACGGATGCTCTTTGTATCGGGAAGGATTGTAGTTTTCTGATTTTGTTTTTTGTTTTTGCTTTGCAGGTGTTTGATTTAATGCGAAAGCAGGAGCAAACTCGCCTCGCTGAATTGGACGCTGAGAGAGTTCACTACGAACTTATTCAATCTCAGGGAGATATTGTAAGTGGAGTTTTTGAATAACTTCCACATCTTGTGTAGCTCATGATCATTTCAGTTTTTGCCGTATATTTTGTGCTTGACAAAATAGATCAAACCACACTATGAAATACTTGGTGCAGTCTTCCAAAACGCTTGGCATACATGCGACATGCTACTAAAACCTGGCGGACTGGTTGGCAATTTTGTCAACATTTCATTTCGTTTTCAATTTCCTTGTTTTTTACGAATTTATCCATATTTTGTATTGTTATAGGTTTTCATCGTAATGCTCACCACAGTAGGTTAAAACAGCGATAGCAATTATTAGAGTTTTCTGCAAATCTATGTTCTTCTAAGGATTTATCATCATGGAAATATTATCTTGCTCTGATCTGCCAAATAAATTTTATTGCAGGAAAGACAGCGGAAAATGGCTGAAGAACAACGTAATTTAATACAAGAGCAAGCCCAGAGACAGGCCCAGGTGCTGCGATACGAGGATGAATTAGCAAGGAAAAGAATGCAGGTACAGACTAAATAAACAATGTACGCTGTTGTGTAATTTGTGAATTTGGAAACCTTTGGTATTTATATATCCATCTAGAAATGGTTTTCAGGCAGAGCAAAAGGTTGTGGCTTTGGGAATTAATGTAATTAGAAAAAATATGTAAAAGCAACTGATCTTGAACTTAAACTTATGGTCAGTAAATCCTTTTTGCTCTTTGGTCCTTGCCACTGGATATGCTTTTGGTAGAAAACTTATCTTCTGTTGGTCCTTCAAATTTTATTTTAACGAATTGTATGATCGTATAGATAATGATTTTCTGGAGAACTTTTGATATTTAGCCTCCTACCCACATCGGTGTTTAAATGGAGCACCAGGATTTGTGATGAAAATTCCATGAAGTTGTCTAACTGTTAGTGATATTTGAATGGTTGGAACCTCATGCAAATCAAACTTTTTCCGATTTGAAGTTTTGTAAGATTAAAATGTTTTACACGGATTAGTTATCCTTAAGTTGCTATTCTCAGACAGATCATGAAGCCCAGAGGCTACATAATGTTGAATTGGCCAAGATGCAAGAGGAGTCTTCTGTAAGAAAGGAGCGGGCAAGACAGGCTACTGAGGAACAGATTCAATCTCAGCAGCGTCAGACTGAGAGAGAGAGAGCTGAAATAGAAAGAGAAACTATTAGAGTTAAGGCAATGGCTGAGGCTGAAGGCCGTGTTCATGAAGCTAAATTGACCGAGGAGCATAATAGGAGAATGATGATAGAACGACTGCAAGGTGAAAGGGATAAATGGCTTGCTGCAATTAACACAACTTTCAGTCATATTGAAGGTATGCAGCTGATAAGCTTTTGGCCTTTGTGGGGGATCATAGATTTTGATTGTCTTGTCTGTGCCGTGCTACTTATTCCTATTTATGGTTAAATTTCTATGCATTTTCACTTTCATCATGTAAATATTCGTTTTCCTATTTGTAAATGTGATAAATATCAATATCAATATACCAACTTTTGGTTGGAAAGTTCATAGTAAAGCAATGTGCAGCAGTACCTCTTGTTTACTGAAAGAGTTTCAACTTGTTGCTATTCATAATTATGCCAAAGTAAAGTCCATACACAAGAATAAACTGGCATATTGAATGTCTGAAACAAAAGGCAATGACGTTACGTAGTGTCTGCATCCACAGTATATTTTCTATACTTTTCCATGACGGAGAATGGATATCAACTTGTAGTAATATTGCATTCCTTCTGCAAGAATATGAAAATTCTTGGCAGTAGAAGTTCCTGGGATTGTTAATCCTTTCACTTCGATAAATTTACAAGCTTCTTTCCAGTTCTTATCTCATACAGTAGCACTCATGTTTGCATGATATTACATATCTGCTTACAAAATGTACAATTCTGACTGTCAGGTTTTGTATCATCAATAATATTTTTGCATGATTGTAGAAAATTGTGGTTTTTGAGTTTTAGGTTCTTGGATTGCTAAGGTGTGTGACAGGCGAAGTGTTAATAGCTTGTATTATTCCATCTTACTAAATTGTTCATGGTAACCTTGTTTTTATTAACTGTTCCCATTGGTAGATGATAAGTTGATCTTTCCTTTGAAAATTATCTCAGCTGGGTTTTTACAATTCGCAGGTGGTCTAAGGGCCTTGTTGACTGATAGGGACAAATTGCTTATGACTGTTGGAGGAGCCACTGCACTAGCTGCAGGAGTATATACAACTAGGTAGATGTGCTGTTTTTCATGATGCATTTGATACTAAGTAACTTTACACAGTTTCAGGGTCTGTTAGATATGTATGCATATTACAGTCATCTCATTGATGTCACCATAATAATGTTTGTCAATGTACTTTTATTCATAAAAAGTCTTTGTGAAAGTAGGGAGACCGATTTTGTAATAGTTGTATCTACAATGCATAATCTAGATGTACACTGCTGTTTTATGGTGCTATTGGACGCTATGCAAATGTACAATAACCGATCAATATCATCCACACCATCTGTGGCAACTGTAGATGTGTAATTCTGATATTTATGGGAAGAGAATAGTAAGAATTATTTGTGTCTTATGCTACGGAAGTGATAGCCAGTACTTACAATCAATCTCCCAGCCTCAGGTCAATTACCAACCCTTCCATTCCCAGCCACAAGGAAAAAAAGTGCAATAAATGATAAGCCAATTCAAGCCTTTATTACTGTAGTGTTATCTCGATTCTTGCACCACTTACAAATTCTTAAATGTTGTCGTGAAAACTCTTGGTGATAGATTACTCTAGAAACCATTTACAACTTGATTAGTAGACAGGTTCAGTGGATAGGGCCAACTCTTGGTGAATATGTGTTTGCTGGATAAAATACGTACTGTGTTCTATCCTAATTTTTCTAATCCATGTTCATCACAATTCTTCCGTTTTCTTTATTTCCTTTTCAAATGATATCTGATTATACCGTATTGTGTTTCCTCTTTATACAGAGAAGGTGCTAAAGTCACCTGGGGCTATATTAATCGAATTTTAGGGCAGCCATCATTGATCCGGGAATCGTCAATGGCAAAATTCCCTGGATCAAAGATAATTTCTCAAGCCAAAAATAAACTTCTACATAGTAGTACTTTGGCTGGGGCAGAAAAACCTTTTGGGAATAAAAATGGTCTTGGAAATGTGATCCTCCATCCATCGCTACAGAGAAGAATTGAGCATCTTGCACGTGCAACATCAAATACCAAAGCCCATCAGGCACCATTTCGTAATATGCTTTTTTATGGGCCTCCAGGCACTGGTAAAACGATGGTTGCAAGGGAAATAGCGAGACGATCGGTATGATGATGTTTAGTTCTTTAATACAAAGTTCTGATTTATATTTGACTTTTCTCCTTTTACATGATCTGTTCAGCTGTTTTTACTGACAACCTGAAATAATTGTCCGAATGTAGTGTTTGTGATGAATGATCAAACCTAGTAAAATGTAGTGTTTGGTTATCTTGATAGTCGTGGAATTTTCTTTGAATATCATTTTAAGGCTCATTATTAGTGCTATATGCAGAATTTGTTTAGAAAGCTATCCTTAACTACTGACCATCCTTTTTTACGTGAAGGGTTTGGATTATGCCATGATGACCGGAGGAGATGTTGCACCTCTTGGCGCCCAGGCTGTTACCAAAATTCATGATATATTTGACTGGGCCAAGAAATCTAGGAAAGGCCTATTGCTTTTTATTGATGAGGCAGATGCTTTCCTTTGCGAGTAAGTTAGAGCTTGAAATGCATTTTTAAGACTGCTGCTGTAACAGATATCTATTTAAATTACTATCATGACATTTGAAAATATAACTATTGTATTACTACAGGCTACATTGATTATGTTTGTACTTTTATAACGGTTTATCTTGAATTTATATTGATTTTTAGAATCACGAAATGTCTTGAACTTGTTTGGAGAATTTTTTTTATCATTAATAAAATTCACCTATTGGAAGATTAAATACATAGAGGAACCAAGAAGAGCATTTTATGGATTTTTGTGTCTGTATTTCACCCTCTATGTTATAGAAACAATTGGTGTGATAAGTTGGATGATGATCTCGTTTGTATAGCAATTGCCTAGTGATTTTTTTGTATTCAATGCAGGCGCAACAGCACACTCATGAGTGAAGCTCAGCGAAGTGCTTTAAACGCATTGCTCTTCAGAACTGGTGATCAGTCTCGAGACATAGTACTTGTTCTTGCGACAAACAGACCGGGTGATCTTGACAGTGCAGTTACTGATCGCATTGATGAAGTGATTGAATTTCCGCTTCCGGGAGAGGAAGAGCGTCTGAAGTTATTGAAGCTCTATTTAAACAAATATTTATGTGATGACAATAATGTTTCTAAGGGAGGCTTCTTGCTGAAGAAGCAGCCTCAGAAGATTACTATAAAAGATTTATCAGAGGATGACTTCAGAGAAGCTGCGAAGAAAACGGAGGGATTTTCAGGCCGTGAGATAGCCAAACTCATGGCTAGTGTCCAAGCTGCTGTCTATGGGCGCCCAGACTGCATCTTGGATTCCCAGTTGTTTAAAGAGATTGTAGATTACAAAGTGGTGGAACATCACCAACGACTAAAACTAGCAGCTGAAGGTGGCCAGCCCGGCCAAATATAGTTTGTTTGAGAATTAATTTGAATCCCCATCGACCTGCTATCTTAGATTTTTGTTCATGATGTTATGTGTGCCATTATTTGTGCGGCAGATGAAGCAGATTTAGAATAATCTTTTCCGGCTTTATTAATCATTAGGAGTAGGAGGCTTTAATGACTTGGAAGCAGGATTCCAGCATAACCTTTCCACTTCATGCTAAGGAGAAAGAAGCCATGTTTTTGAGAGCATCAGAGAAGTCAAAATTACATCGATTAATAAATTTTTAGGATACGCTCAAAGTTGTAATTTAAATTGCATTTTTTATGAATTTTATTTCATTCGAATTCCAGTGAAGATTCTTCAAAAGAGAGTGAAAAATAACTTATTTTTCTTAAATAATAATAATAATAATAATTATCTATATTACATTTAATTTCAAAATTCTTCCCGAACCCTCCTAAACCTCAAATTTCTTTTTGTACATTTCAAAGAACATTATTTGTATTTAATATTTCAATAACTATCTTTTGTATTTATAAATATATAACGCAAATAGGTTATTTAACCATTTAGCATCCTTATCCGTGATATATTTCGCAACTAGTTAAAATCTAGGCTCCTTGTACATTAGGTTTAGCTGTATTTTTATTTCATATTATTACAACTTTAATATGCACATGTGATTTAAATGAAGTTAAACAATATAATAGTTTCTATTTCATTCTAACTATAGTCCTACTTTCTATCTTTAAACTAAGTAATATATTTCATTCCGGAATATTCTATTGGGAAAATGTCCGGTGATTGGTTTCTATAGCAATCTTTCCAGGCATAACTGTCTTTGATTTGGGTATGTTGTTAAGTTATATGAGCACTAATCCAAAATTTCAAAATATTAAATTTATGCATTTTTTTCTATATGATATTTAACTTTTTTACTTTTACTTAAAATTTAAATTCACAGTTTTGACATAAGAGAAAGAAATTTGGGAAATGAAAATAAAATGAATAAAGTAAACAATTCAAGAGGAAATTATTACGCAGGTAAAAAAAAATGTCGCAAGATACAATATGGATTGAACGTGATTTGATTATCCATGATAATTGCGGCCGAAAATTCTTTATCAAATTGAATATTTAGATTTTAATTCAAATAAACTGATTAAATTAAAACATACAAATTCATCCTTATCGTCCATGTTACATCATAAACACAACCATAGCTTAGAACGTTAAAAAGAGATTCCATTGGTTGCAGAAAAGAGATAAGACAGCTTATGTAACATAAAGATAAAAGGAAAATAATAGAGAAATTATAAATTTAAGTGGGTAATTATAAATCATCATCAATAGAAGAAGTTAAAATCTTCCACAAAAACATCTCTGTAATATAAATCGGATACCAGAAACCATTAAAAATCTCTACAAACTAATAGTTACTAATTGTGAGATTTAAAAAATTCTTGTAAATTAATTTGTGAAGGGTAAAAACATCCTCAAAACGAAACATAAACCTTAAAAACTAGTTTTTTTTGTTTGCAATGATTTTCTTTTCGTTTGAAGTTTTGCTAGATTCTTTCCTTTTCCTGGTTAACTATTTCAGTGAATATCCTATTATGAAATAAATACTTTATTTGGTTTGTATCCTCTTGAGTCTTTCAAATATAGAAGATATTTCCTTGAGTGTATTCAATAATTGACAAAAGCATTTATAAATCTTGGATTAAATTTTTAACTTTGTCTAGTTATCCCTTGGTTTCTTTGATTAAATTTTTGTTTCTCATGTGCCACAAAATTTGATTAGAAAATTGTTGATGAATAAATAAATTATTGGCGCAGTGGGAAAAGATTTTATAATTATTATGAAGTCTGGTGAATTGATAGCAACCAAATATAAAGTTGTGTTTGAGGAGGCTAATGCATTTTTGATTAAATTATAATTTAAGAATATTAGAGAAGAACAAGTACGTAGTCGGTAAAACGGCGATTGGACGAGGTAAAAGTCATCTCACGGTTTTTGTACCTTCATAGGCAAATTTGCCTAAAATATTACCAAAGTAGGCAAATTCAAAGTCAAGGGGAAGTCGTGCGACCCCCTAACGACTTCAAAAACAGAAGTCGTGCTACCATGGCACGACTTTACACTGTTCATATGAACAGTGTGAAGTCGTGCCACATAAAAACGACTTCAAGCTGTGGTAATCGATTACGATGGAGCTGTAATCGATTACCAAAAGCTGAAGTCGTGCCACCCCTGCACGACTTCTACTTTGTAGGCCATTGCCACACTGGTAATCGATTACTTGGACTCTGTAATCGATTACCAGCACTTTAAATTGAGTAATTTCCATGGTAATCGCTTACCAGTGTGTTATTGTCCAAAATTTGCACTGGTAATCGATTACCCCTGGCTTGTAATCGATTACCAGTTGCTTGTAGACACATTTGCTTTGTTTTTGGTGTAGTGGACGAAGTTATAATAAAAAAAAATGAAAAGGTATAAGAAAATTGAAATGAAATATTAATTGTCATTAAGTAAATAATTTTTGAATGGATTACAAAATGGTAAGATTAAAACTATTAACGAAATGGACAATTTCCCCTATGATGACCTTCGTTGCGACAGTAAGAGCATTTTCTTTGCTGATCTGGAGTGGACTGATCCATCTCATTACGAATCCTATTTGTAGATGGTCTTCCGGATGCCTTGCGTCGCATTTTAGGATCTGGTATGAAGTTTGGACCTGTATACGCAGACCAATAATCTTCGTTTTGGATTGGGTGGAATTGTACTTCGTATGCCTTGAAAATGTTGGTAAGACTGTACACTGGGTCGATTACCTGGGTTAGTGGTATATGAGAATTAGCACAAACAGCAACAACGTGATGACATGGGAGACGAGTAGCTTGGAAGTGACCACAATCGCACCACCATTCATTTAGCCTGACCTTATAGGAAAGTGGATGTGGGCGATATTGGTGAGGTGTTGAAATTTCTTGAACTTCGAATTCTGAATTTTCACGGTTGTAGCGCTGAACAAGACAATATGCAGATTGTTGTTGATTTTTCCTAATAATATCAGCAATTTCTTCAGGAAATTGGTGGCCTGCTTGTAGCATGTAGTTTGCTTTTAATCCTCGTTCAACATACCATGATTGTGTCCTCTCAAATGTTTTTCTAATGAGAGCACAAATTGGTAATGAACGTGCTCCCTTTAAAACGGAGTTCATGCACTCAGCAAGATTAGTGGTCATATGTCCATATCTTCTCCCTCCATCAAAAGCTTGAGACCATTTCTGTAATGGAATTTTATCTATCCAAGCAACTTGTTGTGGGTATTGGTTTCTTAGTGCAGTAAGCTTTGCGGTGACAGTAGGTTGCTTGACCTCGTAAGCTGTAAGGACGTAAAAAATAAACAAAAAAAATACGAACACTGAAATTGGCAGTCAAATAGATAGTGGTAGTACCTAAATTGATGAATTGTTTTTTCAGGTCCTGATTTTTGAATTTGTTGTTGAAGTTGGAGGCCAGATGACGTATGCAGTAAACAGAGTTCATACCATCTTCTTCCCAACCAACTTCTTCTGATCTTAAAGCGGATAAGATACCCTTTCCTCTGTCAGTGATGATGCAAATATTTTGTCCAGGACAAACATGTTCTCGAAGTAGTTGAAAGAACCATATCATGGCCTCCTTTGTCTCACCTTCTACAATCGCAAATGCCAAGGGGAAAAGATTTCTATTGCCGTCTTGAGCTATGGCGGTCAGCAAAGTTCCATGATATTTCCCCGTTAAAAATGTTCCATCAACTTGTAGAATGGGTTTACAATATTTGAATCCTTGTATGCAAGGACCGAACGACCAAAAAACTCTTTCGAGAATGTAGGAATTATTGTCAATTTCTCCATCAATGTTGACTGGAGAACCAGTACATTGTAAAATTGTACCTGGGTTTGCATCCTTGACCGCATGTAACCACCTTGGTAGATGGTTATAAGACTCTTCCCAATCACCAAACTCCATCGCAAGAGCCTTTTGTTTTGCGATCCAAGCTTTTCTGTAGGACACAGAATATCCGAATCGAGCTTTAATATCTGCTATCAAACTCTTGATGGGAATTGACGGGTTTGTCCTTACAGAATTTGATATGATTGTTGCAATGTGAGTACTATCAAGATTTGTATGATCTTGAGATAGTATGTTAGAGAAACAAGTATGTTGGCCGTCGATGTTTTTGATTTCCCAATATTTACGCACTTTGCTATAGCCTGCCCTCAAGCGCCATTGACAACCGTTGTGGTATTCTACACATCGAATAACATAAATGTTAGGCTTTGATTCGAGTACCGTGTATTTGTAACCATTGCTGATGTGATATTGTTTGATTGCAGCAATAGTTTCCTCCTTTGATTGGAATTGCATACGGTCATGCAACTCTGGAATGACAACCTGAGATGACTGTATCATTTCGTGGTCGTCATTATGTTGATCGTGAAGTAAGTTGTCCAATTCATCATCTGTGCTAAAATCATCAACATTATCCAATATCACTGGTTCTTCATCAATGATATGTGATGATGAAGATGCTTCGAAGTTCCACGATGCCATTATGAAATTGTTGATGTTGGAACCAATAGAAGAGCAAGAGAGGAGTAATACAAGAGCAATAGAAGAGCAATAGAGGAGTAATACAACAGCAATAGAAGACCACTAGAGGAGTAATACAAGAGCAATAGAAGAGCACCGAGGAGTTATACTAGAGCAATAGAAGTGCAATAGAGGAGTAATATATTTCAATGTTAAATTTTATTGTAAGTATCTTAATTAAAGTAGAGGTAGCATGCATTCAGCTTTCATTTCCTTGGCAGATGTAGCATGCATTGTGCATTCACCTTTCATTCACCTTTCATTTCCTTGGCAGGTCTATCTCGTAGGTGGTAGTGTTGCATTCAAAATAGATTGGAAAAAAATTAAAATATGAAATGATTAAGGTTTTAGGGTTGTCCTAAATTTTTAAATAATTTTTTTGGATGAAAATTTAATTTTTAAATAATTTTTTTCCCTTAATCTTATTTTAAAAATTGAAAGAAAAAAAAAACAAAAAATGCAAAAGTGAAGTCGTGTGAGGGTAGCACGACTTCACCTATTGAAGTCGTGCTACCCCAACACGACTTCACTTTTGCATTTTTTGTTTTTTTTTTTCTTTCAAAAATTAATTTAAAGTGTAGTTTTCAATTTTTAAAAATTCATAAATATTATAGAAAATTGTTAAAAAATTATGGTTGATATATTGATAGGTTATACAAGTGTTGTATATTTTTTTTTTGTAATAAACTTATTAATTTGGTATATAATTTAATTAAAATTAGTTGCCAATATTTAAAAATAGGTTAAAAAAATAGAATTAAATATGGTAAAAATTAAAATATGAAATTATTAAGGTTTTAGGGTTGTCCTAAATTTTTAAATAATTTTTTTGGAAGAAAATTTAATTTTTAAATAATTTTTTTCCCTTAATCTTATTTTAAAAATTGAAAGAAAAAAAAAACAAAAAATGCAAAAGTGAAGTCGTGTGAGGGTAGCACGACTTCACCTATTGAAGTCGTGCTACCCCAACACGACTTCACTTTTGCATTTTTTGTTTTTTTTTTTCTTTCAAAAATTAATTTAAAGTGTAGTTTTCAATTTTTAAAAATTCATAAATATTATAGAAAATTGTTAAAAAATTATGGTTGATATATTGATAGGTTATACAAGTGTTGTATATTTTTTTTTTGTAATAAACTTATTAATTTGGTATTTAATTTAATTAAAATTAGTTGCCAATATTTAAAAATAGGTTAAAAAAATAGAATTAAATATGGTAAAAATTAAAATATGAAATTATTAAGGTTTTAGGGTTGTCCTAAATTTTTAAATAATTTTTTTGGAAGAAAATTTAATTTTTAAATAATTTTTTTCCCTTAATCTTATTTTAAAAATTGAAAGAAAAAAAAAACAAAAAATGCAAAAGTGAAGTCGTGTGAGGGTAGCACGACTTCACCTATTGAAGTCGTGCTACCCCAACACGACTTCACTTTTGCATTTTTTGTTTTTTTTTTTCTTTCAAAAATTAATTTAAAGTGTAGTTTTCAATTTTTAAAAATTCATAAATATTATAGAAAATTGTTAAAAAATTATGGTTGATATATTGATAGGTTATACAAGTGTTGTATATTTTTTTTTTGTAATAAACTTATTAATTTGGTATTTAATTTAATTAAAATTAGTTGCCAATATTTAAAAATAGGTTAAAAAAATAGAATTAAATATGGTAAAAATTAAAATATGAAATTATTAAGGTTTTAGGGTTGTCCTAAATTTTTAAATAATTTTTTTGGATGAAAATTTAATTTTTAAATAATTTTTTTCCCTTAATCTTATTTTAAAAATTGAAAGAAAAAAAAAACAAAAAATGCAAAAGTGAAGTCGTGTGAGGGTAGCACGACTTCACCTATTGAAGTCGTGCTACCCCAACACGACTTCACTTTTGCATTTTTTGTTTTTTTTTTCTTTCAAAAATTCATTTAAAAAATTTTATTTAATTGTTATAAATTAAGATAATTGTTAGTAATAATTTTTTTAATGGGTTTATGGTTTGCTTCATTTATTTGATTTTTGTTATTATTTTTTGGGCAGCCAAATCTAATTTTAATATTTTATATGAAAGAAAATGATATATTGATGGGAAAATAACAATGGAAAGCATGCCATGCTTTTGTGAGAGTGCCATGCTTTTGTGAGAGTACGTGTGAGTGGGGTGAGTTTGCAATCAATATCACCCCAACTCTCAACAACATTATTCAATGCCAATAATGTTCCATTACTTTTGCACATGGTAGTGTAAGGCTTTGTGTAAGGTGTGTAAGGCTTTGTGTAAGGCTTTGTGTAAGGCTTTGTGTAAGGTGTGTAAGCCTTTGTGTAAGACTTCACATGGCAACATTATGAAGGGAATCAATTCCCTTCCTCCATAGTCTACATATTTTGATTGATGGGTTTAGGTTGCAGCCATTGACGCATAAGGATTCTTTCCTTGCTGCAACTCATATTTCACAACCATCCTTTCTCTTCCTCCAAACAATTCCATATCTCTTTATTTTCACAAACTTAGAATTATTGGTTATGGCTTTTGCACGTCATCTACCAGTTGATATGTCTCTTTTGCGTCTCCAAGACAAGCACGTGGTGAAGGCAATTTGGGAAGGAACTGAAAGAGTTCTTCGACCGAGAAGACATGCAATCTGGATATCAAAACATGTGGACGAGCTCGATGAACGAGTGATGAACATCCTACAAGCAACCGGATTTGACCATATTTTGAAAGTATCAAATATGGAAATAAATCACGTACTAGTCACTGCTTTGGTGGAAAGGTGGAGAATTGAGACTCATACTTTCCACTTCCCTGTAGGAGAAAGTACAATAACACTCGAAGATGTCGCACTCCAGCTAGGTCTTCCGATTGAAGGTAATGTTGTCACTGGCTTGAGCAGTGGACCTCTACATTTATTTTGTGAACAACTACTAGGACAACTTCCTCCAGAAAATACCGTGAGAGGCAACAGAATCAAATTGTCGTGGCTCAATAATACGTTTCGCCAATTACCTTATGATGCAACAGATGTGGTTGTTCAACAATACGCTAGAGCGTACATGATGATCGTGATTGGCAGCATACTAATGCCAGATACATCTGCGAGTATGGTACACTTGATGTATCTTCCACTTTTAGCCGACTTGGACAACGTTAGAAGCTATAGCTGGGCATCTGCAGCTCTTTCGTGCTTGTATCGTGCCCTTGATCACGGTACAAGACTCGATCAGGACAATATCGGAGGATGCATGATATTGTTACAGTCTTGGGCATGGGAGAGAATAATATGTCTTTCTCCGCAAATACACGAGGTAACTCAGGAAGACATCTCCGCCGGAACTGTTTTCCCATTGGCGAAAAAATGGTGTCGAACAACACAAACACGACGCCACGACACCACAACAGTACAAGAATTTCGGCAAAAATTGGATGACCTTTCACCAAAACAGGTATTGAACATTTAAATCTGCAATTTAAAAAAATAGTACAACAATTTTAACTAACAATTATATTTTTTCAGTTTTTATGGACGCCATATACACGGGATGAAATTCGTCAAATTATTCCAGTCCAACTCCCCCCCACTTGTCGAGCAGTTGTGCCTCTAATATGCTTCTCAGTTGTAGAATTCCACCAGTCAGAACGTGTGGTGCGTCAATTCGGATTCCGACAACCTGTACCGCAACAACCGTTAAATCTCGATGAGGTTCATAAATTAGATATGAGAGGACGAGCAGACTGGGATTGGCAAGTCCACCATCAACAGTGGATTGCTTTATGGAATGACCGACACAATCGTATTTTCACCGGTGTTCCATTTAACAAAAATGGTCACTTGCGCGACGATTCAGAGTATATGCAATGGTACATAAGTCATACTATCCGGTATATAGCTCCAATAGAAGATGACTCAACAGACGAAGAGGTAGAACAATAATTTTAATATTTTTCGTTCTTTGATGATTGTTTCTTGCAACCAATATAACCGAAAAATTTGTTTCCAACAGTATGACATGGATCATCAACGACATTTTCAACCAACATCCGCAGTCCGTTCATCACCGCCTGACCACGTCCCACAAAGGTCTTCCTTTGACTACATGCAGTATCCATATCCATCTCCGTATACTCAAGGGGGAAGCTCGTACGGTGTTTTTCCACCATCAACACCACTAGGCACAAGTCCGTCAACATTTTCTGCGGGTCCTTCAAATCACTTTGGAACTACCACAAACACTCCACCGTCTGCATTCCAACACGCGTCTTCGTCACAAAACGTTTATCGACCCACCATGGACTTCCTTTACGCTGAGCAGTCAACTCAAAGTCAGCATGTGGATGAAGACGAAAATACGCAGACTCAATCACCCCAACAACAGAGACGAGGACAACGCCCAAGAAGAAGACCAACTTGTGGGACTGGAGGACATAGATAGACATAGACAAACATTATGATGTACTTGTTTTAATCATTAAATAAAAATTAAATGACATGACAAAATTGTGTCCCTTTCAAGTCATTTTCAAGTACTGTTTAGAGATTCTATCCAAAAGGACTACGAAATTTTCACTATAAATACAACCACAATTGTGTTATGGATATCCACAGAACTCACAAAATACATTGCTCTAACTTTATCTTTCATCAAACTACATCATCTCTCTGAAAATGAACACCTACGAGAATGAAGATTTTGGCATGAACGCCACAGCCACAGAAAACATATACAACTCATACCTTGCTGCCTTATTTCAACACGGCGAAATAAGGAATGGCGAAAATGGAGTTGAGTTCAGATGTCAGAATCCTAAATTGTTTCGCATCCCATTCACCTGCACCCACAAACAACTTCAAGAAAAAGTTTGCATAGCCTCTGACAAACCAACTAACACAGTCATCGACAAGTTGTACTTCCGTCGACCGAGGCTTGATGATAATCAAACTGTCTCATATGAAGCATTCACACTAAGATCGGACGAAGATGTCACAGAAATGATATCATGTAAGTCCAATTTTCCCATTAACGCAGTCATGGAAATTTATGTTACATGGGTAAGATCTCCGGACGAAATAATGGGTCTTATGATTCCTACAAATGCATCATCTTCATCTACGACACCCACAAATGACACTCCAAACTCACCTGCAATAATCTATTTCGGAGGTCCGCTTAAAGGCGCTGGAATGATAGAAAGTCGCTCTGGTTACGGGATCGAATTCCGATCAGATGCAAAGGTTACAACGTCAATCAATCACAATATCTCATTCAATGAACTTTTTTCTCAATTAAGTGAAATTGTGCAGTGTGGAGACAGAAGAGTTGTGACCCATATTGATTATCGTCGTCCCACAAAGGTACGTAACAACCACCTCATTCATGATACAGCTTCCATTAAATGTGATTATGATATTGCACAAATGATTGGACGTTGGCAAAAAGCACAAACTATTGACAGGTCTGTTAAACGTCCGAGGACGTCTCAGTATATTGAACTTTTCGTCCAAACAATAAATATACGTCCTCCAACTCAATCTGAGCACTATGAGGATCTGAAAGATTGGACCTACATAGATGAAGATGGACAACGAAGAACAAGATTTATTTACCCTATACGTCCATAAATATTTGTAATGTTTAAGACTCTTTTCTATTGTTCTGTACTGTTTAATAGTTGTTTAGACTTCTATTTGGATGACTATAATAATTACTTCTTATGTTTGACACTTTATTTGAACATGGATGAATGTAATAAAACCTTATTATGTTTTATATTCAGTCGAAATATTTTTTTTTTCGCAATAAACACTCTGGTAATCGATTACAAAGTATCTGTAATCGATTACCAGATCTTCCTAGGTTGCAAAACACTAACAGGGCCCTGGTAATCGATTACATCAACCTCGTAATCGATTACCCGCCAAACCCTACCCTATAAAAGCAACTTTTTCTCTCTCATTTCGCACACCCAACCTTTCCCAACCACTGCAGCGCCGTTTTCCACCATTTTTACACCACCAAGACCTCCAAAATCTCATCTTTTCCCACTTTTCTCACTTCTAAACACCATTTTCACATTCTACTCTCTATTTTCTTCAATTTCTACCGATTAAAATTTCGAAATGGCGGATTCTTCCAAAAGGCAAAGGGTTAGGGGTTCAACTTCTACAGCTGCGGGACGTAGCCGCCGTGAACCTTCACCGATCCAAAGGTCCCTGTCACCCTCACCACCAGCATCACCGATTGAATCCGATCAAATACTTCAATTTTCAACTCCTGCACTGGCAGAAAGGTATTTCACACTTTTTAGCGATCGTGACGTCATTGAACCAAAATTCGTGGATAGAGAATTTTTTGAAAGACAAAATCTGCAATTTTTTCAAATGCTCACAAATTTACGCTTGGTTGATTTTGTCTGTCATTTTGGTAATGGTCATGGCTACTTTCCTGATCTTGTACGGATTTTTTATAGTAATCTTAAAATTTCCGATAATGGAACCATTACGACTGAGGTTAAAAATGTGAAAATGATTATCAAACCCAGTCTATTTGCCTCCATAGCCGACCTACCCTCTGTTGGTTTGAAATTTGAAGGAAAAATATTAGACCAATGGGTCGATGAATACAGTTTAGATGCGGCAAAACATTTGATTATTTCGCCTGACAAACGTGTAGTTGGTAGAATTCTAGCGGGATCCATGACTGTTGACGCTAGAATTTTACATTACATTATTGTTCGTGTTTTGTTGCCACGTGTTTCTAACATTGCCCAGGCTACCGAGGAAGATATTATTCTGTTGTGGATTATAATGACGGGGAAGCAGATCAACTGGCCCCATCTCATCCGACATAGGATGAAGAAGGCTTTGAAGCAAAATGCTCCATTACCATATGCATTTTTGATCTCCCGTATCTTGGAACACTTTTCATTGGATTTGGATGATGAAATTACTGCCCCAATGACAAGGCAAATGACAATTGCCAATAGTTCACTAGAATCCTTTGGATTTAGGCAGGATCACAACGACGTCTGGGTTCCTCAACGCCACATTCAAGCACGTCCTCCACAACAACAACGACCACCACCCCCCATTCCTCAACACCAAACTTCATATGATGATTTAATGAGGGGGATGAATGATCTCAGAACATTTGTGGGGGACAGCTTCAACACAATGAATGAGAACATGAATGCAAGATTTGAACAACTCGAGATCAACATGGGAGACCGCTTTGATACATTGGAAACTCGAGTTGATCATTTGGAGCATGAGGTTATGCGTCGTCATTTTGGTCCAGGACCTTCCTCGTAGATACTTAGCAGTGTTATTTTGCTTATTTTAAATTATTATCGATATGTAATGCATTTTCAATTCAATGAAATATTTAAACTTTTATTTCTCACTTTCTTTTCTATTTTCCATTTATAGTTTGTTTAAAAGTAATTACTTTCCCGAAACACGATATATCGCAAATTATAAAACAAAAACAAAGCAAATGTGTCTACAAAACAACTAAGACGTCAATCAACATCTACAAGCAACTGGTAATCGATTACAAGCCAGGGGTAATCGATTACCAGTGCAAATTTTGGACAATAACACACTGGTAAGCGATTACCATGGAAATTACTCAATTTAAAGTGCTGGTAATCGATTACAGAGTCCAAGTAATCGATTACCAGTGTGGCAATGGCCTACAAAGTAGAAGTCGTGCAGGGGTAGCACGACTTCAGCTTTTGGTAATCGATTACAGCTCCATCGTAATCGATTACCACAGCTTGAAGTCGTTTTTATGTGGCACGACTTCACACTGTTCATATGAACAGTGTAAAGTCGTGCCATGGTAGCACGACTTCTGTTTTTGAAGTCGTTAGGGGGTCGCACGACTTCCCCATTTTCGTAATTTTTCCCAGATTTGCCTATTTGCGTAATTATTGGGTCAAATTTACCCATTACGGTACAAAAACCGTCATCTCACAGATCCACACTCAAATCGTCTTCCAAGGTGATTTCTCGACCCATACATTCACTTCTCACCTATCGTCCTCTCCAAATCTCATGTTCCTCTCCATTTTTCGAGTTCCTAAACCCTAGAACCTCCATTTCTAGGTTTTCCACCATCTTTCACCGATTGTTTTCAAATTTCTACCGTTTAATCCACTTTCCACCGAACAAATTACTTTTTCCACCGATTAAACTCAGATTCTCATCATTTAATCGGTTTATTTTGAGTCTCCTCTCTATTTTAGGGGGGTTTCTCGTTGTCGGAGAAGCTTGGAGGAGCTTCACTTGCTTTCGCGTCGCGCCAATCGGTCAGCTCCTTAAGGCGTCTTCCATCACCCTAATTGAGTTCTTTGGTTACGGTAAGTCTCCATTGATCTGATTTGCTTTAGTTCATCTTAGTTGGTTGCCATCGAAACCCGACACTGAATCATTGTCTTGAAATTAATCGCTTTATGAATATCATGACCCGCGAATGCTACTGTTGCCGCAAAAAACTATATAATTCAACTCACATTCTACGTGGCCAGGAAGAATTAAAGTGGTTCGTATTGTTTAGGGCTGTATTGTTATTTATTTTTGTTTCCAATCTATGTTTTGATAGAATGTGTGAACATGCAAGAGTTGGTCAGTGCTTTGTGTTAAGGGCGTTATATTTACTGTGGGGATTTAATGAACATGCTTACTCACATGCCATATATATGATGAAATGCTTGAACATTTCAGAAATAGACTATAAACTAAGGTTTCATAATGGGTTGATGGTTGAATTTGTGATGCTATAGTAACTATAGCTGTTGGTTTTCATGTCTGCACCTGAAGTAACTTAACAAAAACAAGGTTCAAAAAATAAAAAACAAAAGCTTGGAACTTTTTCTTGTAAATATTTACTGTCGATAATATTACCAGCGGACATCTGGTTTTCGGATACTGATTATATTTGTGTGCTTAATGTGTAAGGTTACCATATTTTGGGAACTGGCAGGATATCAAACCAGTGAGGCATCAATGTTGTTGTTTGATTGGTTTGATCATGGGTTATCCAACTGTCTTTGGCTTACAGTTTGGTTCTTATAACATTAGTATTATGTGAAATTATATATCACGGGAAGATCCATTGCTGTTGTTATTCTTAAGAATGTCCAACCAAAGCGTTTAGTTTTGAAGAGATGGGTTTTTTTGGTTTGAAACTGTCATATTGATCGTAATTTGTCTTTGGATGTTGACAGTAAAATGGGTTATCTTCAATTTGGAAGACATGGTGTTAGGAAGATCATTAGATCTAGAGATATCAGTTATGATAATGTTGTGGTAAACCCACTCCTGTTTGCTTCCCAAGGGCTTCGTTACAAGAGGAAGCTCCAAGTCATCCTTACAACTGTAAATATTTATCCTTAGTTGTGATGCTTGTTTAAAGAGATTGCATTTAATTCAATTTTCTGAAAGTTTATATTTCCAATTTACAGGACATAGATAAGCTTGGAAAGGCAGGTGATACTGTCAAAGTTGCCCCTGGATATTTTCGTAATGACCTAATGCCTAAGCTCCTTGCTTTCCCTAACATTGATAAGTTTGCTTATCTTCTCAACGAGCAGCGCAAGGTGTTTTTTTTTTCATTAATATCTGTTTTACTTACTTTTATGTGCTACTTCCTGGTCAATGCCATTCATCATTAGATAAATTGATTTCCACTTTCAATTTTATTTAGTTTTCATATGTTCTGGAATAAATTTTTAAATTCATGATATGATAATGCTGTAGATATCTGATCCTGAAGACAACTGTGTCCTTTACATTTCTTTCTCTGTTTATGTGAATGCGTGTGGTTCATGTTGTCAATATTCTAAGCTTTTCTTGGTGCATAGGCGGTCTACATAACTTTCTTCTCTGTATTCACCATTTGGAAGTTTTATGTTTTAAACGATTCAGATCTATCAACCAACCGAGGAAGAAAAACAAGATCTCATTGTAGTTAAAGAATCAAAGGAAGATAAGATGAAAGAGTATGAAAGAGCTGCACTACGTCTTGCTAAAGCTAAGCTGGTTTGTGTCTACTCTTTAAAGCTTTTCATTGCTGATTTAGACTATTTCTGCTATCCTTGGGGAAATTAACTTCATTTTCTATAATATTTGCTGAGAATGCTCTTGCATTTTTTTTATGTATTACTGATTAAAACCTCAATTTAGACTATGTTTTGTGATTATACTGAAGATTTTATTTGCTGAGTTTCAAAAATAGAAATGTATAGTTGATAATTTCATAGTATTTCATTTTAAAACTAGCAAGTTGATATTTAAGTTTTTAATATGGGCCTGGATGTGATGATCTAATAGGTCTTGCGGAGGTTAATTGATGTTCAAAAGGCCAAGTCACGTGAATCTAAAGCTGACCCCTTGGAATTACGTTTTGCTGTGACAAAAGACGATCTTGTGGCTGAGGTAATATTTGTTCTTTTTCTCTGTAGTTGAAATGTTTTACTGATATTAGCTATAAGTAAAAAGTTAAAAATAAGAGTATAGTCTGTTAGAGTGTATACCCTTGTCAATATTCAGAAATAGAGAATGATTGTTAGATATCGGGATAATATTTTATAATATTATTATTGTATCTTAAAAATATTTTGGAATATCGACCACTGATGAATGGTTTTCACTTTTCATGATGTGTTTCCTTATTGAATTAGGATTTGAAGTCTAATATCTGTAAACAGGAATTAATACTGTCTTTTATTTAATCAAGTAGTTTTCTATTTTCTCCTTTCTTTCTTTGCCTTCACTTAATTTTAACAACTAACTTTTTTATATTGCAGTTTCTGTGATATTTTTAATGTTTACCCTACTACTTATCTTGCCATGTTACTAAAACTAGGGAGAGAGATCTACTTGTTCTTTTATCAATGAAATAGGGTCGGATTAGGTATACAGGAAAGAGTAATGTTAAAAAGAAAAGAAGGAAAAGTAATATGACAGTGTTGGAAATGACGAATTCCTCTAAAAATAATCTTTATTTGCCACATGAAGAATTTCTAGGAAAATAATTCTCATTTGCGACTCAAATGTCTAATAGCTATGCACAGATCTTGCTGGTCGTTGTCTCTAACATCCTTCCTTATTCTCAAACTGAAGGAATCCATGTTTGTCCTAGGTCTTATGTAGCAGTGCTAAAGTTGAAGGGAATGTTAATATGCTTTTGTATTGATAAGAAGAGAATAGGGTCTGAAACAGCAATCGAAAAAATACTTGACAGCAAAAAAAAAAAAACAGAACAATGAAACAGTGGCTGCAGAGGTCATAAGCTCTGGGATTTCAATTTGGGAGAGAGCCATTCCTGAAAAGGAATTTCCAGAAAGAGAGGTTAGGTCAGAGAAAAGGGGATAAAGAGAATGGTCAAAGAAAAAGATTGCAGAGAGAAGGGTCATACCACACACTTTCTCATTGAATGAATCCACACAATTTTATGCTCTGTCTCCCTATGGGTGAACTTTTGCGCAAATCTTTATTTTCTGTACTGCTTGCCACATGGCTATCACCTTTAACCAATTCTCTCACTCTCTTTGGATCATTCTTCACGGGTGTTACATCTTTGTATTTCTTTTGCAAACCATATTTAATTTAATTAAACATTAGTGTCTTATCACCAAATTAGGATCTATTTCAAAGAAAATCTTATTTAGATCAACTGTCTGAAAATACCAAAATGTATGCCAAATGTTTTCATTCCTAGAAGGGTACACTTCTTTCTTCCTTTTACTTCTTTCTTCTTCATTCTTTCTATGCTACTGACTTTTATATATTATTCTAATTTAAGGTGGCGAGACAACTCTGCGTGAACATTGCAGCCGATAACCTGCATCTTCCATCACCTTTATCGACGTTGGGAGAATATGAGGTGCCACTGCGGTTACCAAGATCCATCCCCCTGCCAGAGGGCAAGGTTCATTGGAGTTTGAAAGTTAAAATCAGGAGTGAATAAATCACTGTCTTGTGGAATTCCGTTCACAGGGGATGAAATTATTGTTTTATAATTATTATGAAGTCTGGTGAATTGATAGCAACCAAATATAAAGTTGTTGAGGGAACTCTTTATGTTGGATTTGTGAGTTTCAATCAAGATGGAAACCGTCTCTTTACCAAAGTATTGAACAAGGGTGATGTCTTTGTCTTCCCAATTGAATATGGGCTATGGCAATGCTGTTGCCATCGCTGCTCTCAGCAGTCAAAATCCAGGAACTATCACTATTGCCAACGCTTTGTTTAAGTCCAATCCATCTATTTCTTCAAAGGTTCTTACCAAAGCCTTCCAAGTGGATAAGAGCATAATTGATTACCTTCAAAAGCAATTCTGGACTGACAACAACCACTAGTTCATTATTCATTCACTATTCATTTCGTCTTTTTACCCATAATTTCTTTATGCAATAAATCAAATTTCCTCCCACTTATATTTGTATCTTCTTTCTGCTGTATTTCCAGTTCAATTTAATTTATTATATAAGATTAACATCCTACTTTGCGATGGAGAATGTGTTGAATCTTTGAATCCTAAGTGCGCTTAGAAAGAAATCCTCTTTCCAAATGTGGAAGAAGCAGTGACAACAATAAAACATGCAAGTTGAATGTATATCAGAGTGTAATAAGAAAGATCGAGAGTCAGGATTATAGATAAAATTTTCAATCAAATAACTTTAACATAACCCTAACATAATTCTATAAATCGATCAAATGTTAGGTTGCACTGAATTTCTTTTAGATAGGAGATGATGGGTAACCATGAAGATTATAAATTAAACTTGTTTAATCCATCAGTAATGTAATGCAGAATATATTTAAAATACTTGCATTTTATTTTTAACCTAAAAATGAAAACTTACACATATATTGACTTATCTTGCAAGTTCTACTGATAGTTTCTGTCAACTTTTATCTATGTATATTCGATTCTTATCAAAATCTTTTATCAAAGAAAAATAGTATATATTTCTTCTCCAAAAATTCACCCAAATCGTTTAAAGGAGGAATATTCAGTTATAATAATTTTAATTATTAGTTTTCATCATCATAATTTTTTTCAAGGGTTTTAAATTAATATTTTGCCCAAATAATAATAATAATAATATAATAATAATAATAATAATAATTATTATTATTATTATATTATTATTATTATTATTATTATTATAGCATTAAGATAACGTAGGGTAATAAAAAAATTAAAACCCAGAATAAGCAAATATGCTCTTAGATAAAATTTAGATTGAGTTGAAAGTGAATTTCTTACATTTTCACTGTTTTCTCATTTCAATACTTACAATATATTCGTTATTATTTTTACTCTTTAAACTGCATTTTAAATGGTGTAATATTGATGAAATAACCAAAATATATATATAATACATATTCAAAACTGTTTTAGATATGTCTCACCTTTTTGTTTTGGTTATCCACGGTGAAGTATGACTTCATCATATGCGTTAACTATTAAATTTATGGAGAATGAAGAATGATACTTAGACAACATTTTTTTAACAATATTTGAACATCGTGTCATTCTGTGATTGGTCAATGGTGATATTTATGATTATTATTATTATTGATTGTGGATTAATTGTGGAGTAATTTTGGATCAATCACAAAATGAAACGTGGATAATATTCAAATACTGTAAAAAAAAATGTTGTCTAAGTATCATTATCCTAAATTTATATATTCACAAGGAATCATTTTGAATTTAGACCAAAACAAATGCAGGAAGGAGTACAAAGTCAAAAGGTATATCTTAATACGTTAAATTTCTAATTTGTGATCCTTCTGAGTCTGTGAATGTACCAGCAAGTTTATTGGTGTAATAAACTTGGGCACCTTGTACTTTTGCACTGATCAATCTCTTTTTGAGAGAATTGGAATAGTGTGTGGCCAGCCCAGAATTGGACTCTAAATTGTGTTGTACGGAAATATTTGATGATATATAAACAATTTTGTTTATTACCCTTTTTCTAACCTCGTTTGTTTTTCAAATTGCAGGTGATTTCTCTTTCAATTCGGACAAGTATTTATACAGTGTCTTCAACTTATTATAGAGCAAACTTCTCTTCATCAATCAAATTCAAGGCAAGTCCTTGTACCTGCACATTGCCTTGAATTCGGAATATAATTCTTTATTATTTGAATACCTATTGAATATTTCAAACTGCTATCCTAGATTTTTGTTCATGATGTTATGTGTGTCATTATTTGTGCGGCAGATGAAGCAGATTTAGAAGAATCTTTCCGGCTTTATTAATAATTAGGAGTAGGTAGGACTGGGAAAAAATAATTGAACTATACTGTACTACATTACTATATTATACTAAAAATAACCGATCCACTTTTACTATATTATTATGGTCCAGTTTTTAAAAACTAAACTTATAACAGTTACAGTTCAGTTAACTGTGAGAATTGTATCTTCTTACATCTTCTCTAGTTCCAGTTCAATTGTTTCGTGTTGTCAAAAAAACTTTATTTAATAATAAAATGTTAATGAAAAATTATTCACATAAAAAAAATAATAATTAATTTTTTAAGACAATTTTTTTATCACAAAATTTATATTTTTTATCAATAAAAATAAAAAATATAATTTATATTTTTATATTTTTTAAGTTATATATATATATATATATATATATATATATATATATATATATATATATATTTGTTTTGTGTTAGTGTATGATGTTATTTTTTATATTTTTTTATTAATAAAATAAAATAAATAAATAAAAAATAAAATAATTTTTAATAATAAAAGAAATATAAATAAAATAGAAAATAATATTATTAAATAATTAAAAATCAATTTATTAGACACTTATGAATAAAATAAAATAAATATTAAAATAAATTTCAATTAAAAAGAACATGTATTATTATACTATTTAGTTTAAAAATTAGTACAATTCAATTTAAAATTAGTATAGTTAGTAGTTGAGTTCAGTTTATATTGTAGTTTAGTTAAAATTAGTATAGTTTACAATTTAGTTAATAGTTCAGTTAGTGCAATTTACAATTCAGTTAATAATTCAGTTCAGTTAGTGCAGTTTACAGTTGAGTTAATAGTTCAGTTAGTGTAGTTTACAATTTAATTGATAGTTCAGTTCAGTTCATACTGTAATTTAGTATGGTTCAGTTCAGTTTGATAAAACAAAAATACAGTTCAGTTTGATTTGTCCATTGTCAACCCCCAATTTCGTCCGGGTGACTATATAATATAAGTTTTGTTTTTATTTTATTTTACTTTATTTTGTCCTATGCGTTTTATGATTTTAATTTTGTTTTTATTATTTTATTTGGATTTATATTATTTAATTTGTTTTTCTTTTTTTATATTAGTTTTTCTTTATTTTTTTATTTTTATTTTTTTATTTTTTTATTTTTTATTTTATTATTTAGGGTTATTTTATTTTTATCTCTTTTTTTTACGTTAGTTTATTTATTTATTTAGTTTTATTTTTATCTAATGTTACTTTAATATTTTATGTTACCTTAATTAATTTTTGTGTTACTTTAATGTTATGTTAAAAGTTGTAGAAAACAAAACTAAAAAAAATCTAAAAAAAAAAAAGAAAAGAAAAGGAAAAAGTGAAAAGAAAAAGTAGATTTTGTCGTGTGTGTGCGAAGGACAGGAGGGGGAGGCAACGGTTTTTGGCAGATGCAGTCCGGATGTTGGCAGGGGATCCTGGTCTTGATCCAACACCATCTGATCATAATTGGGAAGAGAGAAAAATATAAAACGCAGAGAGGAAGAAAACAGAGAGAGAGCATGAAGAGAGGTTGGGGGTGACTGCAGTGAGGTTTAGCACCCAGGTAAGTCGTCCATCCTTGTTCTCCATCCTAGTTTGATCGTAAAGATGAATCATTGACTTGTTGTTGCGATGACTGTGTGCAAGTATTCATGGTTTCAATATGTCTGCATTGGTTTGTGCTATTTTTGCTGCATTTGTTTCTCGTTATCCCTGTCGCCCACACTTTCACCCCTTTTCCATGAGCACACCTAGTCCAGAGTCTGTACAAGATGCTTTTCTACTTCCCTGCTTCAAAGCCAGCACCCAGAAAACATTAAAAGGGTCGTATACAGGGAGTAAAACGCTACTTCCTCTGTCAATTTCTTAAGTCTGTTAAGTCTTCCACCTAAAACATTCCTCTCATGGCCAAAAAGAAAACTAATCCAACATTCTTCCAAGCTTGTACTGTCCCGCTAGCTCACCTCCCCCGTGGCAACATGGCATGACCTCAAATACCATCCCATATCCACTCTTTGACTCCTCTCCGCCACCACAACCATCAAATGGCCTTCACACATGGTTATACCACTAACAGCCCCAGTTTCATCCCTCTTGTTACACCATGATCAACTCCCCTGCATCTAAAAATGGCAAGAACCGACAGACACAGTCAATAATTCATATTCACCACCACCACCTCCATGTCTTCACACACCACCAAATCAATAACCCAATCCCCTCGCCGGTACCATCTCCACCATCTTCATCTTGCCTATCTCGGCCCAAGCATCCATCTCCTTCTCACCTATACCCCAACATCTAGCTCAACAACCTCTGCGTCTGACCCACACCATCATTCTCAACCTGCAAAATCATATAACCAGAACCCAAAACACCCAGCCCCTCAATACACCAATCTCCATTTTCATCTAACACACGAAGAAGCACACACAAAGACAGAGAAAATTTCGTCTCCATTCTTCTTCATGAACCCCTGCGTCGCAACCATTGTGATAATGCATTTTGGTCAGCCATGAATGAGGGCGAATCATCCCGATGGAAATTCACAGTGTCTAGCTTTGTGAACGGTAGCGGCGTATTCGAATTCGGAGAAGAGGAAAAGGGGTTTCTCTGCTTGCGAGAGGTAGGAGAAAGCATTAGGGTGGTGTTTTTCTGTTGCGTAAAGGCGATTCACGTGGTGGCTGCCACGGCTGCACGACTGGGGTTCGCGTTAGCTTCCGGAGGCGCGACGGTGGCGGCAGAGAAGCGGTGGTGTGCGCCTTCACGGTGGGATTCTCCAGTTCGCTCCCGTCATCGGTGTCGACATCAGTTTTTCTGGCGACGACGCGGCGCTCCACGGTGGACCTCGTGACTACGGTTCATTGGGAGAAGGGGTGTGGCTTCGTCTCGTGCACGAACAGAAGAGTGGTGAGCGGCGGCCTGCAGTGGTTCAGGGGGGAAAACCCCCAACCTAGGTCAGCACGAGGAAAGGGGATGAGAGGGGAAGGCTTGATGGCGGTGACCGGCTGGACGCTGTGGTCGCCGGCGACCCCTTTGGTGGCGTCGCGGTGGTCGTTCGGCGAGTGTTGAGTGGCGGGGTGAATGCTGCTAGGTCTTCTCGCTCAGAAAGGAGGGTTGGGTGTCTGCTATTTTGAATGGATGAATGCAGAGTGAGGGGAGTGAAATTCGACCCCTAAGGTTTCTGAATTTGGGGGGAGAAGGCGCCTGGGCCATTGCTGGACCGGCCCATGCCTAAAACCTTTTTGTTGCACCCCTTTGCTTCCATTTTGCCACTCCGTTCACATCTTTGTTTTGTTTTTTTATTTATTTTCTTTTCTCTCCTGAATCCTGGGCCAGTGCTGGGCTCAAACGAAAAATCTTTTTCCGCACCCATGTTTCTGCTGGTGCACACCCTCATCTTCCTTGGGCTTAGGCCTATTCGTTCTAAAAAAAAAAAAGAAAAAAAAAACCTTTACTTCTTTGCGGCACCCCCATTTTTCATTTTCACACCAGTTTTTATTTATTACCTTATATTTGCTTATTTTAAAATATTTTTATAATACAAAAAAAATTAATTAATAACGAAAGTATTTTCCAAAGGGTTTAAACACACGTGTGCCTGTTCGCGGCGTCCTTGTGTCGAAAACCTTTTCCCTTTTACAAAAATACAAAAAAATATTATTTATTTTAAGGGTTCTAGCGCATGTGTGATCGCACGCATCGTCCTTGTGCTAGAAAACCCTTTCTTTTCTATAAATAAAAATAAAAAAAATTATTTTAAGGGTTCTAGCGCATGTGTGATCGCACGCATCGTCCTTGTGCTGGAAAACCCTTTCTTTTCTATAAATAAAAATAAAAAAAATATATTTTAAGGTTTCTAGCGCATGTGTGATCGCACGCATCGTCCTTGTGCTAGAAGACCTTTTCTTTTTCTTACATAAAAATTCCAAAAAAAAAATACTAAAACATTCTCTTTCAAACAACAAACTTTTTTACAAAGAACTACGTAACCCTGATTTCTCAGTCCAACTGAGAATACGTAGGAGCAAGGCCAGTCCTTGTCGGGCATAAAAAAACGCAAAAAAATATATTTTGTTTTCTTTAGAGTTAAATTTTATTTTTTTTAGGGGAAATTAAACATTTTTCGAAACCACATCAAATTCGCGTTTTTAATTAAAGGTACTGCCTTCGGGCAGGCGTGTAGGGTGCTAATACCTTCCCTACACGTAACCGACTCCCGAACCCGAGTCTGGTTTTCCATTTGACCAAGCCTTATCCTTTTTATGGTTTTTTCCATAGTTTTCCAGAATAAACTATGGTGGCGACTCCAAAAATCTCTTTTTTCTAAAAAATTGTTTTCCTTTTTTTGGATCGTCGTCGTCCCGTCGCGATTCCGGTTGCGACAGATGGCGACTCCACTGGGGACAATTTTAGAGAGTCAGGCCATTTAATTAACTACGCGAATTCGATGTGGTTTTGTTTGGTGTTTTTTTTCTCTCCTTTTGTTTGTTCGTTTTGTCTTGTTTGATTTTTGAAATAATTTCATGCAAATAATTGTTGGATATTGAACCCTAGGGTAGAAAACATGTTATATCTGCCTGGGAAATTTTTCTGGTTGTTTTGCAGGTGAGGGTTTGGGTGCATTGCATTCTCCCTTCACACACACACATATTATGCATCTATTGAGTGGGGCCCTATACCCGGGTCTGAGGGTAACTTAGAATTAGAGGAGTTGTGTAGCGGTGTCACTCTGGGATGTACTTCCTGTCTGGCTATCGTGAGAACTCCAACTAGAGTCTGTTCTCTTCACTTGTGTCTCCTCATCTAGTTGATTACTCGACTGTTGTGGAGATGCTATGAAGGGGGCCATAGCTCTAGTGACCATTGACCTCTAGGTTCAGGAGACCATCCTTGTGAGGTTGCATATACTTGACCCCCAATCTGAAGCGTCGAACCTTTATTTAGGGCACAAAGGGAGATGTGTGCAGTCTTGTAATCCTCACTTTTACATAATAAAAGCAAACACCTTGTTTCTTTATCATTTTATACATCTTTTCCCTTTCTTTCTTTTTGTTTCTCATGCACTTTTGTGGTCTTGTTATTGGTTCTAGTCAGGAAATTATAAATTTGTGACTAAACCTTCGAGATAAAATGGAAATTAACATGAGATCTGAAGTCAAGTGGGGTTCAAGTTCAGGCATTTTGAAGGAAAGGATAGCCATTGAAGCAGAGGAAGGTAGTATGGATGGTTTGAGAGAACTGGTGAAGAAAATGAATACTACCCAAAAGGATACATTCAGGAGGGAGTATGGGAATTTGTTGGGTCTGTTAGAGGTGGAAGTTCAAACATCAGCAATTACCACCTTAGCCCAGTACTATGATCCACCACTGAGATGTTTCACCTTCCATGATTTTCAACTGGTACCTACGATAGAAGAATTCGAGCAGATCTTAGGTATACCTCTTGAGGGAGGAACTCCATACAACTACCTGGGGCAATATATCCCCGTGTTGCAGCTAGCAAGAATCATGAATTTACACCCTATGCAGTTGGAAAGTGAATTCACAATCAGGGGTAAGGTGAGGGGCCTTCCTCAGGGGTACCTGGAGGTGTATTTGCATCATTTGGCTGACGAGGAAAAGTGGGAAACATTTATGGATGTATTGGCTCTTCTCCTCTATGGTGTCATGCTTTTTCCCAATGTCAAGAACTTCGTCGGCAGCGCCGCCATGAACGCATTAGTGGGGTACAAAGAACGCTCTGAGAATCCAGTCACCGCTGTCTTAGCTGAAGTTTATGGGACTCTTAATCAATGTTATGAGCTAAAGGGAGGACGAATGTTATGTTGCCTGCCAGTGTTGTATGTGTGGTTTGTCTCTCGGGTGATTGAGAACTCCTTGAAAGCCACATGTCCCGTGGATGAGCTACTACAGTGTAAACCGAATATGAAAGGGGAATATGAATGGGCACAACTCTGTGCAAGTCTAAATGTGGAACGAATTAAATGGAATGTCCTTTGGATGCAAAGATCGCAAATCATATTTTATTGCGGGAAGTACCCTAATGTACCCCTCATGGGTATCCGGTGTTGCATTAATTACAATCCTGTGCTAGCACAAAGGCAATTTGGGTATCCTCTGAGAGGAGCACCTACTCCTGCATCTCTTGCTACATTGCAGATCTATTATGAGGAAGGAACCTTTGCTAAGGCGCTGCGTCAAATTAGGGATGCTTGGGGCAACGTTGTTCGTGCGGAAATGGACCCCGGGCCATGGACTGTTGATGAGGGAATTCCTTACAGCCATTGGATTGCAGAGAGGGTTAAGATAATGGGGCTGCCTTTCAAGTTAATTTCCCTTAACCCGGATTGTGAAGAGCAACGTCAAAAGGCTGAAGGTGAGGTGGTACAATCGTTGAAGGCCGAATTAGAGCGGATGAAGCTGGAGAATACCAAGTTGAACAGTGATCTTCAAAATCTACAACATGATTATGCGAATCTTAATCAAGTTAGTGTGGAAAACGATGAAGCGTATGAAAAGTTGTTGATGAGACAAACGCAAAAGCTAGCAGCAGCCAAGCTTGAGTTAAACTCGAAAGACCGAGAATATGGTATAATTGAGACATCAGAGCGTGTTATGAAGCAGATGTGTGATGAGCTCAAGAGGGACAAGGAAAAAGCGCTGGAGGACTTGCGCAAAATGCATATAAGAATGGACAACGCTGAACAACAGGCTAAAGCAGTAGTGGAAAAATTGAAGAAGGAACGTTGGCATCGGGCTGAAACAGAGAAGAAACATCAAGAGTTGATAAATCAGTTGAAGGAGTATATTGTTGAACAAGGGCGGGTTACGGAGAAATGGAGGAGGAGTTTCTCAAAACTATCCTCCCTTGCTAATGAAGCCATTAAAGATATCCCTGAGTTACTAGTTGATGCTGAGTCTGCAATGCCGATCTTTAACCCACCTAAGAAGGTCGAAACTTTCCTCAATCACTGCAAGAAGCTGATGAGAGAAATGAAGAATGTGATGGCTAGGGCTCGTGATAGTTGATCCAGATTTTGTACCTTCAATGTGATGAACTTTAATGTTGTGGACGTTTATGAACTCTCCTATTGACTTTGTTTCATGTTAATTTCCAGACTATCCATTTGGCAATGTTTTCACATCTTTATAATTTCTGACTATAGTATTTGCATCACTTTGTCTTTTCTCTTTTCTTTTCGTTTTATGTTCATTTTCTTAATTTATTTCATCTAATGAAATTCAGTTTAAAAAAATAACATTACGGCTAAGTTTCCAAGACACCCTAAAGGACACGAACCAGTGAAAAATCATGGAGAACCAGGGAGAAGTTCAAGAGGGGATGAAAGCCGATATCCAACAGCTGAAGGGACAAATGAGCCAAATCCTAGAGGCTCTGAATGCATTACGAAGCCCTGGAGATTCGCGGGCACCACGACCGCAGCAAAGAGCATCAGAGGTGCAGACTTTCCCTCCATCCTCAGGAGCGAACTTGGGACATGCTGACACCCAAAAGGCCGAAGGTGACACAGTTGAAATAGAAGACAAGCTTGGGGCAACCACTGATGTGATTTACGGAGAGACAACCCAATCAGGCATGGCGGGTGTGATAATGACAAAACAACCCGAGATGAAGCCTTCACCTCATGTCATCACGCCAGTGGAGTTTGAGGACGACAAAAGTGCATTAGGAATGCTTGAGAAAAGGTTGAGAGCCATAGAGGGTGAAGGAAGTTTTGAATTTGGAGACGCTAGAAAACTATGTTTAGTTCCTGATGTGGTGATACCTCCAAAGTTCAAGTTGCCAAAATTTGAGAGATATCAGGGAAACACTTGCCCAAGGAGTCACATTACCATGTACTGCAGAAAAATGGCAACCTATGCTCATGATGAGAAGCTTTTGATCCACTTCTTCCAAGAAAGTTTAACTGGTGTGGCTCTAAACTGGTACATGCGTCTAGAGACCACTCACATCCACTCATGGAAAGACTTGGTTGAGGCATTCCTAAGGCAGTATGAATATAATGAAGATCTAATACCTGACAGAGTGCAACTGCAGAACATGGTGAAGAAAGAGTCTGAATCATTCAGAGAATATGCCCAAAGGTGGAGAGAAATTGCTGCTCAAGTAGAACCGCCTTTGAGTGACAAGGAGATGACAACCATATTTCTGAATACTCTACAACCACCATTTTATGAGCACATGATAAGCAGTGTCTCCTCGAGCTTTGCTGATATAGTAACAATTGGAGAAAGGGTTGAGGGTGGCATAAGAAGTGGAAAAATTGCAATAGATCCAAATCTGGTGGCAAGTCTGAATGAGTACTATCCTGGACAAGAAGAAAGTAGGAATCAAAAGGCTAATTCACAGTTTACTACCTATTCCCAGATGTCGCATTCCTATGGGGTCAATCGAGCTATTGAAAGGAGAAATTACAATCGGAATGAGAAGGTCGTCAATTTTACTCCTATCTCCATGACCTATACGAAGCTGCTGCCAGATCTTCTCCGTAATAACCTCATAGAGATTTGTCCTACCAGGCCTATACGACCTCCTTACCCAAAGAAGTATGATATAAAGGTCAGTTGTGATTATCATGGAGGAGCGCGTGGGCATTCAACAGAGGCATGCAAGGCTCTAAAGCAAAAGGTGCAATCTTTGATCGATTCAGGATGTGTGAAGTTTGAAGAAAGTCAACCCAGCACCGGGGCAAGGCGTGAGTTCGCCTCTGCAAATGTTGTGAACAAATGAAGAGGACTCTAGGACTATATAGGAAGGCATATGTTGTTGTAACAGAGGAAACTAATGTTGTTTTGCTCTTGTTTTGAATTGTCATGCTGTAAGGGCTATGCTCATTGATATCGTGCTTTCGTCTATGAATTTTAATGTGAACTTTCATTACGAGGCATCTCCGAGGATTACTGGGAATCATGTCCTAATAGGGTGTCGTGGATAAAACAAAAGCCGCAAATAACAAAATGAAAAAATGGAGGCAATCTTGAGTCGCTCGTTTTTCTTGCAAATCTTCAAACTCTTATTTTTCAAAAATAGCAAAAAAAAAAAGAAAAAAGAAACGGGTAATCAAAAGGGAAATTGGGATGTCAAATTTTTCCAAGGTCAAATGTCTAATAAAAATAACAATTTGACGTTTTCTTTTTAGACATTTGTGCACATATTGCTTGAAAACCTTCACCCTTCAGTTTTCCCAAAATAAAGGATCGTCCCTAACAAACATTGTCACTGCCCGCAATAACAAAGTAAACATTTACACTGGGGCAGATTGGCCCGGCCAAAAGTTTTCTCGCTTGCGCTAGTAGGGTGATCCCCGAATCCATTGAGACGAAAAAAAGAAGACAAAAAAAAAAAAAAAAAAGAATTTTCAAAAAAATAAGTCCACTAGATTGAAAACCCGAAAGGGCAGTCTAGAATAGTGAAAGCAAAAGAAAAAAACGACTCTTGTTGAGGTCATTTAATCGCAAAATTAATCTTTTGAAAATAAGGCGATCAGAGTTCAAAATTATGTGTGGCCTTCTTAACTTCATCCAAAAAGTCAAAACAATACGCCATTGCTACCCTGTTTGAGCCAAAAATAATTTCTTTTTCAAAATTTCCCCAAGCAAGGGTTATTATCAGGTAGGAGTCAACTCTTAATGCAAATGAAGAGCACTCAATGATCAAACGAAAAATTCATCAGGAAGAGCAAAAAAAAACAAAACAAAACAAAAGGAACAAAAAAAAATCGAAAAGTGATGTTTAGCAAAAAGAATGAAAACCAAAGTTCGAGAAAAAAGTGCGCAAAAAGTCAAAAGGTTGATACAATGCCTAGATGATAACCCTTGTTTCAAAAAAATATAACCGACAAAACTCATTTGGGCCTGTATACCTTTTCTTCTAACACCTTTTAGCCCATGGCCACGTTACAAGCCTAATAAAGTCCATGCAGATTGAATAATGATTGCTCAAATTTTCATAAGGCTTAATTTTGCGATAAGGCGACTTTCAGTGTCGTAAAAAAAAAAATTTAAAAAAAAAAATTTAAAAAAAATCAAAAAAAAAGAAGAAAGAAAAAGTAATGTCTCAGGAAGAGGGGATCTCCCTGCCAACAAGCCAGAAACATGCAAAAGAAAATCCAACCAATTGGGATCATCCTTTTATCCAATCCTTTTCATATCCACCACCTTTTCTAAACAGAACTCTATGCAAAAAAATTGGGGCAGCTTGGTGAATCTCACCATGCGTCTTCGCCCTAAAATCCATCAACCCATAATCTCGAGACTGGGGCAGCTTTGCGAATTTCATTCGAAATGGTCATCCCATTTTCCATAAATCCAAACTCTAGACCTCTTTTCCCAAACCCTAAACCGGGGCAAAGTTTTGGTATATCATGTTTGTCTTAACACTCACATATTACATCTCCTTTGATGATCATAGTGCCCCCGTGCCTGTCCCAGCCTACCAGAAAATCTAAACAGTTCTCATTCTCTTCAAAACCATCTTCTTGCCAATAAATTCAAGCATGTGTGCACTAATGTCAAGAAAGAGAAAGACAAACATATAATCATATCTGACATTAGACCTCGGATGTATGACATTCCTCAGTTTTCATAAAAAAAAAATGAATGAAAATAAAAAAGGAGGTCAGATTGATTGCAAGTAAGACAGTCGACTCAACCGAAAAACTGCAAAACAAAGCAAATGTTTTCATCAATACAAAAAGAAAATCTTTCGGATCGAAACCCTCTTCATTCATATGAATGGTTATCGAATCCTCCTTCTTCAAAAATACAAAAAAATAGCATCAAGATTTGGACACATTGTATTGAGGGTTTCAATACCCTGATGTCTTTGCAACAATCAAATTTTTGTCGAAAATCACCAAAACATTTCGCAAAGCTACAAGTTTCATATGACAATTTCAAATTTCAAAAGCCCAGTCTCATCTGGCAAATTTCAAATTCCAAAAGCCCAGTCTCATCTGGCCAATTTCAAATTTCAAAAGCCCAGTCTCATCTGACCAATTTCAAATTTCAAAAGTCCAGTCTCATCTGGCAAATTTCAAATTTCAAAAGCCCAGTCTCATCTGGCAAATTTCAAATTTCAAAAGCCCAGTCTCATCTGGCAAATTTCAAATTTCAAAAGCCCAGTTTCGTCTCGCCCATAAGCCCAGTTTAGCCTGGCCCATAAGCCCAGTTTCTACACTGGCCCCTAAGCCCAGTTTCATCTGGCCCATAAGCCCAATTTACATATTGGCCCATAAGCCCAGTTTCGTCTGGCCCCTAAGCCCAGTTTCATCTGGCCCATAAGCCCAATTTCCATATTTGCCCATAAGCCCAGTTTTGCCTGGCCCATAAGCCCAGTTTCTACATTGGCCCACCAAGCCCAATTTCCATATTGGTCCATAAGCCCAATTTCCATATTGGCCCATAAGCCCAATTTCCATATTGGCCCATAAGCCCAGTTTCTACACTGGCCCATAAGCCCAGTTTCCATATTGGCCCATAAGCCCAGTTTCGCCTGGCCCATAAGCCCAGTTTCTACACTGGCCCATAAGCCCAATTTCCATATTGGCCCATAAGCTCAGTTTCTACACTGGCCCATAAGCCCAGTTTCGCCTGGTCCATAAGCCTAGTTTCTACACTGGCCCATAAGCCCAATTTCCATATTGGCCCATAAGCCCAATTTCACCTGGCCCCTAAGCCCAATTTCCATGTTGGCCCATAAGCCCAGTTTCTACACTGGCACCCAAAGCCCAGTTTACATACTGGCCCCCGAGTTTTTATTCTCTTTCTCCTTTGAAACCCAGACGAAATTAGTGTTTCTATCTTTACTTAGCTTTTACTCTGATAATACGAAAATACCAAATTTTCATATTATCCAGTAATATCTAAGTAAAGAGGGGCAGCTGTCAACCCCCAATTTCGTCCGGGTGACTATATAATATAAGTTTTGTTTTTATTTTATTTTACTTTATTTTGTCCTATGCGTTTTATGATTTTAATTTTGTTTTTATTATTTTATTTGGATTTATATTATTTAATTTGTTTTTCTTTTTTTATATTAGTTTTTCTTTATTTTTTTATTTTTATTTTTTTATTTTTTTATTTTTTATTTTATTATTTAGGGTTATTTTATTTTTATCTCTTTTTTTTACGTTAGTTTATTTATTTATTTAGTTTTATTTTTATCTAATGTTACTTTAATATTTTATGTTACCTTAATTAATTTTTGTGTTACTTTAATGTTATGTTAAAAGTTGTAGAAAACAAAACTAAAAAAAATCTAAAAAAAAAAAAGAAAAGAAAAGGAAAAAGTGAAAAGAAAAAGTAGATTTTGTCGTGTGTGTGCGAAGGACAGGAGGGGGAGGCAACGGTTTTTGGCAGATGCAGTCCGGATGTTGGCAGGGGATCCTGGTCTTGATCCAACACCATCTGATCATAATTGGGAAGAGAGAAAAATATAAAACGCAGAGAGGAAGAAAACAGAGAGAGAGCATGAAGAGAGGTTGGGGGTGACTGCAGTGAGGTTTAGCACCCAGGTAAGTCGTCCATCCTTGTTCTCCATCCTAGTTTGATCGTAAAGATGAATCATTGACTTGTTGTTGCGATGACTGTGTGCAAGTATTCATGGTTTCAATATGTCTGCATTGGTTTGTGCTATTTTTGCTGCATTTGTTTCTCGTTATCCCTGTCGCCCACACTTTCACCCCTTTTCCATGAGCACACCTAGTCCAGAGTCTGTACAAGATGCTTTTCTACTTCCCTGCTTCAAAGCCAGCACCCAGAAAACATTAAAAGGGTCGTATACAGGGAGTAAAACGCTACTTCCTCTGTCAATTTCTTAAGTCTGTTAAGTCTTCCACCTAAAACATTCCTCTCATGGCCAAAAAGAAAACTAATCCAACATTCTTCCAAGCTTGTACTGTCCCGCTAGCTCACCTCCCCCGTGGCAACATGGCATGACCTCAAATACCATCCCATATCCACTCTTTGACTCCTCTCCGCCACCACAACCATCAAATGGCCTTCACACATGGTTATACCACTAACAGCCCCAGTTTCATCCCTCTTGTTACACCATGATCAACTCCCCTGCATCTAAAAATGGCAAGAACCGACAGACACAGTCAATAATTCATATTCACCACCACCACCACCATGTCTTCACACACCACCAAATCAATAACCCAATCCCCTCGCCGGTACCATCTCCACCATCTTCATCTTGCCTATCTCGGCCCAAGCATCCATCTCCTTCTCACCTATACCCCAACATCTAGCTCAGCAACCTCTGCGTCTGACCCACACCATCATTCTCAACCTGCAAAATCATATAACCAGAACCCAAAACACCCAGCCCCTCAATACACCAATCTCCATTTTCATCTAACACACGAAGAAGCACACACAAAGACAGAGAAAATTTCGTCTCCATTCTTCTTCATGAACCCCTGCGTCGCAACCATTGTGATAATGCATTTTGGTCAGCCATGAATGAGGGCGAATCATCCCGATGGAAATTCACAGTGTCTAGCTTTGTGAACGGTAGCGGCGTATTCGAATTCGGAGAAGAGGAAAAGGGGTTTCTCTGCTTGCGAGAGGTAGGAGAAAGCATTAGGGTGGTGTTTTTCTGTTGCGTAAAGGCGATTCACGTGGTGGCTGCCACGGCTGCACGACTGGGGTTCGCGTTAGCTTCCGGAGGCGCGACGGTGGCGGCAGAGAAGCGGTGGTGTGCGCCTTCACGGTGGGATTCTCCAGTTCGCTCCCGTCATCGGTGTCGACATCAGTTTTTCTGGCGACGACGCGGCGCTCCACGGTGGACCTCGTGACTACGGTTCATTGGGAGAAGGGGTGTGGCTTCGTCTCGTGCACGAACAGAAGAGTGGTGAGCGGCGGCCTGCAGTGGTTCAGGGGGGAAAACCCCCAACCTAGGTCAGCACGAGGAAAGGGGATGAGAGGGGAAGGCTTGATGGCGGTGACCGGCTGGACGCTGTGGTCGCCGGCGACCCCTTTGGTGGCGTCGCGGTGGTCGTTCGGCGAGTGTTGAGTGGCGGGGTGAATGCTGCTAGGTCTTCTCGCTCAGAAAGGAGGGTTGGGTGTCTGCTATTTTGAATGGATGAATGCAGAGTGAGGGGAGTGAAATTCGACCCCTAAGGTTTCTGAATTTGGGGGGAGAAGGCGCCTGGGCCATTGCTGGACCGGCCCATGCCTAAAACCTTTTTGTTGCACCCCTTTGCTTCCATTTTGCCACTCCGTTCACATCTTTGTTTTGTTTTTTTATTTATTTTCTTTTCTCTCCTGAATCCTGGGCCAGTGCTGGGCTCAAACGAAAAATCTTTTTCCGCACCCATGTTTCTGCTGGTGCACACCCTCATCTTCCTTGGGCTTAGGCCTATTCGTTCTAAAAAAAAAAAAGAAAAAAAAAACCTTTACTTCTTTGCGGCACCCCCATTTTTCATTTTCACACCAGTTTTTATTTATTACCTTATATTTGCTTATTTTAAAATATTTTTATAATACAAAAAAAATTAATTAATAACGAAAGTATTTTCCAAAGGGTTTAAACACACGTGTGCCTGTTCGCGGCGTCCTTGTGTCGAAAACCTTTTCCCTTTTACAAAAATACAAAAAAATATTATTTATTTTAAGGGTTCTAGCGCATGTGTGATCGCACGCATCGTCCTTGTGCTAGAAAACCCTTTCTTTTCTATAAATAAAAATAAAAAAAATTATTTTAAGGGTTCTAGCGCATGTGTGATCGCACGCATCGTCCTTGTGCTGGAAAACCCTTTCTTTTCTATAAATAAAAATAAAAAAAATATATTTTAAGGTTTCTAGCGCATGTGTGATCGCACGCATCGTCCTTGTGCTAGAAGACCTTTTCTTTTTCTTACATAAAAATTCCAAAAAAAAAATACTAAAACATTCTCTTTCAAACAACAAACTTTTTTACAAAGAACTACGTAACCCTGATTTCTCAGTCCAACTGAGAATACGTAGGAGCAAGGCCAGTCCTTGTCGGGCATAAAAAAACGCAAAAAAATATATTTTGTTTTCTTTAGAGTTAAATTTTATTTTTTTTAGGGGAAATTAAACATTTTTCGAAACCACATCAAATTCGCGTTTTTAATTAAAGGTACTGCCTTCGGGCAGGCGTGTAGGGTGCTAATACCTTCCCTACACGTAACCGACTCCCGAACCCGAGTCTGGTTTTCCATTTGACCAAGCCTTATCCTTTTTATGGTTTTTTCCATAGTTTTCCAGAATAAACTATGGTGGCGACTCCAAAAATCTCTTTTTTCTAAAAAATTGTTTTCCTTTTTTTGGATCGTCGTCGTCCCGTCGCGATTCCGGTTGCGACATCCATCCCTAATAGTATTATGAGGCTTTAATGGCTTGGAAGCAGCATTCCAACATAACCTTTCCACTTCATGCTAAGGAGAAAGAAGCCATGTTTTTGAGAGCATCAGAGAAGTCAAAATTACATTGATTGATAAATTTTTGGATACGCTCAAAGTTGTAATTTAAATTGTATTTCATTCGAATTCCAGTGAAGATTCTTCGAAAGAGAATGAAAAGTAACTTATTTTTCTTAAATAATAATAATAATTATTATTATTATCCATATTACATTTAATTTCAAAATTCTTCCTGAACGCTCCTAAACCTCAAATTTCTTTTTGTACATTTCAAAGAACATTATTTGTATTTAATGTTTCAATAACTATTGTACGGTAGTATGTCACAGAACCGGTCAAATATATCTTGTAACAAATAATATCTCAACAGAGATATATCAGGTAAGTTTGTTTATATTTCATTCGGTTTATATTTTATTCTGTTACATTGATTTTATATGAATCCAAGGCCTATAAGTAAAAGAAAAAAGCTCCAGACGCGGTACGCACAATCTAAACCTAAAATACACTGATCCCCTACCCACACTCTCATATTTGACTAAATCTCACACTCTCGCCGTTCCGAGCATCCATTTGCCGGGAACAGAGAGTTTCCAACACCGACTTCTAACTTGATCGTCGGAGTACCATTACAGGTACCACCCCCTTCTTGGGAGAAGGACGGACGGACAGAAGGACCAGCGAACGGACGGAAGGACCAGCAGACGGAAGGACGGACGGCCAGAAAGACGAACGGCGGAGACGACAGAAGACTTCGCATCAGAAGGAAGCGGAAAAGCACCATCAAGGTCAGTGCCTTCGGTCCCAGTAAATCCCCACCGAAACATTTTGGCGCCCACCGTGGGGCCGAAAGAGAAGACTCCCAATGGTAACCACGAGAAGCATGGACGGTATTGACCATACAGAGCTCCTAGCACGACTCCAGGCTCAACTTGAACAGCAAACCCAGATGATCCGCCAGCAGCAGGAAGCGTTTCGCCAGCAACAGGAAGTGCATCAGCAACTCGTCGCAGAGATAGCCCAACTCAAGGAGAAACAACAGGGAGAAACGGAAGGCAATAGCCATGCCGGCAACAACGACCGTCGCAACGGCCGAAACAATCATCCCCACGAGGATAGCGGTCCTCCACCGCCATCAGAATTGTTACCCTTCACCGAGGAGATTATGCAGACGGCAATGCCCAACCGGCCTCCCCCTCCAATCGAAAAATTTGACGGAACAACAGATCCAGAAAACCATCTCCGTAACTTCATCGACTCCATGGCTTTCTATTCGAATAGCGATCCAGTCAAATGTAGAGCCTTCTCTTTGTCCCTCAAAGACGAAGCCCTAGAATGGTATTACACTTTGCCTCCAAACTCGGTCGACAACTTTCATACCGTCACAACACTCTTCAGAAGGCAATTCTCTGCCAGCCGGAAGGAAGGCGTATCCGCTGCCGAACTCGTCAACCTTAAGCAAGGGAGAGACGAACCCCTGAGAACGTTCATGCGCAGGTACTCAGAGATGGCTAGGAGAGTGAAGGGCGTCTCACATGAGTTCATCATCAGCAACCTCCCTAATTGTCTCAAACCAGGGTTTATTTCAGAAAGTTTGTACGCTGAATTACCAAACACTATGGAGGAACTGCATGAAAAAATGGCCAAATTCATCAAGATGGAGGACCAAAGGTACTATCGAAAGAAGAATGACGCTCCGACCACAGATGACAGAGGTCGCAACCACAAGCCCCCTCGCACAGAGCCGAAAGCCCTCCTCGGACCTCGATACGACCGTTACACTCAACTAACAGCTCCAAGGGACAAGATATTTGACAAAGCCCACCAATCTAATCTGATTGCCGTTCGGAAGAAGCGGACGCCCAGGAATGCAGACGCGTCCAAGATGTGTCGATTTCACGATAACCAGGGACACTCCACCGAGGGCTGCCAGGGACTCAAAGATGAGATAGAAAGACTGGTCCGGGCAGGCTACTTGCAAGAATTTGTCAAGTTAGAAACAGACCGACACGGACGTTCCCCCCAGCGCGGACGTTCCCCCCAGCGCGGACGTTCCCCCCGGCGAGAACGTTCCCCCAGAAGATTCGGAAGGAGTCCCGAGCCAGTTCGACGAAGGACCAAGCGCATTCGTGAGCATTCAAGAAGCAGGTCACGGAAGCGGGATTCAACCCCAAAAGGCCGTATTGACACCATCTCAGGAGGTTTTGCCGGGGGAGGAGCTTCATCCTCAGCTCGCAAGAGACATCTGCGAAACTTGCATAGCGTCCATACAATAGCTCGGAATCCTTTGACGATGTCGGACATCACTTTTACCGACCGGGATTTCCACGCCCCTGATCCCGAGCAGGATGATCCTATGGTTATCACCGCCCGGATTGCTGAATATGACGTGAGCAAGATTCTGATAGACCAGGGAAGCTCAGTCAATATCTTATATTGGACAACCTTCCAGCGGATGGCTTTATCTGAAGAAGCCATAACACCTTTTCATGAACAAATTGTTGGTTTTGCAGGTGAACGCGTTGATACAAGAGGATATATCGATTTAAAGACCCGCCTGGGTACCGGTGATCGGTCAAGAGAAATTCGTGTGCGCTTCTTGTTGGTGGAAGCTCACACTTCGTATAATGCTCTTCTCGGCCGCCCATGTCTGAACGCCTTTGGAGCAATCGTTTCAACCCCACATTTAGCGATGAAGTTCCCATCCGGAAAAGGAGAAATATGCACCGTCCGGGCAGATCAGAAAACCGCTCGGCAATGTTATACGGCTTCCTTAAAGGCCGCCACGTACAAGAGGCAAGGTAGATCGGAAACCATATCAGTCGACTTGGACCCGAGGACCAACACAGACGACCGGATTCAACCCCAGGGGGAGATCAAACCGATCGTCCTCGGGAAGAGTGAGGAACAGGCTACTAATATCGGAGCCGACCTGACAATTACGAATGAAGACGACCTCACAGCCCTGTTGCGAGCTAACAGTACCCTCTTCGCTTGGAGCGCCTCAGATATGCCGGGTATCCACCCCGAGGTCATCACTCATAAGCTGTCCATATTCCGAGAAGCTCGACCAATTGCTCAGAAGAAGAGAAGACTCGGTACCGAAAAACGGGCGGCAGTACAGAAGGAGGTAAACAAGTTAATCACGGCCGGATTCATCCGAGAAATAACGTACACCACGTGGTTAGCTAATGTGGTCATGGTCAAGAAATCGAACGGTCAGTGGCGAATGTGCGTAGACTTCACCGACCTAAACAAAGCCTGCCCTAAGGACAACTATCCCCTCCCCAGCATTGACCGACTGGTGGATGGCGCCTCCGGCCACACGGTCCTCAGTTTTTTAGACGCATATTCCGGATATAACCAAATTCCGATGTATGCCCCAGATCGTAACCACACGGCCTTCATCACCGAACAAGCCAATTACTGCTACGAAGTCTTGCCATTCGGTTTAAAGAATGCAGGTGCCACGTATCAGCGGCTCATGGACAAAATCTTCCATAATCAAATCGGACGATGCATGGAAGTGTATGTGGATGATATGGTAGTGCGAAGTTGTTCCCATCAGCAGCATTTACGCGATCTGACGGACGTCTTTAAACAACTCGAAAAATATGGGTTACGCCTCAACCCATCCAAGTGTACCTTCGGTGTTTCGGCCGGAAAATTTCTCGGATTCATGTTAACTAATCGAGGAATTGAAGCCAACCCGGACAAATGTCAAGCGATTCTGGAGATGAGAACCCCGACCAAGCTAAAAGAGGTCCAATGTCTAGTCGGACGTCTCACCGCGTTGTCTCGGTTTATACCAAGACTCTCCGAGCACATAAAGCCTATTCTTCGCAACATGAAGAGAAATGTCCCTCGACACTGGGACAATCAATGTGAGGCGGCCTTTTCCGCCATAAAAAACATGTTAACCAACCCGCCCGTCATGAGCCGTCCGGAAGAGGGGTTCGACATACAGGTGTACCTTTCAGCAACTGGTCACTCGGTAAGCGTCGCCCTCATACAGGAGACATCTGTATTCAAGCTCATCTATTTTGTTAGCAGAACTCTACAAGGAGCCGAGGAACGATATTCACAAGTAGAGAAAGTGGCGCTAGCCTTAATTCATGCCGCTCGGCGACTTCGCCCATACTTTCAAAGCCATCAAGTAGTCATCCGAACCGACCACCCTATCGCCAAGATCCTCAGAAAACCAGACTTGGCCGGACGGATGGTTGCATGGTCCATTGAACTATCCGAATTCGGTCTACGCTTCGAGCAGCAAGGCTCAATCAAAGGACAACATTTGGCAGATTTTGCAGCCGAATTACCACCCGCAGAGGAACCGCCCGTATGGCACTTGAATGTTGATGGATCTTCAGACAAGCGACGAGCGGGAGCCGGAGTAGTGTTGGAGGGACCGAACGGCGTTATAGTCGAGCAGGCTATATCTTTTACGTTCCAGCTCAGTAACAATCAGGCGGAGTATGAAGCCCTCATCAGCGGATTATTATTGACAGCAGAACTCAACGCCCGGCATCTGGAATGCCGAATGGATTCTCAACTAGTCGTGGGGCACCTTAACGGCACGTTCCAAGTAAAGGACAACCATCTGCTGCGGTATTATCATAAGGTCAATGACCTCATAAAAGCGTTCGGCACTTTCAGAATTATTCACATTCCCAGAGAGCAGAATTCCCGAGCGGATTTACTCTCCAAATTAACACACAGTCAAGGAAACACTCAGCTTACCTCGGTTATAAAAACCCGGTTAGAACAACCCCTCCTCAAGACATGCACCACCAATGTCTCCCCCCCTACAGCCGACTGGCGACAGGATATAATACAACTAATGGTCCAACAAGAGCAGGGCGCTAAAGTCAGTACGATCGACTCCAAACGAATCGCCCGCTTCACATTCGTGGGAGACGATCTCTACCGACGAGGATACACCACACCGCTGTTGAAGTGCTTATCCAACCAAGAGGCCAGGTATGTCATGGAAGAACTACATCATGGGATTTGCGGCTCCCACTCAGGACAAAGAACACTCAGGGCCAAGATATTGCGAGCGGGTTTTTATTGGCCCACCATCGAACAAGATTGTAAGGAATTTGTTCAAAAATGCATCTCCTGTCAATCTCATGGTCATGACGCTCGGATCCCTTCTTCCGAATTGAGGACCATCATTTCTCCATGGCCGTTCGCTTAATGGGGGATGGACATAGCCGGACCCTTACCGCTCGGAAAAGGACAGTGCAAATACCTTTTAGTGGCTATCGACTACTTCACCAAATGGATTGAAGCAGACGCTCTGGCAACTATCACCGCCCGGAAGGTGCAAAACTTCATCTGGCGTCTGATTTGCCGATTCGGCCTACCCCAAAAGATCATTACTGATAACGGTCGGCAATTCATTGACCGTACACTGGAAGACTTCCTCCAGGGACTCGGTATCAAACACGTCACGAGTTCCGTTGAACATCCCCAAACCAACGGGCAGGCAGAGGCGGCAAACAAGGCTATCATCTCTGAGTTGAAAAAACGTCTAGGTCAAGCTAAAGGCTTATGGGTCGAGGAGCTGCCGGAAGTACTTTGGGCCTACCGTTGCACACCGCACGGATCAACAGGAGAAACCCCGTTTAACCTCACGTACGGTACAGATGCCATGCTACCGGTCGAGGTAGGAGAACCATCCCTTCGGCGACATATACAGGATATACATCTCAATGACGAACAACTGCGGATGAATCTCGATACATTGTCCGAACGGCGCGAGATCGCATTAATTAAAAATGAAGCGCAGAAACGACTGATAACTAGGCGGTACAATACCAAAGTCCGACCTAGGCATTTCAATGAAGGCGATCTTGTTTGGCGCAAGCGAGGAGACGCACGGAGGAATAAATCCCACGGTAAACTGGCCGACAATTGGGAAGGGCCTTTCCGAATCATCAAAGATCTGAAGAATGGCGCCTATCAACTAGAAAAACCGGACGACAAGGCAGTTCCAAACACTTGGAATGCTACTCATCTTAAATTTTATTATAGTTAATGTTTTGCTCTTTTTTAGCTATTACGGACCAATTGTCTTTTATTCACTATTATTGCAATACAATCTTTCAGTCACATCTTTTGCAGATTATTTATATACAGATTATAACGTCCGCCAACTATATTGGACCAACCAATCTAGTAAACATCGAGACCTACGCGTCTTGGTTCCACACGGCCTACAACACCCGTCCTTTACATCGAGATTAAACTCGTCTCGGTCCAACAAATACATCGAGACCTACGTGTCTTGGTTCCACACGGCCTATAATGCCCGTGCCTTACATTGAGATTAAACTCGTCTCGGTCCAACAAATACATCGAGACCTACGTGTCTTGGTTCCACACGGCCTATAATGCCCGTGCCTTACATCGAGATTAAACTCGTCTCGGTCCAACAAATACATCGAGACCTACGTGTCTTGGTTCCACACGGCCTATAACGCCCGTGCCTTACATCGAGATTAAACTCGTCTCGGTCCAACAAATACATCGAGACCTACGTGTCTTGGTTCCACACGGCCTATAACGCCCGTGCTTTACATCGAGATTAAACTCGTCTCGGTCCAACAAATACATCGAGACCTACGTGTCTTGGTTCCACACGGCCTATAACGCCCGTGCCTTACATCGAGATTAAACTCGTCTCGGTCCAACAAATACATCAAGACCTACGTGTCTTGGTTCCACACGGCCTATAACGCCCGTGCCTTACATCGAGATTAAACTCGTCTCGGTCCAACAAATACATCGAGACCTACGTGTCTTGGTTCCACACGGCCTATAACGCCCGTGCTTTACATCGAGATTAAACTCGTCTCGGTCCAACAAATACATCGAGACCTACGTGTCTTGGTTCCACACGGCCCATAACGCCCGTGTTTCACATCGAGCTTAAACTTATCTCGGTCCAACGAATGCACCAAGACCTACGCGTCTTCATTCAACACGGTCTACACCGCCCGGTAATTACAATGACACCCGCTGAGTCCCGGTCGTTATTAATATTGTCAAAACTTGTTTATTTCAGGAGCGACCATAAGAAGACAAAAGCTACTCAACGCCGTTCGGCCATTATCCTTTTAATATTCTTTAAAGTCCTGCAGTCACGCCGAGATAAAGCTTCATCCCTCCTTTGGACTTGGGGGGCATGATGTACGGTAGTATGTCACAGAACCGGTCAAATATATCTTGTAACAAATAATATCTCAACAAAGATATATCAGGTAAGTTTGTTTATATTTCATTCGGTTTATATTTTATTCTGTTACATTGATTTTATATGAATCCAAGGCCTATAAGTAAAAGAAAAAGGCTCCAGACGCGGTACGCACAATCTAAACCTAAAATACACTGATCCCCTACCCACACTCTCATATTTGACTAAATCTCACACTCTCGCCGTTCCGAGCATCCATTTGCCGGGAACAGAGAGTTTCCAACACCGACGTCTAACTTGATCGTCGGAGTACCATTACAGGTACCACCCCCTTCTTGGGAGAAGGACGGACGGACAGAAGGACCAGCGAACGGACGGAAGGACCAGCAGACGGAAGGACGGACGGCCAGAAAGACGAACGGCGGAGACGACAGAAGACTTCGCATCAGAAGGAAGCGGAAAAGCACCATCAAGGTCAGTGCTTTCGGTCCCAGTAAATCTCCACCGAAACAACTATCTTTTGTATTTATAAAAATATAACGTAAATAGATTATTTAACCATTTAGCATCCTTATCCGTGATACATTTCGCAACTAGTTAAAATCTAGGCTCCTTGTACATTAGGTTTAGCTGTATTTTTATTTCATATTATTACAACTTCAACAATATGCACATGTGATTTAAATGAAGTTAAACAATATAATAGTTTCTATTTCATTCTAACTATAGTCCTACTTTCTATCTTTAAACTAAGTAATATATTTCATTAAGGAATATTCTATTGGGAAAATGTCCGGTGATTGGTTTCTATAGCAATCTTTCCAGGCATAACTGTCTTTGATTTGGGTATGTTGTTAAGTTATATGAGCACTAATCCAAAATTTCAAAACAATAAATTTATGAATTTTTTCTATATTATATTTGACTTTTTTACATTTACTTAAAATTTAAACTCACAGTTTTGACATAAAAGAAAGAAATTTGGGAAATGAAAATAAAATGAATAAAGTAAACAATTCAGAGGAAATTATTAAGCAGGTAAAAAGGAAAATGTGGCGAGATACATTCCAGAGACTTTGAAAAGAAATCTTTTATGGACAAGTGTGGCAGATATAACATTGGTCGTAAAGTTATCATTATCCATTATAATTGCGGCCGAAAATTCTTCATCAAATTGAATATTTAGATTTTAATTCAAATAAACTGATTAAATTAAAACATACAAATTCATACTTATCGTCCATGTTACACCATCAACACAACCATAGCTTAGAACGTTAAAAAGAGATTCCGTCGGTTGCAGAAAAGAGATAAGACAGCTTATGTGACATAAAGATAAAAGGAAAAATAATAGTACCGAGAATTCACTGATTACATCAATGAGTGATTAAAAAAGCGGTGTTCATATTTCACGTTATGCACTCTAAATTCTAACATGTAAGAAATTCTTTGCATCAATCAAACCACAAGGCGGAGGAGAAAAACCCGTTTATGCCATCAGATTCCAGCAAAACACGGCCCATTCCGATGCACCCTAACACTACACGTTTCCTCAACACGTGTCTAAAATCTGTCACTTCTACCCTCAAAGTTTCGCCACGTTTCTCCCAACCACCACGTGGACTTCATGCTCCACACTCTCACACACACATAATATATATTATATTAGCTTATCCTCCCTTATATTCTCATATCACGCGATAGTACTATTCAGGGACAAGGAAAAGAAAACAGTTTTCCTTGACAAGAAAAAGATAAAGGAAAATGGGAAGCAGAAAGGCCGTGTTGTTCTTGATGGTGTTTCTTGCAGTCTGTATTGTGACATGCAGGCCTTGGGATGACGATCTGGGTAAGGATACCAATGCCAAAGCAGAGGACGCAAAGAACTTTGCCTCCGGCGTGCTGCATGATGCCGACGAAAATACCCCGTCTTTCTCTGAGTAATCTTCTCTCTCACCGTTGTGCAATATAATGCAGTTTCCTTTTCCACCATCCAGTGGTATATATATATATATTTTAATCTTAGTTCATTTTATTTTAATTATATATATATATATATATCCAGCATGCATGTTCCGTTTTATAACTTATAAAGCTACCAGTTTCAAAAAGAAAAGATGCCACCCGACCATTATCTTATCCTGATATTAAAGTTGTAATATTAAGTTATGAGAGGTTTTCATGTCTCGGGAAGTTTTGAATAACATTGTTCATGTCTGACGGTTTTGAATGAGATTATCTTAGAAGGATATCTATTGAAAAAGAAAAGACCGAACATAGGATAATCATGTCAAGAGGTAGATGTCAATGTGATTGATGTGGGAAACTTCAGTTAATCTCACCATAATAAGTTGCTTATTGGGTCAAATTAATCTTAAATGTTGTTGTTTTGCTCTTTTTTTTTTTTCAATTATTGTGGCAGAAGCTTCGGGGCTGAAGAGGATAAAGAAAAACAACCGACTAAAAACATGATGAATAATGTAGAAGATGTTGCCACGAGTGCCGCAGGGACAATGAAGTCTGCAGCATCAGGTAAGTAACATTTGTTCATTCATTGTCACACCATCTCTTTCATGTATGTCTTTCGATCAAATATTGGTATGAAATTCAAACAACGTAGTATCTTTGATTTGTTTGTAGGAGCTTCGGATTATGCTTCCGAGAAGGCTACGGATGCCGTGGAAGCAGTTTCAGGGGCCATGGCACAAGGAAAGGAGAAAATGAACGACGCTTATGATGAAGATGGCAAGGTCATCAAAATGCCAACAGATATTGATAATGGAAGAGACAAAATGAGAGAAAAAATTGGTGATACCTACGACGATGCGAAGGAAAAAATTCAGACTGCTTCAGATAAGGCTTCAAGTGTGGCTGACAATGCCAAAGATAACATGGATGAGTCGATAGAATATGTAAAAGATAGAGCAGGCAATGCCTATGACGAAGGTAAGCAGAAAATGAACCTGGCATCAGAGAAATTCTCCGATACTAAAGCAAGTGAGGTTTATGATGAAGCTAGGGATAAAGTGAAAGGAGCAATGGATTGTGGAAATATGGATGTGGATGGCTTTGATGAGGCCAATGATTCTAAAGATAACATAGGCGTGCGAAATGAATATGGAAGGGACAAAGTAGCCGAAACTTTTGACCAGGCTAAACGTGAAGTGGAGGAAGCATACGCATCAGCAAAGAATACAATGACTGAAGAGGCAAAGGCTAAGTACGAGGCTGCAAAGGAGAAGGCTTCAGATGCTGCAGGAGATGTCGGAGCTAAGATGAGAAACACCCCAAACCAATGAACCTTTGGTTAGTTACCACTTACTCTTAACTATGAAAAACTCTCTTAGATTCCCCAAAGTTATATATCATCGTACATATGTGTCCAGGGTACATGTTTTTCTATGGTTTTTCCTTAAACACTCGTAAGTTGTTTGTTACTTGTTAGACATTATGAAAACTCTACTCTCCCTAATGTTAGGAGAAGAAAACCCTGAAAGGCCCCACAGTTAGGTTCTTCTCTGATCTATCACGATGCCAGGTAGATTCATACAGTACAAGTTGTGTTGTCGCATGATGTTTTGTAGGGACTAAATTTGTAGCTTTTAGTAGGTTATGTAAGTGGATCCGCAGATGAATGATATAATTGTTGGGGCCCTTTAATAACTTGCGTAGTTTCTCATTTTTGTTACAAGAAGAGATCATGAACATGTAAAAGGTGCATGGTTTAATAAAGGTAATCCTCTCTTTTTAAGTATTTCTTCTGCATTTTGTTAGTGGTTTTCTTTATGGTGGTCCATAACTCCAAATGCCAGTTCATTACTCATTTACTCGCTACTAAATAAACTCAAACATACTTATAATTTAAGATAGCAACTTTTGCCCCCCCCCCCCAACATACATTGCTACCAGTTTCAAATTACCTTAATGGGAACATCAACTTGCACGTCTACTTGCAGGAATCATGGGAATAGTCACTAGCACACACCATATTTACTCTACGTGTACTGTTGCTTATATTTACGAAGCTCTGGAGGTACACCAAAATTTGAGCACTTCTGAAAATAACGAGTATAATATATAGACTGAATGTTATGAAAGATTAGATACCCAATGAGGTGCATGACAAAATCTTTCATGATTGATTTTACTTTTTCAATTTATGGGCGTTTCTGATGAAACCAACATGAATATTGCGCTTAATGCTTGTATTTTTAACCCTTAATCTCAAACGATTGAACTTATCACTGATTTTTTATTCTTCGTGGTTTATAATTCTTTTTATCTGATCAATGAAAATGCATGTTATCTATCATGCTTGGAATGATAGAAATGGAATATAGATGCATAAACCAAACTGCAACATTGGAATTAGTTTTTATGCAGACGTGAAGGTGAAAAACCAAATATATTGCTTATTTTAACCTTTAGAGTTTAACTTGGAATTAACAGCTTATTTTAACCTTTAGAGTTTAACTTGGAATTAACAATTAAGTTAAATATGACTTTAAAATATTGTAGTTCCAAATCAGCAATGAAGTTAAATATGATTTTAAAATATTGTAGTTCCGTGACAATATAATTGAATAAAAGTTTCATTTTTATTGTATTATAATTGAAAACAGATATCTACTCCGCGAAAATAGCTTCAGCTTAAGAAGAAAAAATAAATGCAGTTTCAATAGGGCATCAATTCATTCGACATACGCATTATATCCATCAAAGAATTGAATTTCATTGGAAATTAATGTGAATATGTTGCCCATTTTCATCAACTTACTTTGGAACATCTCAGCTCTTTGAAATCGTAAATAAAGGGGGAAAAGAAAAGCCTGTTCACTCTCTTCATATTCTGGATTTTAAAATCCAAGCCAATGCCTGTACAATAGAAATGTTTGCCACAAACTCGTACTTGCTATTTAAATTATTACTTAGCACATTATTCGTAAGTATTAGAAAGTGATTCAGATTAATTACTACTCCTGAGTTTGACTCAATAATTGTGACTCGAATCTCATCGCATTTCTTGTGGCTTTTTCGTACAAAATAACTTTACTTTCACCATTGACAAGTACGAGGGTGAAGGGAAAACGAAGGAACAACTGAAGGGGGAAATTTGTATACTCAGATCCTTCTTTTCCTTATTTATCTGTCATCATTTGACTACATCTTCCTGGTTCATTCGCGTAGAGACAGTATAATACACACATAATGCATATTATTATGAAAAGGGCAATTTGAGAAAAAAACGGATATTGTCTGCTAATTCATGTGTCGGCCGGTGTCTATGTATGGAATGAGTAGGAGAGGACAAAATTGTGGTTGGATCATGACTCATGAGTGTGGGATCTATTTTCTCCAAAGCCTTCTACATTGATGAGCAAGAAAGTGAACAGGTTCACGAACCAACACTTCCATGATTAAAATACAAAAGTTCGTCAAAGTATTATGCATGAAATATTGTTACAGCTAGTTAGTCCAAGTACCCCATCACAAACAACAACGTATACCAATATCATAATATCCTACTTCATCACAACAACGACCAAAAACTCGTCTATTTCCCTTTTTCATTTCTTTCTCTATAGTGGTGAAAATGGTTAGTCAGTGGTCACGCCAAAAGAAGAAAGAGATGAGAAACTGAGAATTAATCCGTACGTGTTTTTCTGCACCAAGAAAATCAGTGCAAATTTTCTATGGTGCCTAGTCCATACGAAAGCGCGTGATGATTAATAAAGAGCATACACAGCGAAAATGAGTAATTATAATGGGAAGTTACACAGCTGCTGTCAATTTAATGTGTCTATGTAGCTATAGCTAGCTCCTAGCTAGCTCTAGCTTCCTCTGCTTGAATAATATATATATGCACATCTAAATCTACAATATTATTCACTTAGAAATTAATCTGGTGTCTCTTTTTGTTATTATTTCTTTCCAAACAAGATGGAAGACAAGTGATGTAGAAAAGAAGAAGAGTGTAGGCTAGGCTTACATTGGGTGCTTCTTGTTATTGTGCATCCAAACCTTGAAAACTTGTCTCTTTACGCCTGCTTGAGAACAAAACTGCTGTACCTCCTGTTCATTATGTTTCTGAATCTTCCAACCAATCTTTTCAGCAAACTCCATCATCCTATCCTTCTGGTGCTGAGAGAATTTAGTCCTAAACCTCTTCTTGGAAGAAAGTGGCGCCTGCACTGATAACTGAGCCCCTCCGGTGTTGGACTGAAACATGTTGAGATCTTCACTCGAGGACTCAGCTGGGCCTCCAAAGGCCATCATCACTGGGGGAACCAAACTCGGTGTACCACTGCTACCAACCAATCTGTGATGATGGAGGAGGGAAGAAGGAGAGGGAGTAGGGTAGTGAAGGTGCCCATTGTGCTTGTTCGGGTAGTAGCTGTGATAATTGGGAACATGTTGTTGTTGCTGTTGCTGTACCAGTGACAGTGGCGGTGGTTGTTGTGGCTGTAACTCTCCGTCAACCTCTTTCCTGTGGAAGTTGCGGTGACACTCACACGCGGCGCATCTAAGTGATTCCGGCGTACCTTCTTCGCCACTTGCCATGAACTCTCCACAGCCATCGACCACGTGGCTCCCCATGCTTGCGGCATGGTTCCGAAGACATTCTCGGTACCTGATCGACGGGGTTGAGGTTGTTGCTGGTGGTGGTGGTGGTGGTAGTGTTGTTATGTGGGGGTGTGGTGTTGTTAGAGGATTCGATGTGGGAGGAATTGGGGTGGTTAGATCTGGATCTGGTGTGAGTGTATGAGGTTGACGAGGTGCAAGAGGAGGAGGAGGTGGTGGTGGGTAGAGATTATGGTGAGGTGGGTCGTTGAAGATTAATGTGTGAGTTTGATGAGGTGGTTGATGATGAAGTTGATCATGATGAGTGGTAGTACTTCTTTCACCAAGTGTTGGAGAAGAGAGCTTGGAAGAGGAAGAAGAAGAATCTCTGTTGGGAAGGTTGTAACCTAAACTTGTTGGTATCTCTATTTCCTTATCTTGGCCTCCCATTTCCATCAGACTTTGCTTTCTGTTGGTTTCCATGATCTAGCAAGCTACGTTTGATCTCAACCCTCTATGCTCTCTCTAATTATGAAAAGCTCTAATCTTTCCTAAACCATCATCATCTTCCTGATTTTTGCTTTAATTATGCTTGTAGATCTTCCTGTACCCTCCCCAACCCTAATTCATATTATCCCATCTAATACAACACCAGACTCAACCAAAGGCATAATTACTAGCACGCCCACAATTATTCTTTCCTTATTCTGATTTTGACGTTCTGGGTGCTAATCCCACCAACCAATTTTCACTAATCAATCCTATTCTCAGAAGTGAATCAGTGATTTAACTGTATATATAGCACCACTACAGCAAGGGAGAGGGAATAGCTTTATTATTATTTTATTTATTTGGGAAAAAACAAAGAGAAAAGGATAAAAAAATTTTGGTAGAATAGAATAGAAAAACCTTATGGAATGAGACTACAACGGGGGTCCCTAGAGACCCAAATAATCTTAAAAAAGAAAACTCACCTCTGTGGCTAGAATGTTAGACTGTGAAGACTTGAGGAGTGAAAGTAGAAAGCTGAATTGCACCAGCAAGACAAGACAAGAGAAGACAAGAGCTTGGGAAACATAAATTGTGAAAGAGTTAAGGTTGATTAGGAAATAAGAAAGGGATGTTATTATTTAATGTTGGATTAGAGGAAGTGGTGTTGAAAAGTTGGAAGAGGGAGAAGAAGGGTGTTGTTTCCTACCAGCCATCCAGGCCCATAAAAACCAAGTAGGAAAGGAACAGAGGAAGAGGTTGTTTTGAACTCAGAAGGAGTGATGGCTAGTACAGTAGTACTGCAAGAATTTGTCTTGGAGAACAACCGACAAGTTCATGTTGGTCTTCTCTCACAGCCTGCACCCTGGTCCAGTTTTTAATGATTGCCCTTCTCACACAATCTCTCCAATACCCTTCAAATGAATGTGTGTCCGAAAGCAGCATAATTCACTACAAATTAAAGGGAGAGGAGAGACAGATCCTACAATTAACCTTATATGCACAAGTTTATGGAGTAATGAGACATACAAATGATAGTGATAACCCAAATTAGAATAAGATAATTTATTGAAGATAAAGATGAATAGAATCCAAGACGATTAGAGGAAATTAAATGGGCCACTACTACACACACAGCCTTGTCTTGTTATGGTGTGTCAGATTCTTTCTCTCTCTCTCTCATCAAGGCTCTTTGTGTTGTTGTGTTGTGTTGGTGAGTTTGTGCGCCTGCTGCTGCATTATCTGCAGCCCACTATTTTGTTGGACCAATGCCTCACTTTACTTACCATCTACCTTCTTTCACGATGCAATTGATGCCTTATTTGCTACCTTTGTTAGCATCTTCTTTCCCATTTCTCTTTCAGGCATCAATTTGTGCTCGTTTACTTTCTAGTACACTCTCTCCTTGCCCACTACTACCTTCAAAAAGACACGCCCAAATCTATATATTTTTCACTTTTCCATCTTTCTTTCATGAAAAATTATTCTTTCAGATACATAAATTGTTTAAACATAACTCAACCCATGAAACCAACTTATTATCATTTGAGATTTCTATTCACTTATATATTATAAATTCATTTTATTTATAATTGATATGGACTTTCAATAAAATATATCGATATTTTTATGTTAAAAGTAAAAATGGACAGTTTAATTAACTGTTAATTGGAAAATCAAACAAATTTTAATTGTAAACTCCATTAGTGTATCTAGGACTGATTATACATTGATCGCACAGTTAATTTTTCATATGAACATTAGGTCAGAGGATTATTTCCACCCTCATTTACTTCAATCATTAGGTGAGAAAGTTATTTCTACCCTCACTTACTTTTACATTAGGTAAGAGAGTTATTTCCATTCTCACTTACTTCTACAAACCGTGAATTGTTATTTTAAAGAGTGAGTTATGATTCAATCAATCATTTATTAGACATTTATATTACAAATTTAAAGTAAAGCACGCTTATCAGTTTTTGGATTGTGATTAGTCCAATACTAATTAAAAGTTCATTTCAAAACTTATAAATATAAAAGTAAAGTAAAGAGATAGGTGATTGTATTGTGAATTTAAGACTATTATAACCGATCAATAATGTACTAACTTAAACATCAAAGTCTCTTTGACATATATTCACATGGCTTGGAGTTAGAATATTAAAGATTTAGAAGAACTTCAATGGAAACCTAAAATGATCTTAGAAAACTTAAAAAAAAATGTGAAAAAAAAGTGTGAAAGAGTGTTTTGAATGTTTTTTTTTTTTTTACTTTACACCCCAAACAATTATTTTTTTTTCATTTTAAAGTGCGTTTCTCACTCGGAAAAAAAGCATTTTCATGATATATTATATAAGGGGTGTGTTCATATATATATATATATATATATATATATATATATATATGTATTTTGTTTTGTTTACGATGACTTGTGATGGGTTTTGCCCCCCACACTTTAACAAAAAAAAAATGTTTATCAGTTACGATATTAGGTAGTGTGTGTAATACATATTTTTTTCAACAGGATGATTTGGCTTAAGCAAATTATAAAGTTAAAGTTTTTGTAATATATGCAAAATATATATATATATATATATATATATATCCTTAAAAATTAACATTGTTATTTATTCTTTCATTCATGAGTTTAATATGGAGTTATTTTCTTTTTAATTTCCTTAAGAATAAACCTCTTTTAAATTCTAATTAGACCCGGGAAATATCGTTGTCAAAGATTCGTAACATAAGGGGAAAATATGCGATGAAATCTTCTGAATGAACTGGAATAAGAAAAAAGTTGTCAACTAATTGATCTTTGGAGATGCTATTTGATTTTGTTTACATTTTAGGTAAAAGAAAAGTTTAAGGCTTTTCACAACATTTTATAATTTAAAGTTCTTCAAAACCTAAAATAACTTTATTCGAACTACTTAATTTTGGTAATACATACATACATATATATATATATATATAGAGAGAGAGAGAGAGAATTCTTCCAATAAAAAATAACTACAAGGCTCAGGTTTTCTAATAAAATGATCCCAAAACAAGACGCTAATTAATCTGTTATATATTAATATGTGTAAATTAACTTATTTTATAAATAAGAATAACTAATCCAGATTGGAAACTTGAATTTGTGATGATTATGTTTAGATATCTTTTTTAATAAAATGGAAAAAGAAAACATAAAATCGGTCAATATCTCACACTTTGACAAGTCCTTCTCATTACTTCAAATAACATACAATCCTAAATTATTTTATAATACTTCAGTTTTTGTATCTATATATATATCTTGAGTCTTTATTTATTTTTTTCACCAGCCCATTAGCTAATTTATTATTAATTATTTTTTGTCTTTTCTTTCTCTTATATCCCTTTCTCCCTGAGATGTATAGATTTCTGAGAGAGATTGAAAAAATCTTTTTGGAATAACATGATGACATTGCATGCCATGCCAAACTTTGTTGAGAGAAAAAATAGTACGTTTTTTTTTATCATTGATTTGAAAAGTAATCATATATAGAAATCTATGGTAGAGAAGTAAAGTTATTATTGTTGTTATTTTAATGCGAGGAATGCATCTCTAACATTTTCCATGCATATAAGCATAAAATGAATATAATAATATCACGTAACATCACCTCAAACACGTAGGAATCATATCTTATCGTACTTGTTTAAATAAAAGGAATTACGGAACTTAAATAATTGTCACTTCTCAAAAAGAGTATCTAACTACTTGTGCAAAGTAATTAAAAAACATTTTTTTCTTACATTTTTTTAAGGAAGACCAACTTAACAAAAGCTATTACATTAAAAAGCTTGTTGCTTTTATTTAATTTTATAAAAATAAAAGAAAAGTTATCAATCTTGGGGAGAGTGATCAAATGGAAGAAGGAATGTAAGGAGAAAATAAATTAGTTTAATAAATTAAATAACAATTAAGTTTAACAATATTTTAACTTTAAATATATACAGATTAAAAATAATACTTGAAATTGGAGAAATTAAATTCAGGAATATTTATTATTGAGTGGAGTTAGAACATGATCACAAGTTCAAATCCTCTAAAGGACATTTATGGCTTAAATTTGAGACAAATCATGAAGGGACAAGGAAAAGAAAAACGTAATTTCTTTATTTTTCTTTTATTTAGTGCAACTGGGAAGGGAGGGAATAATAGAGGTGGACTTCAATTTCACCTGTCTATCTAATTTTGATGGAAGATGAAGAAATATATTTTTGTAATGTAAATATCTTCGTTTATTTTATATTTAAATATATGTGTTGTTGTATTAGTATTTTTTTTTACTTTTTCTGCAGTTGAATGAGAAAAAAAAATTATATAATTCTTATTTGTTTATGTATTTCATCTATGACTCTAAAGAAGCAACAAGCATAATCTTTAAGTTATAATACGAGCTAGAATTTAAAGAGGGGAAAAAATAGCTTTTTCACTATATGCATATTCATAGTGCGAAAGCAAATTACATTATGATCCAATGATATATAACTAAATTTGTTCACTTTTATAATTATTATATTATAACCCATGTTAATTTTAATACAAACACAAGTATGTTAAATTACTAAACGCATTAAGTATCTTGATTTATCCTTATATATAGTTTACTATGGTATATAGAGGCTTTAAGGATAAGTAATTAATAAAGACAAGGAAAAATTAAAAAACTTTTTAAGCAAAGAAGACTAAAGATAAAAAATAATAACAATGATAGTTAAAGTTAATCAAAATACCAACAACCTATTTGTTTGATTGAAAAAGTATTAACGACCCACATTTTCTAGTAATTAAAATTTACTAAACTACCTTTAAATGAAAAATGGAATTTGGTAATGTAATAAATTTTAAGTAATAAAAAGATATATATGTCAAAATAATTTAATACAATGATTAAATACAGCAACCAAAGTGAAAATTGTAAAATGACGACCAAAAAACCGACAACAGATCATATCGAATAATTATGAAATTTTGTACCTAAAAATCACCTTTGTTTGTCTATTTTTAAAATTTTTGTATTAATATAAACTAAAAAAGAGTATCTGAGAATGTAAAATACATAATTTACTAACAGCTCTAGTTAGAAAGAAAGCATTTTAACCAAATGAATGTTAGAAAAAAAAAAAAAAAAAAGAACCAAACTTTTTCAAGTACGATGCATCGTTTTTTGTCGTCTAGTTTTTGTCTGATTGCGAACTGTTGTATGTATCTATCTCTTACATATCTGTGTAATACCAAGGGCCTCATCACGCTTTCTCTCTCTCTCTTTTTCGTGTTCAGAGGGGAGATTCTTCTCTCTTTTTCCTTTTAGAATATGGTACAGGATAGGATCCACCCTTTTTTTTTATCTTTTTAATGCACAAAAATAACATTCCCATAAGACACTATTTTTACTTTAATCACTAATAATACTACAAAAAAGCCTAAATGGTTTTCATATGGGCCCTGCAGAAACGACAAAACCCACTAAGCAAAGGCCCAACAAACTCTGTGATGGACCGGAAATATGTATAATTGACTAGTATGAGGCTTATGAGATAAAAATAGATAAACACTCCATAATGTCTTTCAACGAAATCACAACTTCGAATACTTAAATATACCAAACTTATAGATTTTTTTTGAACTCAGATTTTGCTATGTAAATCAGTTTTTGGCACCTGGCAATGGAAAAACAGAGGAAAGAAATTGCTTGAGGCTCTTATTATAGACCCAGGGTCGCTCCAGGTGAACCAGGTGACCCGCATTCTTTATGCCTTCATATGTTGCATTATTTCCCACCTTCCTGTCACATTTTACACAGCAAAAAGAAATCAGAGAGCATTAATTAGAGGGAATAGGTTCATTATCATTGTGTTCAACCCTTCTCGGCAGTATTGTATAATCATTTAATTTATAATATATGCTTTATTTAGACTAGCATGCTGATTTGACTTACAAGTAAATCTGGTTGAATCATGCAATGTCTATAAAAGGAAAAGGAAACACGCACGTATAGTATGAGATGAAGTGAGTTTCTAATTTTTGCAAACACTTGGTGGGCAACCACTGAATGAAGTTCGGAAACGTTAATAGGACACATCTTCTGATTTAAATTTTTAAATGACTTTATCATATAAAAAAAATGATCTTATTTTTTATTTGTAATTAAAACTTTATGAATGTTTGTGAATACAGAATACCAGATTATTGTGAGAAAAATCATTGTGAAGAGATGCTATTTCTGCGGTTTGAATTTCTTACTCTTTCATTTTCTGCGCAAACTCTAGTTTAAAAATTTTGTCATCCTCACCCCATAGAAGATGTATTCGCTGCAAAGGAAGAAGTAAAATACTAAATTTAACATGATGAAAATATGACGACTGAGAAAGATTTTGAATGAAGATGAAGATTATATATACCTGGTGAAATTTTGGGATTTTAATCTCTTTGTAGCTAATTACTAAGGCCTCCAACAGCTCAGCTCGCTCCTTCCTATTTGAGTACATTGCCTGCAATTAATTGAGTATATAAGTTAATTTTCATTTGATATATTATTTTTACTCCCCCACTTTAAAAAAACATATTAAGCAAAGCATAGGTAATCTTATTTTATATGTTATTCATTGGATACATATTTCATTAATCATTATTATAAATATAATAAGTAAAAATAAAGACTAGATAAATTAATTAATTAAATATTTCAATTATTCAAACATTATTAAAATAATAATAATTTTTAAAAATAATCATAATAAAAAAAATTAATAATTATATTGATAGGTCATGGATTTATCTATGTTAAGCACGTTCGATTCATAAATTAAGTAACTCGAATTTAATTTAACCTAATGAAGAAAAAAAAAGTAAATTTTTCTCAAATATAGAACCAGAGTTAACCTGTGATGAAATAGACGTAGGGCTCACCTGTATTTCTATTACTTTCATTTTACACTTTCGGTAAACTTTTTATTTGCCTTTGCTTATTTCTCGTTACTAAAGCCATCAAGTGTGCTTTAAGATATCATAAATAAACTATATTATGCCTTTTTTACATTAATTGCTTTATAATATCCTTATTCTCATAAACATAACCAATTTTATTAATCCAAAATAATCAAATGAGTATTTAATCTCCTAATGAAATATTATAACTAATAAAATATGTAATTATCGTATTATAAAAATTGATTAAAGAATACATTTAGAACTATTTGTATACACACACATCTTTTATATTTTAATATAAAATTTTGTAATTATGTTTTTTTCATTTTAATAATTGTTATAAAATTAAATTTCTAATAATGATTCTTTTTTATCATACAGGAAGGTAACACTAAAAAACACAAAGGCTTGTCCTTCCATTAGTAAATTAATGTTCTATGTAACACCTTTTCAACACCTACAAATAATTTGTATTTATAATACAACATCATTTTAAAACAAGATATTTGTTGACAGTTATATGCTCCAATTTCTAATTATCTTAAAATTTGCACCATTTTTTAATAGTGTAAACCAGAAAATTAATATTATTTCAAAATTATTTTTGTTATTTTTCTCTACTAATCTATAGTAAACTTAAAAATATATATACATTCATTGGAGAATTTATTCTATTAACTTTATTTTGCTGATTGGCCAAAGCTAATTTTTCTTGTTATTTTCTTTTGCCATTATATCATATTACATATATTTTGTTAGAATAACTATAGATGATACATTTTTATATTTATTTAATATGTATTACAACTGATAATAAAAAAATATTTTTTATACAATAAAAAGTAAAATAATATTAAATAAATATAAAAAAAACCTGTGTTTGTGAAACTATCGTCTGATGAAGATGTGTTGGCAATGGTCCTGTCTGACCTATTCAGCAGACCCTTTGTGGTATGTTTTTTTGTAGATACCCAAATCTTCACTATGTGACAATAAAAATAAAAGATTAGGTGGTGTGTTATTTTTCTTAACTGGAGTTTGAATTTTTTTTATTATTTGATTTTTAAGGGTAAGTATTTTACTTTTGCGTTTTTGTTTTTTGTTGACTTGAAGATTTTTTTTTATTATTAACATTTTTACTACAAATAAATATTTATTCTATATCATTAGGTTTCCTTACTCATTAAATCTTCATAGGTAGTGTTATTTTTTTTATATTTATTAATTTTTTATTTTCTTTTTTCCAAATAATAGAGGTAAGTGTTTTATTTTTCTTATATGAATGTTTCATTTTTATTTCAATTTTTTTATTGATTATTAACTTTTTTTATTTATTTACGAAATATTAAAACAAAAGGTTGGAGTATTAAAAGCAAGAGGTAAGAGTTACGAGTTTTAGATCTGTAAAAGTTTATTTATAGACACGTATTAATTTTGATTTTCTAACTTTTGATAAAACATATCAAAGACAAGAACTGTGTTTTATTTCTGAATTTTCAAATAAACCCATTTGCTTATTCATAGCATTATTTAGGAAAATTGAATTTGAAAAATATTAAAATTTAAATCTGAATTAATTAAATTATAAACATTTGAACTTTATTTTAGAAAAATATAGATTTGAAAAAATTAATATAATTTAATTATTTAAATTTAGATCTATAAAATTGAAATTAATCCCTTTAAATAATAAAAAAATTATAATTTTAAATCATATTGTTATACTTAAAGTGAATTTATATTTAATTTAATTCTATTTAATTAAACTTAGATAAAAAAAATTCGAAATTAAATTCATGTATATTTTAACTAAATATTAAATACAAGATCTTATATCATACCATATTTTTATTACACTGTGTCGTAATTTTAAGAAGAGTCATAAATTCTTAATATAAATACAACTTAATTAACATTGGACTCTTCACTTTCAAATTTAGAAAAGAAAAAAAAATTTATCACTTAAAAACAAAAAAAAAAAAACTTAATATATTAAATATTCTTGACATTCCACATATAATATTATAATAAGTAATAAACTTATTACTTAAAAGAGTATAAAATAGGAAAAATTAAAACTTAATATATTAAATATCGTTCTTAACAATTATTTTAAATATATACATTTATTTATTTAAAATAACACTTGACTTATATTTATAAACAATAACATATATTTTAGTATAAATTAAATTACACATAAAAAAGTTAAATAGAATATATACAATAACATACTTAAAAATTCACATTCAAAATTTTACATAATTTTAATCAAAACATGAATTTAAAAATAAAATTACAAATTACAACAAAAATATATAACATAATCATTATTTCAATGCCCTTATAAAATACTAATATTTAACCATTTCAAAATGTCAATATATTAAAATAGATATTAAAACTATTTACAAAAATAGTATTCGAATTAATCTTTTTATTATGCGTTGAATTATTTTTCTAAATTTTTTATAATTATTAAAATTATTTCTTATGCTATATACATCATCAATTAAAATATTATATATTAATAACATTAAAATAATATCAATAATAACATATCAACTAAATTATAAAAATATTTTATTAGTAATATAACAAATATAACTCAATTTTTTTAATTTAATAAACTATTAACACACGTAAAGAGAAATACTAAAATAATAAAAATGCATTCATTTCTTCTTCAATAGCAAATAATATATATTAGAATTTTAAATTAAAAATAATATAAATATAATTAAAATATTATTATTTTGAATTTCATGATATCATCCTCCACACCTAAAAGTATCCCCTGTTTTCAAACTGGTTTGTTCTTAAACAAGAAAGATGCAAGGAAATGCGAAGAAGAACATGATGTGATTTACATGAATAGATCAGAAAGAAACCTGTAAGAAGTCTGCGTAGAAACGGTTGGGTAAGGAGAGGTTTCTGTAACAAGCAACGGAAAGAAGGGTCTTCAGTTCCCCAACGGACACCGGCAACAACATCTCCGAACACGACGAATACCCAATCCCTTCCACTGCTCTCAAAACTACGTTCTCCGTAATAGCCACAACGGCGCCAGACACCACTGCACCCTCCACCATCTCAACGTACATCTCAGCCATTTTCAACGCCACAAACCCTCCGTAACTGAACCCAACCAAAACGCACTTCTCCACCCCGAGCTTCCCCAACCCTGCCGCCAAACACTCCGCTTGAAACTCCGGCGACCGTTCCGCCTTATCGGTGACGGATCCACCGAAGAAGAGAAGGTCCGGCACATAGACCGCGTAGTCTCTCGTCAAAGCTGCTACCTGACACTGCCAGTTGATGATTCCGTCGCCGCAGAAGCCGTGCAGGAGAACCACCACTGGTTTGGAAGAAAGGCGTTTGCCGGTCGAAACGGCGTCGCATGGCCCCCAGAATTTTATAACCGTCCCTGGCTCTATCTCCACCATATAAGGTGTCAACCCCACCGCCCTCACTAGCCAATGCAACAACCAACCATATGCTGTCACAACGTTAACCATTTTCAGTCCCTCAATCTCTTCACCCACTCAGTAGAATACATTTCAATAGAACAGAAATATTATCCTACTCCATAACTTGATTTTGATTTAAAACAAGTACATTTTTGTCTTTTGATTTAAAAGAAGCATATTTATGTAATACAAAAGAATTCTTTTAACAAAACACTTTTTTAATAATTTTTTTATAATATAAGGTTTCAAATACTTTTTTAAATATAAATTTAAATAAATTAATAAAATAATAACACGTGTGTTATAAAAAATATTGAAAAAATACTCTAATGCTTTTGTCTTCATATGAGTATTAGTTAGGAAAATGATACTTTGACTCTGTGGTGACAAATTTTTGACACCAATCACATGTCACGTTCTCATTGGTTGGTTGAAGTTTAAGAAAATAAAAAAAAAATGACGTGGATTATTGAATTAGTGGAGGGATGTGTGTGAAAGGGGAAGGAAAGATTTCAAATTTCATTTTCAGATTCAGAAAGAAACCCTAGAGAGAGAGAAACTCTCCCTCCCAACGACAAAGTTCTGTCACGTTGCCACCGTGGTTCGCCGTTCAACGACCACCGGAGGACTACCCAGACTTTGTCGCCGTTCACAGAAGTCGCGTCTCTTCACACGGCCACCGGAGGACAGAAGCCTCTCTACGACAGAAGCTTCCACCGTGATGCCCCGAGAACGCCGATTACTGGCATTTCTTCCCACTCTCCGAGCACCGCCCTTGCTGTTGTGTCCTTCCGCCAACGTACGATGAGTATCATAATGTATACTACATATTCCCTTTTGACCATGTTGGTGCGTGTTGCTAGAGAAAATTATAAACTGAGTTAACCTTTGTACTTTGTGGTTTTGGGCCTATTGAGTTTTGAATCTTTCACTAACATGTATGGTGAAGTGAAGTCAATATTTTCCCCCTTGCTTATTGTGAGTACCTGTTTGAATAAAATTATGATTTCTCCCTTTTTTTTCGAATGGATTCTTTGCTTCTGAAGCATAGATAGTTTTTAAACCCTTCTTTCTTGACCATTCCACTATAAAAGTTGCCTTTGTTTGGTCCCCTGTTCTGTCACACTTTCTAGGACGTGTTTATCCTTTGTTTTGCTCGCATTCTTTTATCTTCCTTTAAACTTCCTCCTTCGCATTTTACTAATGTTTATCTGATTTGTTATGTTCTTCTACTTCATTATGAAGGCGTTTGCTTGTGATAACTGTGACTTTATTTTTTGGAAATTGCTTTAATTTTCTTTCTTTTGGTTTTGCTAATTATATATGGTATACATTATTTTGTTCATATAATCATAGTTAAAATGGAAACCTTCTCACATGCTATGATGGTTTCAAAAGCTAGAGGTTGTGAATTGTTATCCAAGATTGATGACTATGATATATATTGGTTTATTCTATGAGTAAATCTTCATTAGCATTTTTTTTTTCAAATAATCGTCAGACTTTATCCTTCACATAAGATTTAAAAGTCAAAATTGATCCTCTGTCATGACAAAATACTCCTATGACTTATGTTTGTGAAGTAGTTACTGACTATTGTTTGCTTCCTCACTCATTGCTTTTGCAAAGTGATTATAAATATGATATCATAATTTACCTTCATTTTTTTCAATTAAGTATTGAATTCCCCTCTTTACAGGTATGAGCCAAATACAATTGACCTATCTGATAACAATGAACTAGAGTGAGAAATTTATTTGTAATTCATAGATCATAGTCTTTCTTCTTAAGCTAACAGTTTGTATCTCATGTAGATATTGTCTCACCATTTTATCAGAGCATTTGTCAGATCCTGTGGACAAGGTAATTAATTTTTTTGAAAGTTGGAACAACGGGTGTTCATGCTTATGGCTCTTTGTACTCAAATGTTTAAAAACATTAAGATTGGACTTATAGGACACTCTCAAGTTTAAATAATATTTCTCTTATAGTGTCATTACATACATTTGATATATATACATACATTTGATATATATCAGTACATATCGTTTGAATATATTTTAAGATTATTTAAGTTATATTAGATTGTGGTTTCATCTTTTGATAAGTTTTTAAAGGGGATTTCCTGAAACCTCTTTTTCAATAATTCAAGCATGGCTCTTTGAGCACTTCCTCCTTGCATAATTCCCCTATTTCCAATTTTCATTTGGTTGCAGTTATCCAAAGGATTCAGAGAAAACTTGTTGGCTAGACAAATTTGGTTAACAAGAAACCAGGTACAATAGTTAATATTTTTCTCAGTTGTAGAAGATTGTGTAAGTGCAGGTTTGTGAATGATTACTTGTGTTGAATAATCACTCTTTTTTAAAGGTAATAGTAAAGAGTATATAATGTTTACACAAACAATTTATAAGTTGACATGTATGGTAAGTTTGATAATTTTTATGATAATTAGGTTGAAAGCAATACCGCTTTCAAATTTAAAAAGTAGTTATTTTGAATTTTTTATATATGAATATTTGGTTTTGATGAGGATCAAACAATAAAAATCAATGATCCCCTAAAATTTTAGTGTTGTTGATGTTTGCTGGCCTCCATTTGATTCATGTCAGGTGCCAAATTGGTTCATTAATGCAACGGTGCAGCTTTGGAGCGACATCACTAATCGTTGGCTTAATTTCTCCTTATTATTGGATGACTTCTATGTTACTAATGTTGTCAATCCTGATCAATCACGCTTCAATTTCACATTAGAATTCACCATAACCACACTTCGTCCCTAGTTCTATCTTATTTATCTAAATTTTACTTTTTTAGTATCTGTTTTTGATAGAATGAGTTAGTATAGATACCATATTTTGTTTCTTCTTATATAATCGATAGATTTGTTTATGTACAGTTTTATATTGATGAAATGAATTTGTTTACTCTAGCTTGATTGTAGTTTTGTTTCTGTAATTGAATTTTGCTAGCTCAGTGAATTTTCTTTAAGTTATAATATGGTATTATAGATAAATTATACATATTTAATCTTAATAACTAGTTAGCTTTAGTTCTAGTCTTAGTTGGGCGTTCAAAACTTTAGGAATTAGTTTGGTTAGTTTTTAATTGTTGATTATACGATTTGTTAGTTGTTGTCCTGTTTTGAACAATCTTCTTTCATTGTCCTGTCATACGTTGTAGAAAAAATAAAATTGTTTTGAGTATACCTTTCTTTACTTAGATATAAATGAATTCATATATTTCCAAACTTTCCCAACATTTGGTAATGACATACCCTCCAAATAATATATTGCATATGATTAAAATTAAACAAGATTAAGCTTAAAGACTTACATTTAAGTGTTATACATAGATGAAAGAATCCATGTTCACAACTAAAAGGAGTTACAAATGGTGTTGTGATTTTGGTGGCAACTCCTTTCATCTTGATTATGCTGCTGTCTTGTGTTGTTGTTAACATTATATGATGCATGTAACATATATATGTTTAAACTTGTCTGGAATTTAATTTTTGGCGTTATGTTGTTAATGTATTTGATCACCTTTTTTTGGTGTAGTGAAATGGAGGAAGTTGGTCAAAAGACTGAATGTTCTCATAGCAGGAAGAAGGTATGTGTGGTGTATTACGTTTGCATACATTTGCCAGTGGTAGACAACAAAAAAAATCCAGGAAATACTTGACAAACTTGTGCGTCCTTCCGATAAAGTTGTTGTGAAGGATATTGACGTCAAAGAATTTGCAAAAGACTACCAAACCAAGGAAACAACAGACGCGAAGAAGTGCTCATCCATACCCAATAAGACATGCATTGTTCCAAATTCACCTGGAAGGAAGGAATAATAAATATTATTTAGGATAGTAATGTTTTCTTTTGTTCATGTAGTATTGTGAAACACCTCCTACTATAATCTCCTTGCATTAGTCCATTATTATATTTATGTAATTTGACTTCCTTTAATATAATTTGTTATTATCTGTCACTCAAATAATTGTTAAAAAAAGGCTGCAGGAAAGCGAGTGGTAGCAAAGGCAACTTAATTGGGTAGTTTAGGCTATGTTTTTGCACGAAAAAAGCATCTTTGAATCTGCCATTTGTTTTCAAGATCCATACTTTATTGTGAAGCAATTATATTGAATAAAATTTATTAATTATCACTTAATAACACATTTACACCAAATTGAATCCCCAAGGAAACGTTTCTATTTAAATGTGAAGGTGCATGAAAGATAGTGGTAGCAAAGGCAACTTAATTGGGTAGTTTAGGCTATCTTTTTGCACGAAAAGGGCATCTTTGAATCTGTCATTTGTTTTCAAAATCCATACTTTATTATGAAGCAATTATATTGAATAAAATTCATTAATTATCACTAAATAACACATTTACACCTAATTGAATCCCCAAGGAAACGTTTTTGTTTAAATGTGAAGGTGCATGAAAGAGAGTGATAGCAAGGCAACTTAATTGGGTAGTTTAGGCTATCTTTTTGCACGAAAGGGGCATCTTTGATCTACCATTTGTTTTCAAAATCCATACTTTATTGTGAAGCAATTATATTGAATAAAATTCATTAATTATCACTTAATAACACATTTACACCGAATTGAATCCCCAAGGAAACGTTTTTGTTTAAATTGAAGGTGCATGAAAAAGAGTGGTAGCAAAGGCAACTTAAGTGGATAGTTTAGGCTATCTTTTTGCACGAAAAAGGCATCTTTGAATCTGCCATTTGTTTTCAAAATACACACTTTACTGTCAAGTAATTATATTGAATAAAATTCATTAAGTATCACTAAATAACACATTTATATCGAATTTAATCCCCAAGGAAACGTTTTTCTTTAAAATTATGGTGCAGGGACGAAAATGGTAGCAAAGACATTATAAGTGGGTAGTTTAGGCTAATTTCTTGCACGAAGGTGTCATGTTTCAAGTTGGCACTTCATTTTGAAATGCATATTTGTCGTCAAAAAATAATGTCCTGTACATATCCCCTTAAACACATTATGAAATACAAATCCTGGACATTGCACAACAAAGATAGTAGAAAAATAATGCTCACTATTGAATTCAACCATGTCAAAGTGCTTACCAAAAGTCAGTCACTAATCATTGTTATGTTGAAATTACATTGGTACTAAATGTTAACAATACATTTTTTTTAAAAAGTCTAATACATTAACCGTAAAAAATGCAAGACTTCATTTCGCCGCACATTGTCAGGGTCTAATATCCAATCAGAAACATACTTCTCACTAATTTCTTGCAGTTCCTCCTGGTAACACATAAATAAACATTATTATGATACTTCATTAAAAGTTATAAAGAACTACGAATTTAAGTAACTTACACTAGTGTAATTGGGCATTGTTTTGCCTTTGTATCTCTCCACACCGTCCCACAAGTCCATGAGTTTCAAAACATATACTCCACAATCATATCTACATTAAACAAAGTCCAGTTTTGAAATCCTCATACTGTAATTCTTTCAAACTAACAGATATCATAATTAAAGTCAACAACTTTAATACTTACGAATTTGGTTGGATTGGAGTATGCACGTGTTGGACAAATAACGACAGTTTGTTTGTTTCATAAGGATTGAACAAATGTCCAAAAAATATTTCAAGATTATGGGCCTGCAAAACAACAAACTTAAGTTTAAATTCAAAATCAATCAAAAGATTTAGGAATAGATAGTACAAATCAATTACAGCACTTACCATTACAGTGTCAAGTTTCAGTACAAGAAATAGATTGTTCTGATATGTAAGAAAATATTCAATTCAAAAATATTCTTAAACCAAATTTCAGCTTTACGTTCATTTCAATGGTCGTGTTTTTGGTAGAGAACAAAGTCAATGCAAATCCATTTTCCAACATTATTTTAAATAAACAATAAATAAGGCCTCTTAAATTATCTATACCAATATTCATATACCTATCACCAAATGGTAGAATCTAACTAAGAGAATTAAGAGCAAACAAAATATAATACCAAATATTCATATATAAAAAAATTCAAAATAACTACTTTTTAAATTTGAGAGCGGTATTGCTTTCAACCTAATTATCATAAAAATGATCAAACTTACCATACATGTCAACTTATAAATTGTTTGTGTAAACATTATATACTCTTTACTCATAGAATAAACCAATATATATCATAGTCATCAATCTTGGATAATAATGCACAACCTCTAGCTTTTGAAACCATCATAGCATGTGAGAAGGTTTCCATTTTAACTATGATTATATGAACAAAATAACTTATACTGTATATAATTAGCAAAACCAAAAGAAAGAAAATTAAAGCAATTTCCAAAAAATAAAGTCACAATTATCACAAGCAAATGCCTTCATAATGAAGTAGAAGAACATAACAAATCAGATAAACATTAGTAAAATGTGAAGGAGGAAGTTTAGAGGAAGATAAAAGAATGCGAGCAAAACAAAGGATAAACACGTCCTAGAAAGTGTGACAGAACAGGGGACCAAACAAAGGCAACTTTTATAGTGGAATGGTTAAGAAAGAAGGGTTTAAAAACTATCTATGCTTCAGAAGCAAAGAATCCATTCGAAAAAAGGGGAGAAATCATAATTTTATTCAAACAGGTACTCACAATAAGCAAGGGGGAAAATATTGACTTCACTTCACCATACATGGTACTGAAAGATTCAAAACTCAATCGGCCCAAAACCACAAAGTACAGAGGTTAACTCAATTTATATTTTTCTCTAGCAACACGCACCAAAAACCACAAAGTACAGAGGTTAACTCAGTTTATAATTTTCTCTAGCAACACGCACCAACATGGTCAAAAGGGAATATGTAGTATATATTATGACACTCACCGTACGTCGGCGGAAGGACACAACAACAAGGGCGGTGCTCGGAGAGTGGGAAGAAACGCCAGTAATCGGCGTTCTCGGGGCGTCACGGTGGAAGCTTCTGTCGAAGAGAGGCTTCTGTCCTCCGGTGGCCATGTGAAGAAACGCGACTTCTGTGAACGGCGACAGAGTCTGGGTAGTTCTCCGGTGGTTGTTGAACGGCGAACCACGGTGGCAACGCGACGGAAATTTATTGTTGAGAGGGAGAGTTTCTCTCTCTAGGGTTTCTTTCAGAATCTAAAAATGAAATTTGAAATCTTTCCTTCCCCTTTCACACAGACCCCTCCACTAATTCAATAATCCACGTCATTTTTTATTTTTTTTATTTTCTTAAACTTCAACCAATGAGAACGTGACATGTCATTGGTGTCAAAAATTTGTCACCACAGAGATGTCAAAGTATCATTTTCCTATTAGTTATGATTGAGCATCAATGGTATTTACTATTTACCAACCAAATAAATGAAGTAGTGTATGCATCCTTTTTCACTTCTGTTTTTAGTTACTTCCTTATTTTTCTTTTGTTTCCATTGTCCATTTCCGTAGTCTCCGTGATAGCAGCTCTAGTTTGTGAAGCATAATGATATTTACACAACATTTTTTTGACAATATTTAAACATTAATTACGTGTCCATTTATGATTGGTCAAAAATTACTCCACAATCAATAATAATAATCATGAATATTATTGTGAAGTAACTTTTGACCAATCACAGATTGGCACGTAATCAATGTTGAAACATTATCAAAAAAATATTGTCTAAATATCATTATCCGATTGTGAATTATTTGAAGTTGAGACTGACATTAAACGTAAGTGGATTAACTTTCTAAAAGAGGTTAAGAATTAAACGTAATTTGAAATACATTTAATCCTTGATTAATTTTTTAAAAATCACATATTTGGAATTATGTTTCACCCTGTAAAAATAACATTTGTTAGATTTGAAAATTAATGTTAATTATTATATTTAAATTGAAAAACTTAAAACATCTAAATTTATCAATTAATGTTGTAACAAAAAAAGCTAAAAGTGCCCACCATGTTGCATGTGATCAATGGAGCAGTTAATTTAGAAAATATGGGGTCCATGTATGATCTTGTCGCAAGTGTCAGGATAAAATTTCATGTTATATATTTTTAGATTACATTATCTTTTGGCAGTACAACTATTATAAACACCTCTTCAAATATATAATGTATTTATATATTCAAAAAATTCCGATTTAAAATCACTATAAACACAATTTTATGTAAGTTCATGATGCACTAATTGAAATAATAACATTCTTACGATTATCAAATTATCCTTAAAAAGATATATCAGAAAATTAATATATATATATATATATATATATATATATATATATTTTAAATTAATTATGTTATCCATGTATGATTATTATATGTATCACTTAAAAGTCATGAGAGCTTTTGTTTTTCTAAATTGCGTCAATATTTTGATATTTTGATATTAAGTAGAACAAGATAATATGATTAAGGTTCATCTAATAATCATATAAAGTATTGTCAATATTCTTTAGGTATAAAATCATAACGAAATTTTATATTCTAAAACAAATAATATCTCACACACAATCATTAACATTAATAATATTATCTCCATGTACTTAAGATCATAATTACTAATATTCATAAATAATATTAAGATTTAAATAGAAAATAAATCATAAATTCACTCAATTCTATATTATCGAATTATCAAATTAAGTGAATATGAAAAGTAAGTGTGACAAAATTAAATAAAAATAAATAAAAAATAGATAGTATTAAAAATATGTGTACACATATTTTTCATGGCCAAATTAAAGATATCCATTAATTGGATATAAGTGGTACTTCAAGAAATGGGGGGAAATTACAATAATAGTTGCGCTCCAATTAAATAAGAGACATTTCCTTATATGCTTAAAATGATTAAAGTCTCAACACTTAAAATAATTCCTAGAGAGTAAATTGGCAACCAAATTGAGGTACATGCACTAAAATAATTTCCTCAACTACCATAATTTATTAGGCATAAACTATACTCAATTATGATAGTATACCTTCTGTTTTTTACTCTTCAACGTGGAGCTTTTTCCCGTGGTTTCATTATCTTTTGCAAAATATCATACTTTTAATCTCAAATAATCTATTTGTTCTGTTTCTATTTTAAACTCTTAATATTTTTTAGTATTATACTTTATGAAAAACATCGGTTAGCGGTATGGTAAGACCTTCCATCCTGATAAAGGTTTTGTATGCTGTATGAAATATATTGTTCGACGATATGGTAAGACCTTCCATTCTAATAAAAGTCAGTTAATCACAATGGTTTTAGGTGGTTAAAGACTAGTTAATAGTGTAACTATCATTAATAGACAGTTAGCATGTATATTAATAAGTATTAATGGTCAATTAATAGGTTTGATTGCTATAAGCTCTATAAATGTATGATTAATGTCGAAGTAAATACACTTTTTTTAAATTTAATCAAGACCTCCTTGAGAAACATATTTCATTTGAGTGTTGGTGTGTCTTTTGCAGGTCAACAACTGGTCAGTGCAGATTACTCTTTTAGAGAGACTTGGACGATTGAGACATTGAACACAGTAAGAAAGGACAACCGACCATCGACCCCTTTCAATCGAAACAAGTATTATTATACTATATTATTTTTATGATTACATTGTAGGTTGTAATGATACACTTTTTATTTTTCTAATTTTTTTATATAATTAAATTTTTAATTATTTCAAAAAATAATTTATTGGTTATTACTAAATAAGTTTTTATTCTTAAATTCAATGTTTAAACAAAATTCAAGTTTTAAATTTGAAATATGATCCCTCTAAATCACCCTTATAAACATACATTTAAGGTTTAATTATTATGACGATTTTCACTTTTGGTAAGAATGTGTCAAGTTTATTTTCATTTTTAAAACAATTTCAATTGTGGTTTAACTTTATCAAACGTGTCTCACTTAGGTCTTCTTTTAAAAAAGTTACTTAATGTGTCAATCTTTGACTTTTTAAATTTTTTTAATTTAAAAAAAATTGTAAATTTTTGGTTGCTACTTGTGCTTGGATAGTAAGTTAACGAATTGATATATTACAAAAATTCGATTTCAAAAATTCATGGACTTTAAAAAAAAATCCATAATTTTCCTAACAAAGATGTCATTCTATGAAAGAGACAATTAGCTTAATTAGAAACATATGTTGGCGCCATTAAATATATGAAGAGCTTATGTGATATTGCAATGATTGTCGATGAACAAGAAGAATATAATGTTTTTCAAGAATGTATAACTTTAGAAAATCCAACAATTTGTTTAATTGATACAAACAGAACCTTAGATATTTCAATTCCAGTTAATAAAAATTCTATAGCCTCATTTCGGTTATTTCTTAACAAATTAGCTTTTGCAATTTATAAAGATCGTTATATATATATATATATATATATATATATATATATATATATATATATATATATATATATATATATATATATATATATATATTAATAATAAGATAAAAAAATTATTAAAAAATTGTAAAAAAATAAAATAAAATAGAAAACAAACAAAAATTTTATGTAACTAGTATTGATATATAAAATAAAATAAAAAATAAAGTTGACAAATCAAAAGAGAAAGGAGATGTTTCAATAAAAGTAATTTTCTTTTCTCGACTTAAGTTCATACATGTTTTGTAAGACGGTACTACCTGCATATTGTAAATTATCTTGATTTTAATAATAGTAAGAGATTTTTTTAAGATAATTAAAAATAGATAATAATATTTTTTATAACACAATTAATTATATTAAAAAATAATAAATTATGATTTTAATTGTTTTATTATTTTGAGTTTAAATAATTAGATAAATTATAAATATAATTGATAACTTTTTAATAAAATCAAATAACTAAATAATAAATAAAATAAAATAATTTAATATATTAACTTAACATTTATTAGTATATGTCTTTATATAAAAAAGTTAAATGAATAAAATAAAAATTGAATTAATTGTTATGAAAATATAGGTTAGGCTTTCGTCTCCTCGTCTTTGAATAATGAAAACATAGGTTAGGCTTTGGTCTCCTCATATCTTTGAATAATGAATTTTTAATATAAATAATATGATATTATTTTCATTTTGATAAAACATGTAATGTTAGTTACACATCTAATCATCATTATTTTGTAATATTTGCTATTTTTTTATATTTTAACCTTAAATGTTTATTTTTCTGGTATATTAACTACTTTATTAAATTTTTAATGAAATGTCTACATGTCAGGAAAAAAAATATTAAAATGGTGTGGTTTTAGAAAAGTTACACGAAAATAAAGTTAAAATTGCATTGCTTACAATTTTTTTAATTTTTATCAGTGATGTGAACCAAGTTAATTTGACTGGAGCTCATTCGCCCTTAATTTGACGAAAAATAGTTAGTTTGGATCTGATTTTATACTGAATTAAAATTTCCAATCCAGTTTAGAAAAGGATGATCTTTTATTGTCACACCCCATTAATTCTCTACTATAGTGAAAGACATGTATCAGCACCTTCCCAGTTTCTCTATAGTAGTGGGAGACAAAGCCGTCAGCTACATTAAATTCCCTTTATTGAGAACCGTGCGACAGCAGGGAAGGAGGACATTTGCAGAAAATGGAATCCAAGTGGCAGTGCATGGAGTCCAGAACTCAGTTAGTGGAGGACATGTGGCTACAGCTAAGTGGACCGTTCGGTTATGATGATGATATTTAAGTTGAGATTTCAAATCTGAAGCCATTTTCTACATGCAAGCTTCTTCTCCAATCTTCCGGCCACCATTTTCTCCTCCTTCTCTCTAAAAACCACCAACCTCTCTCTAAAATTCCGGTCACCTCCTCTCCTCTGATCACCTTACACCTTTCAGAATAATTCTTCCCGGTGTCAAGCTCTTTCACTTGCACCGATTAGATTTTCATTTGGAGCACTTTGGACTTTTGGGAAGCCATAGAAGTAATACTTAGAAGCTAGCTGGATAAAGGGGTAAGAGAAGCTTATAATAAATTTAATTATGATTATGTTTTATGAATTAATGCATGATGGTTTGAGCATATGATTAATGTTGTATGATTTGGATTAAATATGAAAGTATGGTATGTTGTTTGTTGTACTGCATGTCTGACTTTGGTATGAAATTATCTATATGTATATAACTTAGTAAAATTTCTGAATCTGTAATCGAAGGGTCATTATGACCGTCCGGTTTCCCTTAAAACGATCGGTCTTGTACAAATTGTGTTGAACTCAAATACTTTGATTTGATTGAACTACCTATTAAAGAACGTTCGGTCATACACTGAACGTTCGGTTTTATATTGATAATGTTTATTGAAGGTACTTGGTCATAATCGAGTGCTCGGCCTGAGAAGGTACTCGGTTTCATATTAATTGTATTTATTATACTGAACGTTCGGTCTTGAAGTGCTTGGTCATACACTAAGTATTCAGTCTCATATTAACTACTTAGAACGTTCAGTCATACAGTGAGCTTCAGTTTATATTGATGATGTTTATTAAAAGTGCTAGGTCTTATACGAGTACTTGAATTTTAAGAACGTCCGGTCATAAACTGTACGTTCGGTTATACAAGTGTTTAGTATTAGACTGACACTTAATTTCTGAAGCATTCAATTTCATATTATTATTATCATTATTCATTTTAAGAACGTTCGGTCATAAACCAAGCGTTCGGTTTTACACATATGATATTATGTTTGAGTATTTGGTCATAGACTAAGTACTCGGTTTGATGTTAATTATCCTTCTTGGGAAAAATGTCCGGTTTATAATATTATTTCTTTGAAAAGTGTTCGGTCTTACACTGACACTTTATTCCTCAAGGAGTGTCCGGTCTTGTACTGACACTCGCTTTATTGAAGAAAACTCTTTCATTTTAAAACGTCTGGTTTCCATTAACTAGTCTGGTTTAATTTTTCATAATTGAGTTTCTCATCGATTCTTTTCTTCTCTGCCAGATCATTCGGTCACCTATTAAGACTCCTTGTTTATTCAGCCTCTTATTTTGTCTTTGACCGTTCAGTCATTTGTTGAATTCCTTTGATACTCAGTTTCCTCATCATTGTTGGATCATTTTGTATCCGTACCGCCAATAATAAAAGATGTAAAGAATGAATGAGTTTATTTTGATTTAAAGAGTATTCCAGGGAGGAATAGCTCATGATTGGAATTGTATTGGTAAAGTATGACTATGGCTAAGGCTCAGGTTCTGACTCTATCCTGATATTCCGTGATTACTCCTTGTCAGGTAGAGAAGGGTAATTCATGCGTGGCAATGGCAGGAGGTTCGCGGTCATAAGACCAGATGATCGTTGTAGGACTAACCTCGGGTGGCGGTCTGTTGAATTCCAGCTAGGTCTACCCGGGTGCAGAGAGCGATGAGCATACATTGTCATACCGTCCGGACAGTATCGAGAGGAGTTGATTATGATAATGTTACCGTTCGGATTTAAATGGAAAAACTTGACTTATAATTTATGATTGTGATATTGATGTAAATGATTCGTGTGTATGTTTTGAGAATATATTGGAAATAATTAATTAAATTTACATAAGCTTACCCTTATCTGCTCTGTCTTTGCCTATGTTGCCGTTCGATATTTGGCTGTTCGGTTTTCCGTTCTCTTCACTGCGATGATCATTCATTGGATGTGAGCATAAGGCGTCATTGAAGGTACCTTGGAAGACTTGGTAAAGATCGCTCAACCAGAGGATAGTGTGTTTGAAGATAGTGCAGAACCGTCTGGTCCTTAGTGTAGTTTTCTTTTCTTGTATTGTTAGAATATTGTTTGGTTATTAATGTTTTGTAAACCCGTTCAGTATATCCCTTTTTGTATCACCGTTCGGTCTTAGTTGAATCCTTGACCGTTCGATATTATGTGTACTTTCTACTCTTGTAAGAAGTTTTTAAATTCTATCTGATATTTCTTATATTCTCATCTCTTTATGTGCTTAATCACCTCTGTTCTTCTTTATTATTTATGTTAACTCCTAAAAATAAATTATAGCTTTTTATTATATATATTTATTGGGATGTTACATTTATAGTTTGTTCAAAAATTATTCGGTTTGATCTTTCTAAATTTCGATATAAGTTAAAGTAATGGTTAGAAATACTAACATGATTTAAAGGTAAATAATTTTAATTTTATTATAATTAACATTTTTATAAACTTTAACTTTATGAGTAATTGTTGATTAAAGATGAATATTTTTTAAAGTTATTATCTTTATTTTATGTTAATAAATTTTTTTATTAAATGCTTTTTATTCTTTTTTATTTGTAAATGTAAAATAAAACACAACAATAATTTTTGTGTTTGTAGTCTTCTTTCTTATATATTATATTTTAAAAATATTAGTCTTCATAATATTCAAAAATTATTATGTTGTATAAACATAACGTTCTTGTGTTTTAATCCAATTTTATTAATATATTTTTCATTAATAATATTTATTTATTGTTTATTATAAAAGTAGTTTGATTTGATTATTTTTTTTTAATATTTTCTTGACATTCTCATTGATAAAATATTTTATTCTTTATTATTATTTTTATTGAGCAAGTTTAAAATAATATCATATCACATAGTCACTTTCATGTAAACTAAAAATTACGTGAGGATGGTGAAGTTTTATATTCTTTTTATCATAATTTTAATAAAATTTCTTATAAAATTTATGATAAGGCTCTTTATAAGTTATGTAAAAAACAAAAGGAATTATGTTTAGCGTGTAGAGTGTGAAAGGTTAATGTACCTTTCAATAATAAAAGAAATAATAAGAATTAAAAGAGTTGATTGCATCTTTATTGGTTACTCTTTTCATTATGAAATTTTAATTATTAATTTCGAATTGATTGAAATTTTTAAAAATATAATTATGTACTATAGAGATGTTTTTTAAAAATTATTTTTCCTTTAAAAACAATTTTTTTTTTATTTCAAACTTATCTTATAGTAATAATATTATTTGTGATGTTTTTATTTCTGTTTTACCTTATGGTGTTAATGTTAATAAAGATGTTAAAAATAAATGTAGGGAAAATAAAAGGAAATAGAAAAAAAGAAAAAGTCTTAATACTAATTTTTATTATTTTTTGTTTTAAAATATCTTAAAACTTATAATGAAAAAATTATATCATTTAATGTTTTCTAAAAATAAATTATTAATAATTAAATGAATTTTCTTAAAGAAAATAAACTTAGTTTATTGATCTTCTACTTGCTCCTTATTGTAAAAGTATTAGATGTACATGAATAAATTAAAAAAATAAATGAATTGATATCCGTTTAGGAAAATTTTCCCTATGCGTTCACAAAGCAACCTATGGAAGGAACCCTCCCTCTGTGTTTGTAACTTTCTTTGCTGTTGTAAACCCTTCAGCTTTTTTTACTTTGACTTTTTTTAGTGTATATTTTAACAAAGTTATGTCATCGTAGCCGTGGCGCCGCTAGTTGCAATCATCAGCAAGTTCTTTTTGTACCTCACCAATTTTGTTTTATACCTTCCATATCCTAGAGTCTTTTTCACTATCTTTATTTCATATCTTAAAAATCCTACACTTCCTTTTTCTTTTTCTCCTTTGTCGAATTTGAAATCTCAAATCCCATATTTTTTGTTTCTCCTCTGTTACTGCTAGCAAGTATCATCCTTCCTCTTTTGTCTCTCACCATTTTCACCATTTAATTTGATCTATCATCGGCTTGTGTTCGGCCTTGTTGTTGATGGCTATTTTATGTTGTTGTAGTGGTGAGATCCAACACTTCTTATTCTAGCTGTCGTCCAGGTTGATTGTGTAATTTCTTGCTACTAATGCATAATTTTTTGTTCTGTTAAATGTTGTTTTTCTTGAAGTTGCATAGGTTAGTTGTTAGTTCTTTTTTTAGCCTACTATGTTTGGTTATATGTTGTTACTGTTTGTTGTTTGGGATTGATTTGGGGTTGGAGATTGATTTGGGGTTGAGGTTGGGGATTGATCTGGACTGGTTGATCTGGGTTCAGAGGCAGAGTTGTGCTGATCGCAAAAAACCACACCTGGGAGGTGCAGTTGAGGGGAGCAGCACTTGGGAGGAGGTGCAACTGCTGTGGTGCAAAATCGCACTTGGGAGATGCGGCTGTTGTTAGCCGATTTTGCGAGGTGCGGCAGAGGAAGTGGAGGTGCCTGAGTTGCAGTTGGCGTTGCGAGCTGCGGTCAAGATTTTTTAGGGTTTTCCTTTTTTTTTCTGCATGAAAAATTATATTATTATATTAAAGTAATTTTTTTTAATATTTTATATATTTTGTTTTCGTATTGTGTTTTGTTTATTATTATTTGTTTGTTAATTTTTTTAAATATATTTTTTTATAATTTTAAATTTTGTATATATTATTTATTATGTATATTTTTTTTTTACTTTGATTTTATTTGTTTGTAAATTTGTTTTTAATATGTAATTTTTATGAAATTATTTATTTGATTAAAGAATAAGTATTTTGCCTATTTTTTTTATTTTTAACTTTCTTAATTTATTTTAATATTTTTATTATTTTTTGTTATAATTTGTAATTATTTGTGTTTTAGGACTAACCTGTCGCGCTCTATCTTCTTCCACTTTCAATGAAGCATCATCACCAAAGATCACCACCAGCACGAATCACCACCACAAATCAGCAACACTAATACACCAATGTATAACCTTTAAGCTCAAATCAATCAAATAGTTAAACTGAACTGAAGAAAATGGTAGTGAAATGAACACGAAGGGGGTGAGGGAGCACATGTTAGGGTTTATACTCGGACAAATATATTAGGTTGTTGGTAGTTAGGAATATTTGTTAATGGTTAGACATCATTAAGTAATCATTAATTAGGTTTTGACTTTATTAAATAAAGGATAGAATGGTAAAATTAGAAGTGCAAGAAAAAGAAGGTAAAGTGCACATAGGGTCACTATGCCATCGTTATGAGCATAAAGAAGTTAAAACAAATACCAAAACAAATAAGTAAATTTACTCTTTACATTTATACAAACATCATATAAAGTCTATTCTTTACATTTATACAAACATATTTTTAAACCTATAAATTAGTTTTCAAAATAATTCTATTCAAAATTTAATTATAAACTTAAAATATTTATTATTTCTTTTCTTAATCTTTAAATCTCTTTTAATATTATATATATTTTTACTAGTATTAAAAACACACAGAAAGAAATATCAAGATATAGGTTTGAAACTAGTTATGGAACTAAATAATGATACTGCAGCAATCGCTTTTTCCACGTTATCATTTTTCTTCCTGCACCCATGAAATACCAAAACTAAACTTTTTTTAACGTTATTTTAACCTTAATCTTTCATTGCATCTTCATCCGCAGCTTTGGTTGCATCTTATTCCAAGCCTTCAACGGTATGAGCTGCGTTTTCTGCATTGGAGAAGAGACCAGCAGTCGACATGCATCCGGATTTGTCCACCGGAGAAAAAGGATAGCGACAGAGTTCTGGTGGTACATGATAGTTTCCTTCACCGGAGAGGTATGTCTCTTTTCCAAAAAGGATAGTCCGCAAAGCCAACGGAAGGGTGATTCCGGGATGAGTGTGAATTGAAGAGAAAAAAATGCAACTAGTAAAAGAAATCCAGGATTGGGTACCTCAGCAATATGGGTTGCAATCACTTATGACCTGTACAAGCAATTATTTATTGGAGTTGTTCGAATTTTGGGCTCCGAGACTACCCAAATTTAAAACAAAAAGTTGGGAAGTTACTTCCTCCACCACCCAGAGAGTGCTTTCTGCAGCTCCTCGTTTCCTTTTTATCCTTTAGTAATATTTAAACCTCCTTGTATCCTTTTTACTCTTTAGTAATATTTAAACGAATATGAATATGCATTAATTCTTAAACAAATATCAATATTCGTAAATAGATATTGACATTCGTTTAAGAAAATCCTTATTTGAAAAAAGTGAATCCTTCCTGCTAACTCTTTGCTTTTTCCACCTAATCATGTGAAACATTACACACCAAATTGATAAAGAACTTATGAGTGCCAGACAATTACTTGAAAAAGGTTAAAAAATAATTCTTTAAAAAGAAAAGTTGTTTGATTAAAGATTTAGATGACAAAGAGTTGTTTCGAAGTGGCTGAGAAAGCGACGATTGAGAGTCAGTCGGCGGAGCCAAGCGATGAGACAACCAAACGCATCGCGCGCTTTAGCATGTGAAACTTCGCTCCGGTCATGTTTCCACCAATGTCCAGCATAGTAACGAGATTAATCGGAGCACGTTGCGATGGCACCGTGTTGCTCCATGGTGGAGATGGTGGAGGTAGAGCCTTGACTTTCAACACCAACGCGTAGGTCTCGTGTGTTCGGGAAGCCGAGATAACCGCGCACTCTGGCATGAGTTTCACCTGAACCGTTATGGAATCTACGTCAGTTGTTTGGAAGGAATCAGAGTATGATTTTGAGGAGGACGAGTTATTGGTGTTGACGAAAAAGCCCTAGAACTCCCGACGTCTTCTTCGACATTCTCATCGGCTTCGGGAATAGGAATTATCCTTTCGCCTGAGGTGGGAGAGAGGAGTGGCTCGTCGTCATCATAGGACTGAAGCAAATCGGTATGCTTGGGTGGGGGCTTCATATTCATCACCGGGGAGTATCCCTTCAAAATCTAAAGACCGTGAGCCTTCGTCGCGTAAGAGAATCTGGGAGAAGGCAAAAGCGTTTTAAAACCTAATCCTAAGTTCAGTTCTTTTATCATATGTAGTTTTGTTATGATATAACCGAGGGTGCGCATGAAGCAAAGTTCAGTGTCGACTCCAACAGTGATGAAGAAGGTGCAGAGGATAAAGGCAATATTTGATGACGTTTTTAGGATAGGAGTGAGGAGGGATTCAAAGTAGAGGGAGAAAGTGAGAGTTGGAAGATGGAAAAAAACAGATCTAGAAGTGAGAGTTGAAAGACTTGATGGGGTGGGACTGCGTAGGGATTTAGGTTTAAAAGAAAGTAATTAAATATGATTAAAGTAAAAAAAGGATATTTTTGTAATTAAAAATTTTTGGAGAAGTTTCAAGAGGTGGAGGAAAAGCGTCCAAAAAGTTGGTATGTGATGGGCTCAATATCGCTTTATGACCTGTGGAAGAGAAAAAAACACAGGACTGTTATAAAATTTCTTCCTGCACCGCATGATTCCAATTTATTTTCTGAAATGCATTAAATCACTTCCGGAAAAAAAAAATTCCCAAAGGAACTACTCACTTTTCCATAAGACACTCATCCACTCCAATGTTATAATAGTTTAGATCATAAAAAAAAATATTTGTCTAATATATAACTTGGATTTATACCGAGACATTTCTTATATATTATGTCTTTTAATAAAATAACATTGAAAAAGCAGAATCAACAAAAAAAGATTATTTTTTATTAACAAGTTTTCGATGGAAGTAAATATAAATTGAAAGACAGAGTATAAGTTTTTTTTTTTTCGATTCTGCTTGCATTGGTGATTTAAAATTTTCCATTGGTAGAAGTGGATGATTAAAATAAAGCGTGATTAATTAAAGAAAGAATGAGCCGCGAAGGATGATTGATTTTGATTTGAAAGAGAAGATAAAGAAGAGCATGCGTGTGTGTGATTACAGGTCACCGCCTCACAACCGCAGTTTTGCACGGTCTTACACGTAATGCTCCGTTAATCATCACATTACGTGCCCCCTTGGATTTGGTGGGACTCACCTATTCCACTTTTCAATTTCCCAAACCTCATGTCATCCCCAATTCTAACAAAAAAACACACTCCAACACACCTCATCAAATCAAATCGTATCCAACGCCTAATCCGACAAATTTCCTAAAACCAATCCATTTATAATAATAATAATAATAATAATAATAATAATAATAATAATAATACCCATCAATATGCCACGTGGGAGTTGCGAAACAAGTTGTTCAAATTGCATGCATGCAATGCAATGCAAGTGTAAGTGTAAGTGTGTTCGACACTTGGGTGGTGGAATTTATTAGAATATTTATGGCAGTAAATAGAAACAATGCATAAAACAAATGGCACAGTTATTACTAAAATAAACTTTGGGAACGAATAAAATTCCACTCCTCCTCAAAAGCAACAAGATACAACTGGAATGTCTGTCTTTCTCTCACCTGGGGGTTTGGGATATTTTTATTTTATTTGAATTTTAGTTTTCTTTTTTGGGGTTTAAATCTGTTGTTTGGAGAGCTTTTGGCAAGGTGGATGGGATCGGATTGGTCCAGTGATTTTGTTGTTGACGGGATCTTCTTTGGCAGAGATTGGTGAGGTTTCAAAGTAGCAATAGGAATAAGAGAAGGAGGAAAAGAAGGAACAAAATCTAAAGTGGGAGGCAAAGGAGGAACATGTAGAAAAAGGCAACCGTATTGTAGGAGAAATCCCGCTACCTAAGAAAGTTAACTTGTTGTCGGTATCATATAACATCTGAGAGACCACACTCTCTAACATCTAATTGTCTCCTCTATGGAGGTCTAACCTTCTGGTCAACTGGTCAAACCCGGTCTTAAACCACTGTGTATTTTCTATGCTCCTTAAAAGAACATTTCTTTATCTTTCTATTTTTAAATTTACTATTATATTCTCACTTGTCGTTCATGGTTGGAAGTAATCATCTATAAAGCTCATCAATTCACAGGTTTTTCTTTTTTAATCAGTCGTTAACTACTTTATGTCAAGTGGGTATTTCTTCATCAATTGAACCCTTGCGTCCTATTCAACTTTTCATTTTTGAAACTGTGTTATATATTCAGTGTTTCTGATACAATATTCTGTCCTGTGACAACGTTTAATTTTGCACGATGAAATCATTTCTACGTAAATTCTCACTCATCTTATAAAATCAATGCACCCCAATATGTTTTCCTTTAACAAACTTATAATTTCATAGAGAACAACAAACTTTTAATTCGTGATTTCAGTAGGATCCTAGATACAATTTCAAAACGAATTTAGCTTTCTTTTGGGTCAATTTTGTTGTTGGGAGCATCATCCATAAGAATAGCAACAATGTCAGAAATTAGTGGCAAATTTCGGAGTTTAAGTAACTCGGTTAAAAAGAAAAAGAAGATTAAAAAAATTGGGTGAACTGAATTATTTGTAACAGTCACTCACCGACGTGGTGACTGTTATGTGTCAAAAGTTGAAGTGGGCTAGCGATGGCAACGTAGCGTTGGATCCTATAGATGTTTTATGACCTTTTTTTTTTTATCGGAGTTTCCCGTTGGAGTTTGCAGTTGTGTACGTAATTAGACTTGGAATCATGGTTTGAACCACTTTTGCAGATGATCACGAGATTAAAGACTATATTCAATGTGTCTTGTATTGTTGCTGCGTTTGGTCTTTGGAGCACCGTATTCCAATCATTTCAAATTTGGACAATATTATTATTGTTATTATTATTTCTGTGTGTTTTTGTATTTTATTTAGGGTTTCACATGATTTGAAACTTGGATTGGAGAGTTGATACTCCCCTGGGGAATATATTCTATTGACAGATCTGAATTGTAAAAATTTATCAAATCGTGGTTTTCGGTCGCAGTTTACAAAGCAAACGGAGAGCATCTTTTGGAAAGCGGTGGTCGTCCCGTTTGTGGAACCGTGCTTCATCAATCTCTAGACGATCTGATTCTCACTCTCAGTGAATGTTTTTGAATCTTTTTCATCGAATGGGATCGATGTGTTCCAGAGGAGTTTGTTTGTTTGGGCTTGGCTTTGCTTTGCCTCAGTATGATGATGTGGGGCACCTCTCTATTTTTCTTTTTTAAAACAAACTCCAGTTTTTGGATTTTCTTATATTTTTTCTCTGAACCTTTTCTTTTGTCTTCTTTTCCTTTCTTTTTGCAATGCCTTCTTCTATTATCTAACGAGCTTTGACCCAAACAAAAACACACTGCAGTTAATTGGCAAGGTTTGATGATTGCGGAGCATCTATTCTATTCCATTCCAACACTTTTCTCTCTATCTCATTGCGATGTGATAAAAAACTTAATAGGGATCTTCTCTTGGACTACTGCAGCTTCCACTGTAGGCGCATACAAAAAGCAAAGTGGTGATGAGTTTTGGATTCGGGGCATGAGGTTATTATCATGACGAGCTTGGCTTTTGTTTTGGATTCACGTGATTCGCATGGTACGGCAGCCAACACTGCTTGTTGGTGTAGATTTGATGGATTGGACGCCCTATAACAAGTAACGGAGTCTGGGTCTTTGGAGGTGATCATTGCTCGGTCATTGTTCTGTTCAAAACAAACCTCTTCATCAAAATTCAATAAGTTACACCACTTATATAACATATTCAATAACTTCAATAACTGTACCGATAACTAATTTGATAAAAAAATATGTAAGGAAATAACTTAGGCATCAAGCAGTGTGGTAAGAAGGGTTTGTAGATTGTGTAGGATGAGTTAATAACAGTAATATTGGGATTAGAGCGTGGTTGCGGAGGAGAGGAAAAGGAGCTTGAGAATAAGGGAGGAAAATGATATTTTAACACCAATTTTTTGACAGTACACGTGTTAAAATATAGTTGGATGATTTCAAATTAAAAGAAAATATTAATTTTTTTCCTCCAAATATATCATTGCGTCAGCTTTTCTTCTTAATTTAAAACCATTCAACTACATTTGTAAGACGTGTACAATATAAAATTATAGTGAAAAATTGATGTTAAAATATAATTTTCATTCTCCTATTGGAAAGTATTATATTTTCCTTGCAGAGACACTAAAACCTCGTGATCGGAAAAGGCAGATCCATGGAAGACTGTTCCCGGTCGTCACGTGGGCTCTTTTGACTACCCATTAACCAATGACCAAAACTAAACAACACCCCCACCGTCTCTCTTTCTCTTTCGCTTCCACCTCACCCTTTCCTACACTGCTATTCTACGTCCTATGCTGTGCTATACTATAAATCCAAACTACTTCACCCCAATTATTGCATCACCTCACAAACATTGCCACAATTCCTTCCTCCTTCTCCCTCTGCGAACATCTTTATAATTTACAATTATTATTATATCCTTTAACATCTCTCTCATCAAACTCAAAACCCCCCACTTTACATATCATATTCCTATATATTAAGGACAACGTGGACTGCACCTGCTGACTGCTATTTACATTTCTTATACCCGCTTCTCATTTCTCACCATTAACCTCTTCTTATACCATTTTCCATCTTCTTTCTTTCTCTCCCTATCAATTCCCTCAAGCCCTTTCCTTTCCTTTCTCCCTATCATGGGACCCTGTACATGTGGCATTTCCCACGGCCAAACCACCTCCTTCTCAATGCCCTTCTCCGGCCCAAACCACAAACCTCCCTACCAAGATTCCGACATTTACGATTATTCCTTCACCTCCGCCTCTTCTTCTTCCTCTTCCGTTGACTGCACCCTTTCCCTCGCTACCCCATCCACCCGTTTCTCCCAAGACGACCAAAAACCTACTCGCCACGAACGTAGATCCGTTTCTAACTTCTGTTGGGACTTACTACAATCCAAACACAACCCTCAATCCCAAACCAAATCCTCCAGAACCTCCAATACCACCTCAAACACCGACCCTCTCGTCGCTCGCCGCTGCGCTAATTGTGACACCACCTCAACTCCCCTTTGGAGAAATGGCCCCCGAGGCCCCAAGGTAAATCACCATACTTATCACTCCTCCCAACTTAAACTCTATATATTTTTTCCAAAACAAGATTCAATTCATTCAACACCAAAAAAAAAAAGACATTTTTTTTGCTTATCTCTTCTCCTGTACAATGTAGTTTAATCAATATTTTCATTCTTTTTCTCCGACATTCAAGAGTGGTTTGTGATTTTGTGTGAATTGCATTGCAGTCACTGTGCAATGCGTGTGGGATTAGATTCAAGAAGGAGGAAAGAAGGGCGAGTGCCGCGGCCGCACCGCCGCAGCAGGCTTCTGGCGGCATGATGGAATCGTCGCAGGTGTACAACAACTCGTGGTATGCACACCCGCAGAGTCAGAAAATGCAGTGCTTCTCGCCGGGGATGGGGAGCGAGTTCCGTTTCGCGGATGACATCGATCGAGACGCCGATAGCGGCATTCCGTTTCTCTCGTGGAGACTCAACGTGGCAGACAGAACGAGCCTCGTCCACGACTTCACAAGATGAATGTTGAAAACAAAAAATTAATAGCATATTATAATGATGACAATAATATAATAATAGTAACACAAGATATTACAAAAGGAGGTAGCTAGCTAGCGTGGTTACCTGGATACGGTCAAGACCAATCAAACACACAGGCAGTTATACGTCAACGTTTTACGATGATGTTTTTGATTGCGATGGTTATGATGGTCTCGAATCGTGGATATTATGTTTCTTTTCACCTTTTCCGTTTTGTTTGCTTCCTTTTCTCGCCTTTGTGTGAGAATGAGATAATTCTATATTCTTATTAGCTTGCTTTTTCTTTGGATTTATTTCTTTAACTTTCTCTTTCAGTTATTACGTATAAACTTACTTTTTCGTTGTCTCATTTCACCTTAGTTTATATATATATAGTTGTTGTTGACCATCACAAATATGGACCGATTCTGAATCGATTAATTGGAAACACGTTATGTTATAACTCGAACTTTCGCAGGTGCATGTCATGACTCGTGACCATTACCTCCTTTGAACAAACTGTTTCTTATGCTTAAAGAGAATCTGAAATTTTATAGTCATTGTTTTCGATTTTCTGATTTCCACACGGACATTCATACCGAACATAGATAGATACAGTGATTTGCGAAAGCGAGTGGGACATGGTGCATTTAATTCCTTTGAACCAACTCCGACGGTCCAATGTGTCAACGTTGGATCACGGTTCTCTCTGACCGGACACTGCGGTTCACAACAGCCAGACTGACTGTCTTTTAAGAATAAATCTATGATTTCTTAATTAAAAATCATTATTACTACACTCTCTTGTCACCAGTTTTTTCATATTCAACATGTTTTTAAATAAATAAAAAAATCATTAACTTCTTAAGACATGGCAGAGCCTCCTTTAACTGTTACGCCGTGTATTTAATGATTTCAGACAAAAGCTTCTACAAAATCACAGTTAGACTATGTAAATATTTTTTAATGACTAAGATTAATCAATATTTAAAAATACTAATTTGAAATATTAATGCTCTTTAGTGTAGTTTTTTTTATACAAATATATTCCTTAATCACTTATTGGTAAATGAACTAATAATTTGGTAAAAGAAAACCAGTATCGGACTTGTTAACTCTTACCACCTTTTTGTTTTCGCTTAGTTAATAAAGTAGTATTTCTTTTACGCTGCAGTGCTCAGTGTATACAGTGAGATAATCTTTATCTTCTTGGAATACCGCATTGCTTTATCATCCAATGATAATCTTTATCATCCAATGAAGTTATGTTGCGGTAGCTGGAACCGATAGCTTTCCATCATAGAACCTAAATCATTGCTGCTACGTCTCTTTACTTGAGCATCATATAAGAATTAAAATCATCAATGTTAACAGAATATGACAAATCAAACCTTAAACCTTAAATTTGTCTTGCATGTGTGTGTATATATATATATACACACACACACCAAGTGACGTTAGACTTTTATTTTCGTGAAATTATGCGTGTGTTAATTTGATTAGTACTTGCATACTTTTCTATCATTTCTTGTTGATGACCGGAAGAGGCTTGCAGATATACAAAATTTACTTTGTCAGCTTGTCAGACAATTATTAAAGAGTGGATGGAGATGGAATGATTTTTTATACCGAAATAATTAGTTGAGTTTGGTCTGAAATTTTGCAGAGAAATAATAGACTTCAAATTTTAGAGGTGTACAGGTATACAGAACGTATAACCATGATTATTTTTATTGTTATGGATTTGGGTTGTATGAGCATTGTACAATTAAATGAAAACAATTTAATTATCATTACACAAATAATATAATATGATAGGGATTTATTTGAAGTGGTTTAAAAATCCCTGAAAATTTGTAGTGATTTTATTAAAACTCCAATCAAGTTTGGAGTATTTCTTTTTTAAAAAATATTTTCGAAGGTTTATTAAGTAAAGTGCTGAGTATTTAATTATTATTTATTTTCGTGCAATTTCTAATTTTCCTTTCTCAACTATGCTTTTCTTCTTATTTTTTCTGTTATTTTTTTATTTTTGGACTATGATATTTTAAAAACTTTTTTTAATAATTTTTTGACAATAGATTATGTGTCATGGTTTTATTGGTCTTTAAAAAAATTATTGTGGAATTCTTATCTTGTGACTACGAAATCTTTTAGATAGGTAAGAGAGTTTTTATGTCATAGTTGAATTCTCGGATATTTAACTATATTATAGAGTTTAGGGTTTTAATTTGTGTTTAGGTGTTGAAGATTCAGGGAGATGCGATTCAGAAGTTTTGTGTGATTGATTTGTGTTTTGATATGAGTGTGGTTCGCGATAGAGGATGTGGTGGTCTGGTGATGACTCATCCTGGCTACGTAGTTTCATTGTTTCAAATCTATATTTGGTATTAAGCTTTAGGTTTTCTTTATGGCTTTTAAGACAATTTAGTTAAATCTAAACTCAACATTAACGTTGTGAAAATGTTTTATCACTGACATTAACAAAACAAAAGGAAAAATAATTTCAAGTACTTCAATTTTTTTTTTCTGAAGAAGCCGGTTTCCATTATTTAGAGTTTTTTTTTTAAATAAAAAATGTAATCAGAATCTTTAACTTGTTTGTGTGTGTGTTAAAATAGTCATTCAAAGAAAAACATATTTTAAACTCAAAAGATATTTTAATAATTTTAGTATTTAATTTAAAATAAAAAAATAAAAGGTAATTATTTACCATACTTAATAGCTACCTTTCGTTTTTGTATTTAAAAAATAAATTAATAACTATACACAACAATCATAGATGGTAAGTAACTACATTTTATTTATTTTTATTTAATTAAATATTAAAATTATTAAAGTATAATTATATTTAAAGTATTATTTTTAATGAAGATATTTTTGGTGTATTTAAACTTGGTATACTTTACTAAAATGTATCAACTAAAAAATCACCCCGCATGAAGGTCAAATCGATTATTTTATTTGTATAACTGATTTTGTGTGTCTTTGGTGAGGAGGATGAATTCCAATTGTGACAGTGGAATCGATTCCACGTTTAATACCAATTTGTATACATGTTTTTTTGGAAACCAACCAATGGTTTTTAGCTACAAACGGAACCAATGATTTGTTTTCTTGTTTTACCAAAAGGGATTTAAATGAATAATAATAATAATAATAATAACAAAATATTAATAAAATAAATAATAATAACGAAACAAACTATAATTATAATAAAATAATAACAATAATTATTATTATAATAATAACAATAATAATATTTTCGTAATTTAAAATAATAATTTTAATTTTTTAACATGATTTTTATTATTTATATTAAAATTTACATCACATTTATTCTAAAAATAAAATAATCATCATCTAATTTTATTTATTAAAATATATATTTAAATTTTTATACATATTACATCATACATAAATTTTAATCTCAAATCATATCATATTTCTCTTCATTTAAATAACACCTGAATTCTTTCGCTATCTCTTTAAATCTATCAATTAATATTTTTCTCAAATCTCTTCTCAAATCCAAACAGACAACATTTATCACGTCTAAATAACATAATATATTTATATTCATGTAACTTTATTATTATAAATATTTTATTCATAATTTTTTTTTATTTTTTATTCACTAATTTAAATCTAAACATTTTTTTAGTAAAAACTAGAAAGGCAAAAAGTAGAAAATTCAATATTTTAGTAGAAAAAACCGACAATTTGGTATGGATTATTTTTAGAAGACTTGGATCCCTATAGTGATATAATTTCTTGAATATACAATTTTTTTTTATCAAATCTTAATTGAAAAATTGATCTTCTGATATTTGATATTAAATCCTTTAATCCATAATTAACATATTATTAAATTATTAAAAAGTATTAATGTATTTCTTAAAATAATATGCACCAAAACTAATTCTGAAACATATTATTATTAGTTTTTTACTTAGACAAATAATTAATATAAATAATATTTACAAATTTGTATCAATTAACTAAATTATATATTTATATTAAATCAAAATTTTTTAATTTTGAAAAAAAATCTGCACTAAATTTTCTATAAGAATCAAATTGTAGGTTTATGAAGTTAGTGAGATGAAAATTAACTGAAGTATTTAAAATAAACAATTCATCCTTTCAAATTGAAAATATTCACACAATTATTTTTTCTAAAAGTTTAAAAAAAAAAATATACACACTAAATTATTTCGGATTATTTATCTAACACTGTAACTCCAAAAATTAATTCTGATTGATTTCTCATAAAAATAAATCGAGTACATTAATCCACCCACTATCAATAATTTGAAAGGTTTGCCCCTTAACACGTTAAGTCCCTCCACTCTTCCATAAACCCTAAACCCAAACAAGCCGTTAGTCATTCTGCCGGGTTTCCACAAACACTCACGACCATGGAGGCCGACGCTATGGCCATGGAATCAACGGAGTTAAAGGTGTCGGAACTATTGAAAGAGGTCAACGTAGATTACTCTCCTCAGTTTAGTAAGCTCGTTGACAACACCGTTTCCGCCATCAAAGCCTCCATAGACAAAATCCCCAACGATTTCAAGGTCATTATTCTATTCGTCTTTCTCTCTGCCATGATTTTCGATGCATTCAGCACTGAAACTTCTGAATGCGCGTGAATTGGCAGGTAACTGCAGATTTAGCATCGCGGTTTGTTGCGGACATTGGCGCCGATAAGGTCGAGTTTAAGTTTAAGAAGCCAGAGTTTATTAAGACTGGTGGGAGTTACTCCACACAGAGTATTGCGAGGCCTGAAGTTAATGTTGATCTTATTATCAGGTTACCAAAGGTACAATAATCAGAAAAAAGAACAGCTATAACCAAATTTATATATTAATTAATTAATTAATGTTTTTTTAATTTACCAATGCGAGATGTGTGTTTCGACTTTTATAACTATTTTCAATTGTTTTCATTTTCTTGTTAGGAATGCTTCCACGAGAAGGATTATTTAAATTACAGATACTATGCCAAGAGGTGTTTGTATTTATGTTTGATAAAGAAGTATTTGGAGAGATGTTCATCTATTGATAGGGTCGAATGGTCCACTATGCAGAATGAAGCCAGAAAACCCTTGCTCATTGTGTATCCAGGTTTGCATTACGAGTCCGCTCAGAATTTAATCTAATGCCTCTGTAATGATGTTGGTTATTCTAATCATGAAAATAATTGCAGCTGCGAAGCTTGTTGAAGTTCCTGGTTTTTTTGTAAGAATTATTCCGTCCGCGAAGGCTATATTTAGCATAGCGAAGTTGAACATGAAGCGCAACAATATTCATAACCTGAGTAATGGTCTGTTTTCACTATACCTTTATTCTATTTCTCCAAGATTGTGGTGTCTTCTTTTGACAGAGGTTTTGATGATTGATTGTTGATATCTTGAAGGGATTGATCTTCAGGCTACACCGAAGTACAATTCTAGTATTCTGGAAGACATGTTTATAGAGGATGCTGAATTCGTGAGCAAGTATTTTGTTGGATGGAAGGAACTAAAGGAGGCTTTAATCCTGCTTAAGGTTTGATATTTGATTGTTTTTGGGTGTTTATGTCTGGGATTCAATGAATGAAATTGCACAGTGGAACGCCGAATTGATTGCTTGTCCTCATTGATTTAGGTTTGGGCCCGGCAAAGAAGTTCAGTATATGTTCATGATTGCCTGAATGGGTTTTTGATTTCTGTCATACTGGCATACCTGGCTTCTAAGCAGCATATTAGCAATTCAATGAAGGCTACTGAAATAATCCGCGTCACCTTGAACTTCATTGGTATGTTATGAGAGTTAAGCTACTTATGTTGGTGGTTATGGTTGTCAATGTGTATATACTTACACTAATTAAGTCCTGTGTAATATACCGTGTTTGTGATACAGATCCGTGTTTTGATGAAATGCTATGGAAAACATTGTTTAGTTCTCTTCTAAGAGTCTAAAATCGTTTACTTTTTTTAGTGTTATGAAAACAAAACTGTTACTTGTTTGAGTTTTCTTTTATGGTTTCTCAATGCATTATCATTATTTTTCTCTGTATATTTTGGCTTTTGAGTTCTGTCATCAAATCCTATTCCTTTTATTTTCCATCCAAAGGAATTACCAATAAAAAATGTACTTTTTAGTTTCTTAGTGAACATGTAGGCAATTGGCTACTAACTTTAAAATATGCACCGACTGGGAATGGGGTTTCAATATGTATTGGCACAATAGATAGGTATTTATTAATGCCAGTGGTTTTGCAGCAACCTCAGAGTCGTGGAACCGAGGGTTATACTTTCCAAAGGAAGGCCAGATCCATATTACGAAGGAGGTCTGAATCTTTGCTTGGTTTTTTCTTTAACTATTTTTACTTATTGTAATTCTATTTTATGTATCATTTGATTTCATGTTTTATTTATTCTATATTCTTTTTGTTTTGTTTTGATGGTTGTTTGTTAAACCTAATTTGGGCGAATTATTATTTTTAAAGCACTTTGAAAAAACTGAACAAAAAGCTACTATTTACTTTTTCAATTTTTAAGCAAATCGTAGTTTGGTAATTTAGCGTTATGCTTTTGACCCAAAGTAGCTTTGTTATGTTTTCAATTACTTAGACTTTAGTTTTAATCCTGAATGAATGGCAAATTTATTCGCTCCATTTATTAAGAACTTTATTAGTAAATTCTGTCTTTTTCTTTTCATTTTGGGATATGTTTCCATTCATTGTTGTCTTGGTAACACATTGCAACTGTTCTCGCACATATGAATTACATTGTTTACTGGAGGTTTCTTTTCTCACGTAATATGTTTTGTTCACTACTCCTATTTGCAGCAAAAGATTCAACTTAGAGATTCATTTCCAATTCTCATATGTCATCCATCTGGAGGATTCAATGTAGCTTTCCGAATGTCTAGGATTGGTTTTACTCGGGTACATTTGAAAAGTACACCTACTTGTTTTTTCAGTATTATAAACATTGTAGTTCTCAATCTGACTATGTATTTGTTTTGGATCTTCTTCTGTATTCAGCTTCAAGAAGAGGCTGCTATGACACTTAGGTGCTTAGAAAAGTGTAGAGATGGTGGATTTGAGGAAGTTTTTATGACCAAGATTGACTATGCTGTTAAGTATGACTATTGTATGAGGTAATGTTTATTCAATACTAGGTTAACAGTGATTGGCAGCTTTGCCTCTTTGATAGGTAGAGGGTTGAGTGGTGAACTTGCCCAACCTAACCCAAATTTGTGGGTTGGATTGGGTCAACAGGTTCATGAATTTTAAACCCAATGATCCTAATACTACCCGACTACATAATAAATATACAATGAAAAATATTTGTCCAATAATTTTATTATAAAAATAGTTTTATATTCTATCCACATGGGCTTTTATGATTGTGCTTTATTTTTATACTCCTTTATTTAATAGGATTATTTTGGATATGTACATTTTTTATATTTCTTTTATCATCGTATCTAAAATGTATTGAATCCTTAAATTTAAAAAATTGTCATGTATGTGTTGTACTAAATATTAAGGCTTCATAGATCAACATGATATAGGTGGATATGCTTGGTATTTAGATTGAGAGTTATAAATGGGTTTAAATTGGAGCAATAGTTGCTTTGCAGAATTTTAAATGTGGTATCTGGTACTTTAAACCACATGTAAGTGTAATCTGTTTATAAGATTTTATAGAAAATGTCAATTTTCAGCGAATGTTGTCCATATGAACATGGATATGGAATGTGAAAATATATTAATCATAATGATGTAAATAAACAGCCTTTTAGCACTTATTTTGATGCTTGTGCTTATCCTTACTACCTTATAACACGTTGGAGACTCGTTAACCTTATTCTCCTCTGCCTTTGCTTTTCTTTGGGTTATAGATGCTTGTCTATTCAAACACTTTATTTTATGAATGGATACTCTGTTCTTTGAATAAATTTCATTATGGCTTGCTTCATGTTACAAGAACTATAAGTTTATATTACTTCTTTTTGGTCTTGTAGAATAAATTTGAAGGGAAAGAAGGAGGTATTTGCATTGGGATTTTGTTTGGATGATGAGTGCTGGAGAGCATACGAGGATAAAATACATGGTATTTTATCTAAAGGGTTAAATGATAGAGCAAGAGCCATTCAAGTTACATGGAGGAATACACAATGCCAGTGGAGTGTGGACGATGTATGATTCCGCATGAACTTCAGTATCCCATTTAAAATGTGTTTTCGTGCTTTTTGTCTTGTGTTCTATCTCTAACTGAATTCACTACATCAGGGCTTGTCGGTATTTGATAAAGAGCCCTTATTCATCGGAATTTCAGTGAGTACTTTGGAGAAAGCATATAGGATGGTTGATATTGGCCCAAATGCTGAAAGTAAAGAAGAGGTATATATTCATCTCCTTATATCCTTTTTTTGTTTTTGCTTTCACATTTGGGTTGCTGCATGTATTACAGTGCTCACCCATTATTTGAAGCAGGCTCTTGAATTTCAAAAGTTTTGGGGAGAGAAAGCAGAGCTTCGAAGATTTAAAGATGGTAGAATTGCAGAAAGCACAGGTGAGGCATTTATTCCTAGATTCGTTTTTTTTTTTAATTTTCTGAGCATCACAACTTTCTCATATTGTTAGCTTAGATAAATATCTTGACAACTACTGATAATGGTGGTGGCTTTTGCCCTATAACATTTCACAGTATGGGAAAGTGAGCAATGGGCTAGATATCTTATTTTGAAAAGAATAGCAGAGCATGTACTTAGTCGACATCTTTCTCTATCCAAGGAAGATATTGTAGTTGTTGTGGATCAACTTGATTTCTCTTTGATTCACAGTGCTGGAGGTAATGATCTTTGTGAGTTCTTCCTTTTCTTTTCTGGTCTCATATCATATGCTTGGCTTGTTAACTGCTGTGATGCTTTTGAAATGATTCACCTACAGATCCTATATCATACGCTGGTAGTTTGCTTGGGGCATTTGATGTTTTATCAAAGCGCTTGCGTCTTATTGAAGACCTTCCATTGAAGGTGTCCAGTGTACTGCCTTTAGACTCTGGTATTTTACCATCCTAGACAGATATTTTATTTATTCATTCAAGTATAGGATCCCTACATATTTTCTTGTACAATTTTTTGAAGTCATCTGTGTCAATACTTGTTGGTGTATGTTTTCATTGTTAATTAAAACCTGGAAAAAACTGCAATTATAAGGATGTTCAAGTTAATGTTGAATCTCACTTAAGCTTGAGCTCAACTAATGTTCTATGCTTATTTTCATTTTCAGCTTTTAGGTATACATCAGTGTTTCCTCCGGAACCTCATCTTCTAGCTAATGAAAAAATTGAATCTCTGAGATTGAATAAGTTTGTTCCATCATGCATTCAAGCACTGGAAGTTGTGATTCAGGTATGGCTTAACGCACTAGTTGTGCTCAGTGTCCTGGTATTTTATAGACAATTGAAGAGCAAATTCTTTTGCCCTTTACAGCTGGAAGGTTCTGGGAACTGGCCAATGGATGAAATTGCAATTGAAAAAACAAAATCTAGCTTCCTTTTTCAAATTGGATTGAGGTAGGGTGTAGATCCTTTATTCATTTCAGGATCTTATTCTTTTTGATATTTATTAAGATGTGATAATATTTTTATGGCAGTCTTCAAAAGAAGTGGGGGATGACATGCACTGCCACTGAGGATAATGTGGACGTACTAATGTCAGGATATGCTTTCCGTCTAAAAATTTTGCATGAGAGAGGCCTTAGTTTGCTAAAAAAGGAAGGTATGTATTTCCATTTGTATATGATTATGATTTAATTGGAAAGGCCACTTCTCAATTTAACTTATGAAACCATTGTATATGATTATGATTTAATTGGGTATGTACTTCCACTTTGTATATGATTATGATTTAATTGGAAGCCACTTCTCAATTTAACTTACCAAACCATTTTAACATGCAGTTGGGGATGTTCAGGCTAAGCAAGTTTCTTCCATTGACAAGAACCTTCTTATCCGTAGTCAACATGCTAATATGATCAATGGATTACAAAGTCGTTATCCAATATTTGGACCAGTAGCTAGGTGAAAATTTGCAAATTTCTTTGTCAAACTATGTTACATTTATAATCTGAAGCTGATGTATACCTTTCATTTGTCTAGACTTGCAAAACGATGGGCTGCTTCACATCTATTTTCAGCTTGCTTGGTAGAAGAGGCTGTCGAACTATTGGTTGCATATCTTTTTCTTAATCCTTTGCCATTTGATGTTCCCTGTTCACGGATCACTGGGTTTTTGAGGTGAGTTTCCTAGTCACTGTTAGTCATCTTATCAACCAATTAATTTTGACAGGATGAAATGACTACTGCGTAATCAGTGATTGCTTCAACATTGCATTACTTACTCAAAGTCTTGCACTCATCTCTTTGATTAAACTGTTAAGGACCATATTAATCTTCTCTTGAATGATTTTCTCCTTTAATAATCCTTTTCCTTTTAAGAGGACTACCTTCGTGTCTAAGATGATAGATCAAAACCTTCCAATTTTGTCCAGAGACATTGAGTGTCTACTAAGCCGTAGTCAGTAACTCCTTTAAACCTATATTCTCTGTAGAATACATTACTGCAGACAATGTATCAATTTGCTTTTTAAGGGGTTTGTGAACTGGGTATATGATGTTAGGATGTCCAAATAATGGGTACCAAAGAGATGACTGCAAGAAGGTTGAAGTTCATTATACCTTTCTCTGGAATCTCCAGCCTAGTCTCTTTGTTGGAGTTTTAAAAGAAATGAAGGAATGAGTTACGTAGGAAGTAAAGCAAAGAATTGCTGTATGAAGTCTATCTTTTATTGAATTGGTGAAGACTTTAAATACAAATCAAACTTAAACTGAAAAACAAGAAAATAGGAACTACACATGGGACATGATTCCATGTTTAACAACTTCCTAAAATTCTGGACCTACTCCTAAATTTATTGAAACAGTCAAACAACTTTAAAAATTGAAAACCTAAAGTATTTTAGCATGAAAAAGAACTGCAGCGACTAAAGTACAACTTCAACACTCTTGCAGAGGTCATATGCCATTTCCATCCACAAACAGATCGTATACATTATTCTTCCACATTTCTACCACTTCATTTGTTACTTTTTCTCTCCCTTAGTCATGATCCTCTAAATTGGGCACCTTTCTATTCCTTCTGACAGACGTTAGTTATTTTTGGGTTTCTAGCAAATTCTCGGGACTTGGCATTCACATACGAGAAAGCTGCAAAGGGCTAAGTATTACTAAAATATATTATAATACGATCTTATGCTTATTGATTTTTTTGACAGGTTCCTGCGATTACTCTCAAACTATGATTGGACTTTCTCTCCATTGGTTGTTGACATAAATAATGACTTGAGCCAAAGTGACGAGAAAGAAATAAATGTAAGTTGTGTGTCTGGGTACATGATTAGGTAAATCATGATAATGTTAGTCTCTGAAAATATTTTTCATCATGGATTTTCAGGACAACTTTTTGGTAAGAAGAAAAAGTCAGGGTGAGAGTGGACAAAGTGTAGGACCAGCAATGTTCTTAGCTACAGTTTACGATAAAGAATCTGAGGCTTGGACTGGATTATCACCTAGTGGAATGGTTAGTTGCTATTCAAATTGGAAATAATTGAGCTTTATTAAGGCTTGAGGAGCCGAAGTTTCTTGATTTTATTCCTCACTCCTCAATTTTGTTGTCACATAATTCATGGAATAATGCTCTACAAAATAAACTATAGCGTGGGTTAACTAAAAATATTCTGCAAGAATGTCCTCCAGCAAGAGTGTCCTCAGTAGTTGGGGTTTGGTTAAAGTTGAGTCTGCTTAGAATATATAGGAAATTGTCACAGTTTACTCTATTGTTCAGTTTTCCACACATATGTTGATGTTTTAAACTTCATGACTGCATTTTAACACTTTACTCTAAGTATTCTGTTGCGTCTGTTTCAAGCGCTTGGTAACTTATTCCGTGGTGATTGCCTTGTGACTATGCATCGATATTTGTGATTTTACCAGGAACTGAGAAGGTTAGTTGCATATGCCCGAAGCAGTGCCAATTTGCTGACAAAACTCACATTTCAAGAAGAGTTTGGTCCATACCGATGGGAGGTGAGTGGAGCAAATTTTTAAGTTATTTTCTCATTTCAACTCTTTGTTGTAGAAGAGTATATTTTCGGAGTTATTGAGTTTTTTCATTTTCGCTGCAGTGCCTTTTCAGGACTCCTTTAAACAATTATGATGCAGTAATTCTTCTCCACAAGGACAATCTCCCGTATCCCCAAAGGCTTCTCTTCCCTTCAGAAGTTAATCATGGTACAATTAGTAGCTGGTAGTTTACTTGTTAAACAGTTCTTAAATGATTTGATGGTGAAGGGTTATGGGTTATGTAATTGTTTGGTAGTTATAATTGTGGCAAGATTGTTACAACATTTTTTCTTCGTAATCAAGTGTGATGGAATCACATAAAATGTTGTGCTATGCTTGAAAGATACATTTATAATGCATGATGGCACGGGTTCAAACTCATTAGACTAAGGAATTAGTATGTTAAAGAATAGTAATTATTGATAGCTTGATCTTTTAACATTTATACATTATTCGTTTCCCTTTCACAAGTTATGCTTAATCAAATGGTATTCTCACTTGCTATGTTGGCAGGAATACATGTTGCAGAAGGACAAGCCAGCAAGTGTTTTCAACCCTTTTTGTTGCCTAAAGATTTGAAGGGCAGGCCAGAGGAACTTAAAAATAAGTTGCTGGTGGATTTTGATCCATCAAAGTGCTTTATCAGAGATTTAAAGGCAAGTACAGTGAAAGTGATTTTATGTTGAATATGTTCCTCTTCGCTAATTAGATACATATCATTTATCACTTGCAGCATGAGTTCTCAGCCTCATTCCAAGTATGGCATGATTATCTGGGAGGCGATATTATTGGCCTAACATGGGGGGAATCATATTCTTCCAAGGTATAAAATTTGCATTAATATATTATGAATTCTTTACAAATCTCAACAAATCGATCTTCTGATCACCATTTTTTTCTTTCTCTAAAGAAGCGAAAGCACGTGGAAGTGGTTGATGAAGAATATAATCCTTTGAAGGTGTTAAAAGCAGTGGGGGAAATTGGGAAAGGATTTGTGAGGAGTGTATACTTTCTCAAGCCCCCAAGGCTCAGGGATTAGTATTAATTTGGTCATCTTATCAATATGTATATTGAAATAATTTTGCTCGGTAACTAGCTAATATTATCGATAGAAAAGTAACATTAATTAGCATGGAGGAATCAGTCAATTGCAGGATCAATGTTGTAGAGCAAAAGAGTACCACTTTATTGAGGGAAAAGGAGTTGCTTTAGATTGATATCTATGTATCTTCATTGTACATTATTCCCTTCCACCTCCACAACTTGGGCAAGCCGAACAGTGGTGTGGTAAGATTTCCTAATTCTTATTGGTAAAGAAGCAAGCTGACAATATGGCATAATACATACAGGATATATTTCAATCGAATGTCTTAATTCCCTATATATATATATATATATATAAGACGTCAAGATAAATTTGTCCATGCATAGCTGGATTAATTATTGCAATGGTGTTTTGAGCTGGAAATTTCAGACACAACGTCTTTAGGGGATTCTTGTGTACATTAATGTTTTGAACCGATTATTTTCATATATTTCTGGGATGTAGTGGCATGTTGCCGTACCTCATTTTTTAAGTTGCCGTAAGTTTGAAAATAAGTGTTATTTTAGTTTTTAAAGAAATGCTAATTGATTTTTCCTTTTATATCCCTAATAATGAGATATAGACACTAAACATTAAAAATGAATTATAGACATTAAAATTAATTTTGTAAAATTGTTTTCTTTTATCTGCATTTGGTTTTCCTGTAGTCTGTAAAATGCCGTGTCATATTATGGGACGATTTGAGGGTAGAAAATTCAGAGGTTAATTTATCAACAATCCAAAAAATTACTCTGGTTCTGTCTTTCCATGCTGCTAGTTGAACAAGTTTGCTAGCCGTTTTTCTTCTGAAAATTTGAATTTTGTTTTACATTTAAAGTATTAGCAACTTTGTTTTCAATAAGTTATATGTTACTTCAAATTTTAATGTTTAAATCCTAAATTCTTGTTTTAGTTTTGTTAAACTAAAATTTTAGTCCAACACAACTCAATAACGTGGTTTTTTTTTTTGAAAATAAAGTCTAGGCGGGGCACTTTGAGTTAGCGGATTTTGGACCAAGATTGGGTCAAATTTGCAGTGGGAATAGAAATAATATTTATGATTATTGAATAAAAGTATGAAATATAGTAAATATCAAAGTATTATAATCCGTCTAAGTAATTTCATTTAATATTTTATTATTATTTAACGTTAAATTGTTATCTATGTCCAAATCATATTATTGTTTCGAAGACTAGACTCTAGTTCTATATATTTTGTTTTGCTTCTTTTTAAGAAGAAATGATAAAACCATCATTTTGTAATTTTTTAAAAAAATATACGGATATTTTTTTTAAGAAAATACCTATTTTGATCACAGTATAATTTCACACAAAAAAATGCAGTCGCGCTTCCAAATATATCCTCTACTTTTATTGTTTAATATGTAGCACGATTGGGCAGATTTTAATTATCTGAATAAATTAAATTAAATTTGTTTTATATATTATTGACTATCTAATATTCCAATTCTTTCAATGTATAATTTACTTATACCAATTTTTTTTAAATTCATGTTCAATTTTGAAAAATTTAAATAGTTATCAAAATTAAAAGTCATACTTATAAAAAAGATTTCATAAAAATAAATTTAAAAGGAATCACCAAAGCCATATCATATACACTCTTGTCAATTCATTAAAAAGAAATTAAAATAAACAGTCGTGACAAAGTCAAAGTTTCTGCGAAAGCACCCTAATGATGTAATTTACTTTGAAAAATACTGAAATAAAAAAAGGGGTAAGTTATATTTAAAAGTACAATTTTACAAAGAAAAAAAAACATACTTCAACTCATCAATTAAATTTTATTACTATACTTATTATTTTAATTAAAAGCCGTGATTTATCATATGAATAAATAACGATCACTAATTTCCTCTTCCAACCAAAAATAATGACCACCAATAATTAATATCTTTAAATTAATTGATTGGCAATTTACAAGGTATTTATCAATTATTTGAGCTCGTGACTGTGTTTTGTATCTTATCTATCTTAGCATATTTTTTCTCATGTGATTTAATGATTTGAATCCCTTTTAGATAATTCCTAAATTATATATTGTTTTATAGTGGGAGATGTGTGCATGATAAGTAAAAAATGTGATTTTTGTAGAGCATCTTGCTATAAACCATTTTTCAAATTTGGCCTAAAACATTACCATTTTCACAATGAAAAAGAAACAGAATACAAGAAGCACTCTGACGTGGGAATATTTATTAGCTTGTCAAATTAAGCTGAAGATCCAGAAACGCATTTTTGGTTCGAAGTTGAGTGGAAGTGTTTGGGAGCCAAATGGGTCTTCTGAGCATCATTAGAAAAATCAAGCGGAAAGAGAAGGAAATGCGGATTTTGATGGTGTAAGTTATTCCTTCAATTCCAATTTCTCTTTAATTTCCTTGTTCATAGCACGTTTCGATCAAAACCTGGATTCACTTTTTATACAGCGGATTGGACAATTCGGGGAAAACTACAATAGTTTTGAAGATAAACGGAGAGGACACTAGCGTCATCAGTCCCACGCTTGGCTTCAACATCAAAACCATTGCTTACCAAAAGTACTGTTCACTTTTTCACCGCTCAATCAATCGCATTATAATAGGTTCTTTATCTGTGTTACTTCAATATTTTTGCTTTCATTTTACTTTATGATTCCAATTGAAATTGGTAGGTACACCCTAAATATATGGGATGTTGGGGGGCAGAAAACAATAAGATCTTACTGGAGAAATTACTTTGAGCAAACAGATGGGTTGGTTTGGGTGGTTGACAGTTCAGATCTGAGAAGGTTGGATGATTGCAAGTTGGAGTTGGATAACCTTCTCAAGGAAGAGGTTTGTTCAATCCAAAAGTTTCTTAATTATTGACAAACAAGTTGTATACATGTATTACTGGTATTGATAATTAAAGATATATTATGCATTCTTGCTTTTGGACTCTTTTTTTATTTGGTTGACATAAAGTTCTATACTTCTATTGGTGTTTTGAGCTAATATTGTCTGAAGTTAATACTTTGCATTGAGTAAATGTTTGAGATTTTTGATCTTGGTTCAATGCTTTTTCCACTCCAATGGATTATTTGTAGTAGTAGTGCCAAACCCATCACTAAACGAAGTTATGTGATTCCTGTTGTCGACCTCATCTGGTTGGATAAGGATTTGTTGTTGTTAGTTGTATCAAGAAAGTAAACTGTTGTTGTAGCTTGTTGTTTCTCAATTTGGAAAGATTACACGATTAATCTTTTTTCTTTTTTACTCATGTGGGTGTTTATTGAGTATCGGTGTTGACAATGCTTTTATTGATCATCCAACAGAGGCTGTCTGGAGCATCTTTACTGATATTAGCAAATAAACAGGACATAAAAGGTGCCCTTACACCTGAAGAAATAGCTAAGGTGAGCTTAATTTTATATGGTGTTTCTTCCTTAAACTGGGTACAATTTCCTGAATTTCTGTACAGAAAGCAGCCTAGCAGATTCAACAAACTGATTTAAGGAATTGACGATTCTGGTTTACTTGAAGTGGTCAAGGAATAGGTTTATATGGTGTATCTGTAATTATTAGCAAAAGTTGAATTTTATATATTTTCAGGAAACACAGGAACTAAATGTTAGATTTTTAACTTTTCATATCGTAAGACCCCGAAACCGCTGACAAGTAACTGAAGTTACGAATGCTTCTAATATGAACTAATCATGTAGGTGCTGAACTTGGAAGCCATGGATAAATCTCGGCATTGGCAGATAGTTGGCTGTAGCGCATACACTGGTGAGGGTCTGCTCGAGGGATTTGATTGGCTGGTCCAGGACATTGCCTCTAGAATCTATATGCTTGACTGATGCTTGTTTATGCCATCTTCTGTGAAATTTGTCCAGCTTACAAGAGAATTCTCAAACCCGATATTTTTTCTTTGGAAGAGATTATGGATTCACTGCCTCACTGATGTTTTTCTTAGGAGGGGATGGGTTAGTGTCTGTAAAATTGATATTGGATTTTGAAGCAGCAAGATACTTGATTACTTGGAGGTAACATACCTGTCATGCACATGTGAGAATTGGGAAGACTTGATTTTGAACACTTGGAGAAGTTTATAAGGGACGTATTTTTAATCAAATTAAATTCATTTAACAGAACCACACGTGCAAAAGGAGCACCTGTGGACATTTTAAGCACGTAGGTGGCGGATTGAACTTGTTAGTTCGTTTTCTATGTTTCTTTTTTGTGACAACTATTAAAGTTTAGGAGCTAGGTTTTTCAAAATGTTGTTTTAATGTTAAACTTGCTTGGTTTGCTGAAGAGCAGCAGTACTAGGTTTATTAGGTATGCAAGGAAAGAGCTAGCGTTTCTTTTTTGAAGGGCTAAATCAGAGATGCAACTTTATATTAAAAATATATTTTCTGATTGTAATGCAGCAGTGAGTTGGTCACAGGGGACAGTGTATTTTTACACTTCAGGGAAGTTTTAAACTGCATCGATTAATTTTAGGGAAGTATAGTTTTGACATCTTTTTTTAGACTTGTTTTTTATCCTCCTATTCAACTTTGGAAAAATGAGTCTTTTAATTTTTTAAATACTTAAATTTAATGTTTAGTAACTATTTAAATAACCAGAGTTGATTGAAAAAAAATTAAATTTACATATATATACAATTATTCTTTTCAATGCTTAAATTTAACATTTAATGGCATTTTTTTATAGTTAAAAACGTCAATACAAAGATGAGAAGATTAAATACGTATACTCTTAAAAGTTTGATAACTAAATTGTTTTTTAAAGAAAATGGACTAGCTTTAAAAAAAATACATATATACTTAATCCTTATTTTTAATATAAACTTTGAGTATATTGATTTTATATATCACTAGGGGAAATACATGTTTATTTTTTAGAGTAGATATTTATTTAATTTTAAAAAAATAACTGGATTTAAATAATTTATCATTTACAAGATAAAATAGTACAATAAGTTTTTTAATTTAAATAATAATTAAATTTAAACTAACAGTTATTTAAAAGATAGAAATAGAAATGTAATTATTTTAATTTAAAACAAAAAAAACTTAAAAGAATAAAGGGTTAAGTATGTTTTTAGTCGCTATATTTTAGGCGATTTTGGTTTTAGTCCATCTTTCAAACTAAGGTACAATTTAGTCCTTCAACTTTAGAAAACTATGATTTTAGTCATTTTTACCAAATTTTTTTATTTGCTGTTTCAAACGCCAGTTAATATTGAAGTAAAAATGTGTCAAACAGTGTAAACAATCCAAATGTCTTAAAACAACAAATAAAGTTAAAAAAATTTGGTAAAAAGAACTAAACTCAGATTAAATTGTACCTAGTTTAAAAGAGGGACTAAAACCAAAATCGCCCCAAAACATAGATACTAAAACATATTTAACCCAAGAAAAAAATTATAAAAAATGTATATACGAAAAGTAATTCCTTTGCATATATTATTGATGTTTGAAAAAAAGTTATTTTACTAGATTTTGAAAAATATAGCAAATAGAAACAGTGGGCTTTGGGCTGTTAATTAAGACGGCGCCGTACAGTCTTGAACTTGAAAGCTTTGTGCGGCGGTGTGGCTGTAGTAATACCAGAGCCCACCGGAAATCTTGAATTTGATGCCGTTGGGGTTTTTCCCGAAACGAGAAAATTTCTATTGTTTCACCCATCGCTCATTGCTCTTCGCTTTCCTTCGCGCAAACGCAAAGTAAGTTGTCTTTGGTCTTCTTTCTCCTTTTTTGTGTTTTTAATTGGAAACTCCTTGCAACCAGCGATTCCAATAGTTACTGTTTTTTCTTTTTTTATTATTATGAATGTTTTGTAGATGTTTGATGGGCTTAGTGCAATATCTCCACGAGTAGTCACAAATTACATCGATGTAAACTTATTTTACTACTGTCTCTATCTGCTTCTGCATTACCTAACTTTAATCTTTGTCAATGTAATTTAAATTGTTTCCCATCAAATTCAGATGTAAATTTTAATTTTAGGAAGGAGTGTAGGGGGTGCATGAATATATACACACACATAAACAAATTTAGCTCCAAACTTTAACAACTATCAATCAAATCAGTTTATTGTAATGAACTTTGCCTCTTTAAGTAAATTTTGTTATAATTTGCTCATAATGGTCAAGCTATATAATTAACCTTCAGAGCAAGCTTGTGTTAGCTGTTGAGTTATATAATTACCCAAACATGAAATTTAAAGAAAGTGAGTTCCTTTGAATATCAGTTTTAAAGCAAGATACATAATGGTGGTAGGTGCTGGCTACAATGGATTCCAACAACAAGCAGACTGATGAGCGACAACCAGTCAAATCAGCATCAAGATTCTCATTTTGCCAAAGAAAGAAGTCTCGCAATGGAAGCTTCGTGTCCAATTTAAGAAATCACTTTCATGAGTTTATGCATGCTTCCGCAGACGAACACAAAACGTGCTTGAGAAATACAATTCAAAAGGTTAATTTCTACTGAAGATTTATGCATCTTATAAGGTCTTTTTTTGTGATGTCTGCTTTGTGGTAAGTGATAAATTATAATTTGTTTGAAACAGATATTAGATGCATCAAACTTTTTTGGGAAAAATGGCCGCAGCACAAATGAAGGTGACTCTGTAACCCTTCAGTCATCTACAAAAAACTAGAAGGCTTTCTTGACTCATCATCAGTAGAGTGATAAGAGAGTTTATAAGACATCCGTGGCCTTATAGAATGCATGCTTTTGCTTGATATACATATATGTGATGTGATGCTTTATTTTTCACTGCCAAGTCGTTTGGTCATTTGTTAACTACTTAAACCCACATAATCGTACAATAGATAAATTGTAGAAGCTTTTTTATATTAATTTATCCAAGATATGATTTAAATTTAGTTTATTGAAAAAAAATATATTTTATTTTCTAATCAGAGCCAATATAGTTGGGTAGGAGCTTGCTTTATTGTTGCATGTGATTGTAGAATTTATAACTCTGTAGTGAGCATATTGAAGTCAACATTAAATTCTCTTGCTTATTTGATATTCCGCACCTGCTTTAGTCCTCATAGGATTAGTTAACTATTAATGCTCAATTTCCAAAATAAGAAGTTGCAGCAAGGCTTGTTAAGCATTTTATCTGTTTTTATATAAAAAGAGGTGTCATGGTGAATGCTAAGCATGGAAGAAATTTACAGCACCCAGCTCTAAGGAGAAAACAGAGGTAATGAAGAGCAATGCTAGATGACATCCCGAAAAATGATGTCCATTCTTCATAGTTTTAAATCCCTCAGCCTGTACATAATTTTTGTCAAAAAAGTTAAATTAGCGTACAGTGGAATATTATCTTGTGATCCTCCACTTCCCCGTCCCTCTTTAGGTCAGGTACTTAAACATCATCATTAAGTACAAATTGGTCTTAATCCAGTTAAAAGTATAAATGATAAGGGGTGAAGACTCTGTCGCACTATCTTTCTAGAGTTTTCATTATGAATTTATAAACTAGTACCTACGAATGTCATTATCTTCGTTGTACAAAATTTCAATACCAAATTAGACATTTATATGAAAAGAAACTAAAGAGGTCAAATAAACTATTTTTTTTGGAAGTTAAAGACTTAATTCATAAAAAGTATCTTTAGTTTCTTCAAAATTGATTTTAATTTGTATATACACTAATTGTCTTTTATTCTTCTACAAATATTTACCAAAAGAGGTATCTTGAAATTCAACTATATCTCTAACGATATGCATGAGACTAAGAGAGTGATTGACTGGTATTATTCGCATTCAAACTAAATGCATCACTCGTTCTCTCAGTTTTTGAGTGGGGGTAGGCAAACAACTTTTCCTAATTGTCCTGCATTTTATAGTCAATAATTATTGTAAAAAATATTATTCTCATGGGATATGAGGATCAGCATCAGGCCATACTAGTCAGGTAGTGGATAATAGCCATTGATCACTTTAAGTATTTCCTTTAGGGGAACCGTGATTTAAAAACTGTGGCATAACATAAATCAGTGAAGTCATACTTATTGGAAACTGATAGTTTCATACATCGAGAGAGAGGAACAACTCTACTTTTGGTGGAATCATAAATTTGTTTCCACAATAATGCTAACGAGGGAACATGTTACCTTTGCTCTGCATTGCTGATGCTTACTTTGGTACATCCAGCATTTCTCCTGTAAGCAGGGAGGGGAACCTTGCCTGACTCAATGTTTTTTATGTCCTCAAGGAGCATCTCATATTGCCTCTTGACTTCAGCTTCTGTTTCTCCAACGAACATAGCTATGTTGTTCCAACGGTCTGGGGTGTCCTTATCATATATTGCCAAGGCATTTTCAAACAGTTTGTTCTTCTGGGGTGTCCATCTTAGACTGGTGTTTGGAGAAAAAACTGTTTTTGATGTCATTGATACAAAAATCAGAGGTGAAGAAAGTGAAAATCCTCTGGACAACTAGTCACTAAATTAGGAAGAATCTTTGACTGCAAAAAGGGGCGTAAATGAGTGAGAAAACAATGGATTGAACTGTAGAAGACTGGTGGGAAACACAATGAAGTAGGAAGTTGTTGAAGTGAATATTATAAGAGGACACTCGATTCAAGAAACGACACTGCAAAACTAGTAATTGGTGCGTCTTTTAAACTATATATGGAAAGTTTGCGAGATGTCAAACAAAAGTACGACTTATTAATACTGTGTTTATATAATATGATCATTTTTCAGCTGGAAGATTAATGAAAGGATTTAAGTCCTGAAGATTAATTAGTTGCTTCCTTTTTAAGTATTCTAGTGTTTGTCCTGAACGGCTGAAAGTTAAATAAGGATTCTGGATCCAGTATTCCATGTTAGTTCTACTGGTTTAGTGCATGTGATATTTCAAATACTAAACAATAATTTAAAGAGATGAACACAGTGAACTTATATGCATTGTTCGCATTTTGGTTCAGGTAGATAATAGAAGCTATTGTAGTTGTTATGCAAGTCCTATTATGATAGTGTTATCTTTACCAAAAGAAAACCTATTGTCTCATTGTATTTTTTTAGCTTCATCACTCAAATATCTTTTTCTCAAATGATATTGTTAGAAGTGACCTTATCTCTGGAACTTTCAACACACCCCTCTTATGCTGAGTGTGAGATTAGAAATTAATAGGTGGTCCAGTTACTACGATAGGTTTTAACTATGGGTATGATATTATGTTAGAAGTGGACTTTAAGCCTAACTCAAACCCACAAAACCGATTGGCTTGTAAGATTTATATCCACTTATATATTATGAATTGGCCTTATCTCTAATCGACGAGGGATTTCCAAAAGATATCACTCTTCAATTGAATTTCAATGTTTATTTTTCTACCAATCACACTCGTCACTCACATTTTGATTAAGTAGACGTGATTATTAATTGTGTCATTGTTATATATTACAACCTCTTCATCTGTGTTGGAATATAACGGTAGCTAATCTTATTTTCAACTGTTTTGAAAGTTTATCAGCGATTGTTAATTAAGGTTTTTTATTTTACTTCTAAGTTAAGAATGAAATTTAGATGTTAATGATAAATAGACGTTAGTCTTTCCAGCAATTTGTTTTCGAATGAAGAGAAAAGATTGGACGCGAAAGCAGAACACGTGGATTACGTAACAGTATTCCACATACTACAGTGCATTTATATTTTATAAATGTTCTTAATAAATGTATTAGGTACCACAACGTCCTTAATCACAATTTAATATTATAAATTCCACGTGCTACATATTCCTGTGGGAGGACACGGGTCTCTTTATGCTTCTTCTAAAGTTAGCGATAATAAAATTGAAATAATATTTTATATTCCACGTAAATCTCTTACCAGCTATTGTATATTTATTTTAAGTCTCGTATGTGTATTTTGAATATAGAAAATATTTAAAGTAATTTTAGCTTGAAAAATAAATTATAAACACTGGATTGCCTTCATAAGTTGTTTTAAATTAAACTAAAATTAAAGATACACTTTTACAATGTGAAAGAATGCTCTTGTTTTATAAATTTGTTTGCTTCAAATAGCCCTTTTTACTTGAGAAAAAAAAAGGGCAAAACACTAAACGAGTTCTTTCCTAATTTAAAAAATGTTGATGATATATTTTTAACGTATTTTTATTATTAGTAAAAAGTTGTCTATAAAGTATATTGGCATGTAGGTGGGAATGTATACATTTCTCTTCAACTTTATTTTAACAATAACATGTTTGTAAATAGTTTAGCTTTGTAGAAAAATTATTCTTTCTAATGCCACTTAAAAGTATTGGTTTGAGTTGAAATTGATAAAATTTCATAAGGATCTATTATATATAGGGTGCTAAAATTGTTATTAGTTAAATTTGTTGTTTTATGTAAGTCAATATGTATTTTAATATGATTAAATTTTAAGTGTTATTGTATTTATTGAGTCAAACACACACATATATCTTTAGTACAATTTGTATCTTTTTTAATAATTTTTCTATCACTTATAAAAAAAATTATAAAGCCATTAGTCGAAATTATATTAATTTAGTAATTACTCAGTTGTACTTACTCATTTAATGTATGATATTTTCATAGGCAATAAACATAATTAATTTGTTTCATTTTGCTGAATTTCCAAAATAGTATTGGCAGTGTATCACCAAATTTAGAATATAACTTATACGGAGAACTACGAGAAATAATTTATTTTATAAATTTGATATAATATTAATTTTTTATTTGTGTTTATCAAATATATTGAGTATGTATGTATTTATTAATAAATAATAGCAAGAAGAAATTAGAAGTTATTAATAACATTGATAAAGTCAACTGTTTGGGAAAAAAGAGAATTTAGGTCCCACCGAGATTTGAACTCGGGTTACTGGATTCAGAGTCCAATGTCCTGACCACTAGACCATGGGACCATCTGATACTAATATTCAACTCTTAATTTATTTATACCTAATATTAATTAGCCTTTACTTTTCAGAGCATTCATAATTAGGTAAGAACTTTTCAAATTTTGTCTTAATATATTATTATTTTCCATTTGATTCATAGATTTTTCAGAAAACCATTTTTAGTTGGTTAACCTTAATCATAAAAAAAGAAAACAAAATATAAGATTATGACTGCTTTATATAACTGTTTTTGAAAATTTCTCTTTTTGACATAATTTTAGTTATAATTACTTATCCATTATACGCTATAAATCTCTCCTTGGGAATAAAAATTATGAAAATTTTGTATTAGTTCTCTTTCTTATCTTACTCATAATAATTAGTATTTTCATTAAAAGGTGAATTATAAAAAATATCATTATCCTATAATCTTAAGCCGACAGTCCAATTTTACTTGAGGCGGGTTTTGCGATAGTTACTCGACTCTTTATATGACTACGATTACACTCCATCAATCTTTGGTGACAGCAGTTATTTTCAACGTATATACGAGCTATCATCACATTGTTAATAGTAATAAATACTAAAATTTGACTTTCACATTTTGGTGCGGACAATATAACACGTGAGGGAGTAAATATACTCCCTTCCAGTGCTCAAAATAACTCCTCTAACTCAATATTTACATTACAACTGAAGAAAAAAAGATAAGCATTCACCTACGCAATTTCACAATTTCTAGATCTCACGTTAGGATAGGAGGATCTTCAAAATATCAAATCTCACTTTCCACACAAATTGACGGCAAAAAAAGGGTACTTTGAAGGGCAAATTATAGTGATCATCATAATCCACCAATCAGCATGTTCCATGTGTAAAAAGCACACTCAAACAACACAACCGGAGCAACAATTGATATAGCCAGCAGTTTCATAATCGCTTCTTCAATTGAGACCCTTTTCCAACCACTTTCATATTTTGAGAATCTCTGAAACAGACAAAGTGCACGAGAGTGCTACCATTTGGGTAGACAGCAAAAACACTAGTCCCTATTTTCTTATGGCACAGAGAGCACATGCTATCTCCGGTTATCTTCACTACTGTTTTCCTCTGACTGTACAGTTCATCTTTCACCTGTATGAAACAAAGTAAATCGTGCCACTTGCTATTAACAAAGCAGAAGTATCTGAATATGCAACAGAGTGTTGCTCATTTGCTCTGGTCTATATCTGAATAGACTACAGTACAATTACTAGAGGGTACGCGATAATGATGTTGTATAATAAATCCATCCAGAAGCAAAAAATTAGTAAGTCCCCACCACAGCCTCCTATCCTACAAGTCCCCTTAAAATATTAATAGATGAAATTTTATTCCTGGTATATGCTTACCTGAAGGTTCTCACTTTGTCTCAAGCTCTTGATCACCGAACAATTTCGGTACATTTCACTTGATTTTTTCAAAAGGGGTCCAAGAAATGAGAGCAGGTCCTGCGGATTATAATATATTTCTTATACCAACCAGATTGAAGAAACTAATGAATGTTTGGCAAAATAAACCTCCCAAAAGAACAAAACAAGTAACAGCAAAATATAGATCAGTAAAACACTTTTGATGTGTTTCTTGACTATGGTGCACCAACAAGAAATGGATACCTGTAATTTTGTCTCTTTCGGTAGAAGTTTAAGGGCCTGAGCTCCATTTATTCTATCCCACCTGCGGCTCAACAAATCAAGGACCTCATCAAGCATGATAGTAGTAGAACTACCCTCACTATATTCATCTGTATCACCATCACTCCTGCCACTGTCAGTGCTACTTAAACTAACTTTTGTGTCCTCTGCACCCTCTATTGCAGCAATTTTCTTAGACCCTCGAGCTCTACTTCTCATGGATGGCGTAGAAGTAAGCTTTGGAATGGTTTTATTCTGTGGGGATAATAGATTTGTAATTCTCTTTTCAAAACCTGCTGTGGTCCTTCGAGGATTCAAATAAATTTGCAAAAGCACAAGGTATATGTTACTGGAATATTTTGCAGATGGTTGGCGCATAGACTCATAGACCCGATCACAATATGACAACGCTAGTTCTGGAGCATTGAGCTACAAACGAAAAATACACTCATTTACCGTAATATTCATTAGTTTAAAACAATGATTTATATTACACACTCAATATGAAACAATGAACTGAAGTGCCTTAGGGATATCAAAAAATGAAATTATCTATGCATCTTCCCTTCACAATGAATAGATGGTTTTTAATTGATATACCTTGTGAACATACAAAGATAATGCCAATTCATGTTGGTTCATTTTTCCCAACAATATCGCACGCTCTTCATATAAAGCATCTGGTGGAAGGCGTTTTAGCAAAGCCTCTGGATTGTATCCTGCAATGGTATCCAAGGCAGACAATAATTTTTTTCTTGTTGGGGAATAATCTTTCTCATCCCATTTTTGTTGAGCACATAAACCAGCATGCCAATCGAGTACTTCAGAAAGATATATGTGTACCTACATTACAAAAAACTGTAAATAAATACAAAATTTTCTCATTTTTAATCACGAGCAAACCATGCTGACAATTAAGCAGCAGAAAAGTAATGTTTTCCCACTTTTTTTAAGTGCTACTTCCATGAAATCCTTGTCCACCCCCCATTTTCCCAACCCAAAGAAAAAGTAGGAAAAAAAACATGCAAGTCATTCTCACCATTTCATTCTGCAAACTGCCAGATACCGCATTCTCATTCATTGCAAGCATGAGCTCCAAGTACCTGGCTTGCATGGTTGGAGAATGCTTCTTCAAATATGAGCTCACCATATCTGCTGGAATGTTTCCAGAAAGAAAGAGCTCTATAGTTTGAGATGGGCAGCTTTCAAGAACAAGCATTGAGAACTCTAGTACAAGAATGGGGTCTGTCCCACAGAGCGGCTGCATCAGAAACCCACCAAATTAAAAAATAAGAACCAGAAGCATTTTTTTGTTAGGAGTTCTTTGGCAAACTTAAAATCCCTAAGTAATGGAGATTGAATACATTTCTAATTAAGTTGTGACTAGAGTCAAAATTTTCCAGCATAACTCCATGCAGAGGAAAATAACTAAATTAAGTCAATTAACCAATATATGAAACCTCTCAAACATGTGCTGTTACATATCAGTGCCACAGACCCAAAAAGTTCATATGTTTAATAACACAACGTGATCTGATATACACTACTAAATAATGCAAAATAATAGTACCTTCATATAATCACCATTAATGCTAGAACCTAAAGTTAATAGTACCCTCAATAAATACATCAACTTCAGTGGATTGAGGAGTCATTATCTCATAGAATCTCGTGTTTATGACCCTATTGTTTTCTAAATCCAAAGTACCACCTATACCAGATAGTTTGAGGCAGGGAAAAGTTTAGACATCCCAACATTTTGAAAATTTAAAGGACAAAATTAATAAAATTTTAACGAATAGAAAATTACCTTGAGATACTCCACAATATCCTCAGGCTTGAATCTTTGTGTAATTTTAGACTGGTTAGATTTTGACTCATCCACCAATTTGTGAAGAAGTTCAAGAGCCTCCCGATGCAATGAGTTGTGCTTGTAAAGTTCTAATAAAGCAACACTGTGGTTGTCTTTTCGAAGTATTTCTTCACATATTTTCAAGTCACAGTAGTTAACACCTCTCAGTAACTCTAAAGCCACTGAAGGTTGTCCAGTTAGAAGCAATGCTTGGAGTAAAGCAGTATCCAATATTGAAGCCATCTCCCGAGCTCCAGAACTAACAGGCATACTACCACGCCCCTGAAACATAACAATAATTATAAAGTGATAACCTTGGTAACAACAGAGTTAAAATTAATACTATTATTTAACTGTTCTATTATTTCAAAACAAATAAAGGACATCATGCATCCCACTGCTTCACCTTCAATTATGGGTGTCAACTTGTGTTCAAACCTTTGAGTCAACCCAACTTACCATGGGTTCAAACATGGTTGTGTTGGATACAATTTTTTTACATGTCGGTTAAAGTAAACCAAACTCACAAATCAAATGGGTTCAAACTAAGTTGGAAGTGAGTTAACTTGTCGCCAACCAAACAACATGATAGGAAGTGGAAAGTTTATAGAAGAAAGTATGTAAAAAAATAGTTAGTTGGTTAGGAGGGGTTGGTCTTTCTAAAAGGAAGATTATATAGAGGTTGGAGTCCTTATGATTAGAGGGAGTTACTTGATGAAAAAGGTAAACACCTTGATTGTCCTGTTATAAATAGGTAAGTCCACTAGTCAATCCATTTTTTATTGGACTGAAAAAAATATATGAAACAAGTTAAGGGAACAAAACATACTTGAATGAAACCCACCTAACACGTGGTTGGTTGAGTTGGGTTACAAAATTTTTTGCTCACCAAAAAGTGAGTCAAGTTGAATTAACTTGTGTTTAGCTCAACTTGTGTGAGTTGGGTTGTCTCATTACTATTGTTGAAGGTCCCATATCGACTAAAAATAAGGCCAATTTAAAGTATATAAAGATGCAAACCTCATCTTATAAGCCAATTTTGTGGGATTGAGTTAGGTTTAAAATTCACTTCTTAACAACCATCAATCTTGAATGTGTGCATTAAGGGAAGGGGGTGTATCAAGTGACAACAAACAAATAAGTAATCTAGCATGTTCTCACACATGATACACTATATTTAAATACACATTCACATCGATGCACGCACGCAAAATAAACCTTTATATAGGCATGGCATAACACTCATCGAGTCGACTTCCCATTGAAAGGTATGGCTTATAAATTTTACCCCAAAAATCATTGTTATCACACATTGCAAATATATTCAATGCGCAAAAATCAGAAGATATAATAAAACTAGTTTATTTTTTTTACCTTGTTTGATTTCTTAAGCCTGTTGTAAGATGCAAAGTTATCCCCAACAGCATCTAAAACGACTTCCTCAGTTCCTTCAGCAGTGGCCTTCTCAATAAAACTATATCTCTTCTTCTGTAAGTATTTTATGAGAGCCATAAGCATATTATGGTTCATTTTCTTTGATTCAAGTGCTGCATTCTCATCAGATTCTAACATATGAGATGTTGATGAGGGTTCCATATCATCTGACACACCTGAAGAAGCTCTTGAGAGATATGAAGCATCCCCATAAATGTCCAACTTTTCTAGCTCGTGAACAATAGTTGTGGTTGGAAGAATAATGGATGGATACAGTGAAAGCACATGGGTTATATCTACTTGAGATGCCAGAAAATGTTCCATAGCCTCTTCATAGCTCCCATTCTCAAAAAGATAGTGAGCATATCTGTAGCAACATAATAGAAACACGTTTAACAGCCCTTTTGGATAAATAAAAAGTAATGATTAATATGTTGAGCTGATGTAATTTCGGAAAACTACTAATATATATAAATGCATGAAAGGCAACATCCTCCTCCAAGAAAAAATTAACCTTATAATTAATGTAGGCTTCATTATACAACTCATAAGAGTTCAGTAACTGTCAACATGTGTGCAGATATTCTGGGGCCAAAATATCACTGAAATGATTTTACACACCTATCTTGCTTTTTAATTAGCAGTGTAAAGATTTTGATTATAACACAAATATTGTAAAAATTATTTTTATGAACCTAATAATACAACTACGTACAATATCAAAATGGTTATGCCTAACATATAGTTTAGGATATATTTTCTAAAATACAGGAATTCCCAGTAGAATGTACAGACCACAATCTAATTGTATGATACACAATCCGAGATTTTCAAAAATTTTATATGTGCTTCACCCATCGGTGAAAGAAGAGGATATGTTTCACTTCTATTGGGTGAAACAAATTAAACTCAGATACTATTAGGTTTACTAGCATGATAACACGAGTCACTTAGTAACACTTCAATTAGCCACATCTACTAATAAGCTTAATAAGCTCTTATACAAGGAACACTTAGTAACAAATACAACAAGTAATAGAAATTTCTGTTTTTGTTTACATTTGATATCTTGATCACATTGGTACAGACTCCAGGTAAACAAGCTAGACCATACCTCCTATGTGAGATTTATTTCAATCATAGCTACTGAATCCTACAAGTTTCAAGGCATCTGGAAACTAATATGTAAGAATTTGGCATCAATACAAACTTAAACAGTCAGCTAATCGGTGCTTGATGCTCAGAGTTTGGATGGACATAAAATCAAAGGTATTAAACAAAATAGAGGCAATGTCTGGATTTTTTTTTCAGAAGAATCTCGAAATGGCATTTAACCTTATATGAATTGAACCCTCCTTTGCAGCACGGAGACTTAAATCTTCAGGTGGAAGAAGTTTGCACAGTGACAAGGCCTCCTCAAAGTTGCCAGAAGCTGTTAATTGGACTATCTGCAATACAAAATTAAGTACAGAATTTTATAGTGTAGAGCAAAACGAAAATTCACTGCCTGCCATTTGCATTGGAATCCAGAAACAGGTGACAAATCAAAAAGGCGTCAATCATTCAACATCATTAGAAATACCTGGGCTCCAAGGGGAACAGGGAAGAGGCCATGAACTGAATTATCCAAAGCAAGTATCATGGAATCATTGCTCTGGCAAAGGTGACGAACATTTCGAAGAACAACTGTCTGTATCAAAGAATAAGGAGCTCGGAGAGATCGAATCTGTAAAACGAAACCACATCAATCCACAACCACTTGACAAAAAAAGAACAATGAAATTGTTTCAGACAGTCAATTACCTCCACAAATCTGGGCAGCAAAGCTATAGCATACGGCTTCTGAATCACAACTTCCAAAGGAGCCTCAGACCAGCAAATCCTACCTTCGGGAAGAAGCTTCCCATTTTGGTCCACAAAAACCCCAATGTTCTCCTAAAAAATACATCAACAAAACAAATGTCAAATTCTTCATCTAACCTAAGAAAACACGAAGTACGAAACACAAAAATTGAAACGAATATTATGGTGTGTTTTTGGATAAGCGATGACAATATTGACTTTTGAAATAATAGTTATTTATGTTTGGATGATTTTGTTATAAGAGCAAGTTAGTGGTAAATTTCACCATAAATGATGGATCCAACATAGTCAGAATCAATTATGGACCCAACCAAAGTCAGTTCCTCATCATGAAACCGAACAGAAGAAAATTTACTAAACACGTAATGGATTGTTCAATGTAATTTTGGATAATCCAACATAAAGCCAAACATACACCAATATATTGCGGAATGCACGTTAGAAAAGAACAATACCTTTCCAAGAAGGAGTTCTCCAGTGGGAAGAGAAACGACCAGAGGAGGCGCTAGTCTCCCTGAAGTGAAAACCTCAGACAGAGTTCCATTCGAAGCATTCAGAATCACGTACTCTCTTCTAATTCCCAAACATATATTCTCGCCGCACCAACACATGGACTTCACCACATCCCCCACGCCATACTCTTTCACCTCCACAAATCCCCTGCCACCTGCGCGCGCTCACACTCTCAATTTCAATTAACCGCGACAACAATCGAGAAACACAGGGGAAGGAAAATGAATCGGCTTTACCATCGTGTCTGAAGATGCAAACGCGCTTCTGCCTGGCGAAGCAGAGGAAGCCTCGGCGGTGGTCCCAGCAGAAGATGTTGGCGCCCTTGGCCTTGGTGATCACCGCGATGGTCTCGAAGGAAGGTAGTTTGTGGAAAGCGATAGATTCGGAGAGCGATATGAGGAGCTCTCGCGACTCCACCACCGCCATTGATAGCACGGGCTTCTTCGCAAACCCGACAAGGTTCCTCTCCAACGCGTAGGACTTGGACACGTCGGAGGAGAATTCCGTTTCCGGAGCGAATATTCGGAGCGATCCATCGGAGCAACCTAGTAGGAGCTTCGAACCGTAGGCTTCGACGGATTCGATCTTGGCAGGGCACTCAGGCACCAGCTCCACGCAATCGTACGCGCTGTGCACCATTTCCTCACTCCCTCTTCATTAACTCAATCACACCCTTTTCTTTCTTTTTAGAACTTTACAAAGGAGAACAATTGCATACATTAATTACAACTAATCAATCCCTTGTTTTATTTTGCCTTTCGTAAATTGTAATGAACTAGTGGAAATACGAATTTTAAAAAAATAATGCTATCATTTGGATCAGATGAAATTATGAAGAAATAACTAAAAAAACTAAACAAGTTTCACGTCAAAAAGAGAAATAATTGGTTTAGTGGTTTGAAATAAGATCGAAATATTAGGGTCAGTGTGATTTCAAAGCAATGGGTTTAAATTAAATGCTCTTTTCCAAATACCTTTTCTTACATTATCAATTTGCAGTATGCTGTTTAGTTAAATAATCCATAGTTCAGTATATAAGAGAAAAATGCATACATGCATAAGTAGCAAAACTAAATAAATAATGCGTTATAATCGTTTTATTTCATATATATATATATATATATATATATATATATATGGGTTTGCTAATTTAGATAAAGTGATTTTTTTAGTTGGTACATTTTAACAAAGTATACCAAATTTTAGGTTAGACAAATATTTCTATTTAAAGAAAAACATACTTTAAATATAAGGGTATTTTAGTACTTTTAAAATTTAATTTAAATAAAAAATAAAATAAAAGGTAGTTATTTATTAATTGTTTTTTAAAATAAAAAATAAAAAAATAGTTATTTTCCATGACTTAAGGAATATTTTTAATTATAATATTTTTATTTATAGAATCTGGGTTTATAGAACCCGTCTGGTTCTATAAACCCTCACGGGTTCTATAAGTCCTAAATCCTAAACTCGAATGGTTTTAAAATAAAAAAGTAGTTGTTTTTTAAAATTAAAAATAAAATAAAAACTAATAATTTAATAATTTCTCTCTGCACACGTTGATCAATCAGAATTTTTAATAACTACCTTTTATTTTTTTTTTATTCTAAATTAAATTTTAAAATTATTAAAATACCCTTGGATTTAAAATTGGTTTTCTTTTTTTAAAGAGACATTTTTGTAACCTAAAATTTGGTACACTTTGCTAAAATGTAACAAATTAAAAATTCTCTTACATAAATTAGCATACCCCTATATATATATATATATATAAACATCTAACTCATTTATATTGTCATGTTCAATCTTGACTGTCAAACTCATTATATCAAAATACTAATTGACAAAATATTTTTCTTATGTCTTAAAGATACCATACATCTTGTAACATGTCTCGATTGTGAAACATCTTCAATATGACAAATCACATGTCTTACACTTCATAAACTTTGTTGTTCTCAAGAAGAACTACATGTCATTCTTCCAACTAAAAGGTGTGAAAGATCTCTTTCAACAAATGCAACCTAAATCTATTGTTCAACTCTTCTTGTTTATACAAGATCAATGTCATCAACTCATTCTTGTTTATACAAGATCAATTTCTAATGATTTGTATTTTAATAATTACATCAACATTTACATCTTTTTGAGTAATTTTTATTATAATCATCTCTCGTGATAATTGTAATAGTCAAATATTGTTTTAACTTATTATTTTATTTTTGTTTTGACTTGTTGTATTTTTGTTTTCATTCTTTTATTGTTATTTGATTTTGAGTCAATCAAAATCAACTCATTATTATTTTTCTTATAAGCTTTTAAAGTTCATTAGTTTATATGAATGAATAATAGTTTATTATTTTTCGAACTAATACATCTTTAAAATATTCAAATATTTCAGGTAGGACATTAGCAAGTGACAAATCCAGAGTTTCACTTTACTGTCTTAATACTATCCAAAAATTTGTTAAAAATAATCCACTACCCAACCAACGTTCTTGATGTTATTATCTTAAGTGAATACAAATGTTGCTTTAATACAATAATCAGAGTTTCATCAATATTGTTGTAACAATCATCTTCTTTACTATTTCGATAAGTGTCTTATCTCTGATGCATAATTTTTATTTTACGTTTTTTTACTTTATTGATAACATTTGTCTCGTTTATTTAATATACAAATCCTGATATATTTGTTTTACTTTTTATTACATCAACATTTTCTTTTATCAAGATAGTTTCCATGTTAATTTACAAAATGATCTGACTTTAAAGCTTTTCAATTCTAAGCTTACTTATTATGTTTTAATTATCGATTTTCTTTACTCTCTCCACATACAACAATAATTATTGAACTTAAACAATAAAAAAAATAAAATAAAAATAAGCTATATAAAAACGATTGTATACATATATAACAGTGATGTTAATAAAGTGACAATATGTATAAAATCAATGACTAAATATTTTAAGTTGTTCGTCTTACACAAACATTTTTGTTTTACATTTATTTTTGCTGATATACGATTTAGACGTTTGTGTAACTCCAGGTTATGTTTAAACATTTAATTTTAATAAACAATATTAAATTAAAAAATTATATGGTTTTTGGTGGTGAGTTAACACGGAAAATAACAGAGATGTAAATAATGAAAAAAATTCATTGAATAAAAAAAAATATTTGATTAAAATTAAATTTCTAATGATTTGTATTTTAATAATTACTTTCATTTCTCTTTACAAAGGAAAACTTATTTGAAATGTATAAATCTAGTCATGCACTGTTATGTTATGTATAAAGCGTACTTGATTTGTATACTAATTATTTCAAAATTAAAATTAAGTAATTATCAGAAAATATTATTTTATTGATATGAGGTAACAGCAAATATAAATAAATTAAAGAATACAAAAAACTAAAATTTAAATAATCTGGTCCCGGCGGGGCTCGAACCCGCGACCTTCGGCTCATAAGACCAACGCTCTAACCAACTGAGCTACGGGACCCTGATGAGTAACCTTGAACAACTAAAGTATATAAACAATGTATAAAAGAAGTCTAAATCTAAACAAGCAACATACTTTCTCATTTTTACAACCTTCCAAAATGACCACATGCACACAGGATATCTTATAAAATGCTCGCTAACATAAAAATATTATTTTTTTCATTAACTTATGTTACATTGTTATTTAAATCCTTAACTAGTTTTTTAAATATTATTTTCGTACTTTGTGGGTTTAAAGAAACATTAACTTCTTTGTCTTTAATCTCAAATAAGAAATAAAAAATGATTTTTTTTTTCTTATTCTCTTTTAGTTCTTTTCTTCGCTTTTATTTTCCTCAAACAAAAGAAAGTTGAAGTTATTTTAGATTTAACTATTTATCTAGTTTATACAGTTATAAACATTTTATATTTAAAAAATGTTAATTTTAAATTTACATATTATATTAATTCTTTATGTTTAATGCACTTTAGTTTTTATCATCTAAAATAATAAGGATTAATATGTATAACAAGTTTCTTAGTTAAAAATAGATCAGTTAGAACTTTAGTCTATCTGAAAGTTTATGCAACTATCGCAAATAAAACAGAAGGTTTTTTTGTCTGATGTGGAATACGAAAAGGATTCAAAGGATGAATAAGAAAACAAAAAACAACGAGATAAAGAGAAATAAACAAAAATGAGTATTGAAAATACATAAATTTGATGTAGTCAAATAGAAAGTTTAAGCATTTTAATTTTACTAATTAATAACACTGAGAATCTGCAAGAAATGTCAAACAAAATAGCAATGAAGAAAATAAGAGAAAAGTATACCTATATGGATAAGTATATATATATATATATATATATATATATATATATATATATATATATATATATATAAACTTAAATATTTATTTAATAAATAAAAATATTAGTATATTTTAGATTTCTGAGATATTTAATATATAAAATAAAGGAACTATAGCAGGTGCGTGGTTTAAGAAGAAAAAGAAAGAAAAGAAAGGAAGAAATGGTTGGTGAGTTTTGCGCGTGGGAGTGAGAGTGACAGTGGAAAGAAAAGGATGACGCTGGGTCTGATCAATGCAAACCCCGTGGTTCACGCCAAGAAGGAGCGAATCGCTCGTTCCGAAGATCCTCACGCCGTTGATCCTCTCGATATTTATGATATCCTTTTTTGTTTTCTACGCTTTCATTTCCGAATTTAGCTTCACTAATTTTTGTGATGGCTTCAACTTGATGCTATACTCTTCTTGAGATCCTTGACTTCGCTTTGACAAATTTCGTGAGGGATATTCGGGATCCCGAACATCCTTATTCCTTGGAACAGCTCAGTGTTCTCTCCGAGGAATCAATCACCGTCGATGACAAATTAGGCCGTATTCTGTGAGTTTCAAATTCATCCTCTTCTCTTTCTAGGATTTATTAAATTATTGGTTTTGTTCACTTTTCAATTATCTTTGCTTAGGATAACTTTTACGCCGACCGTTCAGCACTGTAGCATGGCCACTGTTATTGGTCTCTGCCTGAGAGTGAAACTGAAGCACTATTTTCCTCCTCATTACAAAGTTTGTTCCCTGCTATTCATTTTCGCTTCTGCATGTTTTTGCTTTTCTCAATTATTGATCTATACTGTTATGAGGTGTCTTGTTGGTGGGTTGCATATGCTGCTCTCTCTTTTTGTTTTTTTTTTTTTACCTGCAGAAAACCTATTTTAACCATGAAATAGCATTGTCTAGGGGAGTGGATTTGGGCTTTTACCTCCTTTTAGTCAGAACTGGGACTTTACTTTCTCAGTCACTTGTGTGCGCTCTGTTATATATTAGCACCTACCGTTCTTTATGAGAAATATTCACACTTTTTCTAGCATGGCCAGCTGTGACAATTTGTTATCCCCAATCTCTGATCTCCATAGTTTCTGTTTATCCCTGAAACCAGGGTTTTAAATATAAAGAACCATAGAGAGCTGTAGCAGTCATATTAGATGAGATAGCTGTGCCATGAAGAGCTTTATCAACAGAGAAGTTAAGACTTTTTTGGAGTGGTGGGGCTAAGCTTGGGATTTAAATTTCAAAAAATTGAAAATTTACAGCTGTAATAGTTGTGCAAATTATAAAGAAGGGCTTGATTTAGAAGATGATGATTGATGCTTCCTAACTTGAAAACTTGTATTTGACTTTGGTGTTATTTACTTGTGGGCTTTGCTTAAGCACTTATGACTTTTATTGTTAATTGTGAGTCTATTTGGATAAATTTCACTGCATATACTTTTAGAAAAAGCTAATATGAGAAAGTTTTTTATAAGTTAGTTTGTGGAAAGTTAATTTTTAGTTTGCATACAGATCTTATCTTTTTATCTCTCCTGAAAATTTTTATAGAGAAATTTATACAACCAGTCTCTCTTATTAAGACTTGAATTTTGAGTAATTTTATGATTTTGGAGAATTTATATATATAGTATGTATTATATAAACCAGACAGAAAATTTCATAATAGCTACTATCTTGCTATCCTGCTATAGCACTTTTCAGGCTGGTTGCCACATGCCACCATTTCATAACACTTCCTGAGACCACTGCGCCATTTTCCGCCAAACCTGTTTGCAGTGAAGTGTGACCTTTACGCCTTGATTTGTTCTGTCCCTTGTTATTTGTTATTCCCTCTAAAACAGTTCTATCATCTCCCTGTCGTGTGCTAACTTCTAAGTTTTGTTTTACCCTCGATTTTGTTGTTCTTATTGATAAGAACATTAATCATCCCACTATGGTGCA